>CM077166.1:132892906-133492906 GCA_039583875.1 Platanthera guangdongensis
CCTACGGGCAGCAGAAGATACATGAGAAGAACTATCTGGTGCATGATCTGTAGATGGGTGCAGTGATCTTTGCTCTAAATATTTGGCGACAATACTTCTATGGGGTTCACTGTGACATCTTCTCAGATCACAAGAATTTGAAATATGTGGACACACAGAAGGAACTCAACATCAGACGGAGACGTTGGGTGGAGTCCCTGTCGGATTACCAGTACACCATGCACTACCATCCCGGAAGGCGAACGTGGTGGAAGATGCTCTGAACCGGAGAGGAGATACCTCAGGGAAGGGACCAAAACTGATGTCCATGGAGCTAGTCTGGTCTTTCAGAGATATGCAGATATCCCTAGTGTCCGAGAATGATCCAGATCTGTACATGGAGTATCTAGCATCGATGGTTGCCATAGATGATATTCGGGACCGTATCCGGGACGGACAGAAGATAGATGCATGGGCAGAGCTGATATTCTAAGCCTTGGAGGAGGGTTCGACGGGAGATTATTCACTAAGATATGGATTGCTATATTTCAGAGGCACGGTCTATATACCCGTAGGAGGTCAGATTCGGGAGGACATCATGGCGGAAGCACATTATAGCAGATATTCTATACACCCGGGGATCACCAAGATGATGGCAGACTTGAAGAAGACGATGTTCTGGCCGGGGATGAAGAAGGACATTACATACTTCGTGACTCATTGTGAGGTCTGCCAGCAGGTGAAGGCGGAGTGCAGAAACCCCCAGGATTGCTACAGCCACTTCCGATGCCGGAGTGAAATTTGTGGACATCGTGATGGATTTCATTCATGGCCTTCCCCGATCACGGAGGGGAAACGATTCGATTGGTAATTGTCGATCGACTTACGAAGGTGGCCAAATTCATTCCGATCAGAAAACATGACTCGGTTGGGGTACTAGTGCGGAGATTTGTTGAGTAGTTCATTCGTTACCACAGGGTGCCCAGGATGATCGTGTCAGATCGGGATGGTCGGTTCACATCCAGGGCGTGGAGATCCGTGCATGCTTACTTAGGCACGCGACTGACCTTCAGCACAACATTTCATCCACAGACGGATGGGCAGACGGAACGCACCAACCGGACATTGGAGGACCTCCTAAGGCTATGCATTCTAGATCGAAACGAACCTTGGGAGAAGCTTTTACCACTGGTCGAGTTCTCCTATAACAACAACTACCAGTCCAGCATAGGGATGACTCCTTATGAAGCCTTGTACGGAAGGAGATGTAGGAATCCATTTTCCTGGATTCAGGATGAGGATCTGAAGGCGTTGGGATCGTATTTTGTCGAAGACACCGAGGCTCAGGTGAGACTGATATGCGACAGAATGCTGGAAGCGCAGAGCCGACAGACTCAGTATTACGACGCCCTACACCGTCAGGTAGAGTTTTCGATGGGAGACCGGGTTTTCTTGAAGATCCGGCCCATGCACGGAGTTTCACGGGTGCGCGGTCGGAAGAAGAAGCTCAGCCCTAGGTATATGGGCCCTTACAGGATCCTGGAGCGGATCGGACCCTTAGCTTACAGGCTGGAGTTGCCACCGGAACTGGCAGGTTTACAAGACGTGTTCCATATATCTTCTCTTAGGAGGGCTCTACTACGCCCGGAGCAGTAGAATTCGAACATAGATGGACCGGTAGCTTCAGACCAGTCAGTTCACTTGGAGCCGGTTCGGATCGATGACAGAGGAGTACGGATCTTACGTCGCAAGAAGGTTCCATTAGTCAAGGTTCTGTGGAGAAACCACAGCCAGGAGGAGCATACCTGGGAACCGCAGGACCTGATGTGACAAAATCTACCAGAGCTGTTCAGTCAGGTATACCTCACAACCTCTCAAGATGTTCAATTTACTTTCCTGTTTTAAACTAGTAGGGTGCTCTAGGAAGAGTAGAGGCTAATCTTTTTATTTATTGGGATATTGGCTTTGGCAATTGGGCGAATTGGTCATAGATTTAGGTTTCCCTTTAAACACCACTTAGCAAACATGGCGTTGACATGTAATCTTTCACTTCTTATGGGATGTTACAAGTTTCCTTTTCTTCGAAAAAAATTCCCATTGGCTTAACCTTGATTTCGGGGTCGAAATCTTTGTTTTATTTATTGGGATTTATAACATATCATTTCCAACTAGACCCCTAAGAGTGGTTTTGGCCATGACTAGGTCATGACAAAACCCTAGGAAGCTAAAAAGGGCAAGTGATAGATTGCCAAGGTGAGAATCACCTTGGTCTGCCTATGGCACAACCTCATCACAAAACCTAGGGTTTGACCTTAGGGCTTCACCATGACTCCATGTCCCACCACAACATCACTAAGCTATTAGAGGGTCCACTAGAGCCCTAAGGGTCCATTGAAGTCGACCCAAGGTGGCTCAGTTGACCTAGAACCACCATAAGACTAAAGTGAGCAAGGTGCCCTAACTAAGGGCAGTGTACCCTAGTAAAGCCCAACTAACCCTACCAAGGACTTTCTAGACCTAAAGTGGGATCAATGGGTCACTAAGGACCCATGGAGGGCAGCCCAAAGGGTTAAGTTGACCAAAGTCAACTCTAACCCTAAATGGGTCAAACTGACCTGTACAAGGGCCAATTGAAGTTCCTTTAGCCAAGTGGACCCCACACATATCTTCATAACACTAGTGAGAGGCCAATGGGTCACCAAGAAACCAATAGGACCAATCAAAAAGGCTAAGTTGACCAAAGTCAACTCTAGCATTAAAAATAGTCAAGGTACCCTACCTAAGGGTCAAGTGACCTCCAAAGGGCCAAGACAACCCTAGCTAGGCCTTAGGAGAGGCCAATGGGTCACCAAGGACCCATTAGTGCCAACCTCAAAGACCAAATTGTCCAAGGTAAACCATGGTCAAAGTTTAGGTCAAGTTAGCCCAAATGGGCTAACTCAAGCTCAACCTAATTCACTTGGGCTAACCTTGCCTTGATGTGTGAAATAAACATGTGGGCAGCCATTGGATTAGGTAGGAGTCAATTTCAGCTTGGTAGGTAGGAGAGAGAGAGGAAATCCAAATGAAGGAGAGAGAAATAGAAGGAGTAATGGAGGAAGACCTTAGGCTCCTCCCTCCCTTTCCCCAAACCTTCCCCATTCAATTCCCTAAGACCAGAGGAGTGCAACCATCTGATCATTGACTGGTTGGAGCCAAGCTTTCCCCCCTACCGACCATGGCTGCCAACCTTGACTAAAGGCAATAATGGCAAAGCAGCTTAGAGCCACCACCACCCCATTTCTCCTTTTTAAAAACCTTCACTGGACTCCAAGGAGTCATTTCCACCACTTACTTGAAGGAGCCAAGCAATTCCAGTGTGCTGTTGCAGAAATCCGACCACCATCACCACCACCATGACAATCCGGCGATTGGCAAGGCTACAACCGCCCACATAGTGTAACATCCCGATTAAGCTAGGCCCCTGTGCGAGTTTTGAGTCAGGAGGGCAGGCTTGAGTTCAGGAAGTGGAGGAAAAAAGGCGGCACTTATGGACTGGAAAGTTAGTCAAGAGCAGGTTACTCGAGTAGTTTTCTATGTGATGATAAGGGATGGTTTCGTGAAGGGTATTGGCCTCTTGAGGGTGAATAAGGGTGGAGGAATTTTCTGGAGGAGATTTGAGAGGTTCGACTTGAGGAAGAAGATGAACCGATGTCGTTCATTCCGCCTTAAGATGCGTGCAGAATCTGTATTCTGCGCGCAGCGAACTTCGTGGCCATTTTTAGGTGCGATATGACAAGATCTAGGCTTTCGGCTAAACATGAAATTGAAGCCCTTGAAAAGACCTTTCCATCGAGTAGATACACGTCTTCACCTGATTCCTGTAGCTTCGGGAATCTCCGGTTGAAGTTGATGTCCAGATTTACTATACTCCTAAATTCTGGGTTTATACAATATGGAATGGATTCGGTAGAATTAATATTTCAAGTTACTCGGCTTGAATGAACTCTTTTATGATTAATCATTTTAGTTGCCTGATCGATGAAGTTCATTAATCAAATTTCATATAATCAAATTGTGAAGCAAGTTTACTTGAACAAATTGACTTGTTAGAAATTTGGTAGATTATTATTTATGTGCATCATGTTTATAATATGTTATCATTTGGAAAGACTGATAGATCTTTATATGTGCATCATGTTTATAATAAGTTGTTATCATTTGGAAGGATTGTTAGATCGTTTTATGTGCATCATGTTTACAATAAGTTGATATCATTTGGAAAGTCACGAAGAAGAATAAATATGGCCATGAGTGTGTTTGATTAATGGAATGAGGTTAGTTGTCCAATACTTAGAGTGTAATCTCCCTACGGGTAGTATTGTGAGAGGATGTGAGTGCGGTGTTGACCGTCACTTGTTTGGTTTGTGTTGAGATAAGGTATGGATGGATGGTTGGGATGTGTTCTCGTGCTTATTTCCGAGGCCCCTTCCATGTTATGGCGAGGAGGCTTTTGCATGCGGTGTGAGTCGACACGCGGTGTCGTAATCCTGCGTTAAGGGTAGTGTGGTAGGTATACGGGCTTGCCGATCGTCACACCGACGGGATTTGACAGTTAGACTTTGGGCGGTTGGGCTGTGTCCTCGGTGTTCACGTCCCGGGGGCCCTTTCGTGCCAAGTGAACGGTTGAGCTGTGTCCTCGTGCTCACTTTCGAGGCCCCTTCCGGGTCACACAAGGCCAGTTCGGGCTGTGTTCTTGGTGCACATCTACCCAAGACCCCGCTGGGCCATAGTATGCACGGGCTCCATTATTGTGTTCTTAGCATTGAGGCATACGGAGGCCTAGGTGAAGTAGTGTGGATACCCGCCTAATAGTAGAAGTGCCCGTTCTACTGTCACCGCCTGGCCACGGTGGCTGATGCCTGAGAGGTTAGCTACCTGCTCGAAAAGTGGGAACTACAGTCTGTGTCGGCATAGCTATTGCATGTGTGTGATCATAGGCGAGTCATTACATAGCATACATAGCATTTCATAACATTGCACAACAAGATCCTCATCGTATTAGTTTGCATGGGCACTCTTATACGATGAGTTACCTTTATGTGACCTGATCCTTAACTTATAAGTTTGTCTGGGCATTCTTATAAGTTAAGTTACTTTCCTGCTGTTACTTATACTTGTTAGTTTACTATAGCTCTTATATAACTACTAGATTATGATACAGTTACTCTTACACTATTGTCACCTGCTTGTACTTTTTTTACTTGCATTTATATATTACCCTTGTTCCTTCTCTTCGCACGGTGCCGACGAGTCGTCGGGGGAGCAGATGTGAAGCCACTTAGTCTTTTCGACTAATGGTTGCTACGTCTTCCTTTTAGGAGGTCACGCCGCAAGTAGAGCAGCCGCGGACTACGCAGCAGGATAGCCAGGCCAGGACGACAGGGCCTGAGGTAACGGTGTCGTCGATACCGTCGGTCATAGATGTGAGTGTGGAGAGTTTTTGATGTAGCCCCTTTTTGGGCAATTTCTATAGCTGAACTCTGATATGTAGAAGCACGTTCTAGCTTCTCTTTTGTTGTACTCATTTGGACATCATATACTTAGTGTGGATTTGACTTCTCTTTGTTGGGTACATTGGATAAAATGTATCAGATTTGAAGAAGCCTCACCCTACTCAATGATATACATCATGGTGTATTTGATGTGTCTTTGAGTTTCTTTGTGCAGGTTAAGTAATTGCAGGGAAAGCTTAAAAGTTTCTAAGTCCATGTGTCGACACCCAGAAGAAAAGTGTCGACACTTAAGAAGATTTGTGTCGACACCAAGAGAAGCAGTGTCGACACTTGGAGTGATTGTGTAGACACCAGGAATGCAGAGTCGACACCAGAAGGAAAGTGTCAACACATACAGGCAGTGTCAACACATAATGAAGAAGAGTCTAAAGAATCTGTGTCGACACTTAGAAGCAGTGTCGACACCCAGAGGAACTTTGTCGACATCTAAGGTGTCGACACCAGGAGGCTGTGTCGACACTCAACAAAACATCAACAAAGTTCAAGTACAAGTGTCGACACTAGGAGGCTGTGTCGACACTCAGCAAACTTCAACAGAGTTTAAGTACAAGTGTCAACATAATGAAGAATGTGTCGACACACAGCAAAAGTCTCAACACATGAAGAAAGTGTCGACACTAGGAGGCCGTGTCGACACTCAGCAAATTTCAAAGTCCAAGTGTAACGTCCCTAGCCGATTCAACGTGACAGCGTCACGGCTCCGCTCTAGGCGACGCTACCGGGCTGCAGCCCAAGCACCCCAACCCCTCTCCCTCCACAGGCGGGTTGTTGGTGGCCGCAGCCTCCCTTTGATGAGGTAAACTCGATAGTCAAGCCTGCACTACGGGAAATTCCCAGGAGGTCACCCATCCCAGAATTTCTCCAGCCCGAGCACGCTTAACTATGGAGTTCTTTCACTTCTCATCAATAGTTAAGCGTGCTCGGGCTGGAGAATTCTGGGATGGGTGACCTCCTGGAATTTCCCGTAGTGCAGGCTTGACTATCGAGTTTACCTCATCAAAGGAGGCTGCGGCCACCAACAACCCGCCTGTGGAGGGAGAGGGGTTGGGGTGCTTGGGCTGCAGCCCGTAGCGTCGCCTAGAGCGGAGCCGTGACGCTGTCACGTTGGATCGGCTAGGGACGTTACAATAAAAAGTGCACTTTTTATTGTAACGTCCCTAGCCGATCCAACGTGACAGCGTCACGGCTCCGCTCTAGGCGACGCTACCGGGCTGCAGCCCAAGCACCCCAACCCCTCTCCCTCCACAGGCGGTTGTTGGTGGCCGCAGCCTCCCTTTGATGAGGTAAACTCGATAGTCAAGCCTGCACTACAGGGAATTCCCAGGAGGTCACCCATCCCAGCACTACTCCAGCCCGAGCACGCTTAACTATGGAGTTCTTTCAACTCTCATCACCAATTGGTGATGAGAAGTGAAAGAACTCCATAGTTAAGCGTGCTCGGGCTGGAGTAGTACTGGGATGGGTGACCTCCTGGGAAGTCCCCGTAGTGCGGGCTTGACTATCGAGTTTACCTCATCAAAGGGAGGCTCTGGCCACCAACAACCTGCATGTGGAGGGAGAGGGGTTGGGGTGCTTGGGCTGCAGCCCGGTAGCGTCGCCTAGAGCGGAGCCGTGACACCGTCACGTTGTATCGGCTAGGGTCGTTATAATAAAAGTGCACTTTTTATTGTAAGGCCCCTAGACGATCCAACATGACAGCGTCACGGCTCCGCTCTAGGCGACCCTACCGGGCTGCAGCCCAAGCACCCCAACCCCTCTCCCTCCACAGGCGGGTTGTTGGTGGCCACAACCTCCCTTTGATGAGCTAAACTCGATAGTCAAGCCCGCACTACGGGGACTTCCCAGGAGGTCACCCATCCCAGTACTACTCCAGCCCGAGCACGCTTAACTATGGAGTTCTTTCAACTCTCATCACCAATTGAGCTGCAGCTCGATTGGTGATGAGAGTTGAAAGAACTCCATAGTTAAGCGTGCTCGGGCTGGAGTAGTACTGGGATGGGTGACCTCCTGGGAAGTCCCCGTAGTGCGGGCTTGACTATCGAGTTTACCTCATCAAAGGGAGGTTGTGGCCACCAACAACCCGCCTGTGGAGGGAGAGGAATGGGGTGCTTGGGCTGCAGCCCGGTAGGGTCGCCTAGAGCGGAGCCGTGACGCTGTCATGTTGGATCGGCTAGGGGCCTTAAAACATCTCTCCTGAATATTTCTGGGCTGAGGCAGTTAATACTGCATTTCATATGATTAATAGGGCTACTATCACCAAGAGCCACAATAAGACCCCCTATGAGATTGTGAAAGGCAGAAAACCAAATCTATCATATTTCAGGATCTTTGGTTGTAAATGTTATATACTTAACAATGGTAAGTTCTTACTTAACTATGTTTGCTGCCAAATGCCAAGAGGGGATCTTTGTTGGGTACAACAACAACAGTAAGGCTTATAGGATCTACAACTTGACTACTCAAGTTGTAGAAGAGTCAGTACATGTAGTGTTTGATGAAGCTAGACTCATTAACAATGAATTGTCTAGAAGTATTTGCAGCTCCACAGGTGTGACTGAGAAGATGGACAAGCTCACTATTGAAGAAGGTTCTACTACAAGTCAGCAAGTGGATGATAGTGGCTGTTGTCCAGGGGGAGTACTAGATGCACCTGATGCAGAACAAGACCAAGGAGTGCAGTAAGTTGAAGAAGCTGAAGGACTACAACCTAAAGACAGGCTACCTCCAGCAAATAGGCATCTAAAAGATCATCCAGCCAATTAAATTATTGGTGATCTCAGACAAGGGGTACAAACAAGGAGCAGGAATCTAAGTTCAGTTCTCTACTCCAGCTTTCTATCCCAAGTAGAGCCAAAGAAGTTTGAAGAAGCTATCCTAGACCCTCATTGGATTGAGGCAATGTAAGTGGACCAGTTCAAAAGATGCAATGTCTGGGAGCTAGTTCCTAAACCCAAGGACCACAACATTATAGGAACTAAGTGGATCTTTAGGAACAAGATGGATGAACATGGAGTTATTGTGAAGAACAAAGCTAGACTGGTTGCTAAGGGATATTGGCATGAAGAAGGTATTGACTTTGATCAAACCTTTGCTCCAGTAGCCAGACTGGAGGCCATAAGGATGTTCTTGGCCTATGCAACCTATCAAGGGTTTAAAGTATACCAAATGGATGTTAAGTCAGCTTTTCTGAATGGAAATCTGAAAGAAGAAGTCTATGTGGAACAACCATCAGGTTTTGTTGATTCTATCAAACCTAATTTTGTCTATAGACTTAGGAAGGCATTGTCTGGGTTAAAACAAGCCCCTAGGGCTTGGTATGAAACCCTGTGTAGTTTCCTCATTGAGAATAAATTCACAAGGGGGAAAATAGACAAGACTATATTCCTTAGGGAATCCAGAGGCAAGATCATTCTAGTCCAAATATATGTAGATGACATCATATTTGGGTCTACAGAAAGTAGTCTTTACAAAAAGTTTGCAAAACTAATGCAAGGACAATTTGAAATAAGCAGTATGGGGGAACTTAAGTTCTTCTTGGGTCTCCAAGTTAGACAGACTGAGGATGGTTTATCCATATACCAGTCTAAGTTCACCCTAGAGTTGATAAGGAAATATGGTATGAAATCATCCACTACCATGAAAACTCCTATGGGGTCAAGCATGTCTCTAAGCAAGGATGATGCAGGGAAACCTGTAGATGAGACTTTGTATAGAGGGATAGTTGGCTCCCAATTATATTTGACTGCAAGTAGACTAGATATCATGTATGCTACATGTGTTTGTGCTAGGTACCAAGCTTGCCCTAAAGAATCTCACTTGACAGCAGTCAAAAGAATTCTGAGATATCTTAAGGGCACACCTTATCTAGGCCTTTGGTACCCTAGGAATGGAGATTTTGAACTGACAGGTTATTCAGATGCAGATTTTGCAGGCTGCAAGGAAGATAGGAAAAGTATAACAGGTACCTGTCAATTCCTAGGAGGAAGGCTGATATCATGGAGTAGCAAGAAACAAACAAGTGTGGCTATCTCCACAGCAGAATCAAAGTATGTTGTTGCAGGAAGTTGCCGTGCTCAACTTCTATGGATACAACATCAACTAGAAGATTATGGTATTCAAGTAAGTAGAACACCTCTATTTTGTGATTCTACTAGTGCTATTTCTATTGCAAACAATCATGTCTCCCATACTAGGACTAAGCACATAGAAATAAAATACCATTTTCTAAGAGAACATGTGGAAAAAGGAGATATTTCACTAGAGTATATTAATACAGATATTCAACTAGCTGACATGTATACTAAGCCCTTAGATGAAACCAAATTCAATAAATTTAAAATTGAATTAGGGATGATAAACTTAGAATAAGTTTTCAAAATTGGCTAAGTAAAATGGTGTCGACACACAGAGTTGTCTGTGTCGACACATAGAAGTGGTGTCGACATTTCAGAGAAATGGTGTCGACACATCTAGGAAGTAGGTGTCGACACTTCAGAGAATTAGTGTCGACACATGCAATGGATGTGTCGACACATCCAAGGTGGTGTCGACACTTAGGCTTTACTTAGAATTAGTCTAGTAAAGTCTCGACTAAGTGTCGAACAAAGCGGTGTGGACACATAAACAAGTGTCGACACATATATTCTGTCGACTATACTTGTGTCGACACATAGTTGTCGAGACATTATAAGTAAGTGTCGACACTTTTCAACAGTGTCGACACAATTTAAGTATTTTGACGCGCCCTTTCATCTTCGATTCTAGAAAGGTATAAATAGGTTTTCGCCATTATTTGTCGACACGCTCACCAAAATTTCGAGACCAAACTTGTGTGTTGACATCTCTCTTCTCTAAATTCAAATTTCTTCAAACCCTAATGGCTCCCAAGCTAGAAGAGAATGTGAATGAAGGATATGAACTCATGCGACATGCATTTGATGACGCGGAACCCGAGATCAAAGGTGTGATAACCCTAATAAAAGAGACTGGGTTAGAATTTCTTGTATCAGAACCGATCAAGATATGGAAGAAGGAAGTCCTCGAATTTCTGAATGGAGCAACTCTACATGAATCTGGACTTAAGATTAAATCCAGAGTTCATGGAACCAAGGTCAAGGTCACACAGAAGAGTCTGAGGAAGGTACTTCAGCTACCAAGAACTAAAGAGGAAGAAGATGTTTCAGCTTCTAAGACTAGAGAAGCTTTGACATGGTGTGGTTTGGACTCAACCCTGAAGATAGGATCTGTGTTCAATAGAAAGGGAATGAATATGCAAGGCAAATTTCTATCTGAGATTGTGGGAAAGGTCATACTGAGCAAGCCTGGTGGGCATGATAGAATTTCAGCTCACATGTTCAGTCTAATGACCAGGATTATCTTCAAACTAGAAACTGATTGGTCTGCAGTTGTGTTTGAGAAGATAAAAGAGAGTATGAAGAAGCCCAATTTGGGTAGAATTCTGAGTTTATACCTAGCTGGAAGTATTCCAGAGGTGATGAATCAAGCAGCTGGATCTAAGATTAACCACGTGAGGAGAATGGATTTGAGAATCTTATCTAGGTGGGATAGAGTATTGACCAAAGAAATGCCATCTCCAGTAAAGGATACACCTCAGAAAAAGAAGAAGAAAACAGCCCCTGTGGCTCAAGAATCCTCAAGCAACTCTGAAGAGCAAGTAGTATTTAGTTCTGATGATGAACAAGGAAGGAATGCTGGACAGTCTCCAGCTAGACAAGAGAATGTAGAAAGGCAGGGGGAGCTACCACAAGCTAGCCCAATTCACCTGGATCCACTCCAGGGGGAGCCTCTACTGGTGGATGAGCCAACTCCACTAGAGAGTGAACAAGCTACTCAAACTATACTTGAGGTAATAACTGAAATCAACCATTTAAATTTCCCTTTTGAGAATGAAGTTATGACTGACACATTATCTGATGATAATCAGCAACCTCAGATTCTTAGTCAACCTCAAGATATTATCATGGAGGACACATCTGTTGCTGATCAAGTGGTTGATGATATAAGATATTCTCCACCCCATCCTCAATAGGAATTTACTTTAGAAGAACTGTTCCCTGACCTTCTACAAACTGACTTTGAGAGAGAAAAAGCTGCTGCTGAGGGGGAGAAAGTAATTATTTAGGGGGAGCATGTGGAGATTGAAGAAGAAACTGCAAGACAAGAACCTGAGATGCAACAGCATGCTGAGGAGTTACCTAGGAAGGATTTACCTCCTAGCCCAAAGGAAAGAGTAGATATAGCTAGCACATCTGCTTCTGAAGATGAAGAGGCTGTTGGAGCCAAGAAGAGGAAGTTTCAGGTCTTCAAAAGAAGAAGCCAGACTTACAAAAAGGCTTTACAAACAATTGCACCACAGCCTGCACCATCTACAGATTTCAGTTCTCTGATGGTGGCATTGCAGATAAAGATGAATGAGCAAAGGCTAGCTATCAAAAAGTATATAGATGAAGGGCATAAGTCACTGTAATTTGATCTGGCCCAAGACATCAAGTCAATCAGATTTGAAATGAATCTGAACAAGAAAGAAATGACTGACTGCTTCCATAAGGGAGGAAATGCAGTAGTCTATCTGGCCACTCATCAGGAGAAGATCAAAACACAAGTGGATGATATTGCACTAAAACAAGGCTATGTCCTGGAGAATCAGCTGAGAATGAATGATAATTTAACAGCTTCTCATAATGCAATAGTAACTGAAATGAAGAATATAGCTTCTGCCCATACTGCAGCCATGACTATAGCCAAGGCAGAATTTGATAAAGCATTACAAGAAGGAATCACTGCTGTTACTTCTGCACTTCAGGATTCCCAAAAGCTAATAACTGAAAAGATCCAAAGGTTGAAACCTTTCTATAAAGATGGAGTAAACTATCTGAATGCACAGATAAGGTTTCAAAAAGATGATCTTAGGGATCACATTGAAAGAGAAGTCATAAAGGGGGAGAGGGTATTAGTCAAGGCAGGCTCTGATCATGCCAAATGGATTTCAAATTCCATCAGAGCCACACTTGGATATCCACCCTTATGTGATGATGACAATGTTACAGAGTCTGGAATCAATCCTGCATATCTTGGAGGGGAGCAAGCTGAAGTGGCTCAAGTAATATACCCTCCACCAGACTTTGATATGATACATCAAGATATACAGTCAATGTATAGCCCTCCTGAGGGAAATCAGAAGGTCATCATAGAGAAAGTAGTTCCGCTTATGCCAGAGGCAATACTGAAAGAACAATAGGCCTTGCTAAAAGAACAAGAAGCACAATTATCTAAGAAAAGGTTCAGAGAGCAAGCTGAACTTAGGCCTGATTTTGAACAATGGAGCCCCACTTCCAGGAATATCATCCTGACTGCATGGAAGGCTGCTAAGGACAATATCCAGGATAGAGACAATTGGTATTCTGAACTAGAGTGGAGGAAGCATGAGAACAGGCAAGAGGCTACTGTTCAATACAGAAGAAAGGCTAAGATGGGAAAGCTACCTCCTACTGCACAGGAGCCTAGCAAGTACTTCCCAAAGCCTTATCATTATTTTGAAAGGCAAAAGATAAAGGTTGAAGAATTGAAAAAGAAAGATCTTAAGGGAAAGAAGCCTGCTACTGCTGAAGATACTGAAGCTCCTGTCTAAGCAAAGATACAATCAGGAAAGGACATTGTGATCAAGGAGCCTGAGCAGTCTTAGGATAGGAATTTTCTTAAGTTTACAATTTGTAATCATTTGTTTTTAAACTCTCTGTATACTTTTGAATAATGAAAATGTTGAAGTTGTTAGAACAATGTGATATGTGTTAAATCTATTACATTACTATTCTGAGATATTTGTGTATACATGTTTTGTTTATACATGTTTATGTACTTACCCTGTCATTTAATATTGTTTTACATCATACTGTGAATTTGTTATGTATGGTGTATATCATTGACTAAGGGTTATGACTTCTCCAAATAGGGGGAGATTGTTGGGTACATAAGATTAAATGTACCAGATTTGAAGAAGCCTCACCCTACTCAATGATATATATCATGGTGTATTTGATGTGTCTTTGAGTTTCTTTGTGCAGGTTAAGTAATTGCAGGGAAAGCTTAAAAGTTTCTAAGTCCATGTTTCGACACCTAGAAGAAAAGTGTCGACACTTAAGAAGATTTGTGTCGACACCCAGAGAAGCAGTGTCGACACTTGGAGTGATTGTGTCGACACCAGGAATGCAGAGTCGACACCAGAAGGAAAGTGTCGACACATACAGGCAGTGTCGACACACA
Source organism: Platanthera guangdongensis (assembly GCA_039583875.1). Taxonomy (NCBI): domain Eukaryota; kingdom Viridiplantae; phylum Streptophyta; class Magnoliopsida; order Asparagales; family Orchidaceae; genus Platanthera; species Platanthera guangdongensis. The sequence continues at coordinate 132,906,721 of CM077166.1, forward strand.
ATGAAGAAGAGTCTAAAGAATCTGTGTCGACACTTAGAAGCAGTGTCGACACACAGAGGAACTTTGTCGACATCAAAAGTGTCGACACCAGGAGGCTGTGTCGACACTCAGCAAAACATCAACAAAGTTCAAGTACAAGTGTCGACACTAGGAGGCTGTGTCGACACTCAGCAAACTTCAACAGAGTTTAAGTACAAGTGTCGACATAATGAAGAATGTGTCGACACACAGCAAAAGTCTCAACACATGAAGAAAGTGTCAACACTAGGAGGCTGTGTCGACACTCAGCAAATTTCAAAGTCCAAGTACAAGTGTCGACACAAAGGAGATGTGCCAACACTCAGCAAAAGTATCAACACAGAAGGCATGTGTCGACACTAAGAAAATGTGTCGACACTTAGCAAGTATCAATACAAGAAGATGTGTCGATACAAAGGAGTTGTGTCGACACTTACAAGAAATCAACTAAGTATCAAAGAAGAAGGATTTGTGTCGACACACAGGATCAGTGTCAACACATGTTGAAGAAGCAGTGTCGAGAAGTAGTTTCTACAACACAAGGAGTTGTGTCGACACCATGAAGGCTAGTGTCGATACTTAGTCTACTTGTGTCGACACTTGGTCTATTTGTGTCGACACTTAAAGACTGATTGTCTCGACACTTTCAGACAGTTACAGAAAATTCAAGAAGTGACTGGATGACTTGACAGCTGCCATTCCAGCCGGTCTACTGCAACTGTCAGAGTTGTCAGAAGATCGTTAGAAACCGGATCAGCCGGTCACCATGAAGAAAGCCTATATAAAGGCTTATTCCTTCAACAGAAAGAGATCGATCAAGCAATTCATTGAAGAATCAATTGAAGTGATCAGAAGATCTAAGAAGTTGGAGAGAGAGAGAGCTCATTTTAAGAAGACAGCTATTGAACCAGGCTGTGAAGAAAGTTTCAGATTGAGATCTGATTCTTAAGTCAGCAGTGATTGAAGATCATCTACATAGAGTTTCAACCCTACTGTGTTCTAATTCAAGAAGCTTTGAAGAAAGGCAAGGGAGGTTGATATCAGCAAAGTTCACTCAAGAACTCTTCAAGAAACCAGACAACTCTTCTCTCTCAATCTGAGTTGTGGTTATATTCATTGTAATTTTAATTTTCTGTAGGATCCTTAGGGATCTGAGTTGTAAGCCTGAAATTATAAAGGCTGAGTGGTGGGGCCTGTGTGCCTGAGTGTAGGAGATCCATTTCTCTGAGTGTAGGCCTTGTTGAGGGCTGAGTGTAGGCCTTGTTGAAGGCTGAGTGTAGGTCTTGGTGAAGACTGAGTGGTAGGTCTTTTGAGCCTGAGTTTTAAGAGTGGGATCACTCTGAGCTGTAGGAACCTATTTGGGGTTCTGAGTGTAAGATCTGAGGATCTGAGGAATAGTGGAGAAGTTGGGCCGAATCTAATACACTACTAGATAGGCGAAGGGGGAAAGTGGATGTACCCAAACCTTGAGGAACCACTATAAAATCTGTGTTCTCTGTGTGTGACTGATTCTGTGTTTGCTGTTTTATGTTCTGTGAATTCTGTGATTTATTCTGCCTAAAAGTTTAAAAAGATTAAGGTCACCTATTCACCCCCCCCCCTCTAGGTGATTAGGTACAATTTCTTTCACTCTTGCTTATATTTTGGTTGGGTTGGCATGTTATATTGATATTGTTGGAGCCGGCGGGATAGGCGTCTTGTGGTATAGGTTAGCCCGTGTGCTAATGCTACCCCAAGGCGGATGTTTCGGGCATAATATCACCCCTTCGTGCCGTGTTTTGGGATCTGGGAGGGGGGGTCTTACATTTGGTATCAGTTTGCCACGATCCTCCACTAAAGAAGTCATTCAACAATGGTGCCACCCCCGTTTGATTAGTCAGTTTGGGGACAAACAGACTTAGCGGAAGCAGTGGTGTGCCCATATGTAATTCACGCTAAGTATGTCCAACTTTGCCCCTAAGATTAGCCAACCTGACCATACGTTTGTGTTTTATTTGTAGATTCCAGCGCTCGTTGAGCAGATGGGAGGCACTCCCGCGCCATCCATACCCACTCCCACTCAGTTCCAACAATCTGAGATGGGGCAGACGCTCACTGCCATCCTCGATGCTTTTAGGGCGCAGCAGCCCCCGGTGCAGCAATAGGCCCCGAGCTCCAACTGGCTGAGCACCTTCCGGGCTCTATCTCCTCCCGCCTACCTCGGGACAGAGTCAGCCGTACGTACAGACGAATGGCTAGAGACGGTATAGGAGTTGTTGGCTGGTATCCATTGCCCGGCCAACATGGCAGTGACATTGGTAGTGTTCGTCTTGGACTTACATGCTAAGAGGTGGTGGAAGTCCCTCATGGGCTCTACCTTCCAAGGTCGGGTCTACACAGAGATAAGTTGGAGTGAATTCTCGGGTGTTTTCTTGGAGCACTTTATCCCAACATCGGCCCGAGATGAGCTTGAGCAGATGTTTCTTCTACTAAAGCAGGGATCAAAGTCGGTTACAGAATACTAGCGGGAATTCCAGCATCTCGCAAGGTTTGCGGATTCTTACGAGTTGGATGACAGAGGTTATGCCAAGCGCTTCTACAAAGGGCTGCGAGATCCTCTAAGGCAGTCCTTTTTGTTTATAGCGGATGGTAGCTTGGCGGAGATCATTGATATGACAAAACGATTGGAGACGGACCAGATGGGATGTAGTAAGAGGCCTGCGGAGGACGTGATGGAAGCCGGCCCAAGCAATAGAAGGAGGTGGGACTTCATAGTAGGAAGAGGATATCAAAGAGGTGGAGGGCGTGTCCACCGGAACTATACGGTGGAGCATCCGGTTCCGAAGCCGCCTGCGCTGCCTCCACCACCTCAGCCTCAGCAATTTCAACAACCTGAAGGGCGTCGTGGGCTGGTGTGCTTCGAATGCAACTAGTCGGGCCACATCCGACGTTTCTGCCCGCAGCTATTTGGAAACGTCCCTCCCGCTCTCCTGTCGGCAGCTCCTCGAGGGCGGGGTCACATACGTGGTTGAGCACGAGGACCGCGAGGAGGTAACCCCGGTCCTGCTAGCGATCAGGTGTACGCGCTTGACATGGCGCAGGAACGGAACCCCCAAGATGTGATTGCAGGTATGATTTAATTAATTAACATATTTTCATGGTCTAACTTGGATTGATTAAGACTGACTAGACACCTAGCAATAAGTTTTGGTTGTTGGTACTTAGGCACCGTGATTATTGGCGGGAAGACGGCCTATGCACTGTTCGATACCGGTTCCTCACACTCCTTTGTGTCTAAGGATTTCATAAAAGACATGGAGGGTGTACAATACTTTACCGGCATAGCCCGACGAGTACGCCTTCCGGACGGCTCAGAGATGACCTTAACTACCAAGTGCGAGTTGGAGTTATTTATTGATGGGAAGGACTTTGATACACCCGCCACGGTCTTGAGAATGCCGGATTTTCACATCATTTTGGGCATGACATGGCTTGACTGGCACTTTTCGAGGATCGACTGTGCGGAGAAGCGGATCTATTTGAGGCATGGAGACTCTGACGTCATTTTCCAAGGTATTGGCTTCGCGCCTCGCATGATGTTATCTTCCATTCAGGTTGTAAAAGCTCATATGAAGGGGGACAAGGTCTTCATGATCTGGTTCGAGTTGAACGAGGAAGCATTGGAATTAAAGGATGTACGGGTAGTGCGGGATTTCCCCGAGGTGTTTCCAGAGAAACTACCAGGGTTACCCCCTCATAGAGAAGTCGATTTCCGGATTAATCTAGTACCGGGAGCCAAGCCTGTATCCAAGGCCCCTTACCGAATGGCCCCGAAGGAACTCGCGGAGTTTAGAGTTCAATTGCAAGAATTGGTGGAGTCAGGGTTCGTTCGCCCCAGTTCGTCACCCTGGGGAGCCCCTGTATTGTTTGTGATGAAGAAGGATGGAACCCTGCGCTTGTGTATAGACTATCTGGAACTCAAACTGCTGACGGTACGGAACACTTATCCGCTACCTCGGATCGACAAGCTGTTCGATCAACTAGTGGGAGCGCATTGGTTTTCTAAGCTGGACTTGCGCTCGAGATACTATCAGTTGAGGATACAGGAGGAGGACATCCAAAAGACGGCCTTCAGTTCAATATAGGGGTTGTATGAGTTCACGGTAATGCCGTTTGGGCTCACGAATGCCCCTTTGGCTTTCATGAGCCTGATGAACAAGGTATTCGAACCCTATTTGGACGTCTTCGTCATCATCTTCATCGATGATATACTGGTCTACTCAAAGACGGAGGAGGATCATACCGAGCACCTGGCCTTGGTTCTGAAGAAATTAAAAGAGCACGCTTTGTTCGCCAAGTTCAGCAAATATGAATTTTGGCTCAAAGAGGTTGCCTTCTTAGGCCATGTAATTAGTGGAGCTGGACTAGCGGTAGATCCGGCCAAGGTGCGCGCCGTGAAGGAATGGTCACCCTTGAAATCGGCATCCAATGTACGGAGTTTTCTTTGACTTGTCGGGTACTACCACAAATTCGTAAAAGGATTGTCCAAGAATGCCCATCCTCTTACCTCCTTGATGAAGAAGGGTGTGCCATTTGAGTGGACACCTCAATTTGAAGCGGCATTTCAAGAGTTGAAGGATAAACTTACGTCCCCCCCCCCCATCCTTGCACTTCCATCTGGGAAGGAAGGATTTCAAGTTTACACGGACGCGTCATATCAAGGGATGGGAGCGGTATTGATACAGCACGAGCATGTGATTGCTTATGCTTCAAGGCAACTGAAGAAGCATGAAATAGATTACCCGGTTCATGATTTGGAGTTGGGAGCAGTGGTGTTCGCCTTGAAGGTTTGGAGGCACTATCTATACGGCGTCCACTGTGAGATCTTTTCCGATCACAAAAACTTGAAGTATGTCCACACTTAGAAGGAGTTGAACCTGAGACAACAGCGGTGGTTGGAATTTCAATGCGACTACGAGTTCAACATGAATTACCACCCCGGGAAGGCGAACTCGGTAGCTGATGCGTTGAGTAGAAAAGTTCCAGGCTCTAGCCCAGGGTCTCAGTTGATGAGTATGAAGTTGGCTCGGATGATTGAGGAGAAAAGTTCCAGGCAAGCATGAGCATAGTTTGTTATATCCGGGACCGGATTCGGATGGTGCAAGGAATGGATGCGGCCTTGGCCCCGACAATCAACGCAATTGAAGATGGGACCGCCGATGAGTACACACTAAAAGACAGCCTCGTTTATTTTCGTGCCCGGCTCTATATTCCCAAGGGCGGCAAAATCTAGGAGGATATCTTGAGAGAGGCACATTGCTCTCAATATTCTGTACACCCAGGTATAACCAAGATGTACGCCGGCTAACGGAAGACCATGTGCTGGCCGGGAATGAAGAAGGATGTTCGTTACTATGTTACACATTGCGAAGCTTGTCAAAGGGTGAAGGTCGAATGTAAGAGTCCCGGTGGTTTGTTGCAGTCATTGCCCATCCCCGAGTGGAAGTTTGAGGATATCTCCATGGACTTCGTCCATGGGCTGCCTCGCTCCCGCTCCGGGAATGATTCAGTTTGGGTTATTGTTGATCGACTGACAAAGGTAGCCCGGTTCATTCCGATGAAGATGGAAGTACACGTGGATGTTTTGGTACGCCTCTTTGTGGACCAGTTCGTACGGTATCATGACGTGCGTAAGATAATTATTTCGGATCAGGATGGTGGGTTTACTTCCAAGGAGTGGAAAGTGGTGAAGGCGTATTTGGGCTCGCACCTAACCTTTAGCAAAACGTTTCACCCTCAGACGAATGGGCAATCTGAGCGGACCATCAGAACACTGGAAGATTTATTGAGGTTATGTGTGCTCGACAGAGGAGAGCCATGGGAAAGGCTCTTGCCGCTAGTGGAATTCTCCTATAATAATAGCCATCAGGCGAGCATCGGCATGGCGCCCCATGAAGCCCTTTATGGAAGAAGGTGCTGGACTCCCTTGTCTTTAGTGCAGGATGAAGATCCGAAAACATTAGGAAATGAATATATAGATGATACTGATGCGGCGGTCAGATTGATACGAGATCGCATGTTGGACGCTCAAAATCGGCAGGCGAAGTATTACAATGCAAAGCACCGGATGGTGGAGTTCCAAGTGGGTGATAAAGTGTTCCTCAAGATTCGGCCGATGCATGGAGTGTCGTGGTTGCGTGGAGTGAAAAAGCTTAACCCAAGGAATGTTGGGACTTATACTATACTGGAAAGGATTGGCCCGTTGGCCTATCAGTTGGATTTACCACCAGAACTAGAGAATCTCCACGACGTGTTCCATGTGTCGTCGCTTCGAAAGGCGCTGTTGCGGCCCGATCAATATATTCCCACTACTGATGGTGCAGTGGCGTCAGATAGGTCTGTGCGACTAGAGCCGCTGCGGATTGTTGACAACGAGACAAGAACATTGCGCCGCAAAAGTGTTCCCTTGGTGAAGGTACAATGGTCCAATCATGGGAAGGAGGAGTTTACCTGGGTGCCGGTGGACTTGATGCAAAAATGCTACCCGGGATTATTTCCTCCAGGTAATTTTGTTTAGAGGCATATTTATTCTCTGTATGCTTGTCTCCCCCATAGCCCTAGCCTGATTTCGGGGACGAAATCTTTTATTTTGTTTATAGGATTTGTAAAGTCCCGATTCGCGCTAGGCCCCCATGCGAGTTTTGAGTCAGGACGGCAGGCTTGAGTTGAGGAAAGTGGAGGAAAAAAAGGCGGCACTTGTGGACTGGAGAAGTTAGTCAAGAGCAGGTTACTCGAGTAGTTTTCAAAGTACTAGAGTAAAGTGGGTTACACGCCCTGGGTCACGGGCGTAACCTAGGGGCATGACTGAAGGTACTCGAGTAGCTGCCGAGGTTACTCGAGTAGTTTTCAAAGTACTCGAGTAAGGTCGGTTACACGCTCTGGGTCATGGGCGTGACCCAGGGGCGTGAGTGAAGGTACTCGAGTAGCTGCCGAGGTTACTCGAGTAGTTTTGAAAGTACTCGAGTAAAGTGGGCTACACGCGCTGGGTCACGGGCGTGACCCAGGGGCGTGACTTAAGATACTCGAGTAGGTGCTAAAAGTACTCGAGTAGTTGCCAAAGGTACTCGAGTAGGTGGTTGGTTCTCGAGTGAGAGGGTTACACGCCCTATGTCAAGGGCGTGAATATGGGCGTGACCGGGGCGTGTTCTCCGGTTGAAGATTTTAGGAGAGTTCAACGAATTCTCTGTTCGATGATTTTTGGCTGAGTTCGACGTTTTAGGTGTCACGCCCCCCCAACCTGTCACGGGCGTGACCATGGGCGTGACCTGGGAGTGTTCTTCGTTCGACGATTTTAGTTGACTTCGACGAATGCCGTTCGATGATAGGCATCACGCCCGGTGTCACGGGCGTGACCATGGGCATGACCAAGGTGTGTTCCGTCGTGTCGAGTATTGAATCGGCATTGTAACCGTCTGTAACGCTTCGCCGTGTCGGTGAATTTATTTGACATTATAACCGCCGGTAACGCTCCGCTCTTGGTATATATATGGAATGTGAAAAAACCCGAGCCATTTCACTCTTCTTCCCAGCCGTATTTTTCTGAAAGAAGTCCTGTGGAGAAGGAGAGTTTGCTGGAGGATGATCTAGGGAAGGAGGTCCGCCATCGCCATAAAGGAGAGGATGTCGCCGCAAAGAATCACAAGGTCTATGACCGGAAATGGAACTGCTGGAAATGATGTGAGTTTCCTACCCACTCCCTTCATGCTAGATCTATAGCTATTTTCCTAGGCGAGACATCGACTCAAGAGAGTCTTGATGGAGAGGAGGAGTTTTCTAGGAAAGGCCATACTAGGAATTGTGTCCTAGGTTTTAAATCTCTTCAACCACTCCCTTCTTCTATGTGATGATAAGGGATGGTTTCGTGAAGGGTATTGGCCTCTTGAGGGTGAATAAGGGTGGAGGAATTTTCTGGAGGAGATTTGAGAGGTTCGTCTTGAGGAAGAAGATGAACCGATGTCGTTCATTCGCCTTAAGATGCGTGCAGAATCTGTATTCTGCACGCAGCGAACTTCGTGGCCATTTTTAGGTATGATATGGCCAGATTTGGGCTTTCAGCTAAACACGAAAGTTGAATCCCTTGAAAAGACCTTTCCATCGAGGGGTTACACATCTTCACCGGATTCCTGTAGCTTCGAGAATCTCCGGTTGACATTGCTGTCCAGATTTACTCTACACCTAAATTCTGGGTTTATACAATATGTAATGGATTCAGTAGAATTAATATTTCAAGTTACTCGGCTTGAATGAACTCTTTTATGATTAATCATTTTAGTTGCGTGATCGATGAAGTTTATTAATCGGATTTCATATAATCAAATTGTGAAGCGAGCTTACTTGAACAAATTGACTTGTTAGAAATTTGGTAGATTATTATTTATGCGCATCATGTTTATAATATGTTATCATTTGGAAAGATTGATAGATCTTTCTATGCGCATCATGTTTATAATAAGTTGTTATCATTTGGAAGGATTGATAGATCATTTTATGCGCATCATGTTTACAATAAGTTGATATCATTTGGAAAGTCACGTAGAAGAATAACTATGGTCATGCGTGTGTTTGATTAATGGAATGAGGTTAGTAGTCCAATACTTAGAGTGTAGTCTCCCTACGGGTAGTATTGTGAGAGGATGTGAGTGCGGTGTTGACCATCACTTGTTTGGTTTGTGTTGAGATAAGGTATGGATGGATGGTTGGGCTGTGTTCTCGTGCTTATTTCCGAGGCCCCTTCCATGTTATGGCGAGGAGGCTTTTGCATGCGGTGTGAGTCAACACGCGGTGTCGTAATCTTGGGTTAAGGATAGTGTGGAAGGTGTACGGGCTCGCCGATCATCACACCGACAGGAGTTGACAGTTAGACATTGGGCGGTTGAGCTATGTCCTCGGTGTTCACGTCCCGGGGCCCCTTCCGTACCAAGTGAACGGTTGGGCTGTGTCCTCGTGCTCACTTATGAGGCCCCTTCCGGGTCACACAAGGCCAGTTTAGGCTGTGTTCTTGGTGCACATCTACCCAAGACCCCGCTGGGCCATAATACGCATGGGCTCCGTTGTTTTGTTCTTAGCGTTGAGGCGTACGGAGGCCTAGGTGAAGTAGTGTGGATACCCGCCTAATAGTAGAAGTTCCCGTTCTACAGTCACCGCCTGGCCATGACGACTAATGACTGAGAGGTTAGCTACGTGCTCGAAAAGTGGGAACTACAGTCTGTGTTGACATGGCAATTGCATGTGTGTGATCATAGGTGAGTCATTGCATAGCATACATAGCATTTCATAACATTGCACAACAAGATCCTCATCGTATTAGTTTGTATGGGCACTCTTATACGATGAGTTACCTTTATGTAACCCGATCCTTAACTTATAAGTTTGTATGGGCATTCTTATAAGTTAAGTTACTTTTCTGCTGTTACTTATACTTGTTAGTTTACTATAGCTCTTATATAACTGCTAGATTATGATACTGTTACTCTTACACTATTGCCAGCTGCTTGTACTTCTTTTACTTGAATTTATATATTACCCTTGTTCCTTCTCTTCGCCCGGTGCCGAGGAGTCGTCGGGGGAGCAGATGTGAAGCCACTTAGTTGTTTCGACTAACGGTTGCTACGACTTCCTTTTAGGAGATCACACCGCAGGTAGAGCAGCCGCGGTCTACGCAGCAGGACAGCCATACCAGGACGACAGGGCCTGATATGAGTGTGGAGAGGTTTTGATGTAGCCCCTTTTTGGGCAATTTCTATAGCTGTACTCTAATATGTTGAAGCACGTTCTAGCTTCTATTTTTTTGTACTAATTTGGACATCATATACTTAGTGTGGATTTGACTTCTCTTGCTTATGTTTTGGTTGGGTTGGCATGTTATATTGATATTGTTGGAGACGGCGGGATAGGCGTCTTGTGGTACAGGTTAGCCCGTGTGATAATGCTACCGCAAGGCGGCCGTTCTAGGCATAAGATCCCCCCTTCGTGCCGTGTTTTGGGATCCGGGAGGGGGGTCTTACACACAGGTCCTCCTCCACTCCTTTTCCCATGGATAGTTCATAGCATTCACTAGGGCCAAGGTTCGGGCTCAATTGAGCCCGATCAAATTCAGAATTTTCATGGTTTTTGGCCGAAACTCTTCCGGGTAGAATCGCCGGAAAAGGGGCTTCTGACGGCCAAGCGGCCGCCTGGTGATAGCCACCACCTCAATGGAGGTGGTGGTGGCGGTGGCCGGCAGGGGAGGTGGCCGGATCGCCGGCGGCAGCCGCTGGAATAAGCTCCAGGAAAAACCAATCGGGACCGTTGGCTGAATAGGGAAGATGAAGGGATCCCGTCCACTTTGCGCCAAGATTCGTGCAGAGGGGAAAAATTAAACTATAGGAAATAAATTCTGATATTTAAATTATGTCACACCCTTTTGTATTTATTGTTTCTAATTTTTAAAAATACATAGAGGCTGTTTCATAAAAGGTCATCAACATGAAAAGTGTAGCCTGGAGAGTCTACTTTACTAAAAAAATTATTTGACCAATTTGGGTGCCTGGTTTGACCAGGGCACACATTTTGGTTGGACCTACACCTAGGGCAAGGCAAACATTAAACTGAGTGCCCACACTTCATCCTTGGTCCAAATTAATTTCAATTTTGGAAGGGAGTCCCCCTAGACAATATCTAGGTGCTGCCCAAAGATGGGAATTTTTGAGGACAATTTTTCTATAGTTTTGGAAAAGATTTAATTTATCTATGTTTAATTTATTTAATGGCCAAGGACCTCCAAACTCACCCAAATTTTGGTGAGAGGTGCTTTGGGTCAATATAAATATCTGGTTAAAATTTCATCACATTTGGAGGTGTTTTGAATAGAAATCATGCAAACCCTAGCTTTGACCTAAAAGGGGTATTTTGGTCAAAAAGTGTATTTTGGGTTTTGAGTGGCTAAATCACCTCTGAAAATCCACTTGGTGTCAACTACCTTCACCTATGGGGGGGGGGGGAATAGGTGTCTTGCAGTGTTTTTGCGGAATTAAAGTCGTACCTGCACAAGAAAACAAAACAACACAGCACAGAAAGGACACATGCAAATTATAGTGGTTCCCCGATTTGGGTACTTCCACTTTCTCCCTTCGACCTATCTCCCAACCAGGGACGACTCGGTCACTTCACCAACAGGATTGAAATCCAATCGTTGCACTAACGGAAGGAACCCTTCCACACATAGGAGTCACCACTCCCACAACATGGGTTGCACCCAACCCTTACAACTAGGGACCAATCGGTCCATTACAAAGAAATTGAAAATAGATTGTATACGAAATACGAACAACTTATGGAGACTAAGGTGTCCCTCTTCGTTCGATGACGTGTTCTTGAAGTCAACGAAGAGTACACAACCCTAGATCTCACTTGGAGAGAATCTCCCCGAAACCGGCGGCGGCAAGAAGGGCGGCGGCTTGGTTCTCGGGATCGGCGGCGACAACGGCGTGCTGCGGCTGTTCTTTGGAGATTCAATCTTCGTAGCAAAGATAGCAAGATCTTCCAACAGTCACACTAGGATCGATCGTCTCGATCGATTCGGAAGGGGAAGGTTTTCCCGATCAATGAATCAAGAGACAAAGGATATCTGGTTAGACGCGTGAGACGCTGTGCTTATCTGAGCTTCTGTCGCCGGGAGATCTGGAAGAAACCACGATCAAAGACCGGCGATCAACTGGCACGAGCGGCGACGGAGGCCGAGCAAGTTTCACGATCTAGGTCACGTCGGCGGCTCGGCTTCTTCCTATTTCAAATCGCTTAATCGACTGTTCAAAAATACACGAGTATTTATACCGTAGAATACTTCTTTATGACCATTGTGGGTCCCACCAGAAGAAATCCTAAAACCGGTTCAAAATAGCGCCTTAACATTTGATCCGGTCCAGCGTGCTTCAGAAATTCGCCTAAGGCAAAATCGGCGAGAATCGAAGGTCATTCGGCAAGAATCAGCCAGTGATTCTCGACGATTTTAACTCAGCGACAGATTTGCACGCTCTGATTTAGCCGGATAGAGACAGCGAGAATCAGCCAGTGCTTCTCGATGATTTGGCGAGAATCGAATCGGCGAGAATCACTTAGTGATTCTAGTCGATTATTACTTAGCAACAGATTTGCACGCTCTGATTTAGCCGTATAGAGACGACGAGAATCAGCCAGTGATTCTCGATGATTCGGCGAGAATCACTAGTGATTCTCGCCGAATCGGCGAGAATCACTTAGTGATTCTAGTCGATTATTACTTAGACGATTTTTCGTCTTTCCACCCATGAGCTGCTCTTTGACCCATCCTTGATCCTTGTCTGCTCTTGCATTATCACAGCCCTGTACTTGAAAATAAGTACTCTCCAATAGAGAGAGTACACGTAGGCCAACACACTGATCTGCTCAACGAGGGATTACGTCACGCAGACCCGTGTATATTGACCTACTGCACCCTGACATTGGTGTGTACATAACATGGAATAACTGCAAGCACAACTTAAAAGATTTCATCAAATACATTGTCTATTTACCTTAGCTTGTTCAGGGGCTTCTTCAAATCAGTTACGTTGTGGATACAATACCCAACAATCTCCCCCTATTTGAAGAAGCCTAAACCCTACAAGCTAAGGTGAATAGAGCGTATGAGAATGAAAATCATAAACTTAAAATTGAGTTGAGAGAGATATTCATTACCAATACCAATTTCTTGAGAGTTGAGAGAGATATTCATTACCAATACCAACTTCTTGAGAGCAAACTTGGAGCCACCATAGCCTTAGCCGAGAGGTTAATCTCCCCCTTTTCGGCTTCTGCAAATCTGGGTCTGTTGCATTTGACCCCTTGCTCCCCCTCAGTTCTTGCACCTGCGCTCACACTTGAGTTCCTGGCAGAGGCTCCCCCTAGATGTACGAGCCTGGAGCTTCTGTAGTCTTCATTCCTCATAGTTTAGCATCCCCAATTCAGTTTTGAAAAGACTAAACTTGGCTTCGTCTAAGGGCTTTGTGAAAATATCCGCAATCTGCTTGTCCGTGGGGAGATAACAGAGAGAGATGTCCTTGTTCTCCACGTGCTCCCGAATGAAGTGGTAGCACACTTCAATATGCTTCGTTCTGCTGTGCGATATCGGATTGTTGGCAATTGCAATTGCACTGGAGGAGTCGCAGTACATTGGTACTTCCTTGAACTGAAGGTCGTAGTCGGCTAACTGGTTTCTGATCCATAGGAGTTGTGCGCAACAGCTGCCTGCCGAGATGTACTCAGACTCTGTTGTGGAGGTTGCTACATAATTCTGTTTCTTGCTGTTCCATGAGATAAGCCTTCTTCCGAGGAATTGACACGTCCCGAAAGTGCTTTTCCTGTCATCCCTACTCCCTGCAAAATCAGCATCTGAAAAACCTATTAGCTCGACATCATTGTTTCTCGGGTACCATAAGCCAAGATTGGGAGTACCTTTAAGGTATCTTAGAATTCGCTTTGCAGCGACATAGTGAGATTCCTTAGTGTTCACCTGATATCTGGCACAAACACATGTGGAGAACATGATATCCGGTCTACTGGCAGTAAGGTAGAGCAGGGATCCAATGATGCTTCTGTATTTAGTTTCATCGAAAGGTTTACCTTTCTCATCCTTATCCAGAGATATAGTGGATCTCATTGGAGTCCTCATAGAGGTTGCATTCTACATACCGAATTTCTTGAGGAGTTCATTTGTGAACTTCGTCTGAGAGATGAAGATTCCATCCTCAGACTGTTTCACTTGAAGTCCCAAGAAATACTTTAGCTCTCCCATACTGCTCATTTCAAACTTTCCTTGCATAAGTTTAGAAAACTTTTTGCAAAGATTGTTGTCCGTTAAGCCGAATATAATGTCATCGACATAGATTTGCACCAGCAAAATCTTGCCTTTGACTTCCCTAAGAAATAATGTATTATCTATTTTACCTCTAGAGAACTTGTTCTCAAGAAGAAAACTAGATAAAGTCTCATAACAAGCTCGTGGAGCTTGTTTTAAACCATATAGAGCTTTATTAAGAAAATATACATGATTGGGATAAGTAGGATTGACAAAACCTGGGGGTTGAGCGACGTATACTTCCTCTTTCAGGTCTCCGTTCAAGAATGTTGATTTCACATCAATTTGATAGACTGTGAATCCTTTGTGCGAAGCATACGCCAGGAACAATCTGATTGCCTCGAGCCTTGCCACTGGTGCAAAGGTCTGGTCGAAGTCAATCTCCTCCTCCTGTCTGTAACCTTGAGCCACCAGCCTGGACTTTTTCTTTATGATGACACCATGTTCATCTAGTTTGTTTCTGAAGATCCACTTGGTGCCAATCATATTCTGCTTTTGTGGTCTGGGAATCAGCGTCCAAACGTTGCATCGTTCGAATTGATGCAGTTCATCTTGCATGGCCAAAATCCATGCCGTATCTTTGTTCGCCTCGTCGAACTTCTTTGGCTCAACCTGTGACAGGAAGCTAAGATGCAAAATCTCGTTAATAGTAGCTCTTCGAGTTCTGACACCATCACGAGGATCTCCGATGATCTGATCTCTAGGATGATCCCTCACGTGCTGGAGCTCTAGAAGTCTGGCGTCTGGATCTTCGACTACTTCTTGGTCTTCTCCTTGTTCTAAGAGATTTGCTCCATTTTGATCTTCAGCATTCCCAGTTGACGTTGAGGTTGAAACTTTAACGTACTTAGAAGTTTCATCTTTAGCGGTCTCATCGAGACTCAGTTGTTCAAGTCGTGCACCTACATCTTCAAGAATACCGCTGGAAGAATTGCTGTTAAGCAAGCTTCCATTGTAGATAGTACTTCTGTTATTCCAGATACTTGTTCCAATTCATTCTTGAAACATCTTCTGTCTAGTTCCCATCATATTTACGGGAACCTAGACTACCCTGCAAAAGAGTGTTACCTTACCTTAGGAACCCAATATGTATTGGGTCCTAGGTTCTTGTTAGCATAAAAACTCGAATGCCTTCCCTCAGAAATCCTGTCAGGAAGACTACCTCTACCCAGAAGAGGTGGATAAGCCCTTGCCCTTGACACAGAGGGGTTGTGCCAACAGTCTATGGCAAAGTGTCCCACCTTGCCACAGCACCAATACGTGTGAATGTTGTACCTCTGTTTTTGACCTGATCCAGTGACTGAGGTAGTCATGGTCCAAGGTCTAAACGGGATAGAGCCGGATCTGCTCACAAAATTGCCTCTTCCACCGTGACACTTGGAAGGGCAGAAGGAATGCATGTAGCGAGCGTCATGAGGCCTGGGAGGTGGTGCCTTCCTTTCAGTCAGCACCCTTCCACAGGCCCCATGAGAACTAACTGCATGACTTCTAACCTCCCTTTCCTATGTCCTAGGGTGGTGAGAAGCACACTGAGAGCTGATACCAGCAGATTCATGCCGAGTTGGGGCAGTGGCAGAGAATACAAAGGGTTCAGAATGAGCCTTAGGTATTCTCTCAAGGGTGGCCATGACAGCCCTTGCACTATGGGTGTCTCCACATGAGGGAAGATCACCCTTGCAGTGACCACAGTTGTTCCTGTGATCATACCTGAAGGCATGATGAGTACCCTTCCTGCCTGGAGTGGGGGGTCTGAATACCGTTTCCCCATTTCTCCATGAATTGATAATTCGGGAGATCCACCCATTTTCTTCCTTTCTCTTGATAGCATCAACCTTGGAAAAGTTGGATACTATCCTTTTCTCATTCTCTAGACTACTCTCTAGATCTGAGATTTTAGAGTCCTTAACCTTGTTGGATGCCAATTGGAGAACCAACAAGATCTTCAGCCGAGCAATCTCCTGAGCTAGCTCCTCAACAAGTAGGTTGCGTTTCTGAAGGGCTCTCTTCAGGGAATCAGGATTTTCTGAAGGGTAACAATTCCTGTCTTCAGGAACTTCAAGAGAAAAGGGGCAAGATGAAAAAGTTACCTGCTCTTCAGAGTTACTGTTACTATCGCCAGAGACCGTTGTGTCAGCTTCATCAAAACTGCTTTCCTCAATTTCTTCTTCAGTCTCTCACAAGGACACCGGAGCCCTGATGCTGTCCGATTGATCCTTGCCTTCATCTTCAGAGGCGAGGACCCCCACATAGGCTTCATCCTCTTGCTGACAGCAGATCCCTGCTTTCTCTGATCCCTCCATGAGATCTGAGATGGTTACCCACATAGAGTTGGTCGTCCTGCACTTTTCCAATCTAGATCGAGAAGGTCCATACCAGACATCCATGATGATCTGACGAATTATCTTGTCCAGATTAAATAATGAGAGTTCAGTCTCCGACATCTCAGTAATACACTTGGGAATTTGGATATCATTTCCAGAGCCGGAGGTCTTCATAGGAATGAATGGACCCTCTTCCAAGATGAGAGATGCTCGAGGATCGATAGCCTCCAAGTGATAGGACACTCTCATCTTCCAGATGGGATAATACTCCTTTGTGCACGTGGGAAGTCTTAGTGGAGAGATCCCATGATCCAGCTCCATGCTTTTGACACTGGTGGCAGGATTCTACTCAAGGTGTGGACCTTTTTGATGAGTAACCTCCCTCTGATACCACTTGAAAGTCCACTTAGTGTCAACTACCTTCACCTATGGGGGGGGGGGGGGAATAGGTGTCTTGTAGCGTTTTTGCGGAATTAAAGTCGTACCTGCACAAGAAAACAAAATAACACAGCACAGAAAGGACACAAGCAAATTATAGTGGTTCCCCGATTTGGGTACGTACACTATCCCCCTTCGACCTATCTCCCAACCAGGGACGACTCATTCACTTCACCAACAGGATTGAAATCCAATCCTTGCACTAACGGAAGGAACCCTTCCACACGTAGTAGTCACCACTCCCACAACACGGGTTGCACCCAACCCTTACAACTATTGACCAATCAGTCTGTTACAAAGAAATTGAAAATAGATTGTATAAGAAATACAAACAACTTATGGAGACTAAGTTGTCCCTCTTCGTTCGATGACGTGTTCTTGAAGTCAACGAAGAGTCCACAACCCTAGATCTCACTTGGAGAGAATCTCCCCGAAACCGGCGGCGGCAAGAAGGGCGGTGGCTTGGTTCTCGGGATCGGAGGCGACAACGGCGTGCTGCGGCTGTTCTTTGGAGATTCAATCTTCGTAGCAAAGCTAGTAAGATCTTCCAACGGTCACACTAGGATTGATCGTCTAGATCGATTCGGAAGGGGAAGGTTTAAACGATCAACGAATCAAGAGACAAAGGATCTCTGGTTAGACGCGTGAGATGCTGTGCTTGGCTGAGCTTCTGTCACCAGGAGATCTGGAAGAAACCACGATCAAAGACCGGCAATCAACTGGCACGAGCGGCGATGGCGGCGGAGCAAGTTTCACGATCTAGGTCACGTCGGCGGCTCGGCTTCTTCCTGTTTCAAATCGCTTAATCGACTGTTCAAAAATACGCGAGTATTTATACCGTAGAATACTTCTTTATGACCATTGTGGGTCCCACTAGAAGAAACCCTAAAACCGGTTCAAAACAGCGCCTTAACATTTGATCCGGTCCAGCGTGCTTCAGAAATTCGCCTAAGGCAAAATCGACGAGAATCGAAGGTCATTCGGCGAGAATCAGCCAGTGATTCTCGATAATTTTGACTTAGCGACAGATTTGCACGCTCTGATTTAGCCGGATAGAGACGGCGAGAATCAGCCAGTGATTCTCGATGATTCGGCGAGAATCACTAGTGATTCTCGCCGAATCGGCGAGAATCACTAGTGATTCTCGCCGAATCGGCGAGAATCACTTAGTGATTCTAGTCGATTATTACTTAGCGACAGATTTGCACGCTCTGATTTAGTCGGATAGAGACGGCGAGAATCAGCCAGTGATTCTCGATGATTTGGCGAGAATCACTAGTGATTCTCGCCGAATCGGCGAGAATCACTTAGTGATTCTAGTCGTTTATTACTTAGACGATTTTTCATCTTTCCACCCATGAGCTGCTCTTTGACCCATCCTTGCTCCTTGTCTGCTCTTGCATTATCACAGACCTGTACTAGAAAATAAGTACACACCAATAGAGAGAGTACACGTAGGCCAACACACTGATCTGCTCAACGAGGGATTACGTCGCGCATACCCGTGTATATTGACCTACTGCACCCTGACATTGGTGTGTACATAGCATGGAATAACTGCAAGCACAACTTAAAAGATTTCATCAAATACATTGTCTATTTACCTTAGCTTGTTCAGGGGCTTCTTCAAATCAGGTACGTTGTGGATACAATACCCAACAACCTCAATAGAGGTTGGAATTGGGGCCACTGGCTTGGTATGGATTATTTCACCTTATCATTGAAGATGGGGTAGATTGGAATTGGTTTACCCTAAGATCTAAGGCCATACCCTATGGAAGGGTTTTTGTGGCTTGTGAAGGGCATGTGGTCAAAACACCTTGAATGAACTTGGAATTTTGAAGGGAGGCTGATAGGATAGATAAAACCCTCTGGTAAACATAATAAGGGATTTTGGGAAGGGTAGGGCCCACAAGACCCTAACCCTAGCCTAGGGCACAAATATTTTAGAGCTAGAATAGGTTAGCAAGATTTTTAAAACAATCATGAAAATTTGTCAGAGGGAGCTTTAGGCATACTAATCATATGTGAATTTTAATGGAATTTTTGGATACATAATTAGGGCACCTAGTTCACAACCTTAAATATTTGGAAACTTGCTAAATAATTCTTACAGAGCTCAATACTTGTTGAAAAATTATAAAACTTGAGAAGTGATGTTCCTAGTTCCGTATGCTCATATGGGAATTTAATTGGAATTTTTAGATGGATAATTGCTATACTTTGTTCATTAACCCCTTAACTTGGAATATTATGAAAAAAATCAAATATAGACTTTATTATTCAATGATAAATTGTGAAACTTGATCTAGAGTACTTATATGCCCTTACAATCATCCATGAAATTTATCTCAATTTTGAGAATTATTAATGCTGTAAATTCTCTTAAAATGAATTATTATGGGATATATTTGAAATTAAAATTAAGGGGTTAAACCTTACTGGAAAATTTTGAGGCTTTGGATTTTGCGTTATATATTCATATTGTGTTTAACAAAAATTTTGTGGAATATTATCTTATCTGAAATTGGTACTTCATGTTCAAACATGGGATTTTTGGCTACTAAATTAATTCAATAAATTATCAGATAAATAGGAAAATTGTGAAATTCTGGATTTAGTCCACAAAGCTCATAATGACCCTCCAATAATTATTATAGGAGTATTGGATGATTATTTGTTGTACCTCCCATTTTACGGGTCATATAGCTTAAGTGGTCTGCATATAGTAAAAAGTTGCAGAAATTATGGAGTATAATTTGATGCATGCCTTGGGATTAGTGGTCTGCTAGATTGGATATATAAAAATTAGTTCATTATTGGTAGTAGGATGAGTAGAGAGATGGATTGCCTAGAGTTAGGCGGTGCCTCAGGATCGACGAAAGACCGCCTTTCCCGTAGGGAGGAAGTGTCAATTGCACTAGGGTTAGATCCAACGCAACCTTTAAGGGCAGCTAGTAAGTCTAGGGTTTCACTTTCTCACACCTCAATGACTCGGGGAGTTAGGTTGGGTATTGCGGGCAGTAAGCCCAGTGGTTTGGTAAAAGGGCAGGTTAGCCCGACGAGCTTTGGCTTGGTAATGGTTTGTGATGGGCAGGTTGGCCCGACAAGCTTTGGATCGGTTGTTGTTTATGACGGACGGGATGGTCCGGGGAGCTTTGGCTCGGTAGCTGATACATAAGGTTGCATGTGCATAAAGGAAAAGCTGGTGGGTCTTTGGTGTTGGAGGGTCGATGCACCGATGCCAACACGTTGACTCGGTGAGTGTGGTTTAGCACTTGGACAAATAAAGTCCGGTGTGCCAGCCGGCAGGAGTACGCAGGAGCTCCGCTCTGTGCACCAGCGTTGAGGCATTTGATAGGTCTAACTGGTAGTGCAATTACTGGTTTAGAGGTGGGCAAGGCCCAACCCACCTCTTCCGTTTGCCACTACGGAGGTATCCTGGGAGGTTTGGCTCCAGAAAGGGGGAACTAAAGGTCTGTGTACATAGAGTCGAAGTGGGTGAGTTGCACTTGCATGTTCACATCATGGCATAATTATATTTCATAGCATAATCATTGCATAGAACCCCGACACCTATTGTATAAGTGGTATGGGATGCTTATACAATAGGCGCTGCAAGGCGACCCCTTAGTTTATAAGTTCGCGCAAGCGTGCGTATAAGTTAAAGGTTTTATTTGATATTACATATTATGCTTGCTAGAAAACCGACACCCTATCGTATAAGTCAGTATGGGACTTTTATAAGATTGGAGCCCTGCAAAAGATCCCTTAGCTTATGTGTTTTCATTTAAGTTAAGGTTACATTCTCATTAAGTTTTTCATACCTATTTTGCTGCCATACATATTATAGAACTGCTGGATTAGTTCCGCTGCCACCTGCTTGTTTGTTATTCTCCACTTTCATGTCCTCTCCTTTCTTTCTCCCCACTCGGTGCCTAGGAGCCATGGGGGAAGGGGCGGGGGATGATAGGACTTAGTCTTTTAGACTAACGGTTTTCAAACCACATCATTTTATGGGACTGTGGAGCCCAGCATAGAGGAGCAGCCCCGGAGGTCGGCACGCATGGAGATGGGCCAGTCTAGTACCGGAGTTCAGACTGCAGGGACTGTGAGTCCTGATCGCTACTAGTAGTTATATTAGTTTGCTTCTGCGCTGAGAGATTTGTAGTGAGGACATGATGTACTGGGCATGAGCCCAAGATCTTATATTTCTGTGGACACTCCCTTCATGGAGATTATTTACATAAATATGTGATTTTTGTGGACATGTTTTAATATTTTGCTACAGTTGTGATCGATTTGGCCGGCAGGATCGGCGTTTTGTAGTGATGACCTTCCCGAGTACGAAGGTGTCACCGCAAAGCAGCGGTTCTAGGCCTAAGACCCCAGTGTTTTAAAAAGAAAAAAAGGCGGGGGGGGGGGGGGGGGGTCTTATAGCATACAAGTATGTGTAAAAAACCTTGGAAGCTCCACTGGTGGTGAATCCATGGTGTGTACCACAATAAAAAGGAAAGACAGTCATTCACCAGTAGAAGAGAAAGGACACAACAATGAATATTTCAAGGAAACAACATGCTTAAATCCCGCACCTTCTGATAATTTTGTAACCAAACTAAATTCCTCTCTTTTTGCTACAACTTCTATCCCTACATTTCACATCTTTAAATTTTCCAAGTGTAAGATTAAAATATTAAGGAACAGTAATCCTAAGTTATGATTCTAGAATATCGCTCATAAAGCAAAATTAAATAATGTGTCTAACAATAATATAACTACAAACTCATCTCATGAAAATATGTGTATTAAGTGTGAAAACCTTAAAAGTGAGATTAGAGAGATGGACGACACCTTTGAAAATTTAAGAAAAGATTATAATGATCACATCAACTCATTTGTCACCACTCATAAGAACAACACAATCACATATAATCAAGACAAAAAAATTTAAAATCTAAGAATAAATATCTGGAAATAAAGATAAATGTGCTTAAGAAAATTATGAATAAAAACATACAAACAGTAAACCATACATTCAAGCAAAATCTAAACGCGCATGGAATATGAATTATCCATCAGAAGATCAATCTTTATTCACCCAAAAGCTAAATAAACACAAGTTTCACTAACCAACATTTTGAGAGTCATAAGTATTCTCAATCTAATCTCTAAAGAAATATAAGTTAGTATAACACAAATCCACCAAGGTTCGAATTGGGAGATGTTGATCAAAATAATATAGCAAGAACACATTCAGTAGGGTCAAAAACTAGGACTATATATGTTCCCAAAGGAACTGTCAGAAATGGATCACTTTGGCTGCCATCTTCCTTATCTCAACAAAAGCCATGTGGACCACCACGCTTGGTACTCGATGGTTATCCAAATTCCTCATTCGGTAAAAATCATCACGAGTGGACTGGGGAATATCCCAACACAAAATACAATAAAAAAAATCCTACTTTACATTAACTAGCATAAACATAGGATAAAGTAGTATAACTAAGAAGATCAACAAAAAAACATAGCACACAATCACTGGGACTATTGACAGCATTAGTGACTACCGCTAGGAGATATTAACAAAACGATTAAATTGTACAAACACCAATTTAATACACACAAAAAATCACTCCTAACGTGTACCTCTCTCATAGTTGCTTCCATCTCCCAAATCTCTCTGCCTTTTGGATCAACGATGTGATCAGCATGGCAGCTCCTCATCTATAGTAGCCCACTTTGCCCTCTCAACACTGGATGGAGAAAGCTTGAGGGCCTTCATCATGAACTTAATCATCTTGGACATTTGGTTACCTTCTTCTCTATTCTTTCCAATGCACTGTAATAATCAGGTGGAGCCTCGCATTCTGAATCTCTTCGATGGATCGAGAGTGTTGATAATTCCCCCTTTAGGAAAGACAGTTAGATAGTGGAGGTATCTAACACAATAGGGTGGTCGTCAATCGAGTAGTGAGCTATACTAAGTGTAGGATATTTCTCGTAGATTACCCTGTAGATTATTCGTCCAAGCTGCAGAGAGTTTAACCTTAATTGTTTTGGATCGTTCAGCTTGAACACATGTCTCCTTAGAGCTAACAAGAGTTCAACCACATCAAATGGTATCTTATAAAAAAACATAGAAAGTAAATATTGAAATCTATGCTGTAATTATTTTTTTGTCCCTAACCTTGAACAAAATCATATGACAGAGGATATCTAGAATGATAAAAGAATCGGGTCAAAGTGTGGATGTGGTAGTAATCAAATAAATTGTATCTGGTACCCTATAAAAAACCATGTTCATAATTGTCTAGTCTCGAAGAACTCGAAATCTCTCCACAACATCCAGTCATGTTAAGCAATGTACTAGGCTAAACTCCCTCCACAAATCTGTGGGAAAAATCACTACCACATGAACATTAAGAAATGATCACACACCTCTGACAAGTTGAGAATTAGAAGGGTCCTCCAAGTTATAAAACTCTCTAACAAACACTGATAAAAAACTATTATCTACCATTACCAACATAAGGCCAGCATCAAATAACACTTGGTAGATATATGTATGCATGGACATGTCCACCCACAGAGACTTGCTCATACCGACTGGGGCTCCCTATATATTTGGATGAAGCCCATACTCTCCTCCACCATAACCTCCGGACATACATCCTGCTCGAGAGCTAGAAGCCATTCCCTGAAAAATAAACCAAAAAACATCACATTTCAAAATATATGGCACTACCACCGACGATAGCATGCTATCACTGGGCGTTAGTGTTAGAGCATTGTTCACCATCTTCTTCCTCCAAAAACCATTTCAAAATAGGAACAAATAACATTTGTTTTAATTTTCTCAAAACCTGAAACAAAAAATAAGTAGATCTAGAATATAAGCGAACATCTAAAATCAAAACCCTAAACTAACGGATTAATCTCACAAAAACTCTAACTAACAAAATGATGAATTTAGAACATAGAACTAAAGAAAAAAAAATCCAATAATAAACACACAAATTATTAGATTTCTAACATCAATAGCCTAAACATTTTTTTTCACAAATCCCTTACTATAAAATAATTGGATCAAGCAAAAACATTGAACAAAAATTAGGGAAACAGGGAAAACATCAGAAGAAACATCAATGGAGTTCCCTCCCATGGCAAATCTAAGAAAAATAAGTACTATACGGAAGATGATTTTTTCATACCTCACTCTGAAATCGTCTGCGAAAGGTGAATAGGATCAAAAGAACTCAAAAAACCACCTAGATTTGGGCGCAAAATCGCAAACCAGTTCATTTTATATGGTTTTGGAAACTATCAAAAGCGTTTTTTTTTAAAATTCACTCCAAAAAATACTGAGTAATAAAAATCCTAGAAAAAATTTCTAAGTGCACAATCATATCATGTTGGGGTGTTTATAAGAAAAAATAAAACATGTCTAATACCTGTCCCCACAGCCTCACATACCTCTAAGACCTACAAATCAAATTTATATAAGCTTATGTTAACTTCATAGAGACTAACTCACAACTACCAGATATCTTCACCAAACCCCTTCTAGATACATGATTCACCATGCTTATTCTAGAATTAGGAGTTTTGGGCATCTCAAAATAAAATCTGCATTTTTATGTGATCTCCTTGATTTCTTTGCTACACTAGATGAGCCTTATTCTGCAAATTCATAAACTTGAAAAATTGAATAAAAAAATCTTGAAAACACATATTTTAATAGAAAAACCAAATCTCCGTTACTACCGCCAGACATTATCGCTAACACTGGTGCTAGTCTAAAATATGATTTTTCCTTACTTTTTTTCCTTCCTCATTTTTCAGTCATTTTTTTAATTAGGTCTTCCAGAAAATTAATAAAAGAATACAACATTTTTTTAAAATTCAAAATATGTTTTATATAACTTTTCAAAAATCAACTACAAACTTTTAAAATATAAAAAACAAAAACATGCTTTCATCAGCTTTTTTATTTAAAATACATATACTAAAATAAACAATTGCCTTGTTATAATTGTAATGTTTTTTTGGATGATCCCTTTTATCTTTTCTAGATTGATTACAATGTTTAATTTTCATTTCAAGTTCCTTCAAACATTGTCATTATCATGTTGTGAACAATATCTTTTCAAATGCAATAATTTCTATTATAGTTCACTTGTGTAGTACCATGTTAGCCTGCCTTTAAATATGAGTACTGTTTTATGTTTGATAATGATTATTTCACCTGCATAATTTTGATGTCCTACATGTACCATCAATCTTAAACTTTCATTATTGTGTTGTGTAATATCTTAATATATTAAAATGCATAAATAAATTACCTACACACTTTTCAATTTGTTAAATACAAATTTTTTGTTCTTTAATTCCTTTTTTTGAAAAGTTTTTGAAAAAAAGAAATTAAAAATGCTATTATTTGTGGAATAAGTATATTTGGAGCCCTTAGTTAACAATGGAAAAGTCTAATAATTATGACAAGAAAACTCCACTAAGCATTACTCATCCTCCTAATAAGTCTTAATAAATATTGTGAGGTTGAGCACCCTAGAAAAAGAATTGTAAAGTGTCCTGTGGCAAACATATAATTGCCACTTTTTGTACACCTGGTCGCAAAATAAAATAAAAAAAAATTAAAAAGAATAAATGTGATCTCCGAAGAACTACTTTGCTCCCTAATAATTCTTAACAAGCATTGTGTGTGCAGAGCACTTTGGGAGTTGTAGTTGCTATTTATGTGCATTGAATATGTGTGAAAGTAAAATTATTTATGTAATTTAATGTTAAGTGTATTCTGTAATACATGTCATGTGTTTTTGATTTATTCACTTGTATGCTTTATCAAAAAATTATCTTGTACACATCATTATCTTTCATAACACTTCAACTCATGAGAATTGGACCCTAACGCACACATAAACATGTTCTTTATAATCTTTAGTAAATACATTAAATATCTATGCATGATATCTATATTGTTTGAAGTATATTTTACTTGCAAATTTCCTAACATTACATTCCTTGAAAGATAGGGATAGATCTGATTACTCTAGAGGGGGGGGGGGGGGTGAATAGAGTATGTTAAAACTTTTGGCTGTTTTTAAATATATCAGAGTAATAAAATAGGAGATACTATAGTAGTAACAAAAAATTGAAAACAATCTAAGAAAACTACCACAACATTCAACACACAGCAATAAGAAAACAAAGAACAACCAGATGACACAAGAAATTTATAGTGGTTCCCCTAAACTTGCGTACATCCACTCTTATACCACCCTGATAGGAATCCACTATATGTTTTTAATTAGGTGCCCTGCCACCAACAAGTTTTTGCTCAGATGCCCTGTCACCACAAAATCTATTTGAAGGGAGATCTCACAACCCTTTGATCTTTTGATCAGGTGCCCAAAAACCACGCATTAAGTTTTGAAGAGAGTTAATAAACCTTTTTACAAGTGGGGGAGAGAGATTTGATGGTGTCTTCTTTTTCTCTAATCAACAGAGAAGACTAGTGGATTACTGTTATCAAGAGCTCCTTCTAGAATCACTTGGAGCCTTGCACAGGGTGTAGGTCTTCTGCCTTGACTTGAAGTAATCTAGGAACTTCTGACTAATTCAAATTGTGTTGTCCTTGAAAGCTCCTGTAGTTGAAGTTGAAGAAGACTCTTGATTTGTGTTTGTTGTTCTTCTTCAGTCTTTAGTAAGATCAACGTAAAAATAGGTTGTTTTCTGCATAAAGAATTTCTGAGAGTTTTTCTGTAATTCTCTGGCTCTATCTTTTTCTATCTATGTATGCTTGTATATCTCTACTTATTGTTGACTGAAAAGAGAATCTCTTTTATATGTTGTAGTTGAATTCTCCTTTGAAATTTGAATCTCAAGCATTGATTGTTGATTGACTGGAGAATGAAAATCGACTCGAGAATATTGTCTTTAATGATTTTCCCAACTGTCCCAATAAATTAAGCAAGTAATTAACCCGATGAAGACCATAATTAATGCTGCTAATAACAGTTATATTCAGAGAATATGATCATTAATTACTCAGGAAATTACTGCTAAATAATATATGGAATAAGGACAAAAATGAGGGAAATACTCTAAGTCAAGCTTGGACAGAAATCGTCGACCTCTGAACAAATTTCGTCGACCGGAGATCTAAGTTCATCGAGCAGAGAAATCCTGTTCATTGACCTGAAAAATCCTATTCGTCGACCCGAGCTCCGCGAACTGCATTCTGTAGATAACTTGCCTAATCTGCACTCCAATTTCGTCGAGTTGATATTCAGTCTTCGTCGAGCTGAGTTCAGAGAAATTAATTTGGAAAGAATATGTTGAAGCTAAACTCCAGACTTCGTCGACCTGAGCTCAAATATCATCGAGCTCAACTCAGAGAATTAACTCTGAGTTTGTCAAGTAGAGCGTGACTATCATTGAGCAGAGTTCGACGTACGTCGAACTTAAATTCTGAACTTTGATTTCTTCTAAGTCTTGAGTCTCCTGAAGTCTCGTGCTGGTGGGTCCATCAAGGTTGAACCTAAAGACTTAGCCTAAACTGTAAGACTCAAACACATGACTCTGGCTATACATTGTGGGTCAGCCATCCTAATTATTGAATCTAGCCAAAATCCAACAAGGGATCCAACAATCTCCCCATATTTGGGTGAGGTCACTAATAAAAAGAAAATAATCACAAAGCAACAATAATATACCTGGCAGAAAATTTAAAAGTAACTAGCAGATATGTACATGACAGTAGCTTTGTGATAGATTAAACAAATATAGTTCAGACAATAACAATTAAACAAGATATTCATTTGTTCTTCTTTTTCTTTTCTTTATCAACTGGCTAGAGGGCTGTCTGAATTTAATTTCTCTATTGGGGTTAACTACTTCTCTTCTAGACATTGTCATGTCAGCAGCTCCAATTATATTGAGAGAAGTAGCTCTGGTACAACAGCCTCTGGATGAAAATTCATATAAGCATCTATATTGAAAAACTTGTTAGCTTTTTCATATATTTTAAGTTCTTCTCTCCTCTAGGAAGACATTATAGTGCACTGTTATGGATCCTTGCCTTCCTTTTTAGCTTTATTAATCATGGAGAGTCTAACAAGTTTTTGAAATCTGTCCATTCTTGCAGTATTTTCTTGTTCAGGATCTACAAATGGAATTGGTGGAGATACTGTCCTTTTTGGACTTTCAACTTTTTCAGTTTCAGATGCTTGATGTTGTTGCTGTTTGCTACTGCTAGTATGTCTGTGCTAACTGCTTCCATGATATCTTGAGGATCTATCTGGTTGTCTTTGATAAGTCTTGGTATAAGAAGTAGATCTCTGAGAAATATGTCCTGAAGCACCAACAGCTGGAGGAGGAGGAAGAGGAGGACCTCTCCAATTCCTTTGATAAGGAGGAGGAGGAGAGTACCTTCTACTCTTCCTCCTGGCTTTTTGCTCATTCTTGGATAAATACATCCATGATGGAACCATTGGGTATGGTGTGATATTCTACAAGATGTAGTTGGGAGTATCATGGATGGGATTTGGTTTGGGAGCAGCTATAAGAACAACTTTTCTCTTCTTAACAGCTTTCTTCTTTGCTTTTGAACTGTCAGATTCATCATCATCATCAAAAGATACTTGAGGATTGTCATATAAGGCATCAATGACCTTCATAATAACTTTAGATATTTGTATCTCAGCCTGAGGCTGTACTGGAGGTTCTACAACTTCAACTTCTATTTCAGCAATACTTTCAGAAATTAACTTATTCTCTTTTCAATATCAGCCATAATAATTTCATCTAAATCTGGTAGGGGACTGTCATCCATTTTATATGTAGGAGGAGAGATAGCCTTTGGAGGGGATGATACAGTTGGTGGCTCTGTTCTAGCAAAACTGGCTTTGAGTTGCTTAGTAACTGTAGGACTTATTGGAGAAGTGTAGGGAGCAATAGCCATAGACCGCTGATAAGAAAAATTATGTAGAAATTCTCTGTAAACAAAACTGAATGAATCTAGGTTGACTGTGGGATTTAAAATGTAATCACCAACAGTATTTATTTCTGCTATAATTGAATCGGCCATGTCTATGTCAGAATCTGTAAATAAATCAATTACTTCTACTAGAAGGCTTGTTTCTGCTGAATCATCCATCATCTCAGAATCTCCTACTGCTGTACACAGGGGGAACTGGAGCTTCTTCAAAGAGCATCTCCCCCTGACTGGGTTCAGAGCGTCTTGAAGCCAGTCTCTAGAAGAAGGGACAGAGGATAGAGCAGCAATTCTGGAAGATTGAGAGGTGATGGAGGAAGAAAGAGGGGCAATAGTAGTAGCTATAAGTTTCTCAAGTGTGGGAGAAATAAATGCAAGTAGATCTTTGACAATATCAGAAAAATTTAGATATAGGGGTTCATGAGCAAAGGAGGAGTAAGGAGTGTGATGTCCATAGTTTGAACACACAGTGAATGCATTGGAGAAATCTGTGTAGGTGTAGTCTGGAGCAGTAGAGGGAATGTCATTGTGGATGACTGAAGGGATATCAACTGAAGGAATTTCAGTAGGAACTGTGGTAGTGGGTGTAGATGTGGTTTCCTGAACTAGAGATTGTTGAGGAGATGGTGGAGGAGACAGTAGATTGAAGGAGGGTTCCTGAATTGAGGTAGATGGAATGTCTGAAAGATTAATGTGATGTGGAGAATGAGGAAGTGATGGTACAGGATGAGGTAAAAGTGGTTGTTGTTGAGGTTGAGAAGGAGAAGGAATGCTGGTGGAGGGAAGGACATCTTCTAGAGGTGGAGGAGTGGTTGTCACTGCCCTGGTGCTCTCAAAAGTCCTGGAAGAGGAGGAAGCCCTGGATGGCTTAGAAATGGTCCTTTCCCACTTTCCAAATATGACACATGTCAGCCTTTTGGAGACATTGATGAATATGGTCTAGGAGACCAGGGATTCAGATGTCTTTTTTGGAGGAATATGCCCTGTACCCTTCCAAAACAAACTTCTTTCTTATTGTTTTTCTTCTTAATTAAATCAAACAATAGTTTTGCCCAGTTAACTGCTTTCTTATTTAACAAGGCACACATCACCAAGAACTGGTGCTTGGTAATGTAATCGTGAGCGGTATGTTTTCCCAGCAAAACCATGCCGACATCATCAGACAAAAATTTATACTCAGAAGATAAATTTTTCTTAAGCAGTTTATTTGGGTTTTCTTCAGTATGACCCATTTTTGTCAACATGTTCTCATATTCATCACTATCCGTTTCTATATCTTCATTTCCATTTATCAGACCGAAAATTTTGGTTAGTATTGCGGGGGAAAGAGAGACTTGTTTACCGGATATAGTGCCGGTCATAGTATCTGTATCTGGTGTTGTGGCAGTGAATACACATTCTCTAATTTCAGTAGCTGTTATCTTTATTCTATGTGTCATGAAATTCTTCAGGTTCTGTTCCTCAAACAGTTTCAGAATGTCTAAGAAAATCTGGTCTAAATGTTGGAAGGAATCGAAATCGATGTAAAAACCCATATCGAACTTCATCGCCACCAGAGAGTTTGCCGGAATCGCCATTTGTTCGCCTGCAAAAGAAAGCAGATAGACCAAATGCAAGGCAAATAGAAAGTGCGTTACGGAGCTCAAAGAAAATGTAGATATATGGTTTTCAGAATATGAAGCAGTAGACTTCGTCCGATGAAAAATAAAAATTCTTCGATCTGGGTTAGATGAAATATTTCATTGACAAAAGAATTCGTCAATCTCAGTTAGAAGAGGTGAAAACATTTCATCGAGTTTAGTTCGATGAAAAAAATTTCTGAAGCAATATCATCGATCTCTGTTTGATGAAAAGAGCTTTACACATAGAGAGTTCGT
The DNA here is from genome assembly GCA_039583875.1 of Platanthera guangdongensis. Lineage (NCBI taxonomy): Eukaryota > Viridiplantae > Streptophyta > Magnoliopsida > Asparagales > Orchidaceae > Platanthera > Platanthera guangdongensis. The sequence continues at coordinate 132,937,279 of CM077166.1, forward strand.
TGATCTCCGTTTGACAAATTTCTCAAGAACTTTTCTCAGTTCGTCGATCTTCGTTCGACGAACTGTGGTAAAATTATTCGACCGCAGACAGAAATTTAAAATAAGGCCTCTCCATTGATCATACCTAGCTGATTTATAAAGAACAGATGGATCCTCTCATCTTTAGGGTTTGGTGAAGATGTCTGCTTTTTGCAAATCAGTGTAGATGTAGACAAGATTAATTTTATTTTTGTCCACACACTCTCTAATGAAATGATGCCTGATGTCTATGTGTTTAGTTCTACTATGATGCACTGAATTTTGTGCAATGGAAATTGCACTTTTGTTATCACATACTAAGGTTGAATTATTTAAGTTGAAGCCATAATCTAGGTGTTGGTTATGAATCCACAGAATCTGGAAACACCAATTGCCAGCTGCTATGTATTCTGCTTCAGCAGTTGAAGTAGACACAGATGACTGCTTTTTGCAAAACAAAGACACTAGTCTAACACTAAGGAACTGGCATATCCCTGTGGTTCTTTTTCTGTCTACTCAACATCCAACAAAGTCAGCATCTGAGTATCTAGTCAACTTAAACTCTGACTCAGTTGGATACCAGTGTCCTAGAATAGGTCAACTCTTTATATATATTAAAATCCTTTTTAAGAAAATAAGGTGGTATTCTTTATGGTTCACCTGGAACTTAGCACAAAGACATGTAGCAAACATGATGTCTGGTCTACTTGCTGTAAGATATAATAGGGACCCAACAATGACCCTATATAATTTCTGATCTACAGGTTTCCCATGTTCATCAGAATCAATTACAGTATTTATAGCCATAGGTGTTTTCTTGGATAAGGCATCTGACATCCCAAACTTTTTGATTAGCTCCTTATCATACTTAGATTGGGATATGAAGATGCCATCAGGTAGCTGCTTCACTTGGAGACCAAGGAAGTAGGAGAGCTCACCCATGCTACTCATTTCAAACTTGGAATGCATGAGGTCAGAGAACCTCTTGCATAGTTTGGAATCTGTAGACCCAAAAATAATGTCATCTACATAGATTTGTACTAATAAGATTTGATCCTTATGATGTCTATTGAATAATGTCCAATTTATAATGCCCCTAGAAAATTTATGCTCAAGAAGAAATCTAGCTAAGGTTTCATAACAAGATCTTGGAGCTTGCTTTAAACAATAGAGAGCTTTATGCAATTTAAAGACATAAGAGGGATGAGTAGGAGAGATAAAACCTGGTGGTTGCTCCACATAAACTGTAAGACCCCCTTTTTTTGAAATAATGGGGTCTTAAGCACAGAACCGCCACTTTGCGGTGACACCTTCATGCCCGGGAAGGTCATCACAACAAAACGTCGATCCTGCCAGGCAAAATCGATCACATTTGTAGCAAGTAATAAAAGAAAAGCAAGTCCATAGAGAATCACATATATGATAAAGTAAATAATCTCCACTAAGGGAGTGTCCACAGATATAATAGAAAAAGTACGAAATCTTGGGCTTATGCCCGGTACATCAATATCCTCACTACATATCACTCAGCGTGGAAGCAAAACTAAACAAACTACTAACGATCGAGACTCACAGTCCCTGTAGTCTGAACTCCAGTACTATACTGCCCCATCTCCAAGTGCGTCGACCTCCGGGGCTGCTCCTCCATGATGGGCTCCATGGTCCCCTAAAATGATGTAGTTCAAAAACCGATAGTCTAAAATACTAAGTCCTATCATCCCCCTCCCCTTACCCCATGGCTCCTAGGTACCGAGCGGGGAAAAGGAAAGGAGAGGACATGAAAGTGGAGAATAACAAAATGAGTAGATGGCGGTGGAACTAAACTAGGAGTCCAATAGTATATAAGGCAGTAAAAAAAGCATGAAAACTGAAAGATATGGTACCTAAACATCTAGAGGGGGGGGGGAGTGAATAGGTGACCTAATCCTTTTCTAACTTTGTTGGCAGCCACTTAGTTAAATCACAGAGTTCTAACTACTTTTGCACAGCAAACAGCAATAACAAAACATACATAGCACAATCACAGCACATCACACAGTGTTTTATAGTGGTTCCCCAAGATATGGGTACATCCACATTCCCCCTTCGCCTATCTAGCAGTGTACTAGATTCGGCCAAACTCCTGCACTATCTCAGAACCCAAATTGGTTCCTACACCTCAGGCCCAAAGCCTTACAACTCAGCTTTATCCCAAAGCCTACACTCAGCCAATCAAGGCCTACACTCAGCCAATCCAAGGCCTACACTCAGCCAACAAGGCCTACACTCAGAGATCACAATCTCCTACACTCAGGCTAACAAGCCCTACCCTCAGCCTTTATAATTGTAGGCTTACAAAACACTCAGATCCAAAGGATCCTACAAGTTAAAAAGATATTACAAATTATAACTCTACAACTCAGAAAGATAAGAGGGGAGTTGAGAGATTCTTGATGAGTTCTTGGAAGAACTCAGCCGGATCCAATCTGACTTAGCTTTCTTCAAAGCTTCTTGAGTAGAACTGAATAAGACTGAATCCTCTGCAGTTGTTCCTTGACCTCTGCTTCTTAAGAATCAGAATTGAATCTGAATCCTTCTTCTCAGCCTAGTTCCAGAGGCTGATTTCTTGGATGGAGCCCTCTCTCTCCAACTTCTTAGATCTGCACTTGGACTGCAAGATCTTCTTGTGTTGATACTCAGTATATCACTTTTCTGATTACTTGAATAATCTGTACCACTTGTTAATCACTTGATAAACTCTTTCAACAACAGTTTCTGTAAACTGTGGGTGCCTATTTATAGGCCTTCTTCATGGTAATCGGCTGGTCCGGTTCATAACTGACTTCTGACATCTCTAACAGTTGCTGTAGACCGGCTGGATCGGCAGCTGTCATGTCAACCAGTCACTTCTTGAAAATCTCTAACAGTCAGTAAGTGTCGAGACTTTCTGTCTTTAAGTGTCGACACTTATAGACCAAGTGTCGACACATGCTTTGTAAGTATCGACACAAGTCTACAAGGTGTCAACACATATCCTTGTATGTCTCGACACAGATTCTTCTTCATGTGTCGACACTGAAATTGAGTGTCGACACAAGTACTTGTTCTTCTAGCTTTTGCTGAATTCTTCTATGTGTCGACACATCTCCTTTGTGTCGACACATCTTCTTGTGTTGAATCTGTCAAGTGTCGACACTGTTTCTTTGTGTCGACACATAGTCTTCTATGTTGAATCTTGCTGAGTGTCGACACAGCTCCTTGTGTCGACACACCTTCTTGTTGTTGAGACTTCAGCTGAGTGTCGACACATTCCCATAGTGTCGACACTTGTACTTAGAATAATTTGTTGTTCTTTCTGTTCTTTGCTAAGTGTCGACACAGCTCCTTGTGTCGACACTTTCTTCAAGTGTTGAGTCTTTAGCTGTGTGTCGACACATTGTTCTGGGTGTCGACACATACTTCAAATGTTGACTCTTCTGTTGAGTGTCGACACATTGTGTTGAGTGTCGACACATGCTTCAAGTGCTGACTCTTCTGCTTAGTGTCGACACATTATGTTGAGTGTCGACACTTGTACTTAGACTCTGCAGACTTTTGCTGAGTGTCGACACAGCTCCAAGTTTCGACACTTTCTGGTGTAGACACAGCTTCACTGGGTGTTGACACAGCTCCTTGTGTCGACACTTTCTGTCTGCACTTTTCTTCACTGAGTGTCGACACAACTCCAAGTGTCGACACTTTCTGTCTGGTGTCGACTCTGCATCCTAAGTGTTGACACAATGACTCCAAGTGTCGACACATGTTGTCTGGGTGTCGACACAAGTCTTCTTAAGTGTCGAAACTTTCCCTCTGGGTGTCGACACATGGACTTAGAAACTTTTTGCTTCAGTCCAGTACTTTCTTAACCTGCACAAGTAACTCAAACATACATCAAATACAATATGATGTATATCATTGAGTTGGGTGAGACTTCTTCAAATCAAGTACATTTGACCAATGTACCCAACAATCTCCCCCTATTTGGAGAAGTCATAACCCTTAGTCAATGATATACACTATCCATAATTAAAATTACAAAATGATGTACAACAGATTATATTCAGCAGGGTAAACATAAACATGTAGAAATACACACATGTATACACATTCATCATTTCAGAACAATCAAGAAATAGACACATTTACAGAACAATCATGAAATATATTTATCATATATTGTTCTAACATTTTTCTTATACATCTTCAATGTTTTACAAAAATGTTTTACATTAAAAAGGATTGCAACATAATCTTCAAGTAAAATCCTAATCTATTTCTGATCAGGTTCCTTGATAACAATTCCCTTTCCAGCTTGGACTTGAGCTTTGACAGGGGCTTCAACAGTTGCAGCATCAGCAGGCTTCTTTCCTTTTAAGTTCTTCTTCTTCAGCTCTTCTGCTTTGATTTTCTGTCTCTCAAAATAGTGGTATGGCTTGGGGAAGTACTTGCTAGGCTCCACAGCAGTAGGAGGTAGCTTTCCCATCTTAGCCTTCCTTCTGAATTGTACTATAGCCTCCTGCCTGATCTCATGCTTTCTCCTTCTGAAAGATATGGTACCTAAACACCTAGATGGGGGGGGGGGGTGAATAGGTGACCTAATCCTTTTCTAACTTTGTTGGCAGCCACTCAGGTATTTTATAGAGTTCTAACTACTTTTGCACAGCAAACAGCAATAACCAAACATACACAGCACATCCACAGCACAACCACAACACAGCACACAGTGTTTTATAGTGGTTCCCCAAGATATGGGTACATCCACTTTCCCCCTTCGCCTATCTAGCAGTGTACTAGATTCGGCCAAACTTCTCCACTGTCTCAGAACCCAAATTGGTTCATACCTCAGGCCCAAAGCCTTACAACTCAGCTTTATCCAAAGCCTACACTCAGCCAATCAAGGCCTACACTCAGCCAATCAAGGCCTACACTCAGAGATCTCAATCTCCTACACTCAGGCCAAATGCCCTACACTCAGCCTTTATAATTTTAGGCTTACAAATCACTCAGATCCAATGGATCCTACAAGTTAAAAAGATATTACAAATGATAACTCTACAACTCAGAATAATAAGAGAGGAGTTGAGAGATTCTTGATGAGTTCTTGGAAGAACTCAGCTGGATCCAATCTGACTTAGCTTTCTTCAAAGCTTCTTGGGTAGAACTGAATAAGACTGAATCCTCTGCAGTTGTTCCTTGACCTCTGCCTCTTAAGAATCAGAATTGAATCTGAATCCTTCTTCTCAGCCTAGTTCCAGAGGCTGATTTCTTGAATGGAGCCCTCTCTCTCCAACTTCTTAGATCTGCACTTGGACTGCAAGATCTTCTTATATTGATACTCTGTGTAACACTTTTCTGATTACTTGAGTAATCTGTTCCACTTGTTAATCACTTGATCAACTCTTTCAACTACCACAACACACTTTCTGTAAATTGTGGGTGCCTATTTATAGGCCTTCTTCATGGTAACCGGCTGGTCCGGTTCATAACTGACTTCTAACATCTCTGACAATTGCTGTAGACCGGCTGGATCGGCAGCTGTCATGTCAACCAGTCACTTCTTGAAAATCTCTAACAGTCAGTAAGTGTCGAAACTTTCTGTCTTTAAGTGTCGACACTTATAGACCAAGTGTCGACACATGCTTTGTAAGTGTCGACACAAGTCTACAAGGTGTCGACACATATCCTTGTATGTCTCGACACAGATTCTTCTTCATGTGTCAACACTGAAATTGAGTGTCGACACAAGTACTTGTTCTTCTAGTTTTTGCTGAATTCTTCTATGTGTCGACACATCTCCTTTGTGTCGACACATCTTCTTGTGTTGAATCTGTCAAGTGTCGACACTGCTTCTTGGTGTCGACACATAGTCTTTATGTTGAATCTTGCTGAGTGTCGACACAGCTCCTTGTGTCGACACACCTTCTTGTTGTTGAGACTTCAGCTGAGTGTCGACACATTCCCATAGTGTCGACACTTGTACTTAGAATAATTTGTAGTTCTTTCTGTTCTTTGCTAAGTGTCGACACAGCTCCTTGTGTCGACACTTTCTTCAAGTGTTGAGTCTTTAGCTGTGTGTCGACACATTGTTCTGGGTGTCGACACATACTTCAAATGTTGACTCTTCTGTTGAGTGTCGACACATTGTGTTGAGTGTCGACACTTACTTCAAATGCTGACTCTTCTGCATAGTGTCGACACATTGTGTTGAGTGTCGACACTTGTACTTAGACTCTGCAGACGTTTGCTGAGTGTCGACACAGCTCCAAGTGTCGACACTTTCTGGTGTAGACACAACTTCACCGGGTGTCAACACAGCTACTTGTGTCGACACCTTATGTCTGCAGTTTTCTTCACTGAGTGTTGACACAGCTCCAAGTGTCGACACTTTCTGTCTTGTGTCGACTCTGTATCCCAGGTGTCGACACAATGACTCCAAGTGTCGACACATCTTGTCTGGGTGTCGACACAAGTCTTCTTAAGTGTCGACACTTTCCCTCTAGGTGTCGACACATGGACTTAGAAACTTTTTGCTTCAGTCCAGTACTTTCTTAACCTGCACAAGTAACTCAAACATACATCAAATACATTATGATGTATATCATTGAGTTGGGTGAGGCTTCTTCAAATCAGGTACATTTGACCAATGTACCCAACAATCTCCCCCTATTTGGTGAAGTCATAACCCTTAGTCAATGATATACACCATTCATAATTAAAATTACAAAATGATGTACAACAGATTATATTCAACAGGGTAATCATAAACATGTAATAAATTCACACATGTATACACATTCATCATTCCAGAACAAATAAGAAATAGACACATCTCAGAACAAACATGAAATATAGTTATCATAAATTGTTCTAACAGTTTTCTAATATATCTTCAAAGGTTTACAAAAATATTTTACATTCAAAAGATTACAACAATCTTCAACTCATTTCTAAATCTATTTCTGGTCAGGTTCCTTGATGACAATTCCCTTGCCAGCCTGTACTTGAGCTTTGACAGGGGCTTCAGCAGGTTCAACAACAGCAGGCTTCTTGCCTTTTAAGTCCTTCTTCTTCAGCTCTTCTGCTTTGATTTTCTGTCTCTCAAAATAGTGGTATGGCTTGGGGAAGTACTTGCTAGGCTCCACAGCAGTAGGAGGTAGCTTTCCCATCTTAGCCTTCCTTCTGAATTGTACTATAGCCTCCTGCCTGATCTCATGCTTTCTCCATTCTGCCTCAGAGAACCATTTGTTCCTGTCATTCATGTTGTCTTTGGCAGCTTTCCAGGCAGTTAGAATTATATTTCTAGAGGTAGGGCTCCATTGTTCAAAATCTGGCTTTTGTTCTGCTTGTTCCCTAAACCTCTTTTTAGACAGCCTTGTCTCTTCTTCTTTGTTCAGAGCCTCTTGCAGAGCTTCAGAAATAGGTTGAACAACCTTCTCAATATGAACATTGGCCTTGCCCTCAGTTGGGATATACATTGTGCTGACATCTGCTTGAACCATGTCAAAATCTAGAGGTGGATAAATCACTTGAGCTACTTCTGCTTGCACACCTCCAAGATATGCAGTTTGAATTCCTGATTCAGCCACATTATCATCATCACAAAGTCGAGGATAGCCTAGTGTAGCTCTGATGGAGTTAGATATCCATTTGGCATGGTCAGAGCTAGCTTTGACTAATACTCTCTCCCCCTTTATGACTTCTCTGGCCATATGGTCTCTGACATCATCCTTTTGAAACCTTATCTGACTATCCAAATACCTGATTCCCTCTTTAAAGTAAGGTCTGAGCTTAGTGAGCTGTTCAGAGATGGCCTTCTGGGAATCTTGAATTGCAGTCTTGACAGCAGTAATCTCAGCTTGAAATACCTTATCAAAGTCAGACTTAGCAGCAGCAGAGGTAGAAGGTTCAGCAGACTTATTCTTCAATTCAGTGACTATAGCATTGTGGGAGGCAGTCAAATTATCATTCATTCTTAACTGATTCTCCAGCACATATCCTTGCTTTAATGCTATATCATCTACCTGAGCCTTGATCTTCTCCTGGTGAGTTGCCAAATAGACTACTACATTCCCACCCTTGTGGAAGCAGTCAGTCATCTCCTTCTTGTTCAGGTTCATTTCAAACCTTATAGATTTTATATCTTGTGCTAGATCAAACTGTAGGGACTTGTGCCCTTCATCCACATAAGCCTCTATTGCCTTCCTTTGCTCATCCAACTTGATCTGCATGGCAATCATCAAAGCACTATAATCAACTGTTGGAGCTTGTTGAACTATAGGCTGTGGGGCTATAGATTGCAAGGCTTTCTTGTAACTCTGGCTTCTTCTTTTAAAAACATAGAGTTTCTTTTTCTTGGCCCTAGCACTCTCCTCATCTTCAGAGGCAGAAGTGCTGGAAATATCAGCCCTGTCCTTAGGGCTTTGAGGCTTCTCAGGTTGCACATCAGGTGCTTGCTCAGTTTCTAGCCTAATAGGCTCTTCCAGAACTGTCAGTTGCTCCCCCTCAGCAGCAGCACTCTTATCTTCAGCAGCAGCATCCTTGTCCATATCAAAATCTTCTTGATCTAGATTTAGGAATAAATCCTCCATTGTACATTCAGGTGGAGATGGAGCTGGAGACAGTCTTTGCTCTTCAACCACTAACTCAGGTACAACTTCTTGTTCAGCAGATTTGTCTTCTAAAACAACATCTGGAACTTGACTGTTTAGCTGAGTTTGCTGATGGACATCAGACAAATTAGCATCTTCTATAATATAGTCTAAAGTTTTTAGGTCAGTGAGTACCTCTTGGATAATTATGGTGGCTTGCTCACTGTCCAGAGTAGATGGTTCTTCTACTACTGGAGGCTCCCTCTGGATCTCAGCATTATCTGCAGCAGCAGGGGTCTTCTCTGCAGCCACATCCTCTTGGTCATCAGGAGTGAAGACAACATGTTTTTCACTATCAGAACTGCTGGAGGACTCTTGTGCCACAGCAGCAGTTTTTCTCTTCTTCTTAGGAGGAATCTCCTTCTCAGTAACTGGCTTCTCTGGGGTTGCCACTTCCTTGGACAACACCCTGTCCCATCTGGAAAATATCCTTTGGTCCATCTTCCTCATGTGGTTGATCTTGCTTCCAGCAGCATTGCTCATTACCTTTGGTATTGTACCAGCTAGGTAGAGACTGATAATTCTGCCCAGATTGGGCTTCTTCAAGCTTTCCTTGATCTTGTTCAAAAACCACTAGAGACCAGTCTGTTCTTAGAGTAAAGATTATTCTGGTCATAATTTCAAACATAGAGGCAGACACCCTGTCATGCCCTCCTGGCTTACTGAGAATAACCTTGCCCACAATTTCAGACATGAATTTTCCTTGACTATTCATGTCTCTCCTGTTGAATACCGAGCCTATCTTCATCTTGGGATCAAGACCACACCAGGTTAAAGCTTCCCTGGTCTTTGAAGCAGTTACTTCTTCTTCATCTTGAGTCTTGGGTAGCTGGAGTACCTTCCTCAGACTTTTTGGAGAAATCTTGACCTTAGATCCATGAACTCTGGATTTGATCCTGTATCCAGATTCATCTACAGCAGCTCCATTAAGGAATTCAAGAACTTCCTTCTTCCAAATCTTTGTTGGTTCTGAAACCAAGTATTCTAGTACAGAATTGGCGACTAGGGTTATCACCGATTAGATTTCTTGATCTACATCGTCAAACGCGCCGCGCACCAGCTCATAGCCCTCGTTCACGTTCTCCTCAAGCTTAGGAGCCATTAGGGTTTGGAGAATTTTTCTTTAGAAAAGAGAAGTGTCGACACAATAGTTTTGGTCTCGAAACTTTGAAAGCGTGTCGACAAACAAAGACAGAACCCTATTTATACCTTTCTGATTTTGAAGATGAACAGGCGGGACAGCTAACTCAACATGTGTCGACACTGGCAATAAGTGTCGACACTGACTTATAATATCTCGACACACATGTGTCGACACAAGTTTAGTCAACAGAGTTTTATGTGTCGACACTTGGTTATGTGTCGACACAACATAACTCGACACATTGTCGAGACTTTACTTAGAAAAATTCTGAGTAAAACTTAAGTGTCGACACCATATTGAATGTGTCGACACCTACTTGACATGTGTCGACACTAACATTCTGAAGTGTCGACACCACATTCCTAGATGTGTCGACACCATATTCCTGAAGTGTCGACACCACTATTCTGTGTCGACATAGACTTGTATATGTGTCGACACCTTTTTACTTAGCCAATTTTCTATTCTGTAAACTTAGTCTAAGTTTATCATTCGTAGTTCAATTTTGAATCTATTGAACTTAGCTTCTTCTAGGGGCTTAGTAAACATATCAAGCTACTTGTTCATCTGTTTTAACATATTCAAGTGAAATATCTTCTCTTTCTACATGTTCTCTAAGAAAGTGATATTTAATCTCAATATGTTTTGTTCTACTATGAGATACAGGGTTATTAGCTATTGAAATAACACTTGTAGAATCAGAGAAAAGTGGAGTTCTACTTACCTGAAATCCATAGTCCTCTAGCTGATGTTGAATCCACAGAAGTTGAGCACAGCAACTTCCTGCAGCCACATATTCTGACTCAGCTGTGGAGATTGCCACACTAGTCTGCTTTTTGCTGCTCCATGAAATTAGTCTTCCACCTCGGAATTGACAGGTTCCAGTAGTGCTCTTTCTATCCTCTTTGCATCCTGCAAAGTCTGCATTCTGAATAACCTGTTAGATCAAAGTCTCCATTCCTAGGGTACCAGAGGCCTAGATAGGGAGTGCCCTTTAGATATCTCAAAATTCTTTTGACAGCAGTCAAGTGAGACTCTTTAGCGCAGGCTTGATACCTTGCACAAACACATGTAGCATACATGATGTCTGGTCTACTAGCAGTCAAGTATAATACGGAGCCAACTATTCCCTCTATACAAGGTTTCATCTACAGGTTTCCCTGCATCATCCTTGCTAAGAGACATACTTGACCCCATAGGAGTCTTCATGGTACTGGATGAATCCATACCATACTTCCTTATGAGTTCTAGGGTGAACTTTGACTGACAAATGGACAAACCACTCTCAGTCTATTTAACTTGGAGACCCAAGAAAAACTTCAGCTCTCCCATACTACTCATTTCAAACTGACCTTGCATAAGTTTTGCAAACCTTTTGCAAAGGCTGCTTTCAGTAGACCCAAATATAATGTCATCTACATATATTTGGACTAGTATGACTTTGCCTCTAGATTCCCTAAGGAATAGAGTCTTATCTATTTTCCCCCTTGAGAACTTGTTCTCAATGAGGAAACTAGATAGGGTTTCATACCAAGCCCTAGGGGCTTGCTTTAACCCATATAAAGCTTTCCTAAGTCTATAGACATAATGAGGTAGAGTTGGATCAACAAAACCTGAAGGCTGCTCCACATAGACTTCTTCTTTCAAATTACCATTTAGGAATGCTGACTTGACATCTATTTGGTATACCTTGAATCCTTGATAGGTTGCATAGGCCAAGAATATTCTTATGGCTTCCAGTCTGGCTACTGGAGCAAAGGTTTGATCAAAATCAATACCTTCTTCTTGCCAATATCCTTTAGCAACCAGTCTAGCTTTATTCTTAATGATGACACCTTGTTTATCCATCTTATTCCTGTAGATCCACTTAACTCCTATTACATTGTGGTCTTTAGGTTTAGGAACAAGTTCCCAAACCTTGCACCTCTTGAACTGATTAAGCTCTTCTTGCATTGCTTCAGTCCATTGTGGATCCATTATTGCTTCTTCAAATCTTTTAGGTTCAACTTGAGACAAAAAGCTGGAATAGATTGCAGCATTCATGTTTCTACTCCTGGTTTGTACTCCTTGTCTTGGATCTCCAATAATCAGCTCTACTGGATGATCTCTAAGATGCCTGTGGGCTGGAGGCATCCTCACTTCAGGTTGAACCACTCCTGCATCTGCATCATGTTGTATACCTTGGATTTCTTCAGCAACTGGCACATGTAGTTCTCCCCCTGGACAGCAGCTACTCTCCTCTCCTTGCTGTCTTGCAGCAGGCACTTCTTCTATAGTCAGCTTGTCCATTGTCTTTGTCAAACCTGTGGGGCTGCATACATTGCTAGACAACTCATTATTAATAAGTTTAGTCTCATCAAAAACTACATGCACTGATTCTTCTACAACTTGTGAAGTCAAGTTGTAGACTCTATAAGCCTTACTATTATTGCTGTACCCAACAAAAATTCCCTCTTGGGACTTGGCAGCAAACTTAGTTATGTAAGACTTCCCATTGTTAAGTATGTAGCATTTACAACCAAAGATCCTAAAATAGGATAGGTTTGGTTTCCTGCCTTTCACTACTTCATAGGGGGTCTTGTTTAGCCCTTTAGTGATGGTAGCCCTATTTATAACATGGCATGCAGTGTTAACTGCTTCAGCCCAGAAATACTCAGGCAGTGATGTATCACTTAGTAGGGTTCTACCAGCTTCTGTCAAGGTCCTATTTTTCCTCTCAGCAATGTCATTTTGCTGAGGTGTTCTAGGTGAAGAGAATTCTTGAAATATCCCAAAGTCTTCACATAGTTTTGTCATGCTTTCAGATTGAAACTCAGTACCATGGTCACTTCTAATTTTGACCACAGTACTATTAAGTTCATTCTGAATTTGCTTGACAAAGCTGTAGAAGACACTAGGTGTTTCAGATTTCTGTCTTAAGAAGAACACCCAGGAACACCTTGAGTAGTCATCTACAACTACAAGGGTATAGACCTTCCTACCTAAGCTGTGAACTGGCATTGGACCAAAGAGATCCAAATGCAAGAGGTACAAACACCTCACAGCATCTTTGTTTTCTATGCTTCTAAAGGTGGATTTAGTCTGCTTTCCCTTTTGACAAGCTGAGCAAATGCCATCTTTAACACACTTAACTTGAGGACCATTCCTCACTAACTCTTTACTAAAGAGTTTGCTAATTGTCTTGTAGTTAAGATGGGCCAGCCTCTTGTGCCATTTGACACAATGAGAGACTGTCTCATCAGCTACAAGACAAACTGGAGAACCATTGTTCTCAATCATAATGTCTAGGCAGTAGACATTTCTCTTCCTCTAACCTGTCAAGATGATCTCTTGATCACTTGACCTCTTGATATGACAACCATTTTTAACAAATGAGATGTCATACCCTACATCACTTAACTGACTTATACTTATTAGGTTGTGTTTCAACCATTTAACATAAGTCACTTGAGTAATGGTAACTAAGTTTGAAGAAATGTTACCAAACCCTTTGATGATTCCTTTTTCAGAACCACCAAAGCTCACTTTAGGACCATTATTGATTGGAATGTAGTCCTTCAGTAGTCCCCTAGTTCCAGTCATATGTCTGGAACATCCACTGTCCAAGTACCATGTAGGGGTATGGCCACTTGGACTCACCTGCAAAACAGATTAATGGACCTTAGAACCCAAAGCAATCTTGGGTCCTTGGTACTTGTTAGTCTGTAACTTGACAAAGCTACCTACTAGCTTTCCACCAGGTAGCTTGCTACTCACCTTGGCACTGACATTGTACCAACAGTCCATTGCAAAATGGCCAATCTTGCCACAGCACCAGCATTCAAACTTGTTGTACCTTTGCTTAGGTACTACCTTGGCTGTCTTGACTACAGCAGGTTTGTTGAATGTTGGGGCTTTGCCCTTGGACTTAGACTTGGACTACTCAGTCCCTGCAGGTCTAACAAAACCCAGTCCAGCCTTGCCTTTATGATGAACAAATTCATCAATTAAAGGTAGCACTGATTTAGGTTTTGAAAACCTAGCAACAAGCTCTCTTTCTTTCTGAAGATTGATCTCCAGTCTCTTAATTTGATCAATTCTTATAGGTGATAGTTCCCATCTGAATCACAGTAATGTGTTTCAGCCTGGCTACCTCATTCAGTTTTTGTTCAAATTGTTTCTCAAAATCTGTTGCAACAGCCTTGAGATCTGCAATCTCCTTTGCCTGACTTTTGGCTAGGGTCTTGCTTTTCTTGTAGGCTTGCAACAGTACCTTATATTCATCTATGAGCTGATGAATATCTTCCTCAGACTCAGATATATTCTCATCACTTGATGAAGAAAAATCTGATTCTGAACTAAAATAAGAAACTGAATTTAAACTTGAACTTTGTACCTGACTGGGTCCTGGCTGCTCCAGGATTTTGGCACTCTCTGTCAAAGCCATTAGCCCTTGGCAATGACTGTCTTCTTCTTCATAAATTGATTCCAAGATCTCCATGAATTCTTCCTCTTATTGTTCTGCATACAGCCCTATGTAGGCTTCAGCCTCAGACTCAGTTTCTGAGGAAGATATATCTGATAGAGTCTTCTCCTTCTTAGCAACAAAAGACTTTTCTTTCTTTCCTTTGAAGTGAGTCTTTTTCCTGTCACCAGATTCCTTTCTCTTCTCTGGACAATCTGCAATAACATGGCCCTGTCTATTGCAGCAAGAGCAAACAATCTTTGAACTAGTTGCCTTGCTTGATTTTGTCCTTTTCTTGTCATTCTTTGAAGACCTCTTTTTCTGATAAGAGTCTTCCTTTCCTTGTGATGTAGAAGGCCTTGACCTCCATTGTTTCTTTTTCAAAAACTTCTGAAAGTGTCTAGTGAAAGCAGCAAAGTCTTCATCACTTTCACTGCTCTTAGACTTTGTGCTGTCAGACTCATCAGACTCTGATTCAACTACCTCTGGAGGTGGAGTTGAAGACTTATTCCTGCACTTTCTGGGAACTTCTGTCTTGAAAGCAACAGTTCTTTCTTTGTGCTCAGTCCTTGTTGATTTCTCCTCCTCTTTTCTCACTGTTAACTGCATCTCATATGACAATAGCTTGCCAAACAGTGTGGGAGGTGGAATTTCCCCCAACTTAGCCATTTCTCTTATGGCACAGATCTTGGTGTCCCAATCTTTGGTTAGGGACCTTAAGAACTTGTCATTTAGTTCATAGTTAGTGAACTCTCTTCCATAAGACATGAGTTCATTAACTATTCTGTAAAATTTCTTATAGCACTCAGTGATGCTATCACTCTTTACTTGCCTAAAGCTCTCATACTCCTGATTTAGCAAGGACTTCCTATCTTGCCTAACTTCTTCAGAACCTTCCATATAGACAATGAGAGTATCCCACATCTCTTTTGCTGTCTTACAGTGAATTAAGTTCTGAAAAGTGGCATCATCAATGGCACTCACTATTATGTTCTGTGCCCTCTTGTCCATGGTGGCTAGGACAATTTCATCCTTAGTCATCTCAGAGAAATCCTTTGGAGTCAACTGATTTGCATCCAATACTGAAATCTTCATTGGCACATAAGGCCCTTCCTTAACTGTAATGTAGATTCTAGGGTCAGAGGCTTCCATAAATTGCCTTACCCTCTCTTTCCAGATCCCAAACATCTCTTTCCTGCATATGGGTAATTTCATGGAACCCAATTCCTTGTGATTCTCATAAGAACCCATGTTTCTTGATGTTCTTGAATTTCTTGAATCTGTGAATTGCCTTACACTGAATCTGCCAACAGGATCTCCTCAGACTGTTAGTCCTTGTTTTGAGGAACCTGGCTCTGATACCACTTGAAAGATATGGTACCTAAACACCTAGAGGGGGGGGGGGTGAATAGGTGACCTAATCCTTTTCTAACTTTGTTGGCAGCCACTCAGTTATTTTACAGAGTTCTAACTACTTTTGCACAACAAACAGCAATAACCAAACATACACTGCACATCCACAACACAACCACAACACAGCACACAGTGTTTTATAGTGGTTCCCCAAGATATGGGTACATCCACTTTCCCCTTCGCCTATCTAGCAGTGTACTAGATTCGGCCAAACTTCTCCACTGTCTCAGAACCCAAATTGGTTCCTACCTCAGGCCCAAAGCCTTACAACTCAGCTTTACCCAAAGCCTACACTCAGCCAATCAAGGCCTACACTCAGCCAATCAAGGCCTACACTCAGAGATCTCAATCTCCTACACTTAGGCCAAATGCCCTACACTCAGCCTTTATAATTTTAGGCTTACAAATCACTCAGATCCAATGGATCCTACAAGTTAAAAAGATATTACAAATGATAACTCTACAACTCAGAATAATAAGAGAGGAGTTGAGAGATTCTTGATGAGTTCTTGGAAGAACTCAGCTGGATCCAATCTGACTTAGCTTTCTTCAAAGCTTCTTGAGTAGAACTGAATAAGACTGAATCCTCTGCAGTTGTTCCTTGACCTCTGCTTCTTAAGAATCAGAATTGAATCTGAATCCTTCTTCTCAGCCTAGTTCCAGAGGCTGATTTCTTGGATGGAGCCCTCTCTCTCCAACTTCTTAGATCTGCACTTGGACTGCAAGATCTTCTTATATTGATACTCTGTGTAACACTTTTCTGATTACTTGAGTAATCTGTTCCACTTGTTAATCACTTGATCAACTCTTTCAACTACCACAACACACTTTCTGTAAACTGTGGGTGCCTATTTATAGGCCTTCTTCATGGTAACCGGCTGGTCCGGTTCATAACTGACTTCTGACATCTCTGACAGTTGCTGTAGACCGGCTGGATCGGCAGCTGTCATGTCAACCAGTCACTTCTTGAAAATCTCTAACAGTCAGTAAGTGTCGAGACTTTCTGTCTTTAAGTGTCGACACTTATAGACCAAGTGTCGACACATGCTTTGTAAGTGTCGACATAAGTCTACAAGGTGTCGACACATATCCTTGTATGTCTCGACACAGATTCTTCTTCATGTGTCGACACTGAAATTGAGTGTCGACACAAGTACTTGTTCTTCTAGTTTTTGCTGAATTCTTCTATGTGTCGACACATCTCCTTTGTGTCGACACATCTTCTTGTGTTGAATCTGTCAAGTGTCGACACTGCTTCTTGGTGTCGACACATAGTCTTCTATGTTGAATCTTGCTGAGTGTCGACACAGCTCCTTGTGTCGACACACCTTCTTGTTGTTGAGACTTCAGCTGAGTGTCGACACATTCCCATAGTGTCGACACTTGTACTTAGAATAATTTGTAGTTCTTTCTGTTCTTTACTAAGTGTCGACACAGCTCCTTGTGTCGACACTTTCTTCAAGTGTTGAGTCTTTAGCTGTGTGTCGACACATTGTTCTGGGTGTCGACACATACTTCAAATGTTGACTCTTCTGTTGAGTGTCGACACATTGTGTTGAGTGTCGACACTTACTTCAAATGCTGACTCTTCTGCATAGTGTCGACACATTGTGTTGAGTGTCGACACTTTTACTTAGACTCTACAGACTTTTGCTGAGTGTCGACACAGCTCCAAGTGTCGACACTTTCTGGTGTAGACACAGCTTCACTGGGTGTCGACACAGCTCCTTGTGTCGACACCTTCTGTCTGCACCTTTCTTCATTGAGTGTCGAACACAGCTCCAAGTGTCGACACTTTCTGTCTGGTGTCGACTCTGCATCCCAGGTGTCGACACAATGACTCCAAGTGTCGACACATCTTGTCTGGGTGTCGACACAAGTCTTCTTAAGTGTCGACACTTTCCCTCTAGGTGTCGACACATGGACTTAGAAACTTTTTGCTTCAGTCCAGTACTTTCTTAACCTGCACAAGTAACTCAAACATACATCAAATACATTATGATGTATATCATTGAGTTGGGTGAGGCTTCTTCAAATCAGGTACATTTGACCAATGTACCCAACACTCAGAGAACCATTTGTTCCTGTCATTCATGTTGTCTTTGGCAGCTTTCCAGGCAGTTAGAATTATATTTCTAGAGGTAGGGCTCCATTGTTCAAAATCTGGCTTTTGTTCTGCTTGTTCCCTAAACCTCTTTTTAGACAGCCTAGTCTCTTCTTCTTTGTTCAGAGCCTCTTGCAGAGCTTCAGAAATAGGTTGAACAACCTTCTCAATATGAACATTGGCCTTGCCCTCAGTTGGGCTATACATTATGCTGACATCTGCTAGAACCATGTCAAAATCTGGAGGTGGATAAATCACTTGAGCTACTTCTGCTTGCTCACCTCCAAGATATGCAGTTTGAATTCCTGATTCAGCCACATTATCATCATCACAAAGTGGAGGATAGCCCAGTGTAGCTCTGATGGAGTTAGATATCCATTTGGCATGGTCAGAGCTAGCTTTGACTAATACTCTCTCCCCCTTTATGACTTCTCTGGCCATATGGTCTCTGACATCATCCTTTTGAAACCTTATCTGACTATCCAAATACCTGATTCCCTCTTTAAAGTAAGGTCTGAGCTTAGTGAGCTGTTCAGATATGGCCTTCTGGGAATCTTGAATTGCAGTCTTGACAGCAGTAATCTCAGCTTGAAATACCTTATCAAAGTCAGCCTTAGCAAGCAGCAGTAGATGTTGAAGGTTCAGCAGTCTTATTCTTCAACTCAGTGACTATAGCATTATGGGAGGCAGTCAAATTATCATTCATTCTTAACTGATTCTCCAGCACATATCCTTGCTTTAATGCTATATCATCTACCTGAGCCTTGATCTTCTCCTGGTGAGTTACCAAATAGACTACTGCATTCCCACCCTTGTGGAAGCAGTCAGTCATCTCCTTCTTGTTCAGGTTCATTTCAAACCTTATAGATTTTATATCTTGTGCAAGGTCAAACTGGAGGGACTTGTGCCCTTCATCAACATAAGCCTCTATTGCCTTCCTTTGCTCATCCAACTTGATCTGCATGGCAATCATCAAAGCACTATAATCAACTGTTGGAGCTTGTTGAACTATAGGCTGTGGGGCTATAGATTGCAAGGCTTTCTTGTAACTCTGGATTCTCCTTTTGAAGACATAGAATTTCTTCTTCTTGGCCCTAGCACTCTCCTCATCTTCAGAGGCAGAAGTGCTGACAATATCAACCCTGTCCTTAGGGCTTTGAGGCTTCTCAGGTTGCACATCAGGTGCTTGCTCAGTTTCTAGCCTAATAGGCTCTTCCAGAACTGTCAGTTGCTCTCCCACAGCAGCAGTACTCTTATCTTCAGCAGCAGCATCCTTGTCCATATCAAAATCTTCTTGATATAGATTTAGGAATGAATCCTCCAATGTATATTCAGGTGGAGATGGAGCTGGAGACAGTCTTTGCTCTTCAACCACTGACTCAGGTACCACTTCTTGTTCAGCAGA
Organism: Platanthera guangdongensis; assembly: GCA_039583875.1. Taxonomy (NCBI): domain Eukaryota; kingdom Viridiplantae; phylum Streptophyta; class Magnoliopsida; order Asparagales; family Orchidaceae; genus Platanthera; species Platanthera guangdongensis. The sequence continues at coordinate 132,956,473 of CM077166.1, forward strand.
TTTGTCTTCTAAAACAACATCTGGAACTTGACTGTCTAGCTGAGTTTACTGATGGACATCAGACAAATTAGCATCTTCTATAATATAGTCTAAAGTTTTTAGGTCAGTGAGTACCTCTTGGATAATGATGGTGGCTTGCTCACTGTCCAGAGTAGATGGTTCTTCTACTACTAGAGGCTCCCCCTGGATCTCAGCATTATCTGCAGCAGCAGGGGTCTTCTTTGCAGCCACTTCCTCTTGGTCATCAGGAGTGAAGACAACATGTTCTACACTATCAGAACTGCTGGAGGACTCTTGTGCCACAACAGCAGTTTCTTTCTTCTTCTTAGGAGGAATCTCCTTCTCAGTAACTGGCTTCTCTGGGGTTGCCACTTCCTTGGACAACACCCTGTCCCATCTGGAAAATATCCTTTGGTCCATCTTCCTCATGTGGTTGATCTTGCTTCCAGCAGCATTGCTCATTACCTCTGGTATTGTACCAGCTAGGTAGAGACTTATAATTCTGCCCAGATAGGGCTTCTTCAAGCTCTCCTTAATCTTGTCAAAAACCACTAGAGACAAGTCTGTTCTTAGAGTAAAGATTATTCTGGTCATAATTTCAAACATAGAGGCAGACACCCTGTCATGCCCTCCTGGCTTACTGAGAATAACCTTGCCCACAATTTCAGACATGAATTTTCCTTGACTGTTCATGCCTTTTCTGTTGAATACCGATCCTATCTTCATCTTGGGATCAAGACCACACCAGGTAAGAGCTTCCCTGGTCTTTGAAGCAGTTACTTCCTCTTCATCTTGAGTTTTAGGTAGCTGGAGTACCTTCCTCAGATTCTTTGGTGAAACCTTGACCTTAGTCCCATGAACTCTGGATTTGATTCTGTATCCAGATTCATCTACAGCAGCTCCATTAAGGAATTCAAGAACTTCCTTCTTCCAAATCTTTATTGGTTCTGAAACCAAGTATTCGAGTACAGAATTGGCGACTAGGGTTATCACCGATTGGATTTCTTGATCTGCGTCGTCGAACGCGCCGCGCACCAGCTCATAGCCCTCGTTCACGTTCTCCTCAAGCTTAGGAGCCATTAGGGTTTGGAGAATTTGTCTTTAGAAAAGAGAAGTGTCGACACAATAGGTTTGGTCTCGAAACTTTGAAAGCGTGTCGACAAACAAAGACAGAACCCTATTTATACCTTTCTGATTTTGAAGATGAACAGGCGGGACAGCTAACTCAACATGTGTCGACACTGGCAATAAGTGTCGACACTGACTTATAATGTCTCGACACACATGTGTCGACACAAGTTTAGTTAACAGATATTATGTGTCGACACTTGGTTATGTGTCGACACAACATAACTCGACACATCGTCGAGACTTTACTTAGAAAATTCTGAGTAAAACATAAGTGTCGACACCATATTGAATGTGTCGACACTAACATTCTGAAGTGTCGACACCACATTCCTAGATGTGTCGACACCATATTCCTGAAGTGTCGACACCACTATTCTGTGTCGACATAGACTTGTCTATGTGTCGACACCTTTTTACTTAGCCAATTTTCTATTCTGTAAACTTAGTCTAAGTTTATCATTCCTAGTTCAATTTTGAATCTATTGAACTTAGCTTCTTCTAGGGGCTTAGTAAACATGTCAGCTATCTGATTATCAGTTTTAACATATTCAAGTGAAATATCTTCTCTTTCTACATGTTCTCTAAGAAAGTGATATTTAATCTCAATATGTTTTGTCCTACTATGAGATACAGGGTTATTAGCTATTGAAATAGCACTTGTAGAATCACAGTAAAGTGGAGTTCTACTTACCTGAAATCCATAGTCCTCTAGCTGATGTTGAATCCACAGAAGTTGAGCACAGCAACTTCCTGCAGCCACATATTCTGACTCAGCTGTGGAGATTGCCACACTAGTCTGCTTTTTGCTGCTCCATGAAATTAGTCTTCCACCTAGGAATTGACAGGTTCCAGTAGTGCTCTTTCTATCCTCTTTGCATCCTGCAAAGTCTGCATCTGAATAACCTGTTAGATCAAAGTCTCCATTCCTAGGGTACCAGAGGCCTAGATAGGGAGTGCCCTTTAGATATCTCAAAATTCTCTTGACAGCAGTCAAGTGAGACTCTTTAGCGCAGGCTTGATACTTTGCACAAACACATGTAGCATACATGATGTCTGGTCTACTAGCAGTCAAGTATAATAGGGAGCCAACTATCCCTCTATATAAGGTTTCATCTACAGGTTTCCCTGCATCATCCTTGCTAAGAGACATACTTGACCCCATAGGAGTCTTCATGGTACTGGATGAATCCATACCATACTTCCTTATGAGTTCTAGGGTGAACTTTGACTGACAAATGGACAAACCACTCTCAGTCTGTTTAACTTGGAGACCCAAGAAAAACTTCAGCTCTCCCATACTACTCATTTCAAACTGACCTTGCATAAGTTTTGCAAACTTTTTGCAAAGGCTGCTTTCAGTAGACCCAAATATAATGTCATCTACATATATTTGGACTAGTATGACTTTGCCTCTAGATTCCCTAAGTAATAGAGTCTTATCTATTTTCCCCTTGAGAACTTGTTCTCAATGAGGAAACTAGATAGGGTTTCATACCAAGCCCTAGGGGCTTGCTTTAACCCATATAAAGCTTTCCTAAGTCTATAGACATAATGAGGTAGAGTTGGATCAACAAAACCAGAAGGCTGCTTCACATAGACTTCTTCTTTCAAATTACCATTTAGGAATGCTGACTTGACATCCATTTGGTATACCTTGAATCCTTGATAGGTTGCATAGGCCAAGAACATTCTTATGGCTTCCAGTCTGGCTACTGGAGCAAAGGTTTGATCAAAATCAATACCTTTTTCTTGCCTATATCCTTTAGCAACCAGTCTAGCTTTATTCTTAATGATGACACCTTGTTCATCCATCTTATTCCTGTAGATCCACTTAACTCCTATTACATTGTGGTCTTTAGGTTTAGGAACAAGTTCCCAAACCTTGCACCTCTTGAACTGATTAAGCTCTTCTTGCATTGCTTCAGTCCATTGTGGATCCATTATTGCTTCTTCAAATCTTTTAGGTTCAACTTGAGACAAAAAGCTGGAATAGATTGCAGCATTCATATTTCTACTCCTGGTTTGTACTCCTTGTCTTGGATCTCCAATAATCAGCTCTACTGGATGATCTCTAAGATGCCTGTGGGCAGGAGGCATCCTCACTTCAGGTTGAACCACTTCAGCATCTGCATCATGCTGTATTCCTTGGATTTCTTCAGCAATTGGCACATGTAGTTCTCCCCCTGGACAGCAGTTACTCTCCTCTCCTTGCTGTCTTGCAGCAGGCACTTCTTCAATAGTCAGCTTGTCCATTATCTTTGTCAAACCTGTGGGGCTGCATACATTGCTAGACAACTCATTATTAATAAGTTTAGTCTCATCAAAAACTACATGCACTGATTCTTCTACAACTTGTGTAGTCAAGTTGTAGACTCTATAAGCCTTACTATTATTGTTGTACCCAACAAAAATTCCCTCTTGGGACTTGGCAGCAAACTTAGTTATGTAAGACTTCCCATTGTTAAGTATGTAGCATTTACAACCAAAGATCCTAAAATAGGATAGGTTCGGTTTCCTGCCTTTCACTACTTCATAGGGGGTCTTGTTTAGCCCTTTAGTGATGGTAGCCCTATTTATAACATGGCATGCAGTGTTAACTGCTTCAGCCCAGAAATACTCAGGCAGTGATGTATCACTTAGTAGGGTTCTACTAGCTTCTATCAAGGTCCTATTTTTCCTCTCAGCAATGTCATTTTGCTGAGGTGTTCTAGGTGAAGAGAATTCTTGAAATATCCCAAAGTCTTCACATAGTTTTGTCATGCTTTCAGATTGAAACTCAGTACCATGGTCACTTCTAATTTTGACCACAGTACTATTAAGTTCATTCTGAATTTGCTTGACAAAGCTGTAGAAGACACTAGGTGTTTCAGATTTCTGTCTTAAGAAGAACACCCAAAAAAACCTTGAGTAGTCATCTACAACTACAAGGGTATAGGCCTTCCTACCTAAGCTGTGAACTGGCATTGGACCAAAGAGATCCAAATGCAAGAGGTACAAACACCTCACAGCATCTTTGTTATCTATGCTTCTAAAGGTGGATTTAGTCTGCTTGCCTTTTTGACAAGCTGAGCAAATGCCATCTTTAACACACTTAACTTGAGGACCATTCCTCACTAACTCTTTGTTAAAGAGTTTGCTAATTGTCTTGTAGTTAAGATGGGCCAGCCTCTTGTGCCATTTGACACAATGAGAGACTGTCTCATCAGCTACAAGACAAACTGGAGAACCATTGTTCTCAATCATAATGTCTAGGCAGTAGACATTTCTCTTCCTATAACCTGTCAAGATGATCTCTTGATCACTTGACCTCTTGATATGACAACCATTTTTAACAAATGAGATGTCATACCCGACATTACTTAACTGACTTATACTTATTAGGTTGTGTTTCAACCCTTTAACATAAGCCACTTGAGTAATGGTAACTAAGTTTGAAGAAATGTTACCAAACCCTTTGATGATTCCTTTTTCAGAACCACCAAAGGTCACTTTAGGACCATTTTTGATTGGAATGTAGGCCTTCAGTAGTCCCCTAGTTCCAGTCATATGTCTGGAACATCCACTGTCCAAGTACCATGTATGGGTATGGCCACTTGGACTCACCTGCAAAACAGATTAATGGACCTTAGAACCCAAAGCAATCTTGGGTCCTTGGTACTTGTTAGTCTGTAACTTGACAAAGCTACCTACTGGCTTTCCACCAGGTAGCTTGCTACTAACCTTGGCACTGGCATTGTACCAACAGTCCATTGCAAAATGGCCAATCTTGCCACAGCACCAGCATTCAAACTTGTTGTACCTTTGCTTAGGTACTGCCTTGGCTGTCTTGACTACAGCAGCTTTGTTGAATGTTGGGGCTTTGCCCTTGGACTTAGACTTGGACTGCTCAGTCCCTGCAGGTCTAACAAAACCCAGTCCAGCCTTGCCTTTATGATGAACAAATTCATCAATTAAAGGTAGCACTGATTTAGGTTTTGAAAACCTAGCAACAAGCTCTCTTTCTTTCTGAAGATTGATCTCCAGTCTCTTAATTTGATCATTCTTATAGGTGATAGTTCCCATCTGAATCACAGTAATGTGTTTCAGCCTGGCTACCTCATTCAGTTTTTGATCAAATTGTTTCTCAAAATCTGTTGCAATAGCCTTGAGATCTGCAATCTCCTTTGCCTGACTTTTGGCTAGGGTCTTGCTTTTCTTGTAGGCTTGCAACAGTACCTTATATTCATCTATGAGCTGATGAATATCTTCCTCAGACTCAGATATATTCTCATCACTTGATGAAGAAAAATCTGATTCTGAACTAGAACAAGAAACTGAATTTAAACTTGAACTTTGTACCTGACTGGGTCCTGGCTGCTCCAGGATTTTGGCACTCTCTGTCAAAGCCATTAGCCCTTGGCAATGACTGTCTTCTTGTTCATAAATTGATTCCAAGATCTCCATGAATTCTTCCTCTTCTTCTTCTGCATACAACCCTATGTAGGCTTCAGCCTCAGACTTAGTTTCTGAAGAAGATATATCTGATAGAGTCTTCTCCTTCTTAGCAATAAAAGACTTTTCTTTCTTTCCTTTGAAGTGAGTCTTTTTCCTATCACCAGATTCCTTTCTCTTCTCTGGACAATCTGCAATAACATGGCCCGGTCTATTGCAGCAAGAGCAAACAATCTTTGAACTAGTTGCCTTGCTTGATTTTGTCCTTTTCTTGTCATTCTTTGAAGACCTCTTTTTCTGATAAGAGTCTTCCTTTCCTTGTGATGTAGAAGGCCTTGACCTCCACTGTTTCTTTTTCAAAAACTTCTGAAAGTGTCTAGTGAAAGCAGCAAAGTCTTCATCACTTTCACTGCTCTTAGACTTTGTGCTGTCAGACTCATCAGACTCTGATTCAACTACCTCTGGAGGTGGAGTTGAAGACTTATTCCTGCACTTTCTGGGAACTTCTATCTTGAAAGCAACAGTTCTTTCTTTGTGCTCAGTCCTTGTTGATTTCTCCTCCTCTTTTCTCACTATTAACTGTATTTCATAAGACAATAGCTTGCCAAACAGTGTGGGAGGAGGAATTTCCCCCAACTTAGCCATTTCTCTTATGGCACAGATCTTGGTGTCCCAATCTTTGGTTAGGGACCTTAAGAACTTGTCATTTAGTTCATAGTTAGTGAACTCTCTTCCATAAGACATGAGTTCATTAACTATCCTGTAAAATTTCTTATAGCACTCAGTGATGCTATCACCCTTTCCTTGCCTAAAGCTCTCATACTCCTGATTTAGCAAGGACTTCCTATCTTGCCTAACTTCTTCAGAACCTTCCATATAGACAATGAGAGTATCCCACATCTCTTTTGCTGTCTTACAGTGAATTAAGTTCTGAAAAGTGGCATCATCAATGGCACTCACTATTATGTTCTGTGCCCTCTTGTCCATGGTGGCTAGGACAATTTCATCCTTAGTCATCTCAGAGAAATCCTTTGGAGTCCTCTGATTTGCATCCAATACTGAAATCTTCATTGGCACATAAGGCCCTTCCTTGACTGTAATGTAGATTCTAGGGTCAGGGGCTTCCATAAATAGCCTTACCCTCTCTTTCCAGATCCCAAAGATCTCTTTCCTGCATATGGGTAATTTCATGGAACCCAATTCCTTGTGATTCTCATAAGAACCCATGTTTCTTGATGTTCTTGAATTTCTTGAATCTGTGAATTGCCTTACACTGAATCTGCCAAACAGGATCTCCTCAGACTGTTAGTCCTTGTTTTGAGGAAACTGGCTCTGATACCACTTGAAAGATATGGTACCTAAACACCTAGATGGGGGGGGGTGAATAGGTGACCTAATCCTTTTCTAACTTTGTTGGCAGCCACTTAGTTAAATCACAGAGTTCTAACTACTTTTGCACAGCAAACAGCAATAACAAAACATACACAGCACAATCACAGCACAGCACAAAGTGTTTTATAGTGGTTCCCCAAGATATGGGTACATCCACTTTCCCCCTTCACCTATCTAGCAGTGTACTAGATTCGACCAAACTCCTGCACTGTCTCAGAACCCAAATTGGTTCCTACACCTCAGGCCCAAAGCCTTACAACTCAGCTTTATCCCAAAGCCTACACTCAGCCAATCAAGGCCTACACTCAGCCAATCCAAGGCCTACACTCAGCCAACAAGGCCTACACTCAGAGATCACAATCTCCTACACTCAGGCTAACAAGCCCTACCCTCAGCCTTTATAATTGTAGGCTTACAAAACACTCAGATCCAAAGGATCCTACAAGTTAAAAAGATATTACAAATTATAACTCTACAACTCAGAAAGATAAGAGGGGAGTTGAGAGATTCTTGATGAGTTCTTGGAAGAACTCAGCTGGATCCAATCTGACTTAGCTTTCTTCAAAGCTTCTTGAGTAGAACTGAATAATACTGAATCCTCTGTAGTTGTTCCTTGACCTCTACTTCTTAAGAATCAGAATTGAATCTGAATCCTTCTTCTCAGCCTAGTTCTAGAGGCTGATTTCTTGGATGGAGCCCTCTCTCTCCAACTTCTTAGATCTGCACTTGGACTGCAAGATCTTCTTGTGTTGATACTCAGTATATCACTTTTCTGATTACTTGAATAATCTGTACCACTTGTTAATCACTTGATCAACTCTTTCAACAACAGTTTCTGTAAACTGTGGGTGCCTATTTATAGGCCTTCTTCATGGTAACCGGCTGGTCCGGTTCATAACTGACTTCTGACATCTCTGACAGTTGCTGTAGACCGGCTGGATCGGCAGCTGTCATGTCAACCAGTCACTTCTTGAAAATCTCTAACAGTCAGTAAGTGTCGAGACTTTCTGTCTTTAAGTGTCGACACTTATAGACCAAGTGTCGACACATGCTTTGTAAGTGTCGACACAAGTCTACAAGGTGTCGACACATATCCTTGTATGTCTCGACACAGATTCTTCTTCATGTGTCGACACTGAAATTGAGTGTCGACACAAGTACTTGTTCTTCTAGCTTTTGCTGAATTCTTCTATGTGTCGACACATCTCCTTTGTGTCGACACATCTTATTGTGTTGAATCTGTCAAGTGTCGACACTGCTTCTTGGTGTCGACACATAGTCTTCTATGTTGAATCTTGCTGAGTGTCGACACAGCTCCTTGTGTCGACACACCTTCTTGTTGTTGAGACTTCAGCTGAGTGTCGACACATTCCCATAGTGTCGACACTTGTACTTAGAATAATTTGTTGTTCTTTCTGTTCTTTGCTAAGTGTCGACACAGCTCCTTGTGTCGACACTTTCTTCAAGTGTTGAGTCTTTAGCTGTGTATCACACATTGTTCTGGGTGTCGACACATACTTCAAATATTGACTCTTCTGTTGAGTGTCGACACATTGTGTTGAGTGTCGACACATGCTTCAAGTGCTGACTCTTCTACTTAGTGTCGATACATTATGTTGAGTGTCGACACTTGTACTTAGACTCTGCAGACTTTTGCTGAGTGTCGACACAGCTGCAAGTGTCGACACTTTCTGGTGTAGACACAGCTTCACTGGGTGTTGACACAGCTCCTTGTGTCGACACTTTCTGTCTGCACTTTTCTTCACTGAGTGTCGACACAGCTCCAAGTGTCGACACTTTCTCTCTGGTGTCGACTCTGCATCCCAGGTGTCGACACAATGACTCCAAGTGTCGACACATCTTGTCTGGGTGTCGACACAAGTCTTCTTAAGTGTCGACACTTTCCCTCTGGGTGTCGACACATGGACTTAGAAACTTTTTGCTTCAGTCCAGTACTTTCTTAACCTGCACACGTAACTCAAACATACATCAAATAAAATATGATGTATATCATTGAGTTGGGTGAGGCTTCTTCAAATCAGGTACATTTGACCAATGTACCCAACAAAAACTGAATAAGAAAAGTAACCTTAACTTATACGAGAGCACATAGGCCAAGGGATCTTTTGTAGGGCTCCTATCGTATAAAAAGTCCCATAACAATTTATACGATAGGGTGTCAGCTTTCAAACAAGTATTGATATATATTTTACTGAATAAAAACCTTAACTTATAAGCACGCTCGCACGACTTATAAACCAGGGGGTCATTTTGCAGGGCCTATTGTATAAAGCATCACATACCACTTTATACAATAGGTGTCAGGGTTGAATGCAATGGTTATGCTATGAAATACAATTATTCCATGCTGTGAACATGGAAGTGAAACACACCCACTCGACTCTGTATACACAGATCTTTAGTTCCCCCTTTCTGGAGCGAAACCTCCAAGAATACCTCCGTAGTGGCAAATGGAAGCGGTGGGTTGGTCCTTGCCCACCTCTAAACCGGTAATTGCACTACCAGTCATACCTATCGTATGCCTTAAGACTGGTTCACTAAGCGGAGCTCTTACGTACTCTTGATGGCTGGCTCACCAGACTTTACTTGGCCAAGTGCTAAACCACACTTGTCGAGTCAACGTATTGGCGTCGGTGCATCGACTCTACAATACTGAAGACCCACCACCTTTACTTTTTGCGCATGCAACCTTGATGTATTGCCACCGAGCCAAAGCTCCTCGGACCATCCCGTTCGTCACGAACAAAATCCGAGCCAAAGCTCGCCGGGCCAACCTGACCATCACAAACATCAACCGAGCCAAAACTCGCCAGGCCAACCTGCCCATCAACAAATCCACCGAGCCTACTGCCTGAGTGACCTAACCTAACATCTCGAGGCATCGTGGCGAGTGAATGTAAACCCCTAGTTACTCTAGTCACTCTTGCAATTTAGTTTTACCTACCGTTTAGGTTAGCCCAGGACTGGCCAAGTTATACCCCGTGAAGGGCTCTCGAAGATACTGGGAACTACTATAGGATTACGCCCAAAGCTCCCTTTCGCAAGACACTTATTTTATATTGGTTGCTACTAGATTTTCCGACCCTTAATTATTTTACTGGATCTAACCCTAATGCATTAGACACTTCCTCCCTTCGGGAAAGACGATCTTTCGTCGATCCCGAGCACCGCCTAACAATAGCCAACTCCACACTTTACTCAACCTGTCTTCCAGAGATGCCCCCAATTGTTTATCCAAATAGCATAATCTCTAACCTCAACTCGTGTGCCCAAATTCTTATTCCAACTCAATTTCTGTGATTTTACTAATTGCAGAACAACCTAAGCTATATGAACTATATAATGAGAGGTACACAAAATAATCACTCAGTACTCCTATAATAATTATTGGAGGGCTATAATGACATTTGTAGCCTAAATCCAGAAATTCATAATTTTCCTAATTTATCTGATAATTTATTTATTTATTCTAGTAATCCAAAAATCCAAGTTTGAACATGAAGTGCCCATTTTACACAAGCAAATGCCCTACAAAATTTATGATAAATTCAATATGACTATTTAACATAAAATCCAGTGTCTCCCAATTTTTTCAGCAGGAAATAAGCTCTGAATAAATTATAAATCAGATCCCCAAAATTAAGTGTTTATAAAGTATATACTGCAAAAAATCATCTAAAAATCATGAATTAATTTCTCCAAGTGATTATTGACCTAAAAGTATCAGAGACCTAATTTCACAATTTTTGCAACAAGTAAATAGCTCTAAATAATTTATTAACCATAATTAAACCTTTTACAACTTGTGAAGAAAGTACTAAAGTTTTTCAACTAAAATATAAAATAAAATTCAGGAATAATCATTTTGACTTAAAACACCTTCTGACCAAATTTCATGAGTCTATAATGTACAGTGTGATCATAATAAATACAATACCATTTAGGGCCACATCATGTATAATAAAGGGGGTGCTAGTAATATTTCTCATAAAATTCCAATAAATTCACCAGAGGTCTTATCTACCTTAGAGTCCATGTGACCTAAGTTTCACATATTTTTAGTAAGTTTTGGTGGCTTATCCTACACAAAGAGTGGTTATGCCCTAAACTAGGGTTAGGGATTTGAGATGTCTATCCATCTCCAAATCCTCTAAGATTCATACCAGAGGACTTGGGCTACCCTAGCATCATTTCTACCAAGTTACAAGATCACACAAGGGCATTTAACCACATGCCCTTCACAACACTCAAAAGCCCCTCCTTAGGGTTTGAGTTTGGATCCTAGGGCAAAACTACCCAAGACCACCACATAATCTCTATAAGGGTGTTAGACGTCATGCCAAGTCAGTGGTCAAAATTTCAGCCTCTGTTGAGGTGATTTGACAACTCCACCTGAAGGTGCACTTTTTACTTTAGAAGCCCTCGTTAAGGTAAAATTAGGGTTAGGTCATACCCTATCCATAACACATCCAAATGGGGTGAAAATTTATACAGAGACATATTATGAGGCCAGGGACCACTCACCAAAATTTGGGAGGGTTTGGATTTAATTAGACCACCTAATTAATTTACCCTATTATTATTAAATAAAAAATAAAACCATAGCCAAAGTATCTCCAAAAATTCCCATTTTAGAAAGGCCCTAGGTATAGCTAAGGGTGACCCCCTGCCCAATTTTTAGGTCATTTGGACAAGGGATGAAGGGTGGGCACCCATTTAAATCTCAGGATAGCCCTAAGTATAGGTCCCACCAAAATGGGAGCCCTAGTTCAACCAAAGGTCCAAATTGGTTCAAATTAACTTTGAATTAAAGTAGACTCTTGGGGCTATAGATTTCATGCTGGTGACCTTTTTAGTAGTGAAAGTGCAGGTTAGATCTAATATACTCTAGAGGGGGGTGAATAGAGTATGGTGCTTGCTAAAAACTTTTTACAACTGTTGTTGTATTTCTAAGTGAACAGGGAAGCAAATAAAATAAAGCAAACACAGTAACTAACTAAACATAGAGCAATCACAAACCACAGCCAGAAAACAAAATAAAGTAAGCAACCAGATGACACAAGGAGCTATAGTGGTTCCCCAATCAATCTGGGTACATCCACTCTTCTACCACCCTAGGTAGGAATCCACTGCAGGATGAGTTGATCAGGTATCCTGGGCACCAATGAGCTTTTGATAAGGTACTCAAAAACCAAATCAGATTTTTTGATCAGGTGTCTTGCCACCACTGAGTTTTTGATAAGGTCTCAGAAATCAGCACGAACTTTTGAAGGGAGTTTGATAAACCCTTTACAGTAGAGAGAGAGAGAGAGAGAGAGAGGGATGAGATGATCTTCTCTGTCAACAATCAGAGAGAAGATAGTGGATGTTGTCAAAGCTCCCCCTGAGATCTATAGTTGTTCAGGAAGTGAAGCTTTGCAGTAGGGTGATAGGCCTTCAGAAAATTTGATCTCCAGCAAAAGATGATTCCAGCAGCAGCTGAAATGTGTGTTGTCTAGAGTCTTGAATGATGATGGCCTTTGAACACTGGAATCAAGAGGGATCTGAAAATTTCAGTATGTTGATCTGCTTTTGTAATGGTTTTCTTGTATGAATTCTAAGACTGTGAATGTCTGCAACTCTTTCTCTTTCTGGTGTTGTGATTGTTGTAATAGTTGTTGTTGATGTTGTGTTATGTTCTTCTTTTCCAGCAGAATATGAATATCTCTTTTATTCCTTAGATCTGAATGAATATTTCTCTGTCCAAGATATCTGTTAGCTTGTCAATAAATGACTTCCTTAACTGCATTTTGTCTTCTGGAGGAAAGTCCAATAAAACATTCCTTTGAAAATCCATTGAAACTTGCTTCAGATTAATTGAAAATGGCTACAGGATCCTTGACATAAATGCCGAGAATAAATCCATAACTGTATGAATTTGAATCTTGAAAAACGTCGATTACTCCAGAAAAACTTCTACCTGAGCTCCACTATCATTGAACTGAGCTCAGAGACTGGTCTTAGACTGAAACAGAGATCGTCGATCTGAGCTCAACTATCGTCAAACTGAGCTCAGAGATAGAGAAACAAACTGGAGACAAGAACGTCGATCTGAGCTCGAAGATCGTCGAATGGAGTTCGACGAATCGTTGAAGTTGAGCTCAAAGATCGTCGAATGGAGTTCGACGATTCGTCGAAGTGAGCTCAGCGATCGTCGAATGGAGTTCGACGATTCGTCGTACTGAGCTCGACGAAATGACTTAGTCTCCTGAACTGAAATATCTGGTCTTGGGGGTCTTGAGGGCAGCTTTCAAACCTAAATACTAACCCTTAGACTCAATTCTAATTGACCTTTAGATCTATATAAGGAGGTCAAAATAGATTTCCTAAAATACATAGTGATCCTTGCCCAAATCAGTAATACAGTGTTCCAACAATCTCCTCCTATTTGGGTTAGGATTACTATTTACAGATATTGGAAAAAAATAAAAACATAGTAAGCAGAATTATAACAAACAAGACATTGCAGAAACACAGACATTATCACAGATAGTCAGAAAACAAAATATACTGTCATCTTAAAGAATCATTCTTTTTCCTTGCTCTTTATAAGAACTATTTCTCTATTGGGGTTGAGAGCTTCCTTCTTAGATCTTCTGTCATCAGCTGCACCTAGGGAAGTTTGATGTTTTGTCCTGGGCACTACAGCTTCTGGGTGCAACTTCATATAGCTTTCTGAATCAAAAAATTTACTGGAAGAGTATCTCTCAAGTTCTTTCTTTCTTTGATCTAATAAAGTAGTGATATTTGATGTATCTCTTCCTTGTTCTCTAGCCTTCTTGATTTGGTCCAAAGCAGCCAATTCTTTCATTCTTGCTGTCCATGAGGTGGGATTATTTTCTGGGTCTTCAAATGGAATAGGAGGCTCATGTCTGTTTGAAGGATTATCAGGAGGAGCACTGGAAGAGACTAAATCTTTCAGCTTATAAGGGAAGGGACCAGAAGTAGTGTCAGATGGACCTTGCCCTTCCCTTGGATAAGGATGTTGCCTGGAATATGCTTTAGAGCACACTTTGAGTTCTCTCTGATTTCCTCTGTACTATCCTCTTCTGGACTGGTAACCTCTAGACTGATTTCCTCCGTACTGGGATCTTCCTTGAGGTTGATATGAAGTTTGGCTTCTGGCAGTAGATTGGAAGGCAGAACTACCACCTGCACCTGCATCAGGTGAAGGAGGAGGAGGAGGAGGATTGAAATGTGAAGATCCTTTGTCATACTTTCTTTTCTTCTTCATAGCTTTCAGTTGATTCCTGGAGTATTGCATCCAAGGTTCTGTGATAGGGCAATCATGTAGTATGTAGTATGGAATGTCATTTGTATCTTTCACTTTTTCTAGGGGAACTCTCTTCATGGCTTTGCTTCTGGCTTTCCTTTTCCTTGCAATTGTTGCAGAGGAATCATCTGAGTCAGTTCTAAACTGATCACTTTCTGAACTTTGATTATCATACAATGCATCAATCCTTTTGAGGTAATCTTTCTGTTGTTGAGTCTGAGCAGAAGAGACAGCAGAAACAACAACAGTAGCAGTAACAACAGCAGGAAGTGGAGTAGAAGCAACACTGGCAGAAGGACCTATGTAAGCAGGTTCAGAAACAGTAGCTGTAATAGAAGCAGTAGTAACAGATGAAACTGGAAAATCAACTTCAGACGGAGCAACAGCAGCAGTAACAGCAGGATCAAAAACAAATGTCTCCGTCATATGCATATCCTCAAAAATAGCAATATCAGAACTGACAGAAATATCAATAGCAGCAGTAGGAGCAGCAGCAATAGGAGCAGTGTCAAAAGCATTGAAGGAATTTATATAAGAGCTTATTAAGCTGGGGTTACATCTGGAAATAGGCACAATGGCCTTAGTCAGATCTTCAGTTTGCTGGGCTGGAAGGCAGTTGAAGTACACAGAATCAAAAACTGACAACAGTGACCTGAGGTCCACTGTAATGAATGCAGTAGGAGCTACTGGAGCTTGGACTGAGGAAACTACAGCAGGTAATCTTTCAGCTTCATAAGGCATCTCCCCCTGCCTAGATTCAGTGAGAACTAGATCAAGGCACCCATAAGAAGGGATTGCCTGAGGAGGAAGGAAAGAAGATAGCCTGGAAGACAGCTCCTGGACTGTTTTTAGAAGTGGAGCCAAAGAGGTCTCCAGCAATAGTGATAGCCTTGGTGCTATCAGCTCATATAACCTATCTGCAAGAGCTGGAAGATCTACTTGCTCAAGAGGGACTTGTGTAGAGGTAGGGATGGATGAGGTAGAAATGAAGGTTGGAGCAGCAGGAGATGTTGTTGGAGAGACTGTGGATTGTGGAAATGATGGTTGGGAAATTGGAATTGTGGAGATGGAAGAGAGTGGAATGGAAATGGATGGTGTGAACGATGGTTGAGCAATTATGTCCTGAAGTAGTTGTTGATAAGAGATGGATGATGATGGTGGCTCAGGAGGGGATAAAGGAGAATCATCCATATAAGAATCATCTATAAGAGTGAAAGATGGAATATAAGAGGATGAATCAATGTCCAGGTGTGGGTAGTGATGTAGAGGAAGGAAGATTTTTTCAGTTAATGGTGGAGTTGGAGAAGGAATTGAAGTTGGAGATGGGGTGGAAATTGTGATGGTGGATGTGACTGTGGTAGATGAAACAAGAGGTGGAGGAGGAGGAGATGAAGCAGGCAAGTCTTCTGCAGGGGCAGAAACCTGAGGGGAAGAGACTGAAGCAGTCCTTGTGCCTGGAGTAGAGAGTGTAGAGGGCCTGCTGGGCTTGACAATCTACATGTCCCATTTTCCAAATAGGGCACAGGTGAGCCTCTTGGAGGCATTGATGTGCATCCCACTGGAAACAAGCAGTGCAGGGCATCTATGGTGAAGGAACAGCCCTATAATACTTCCAAAATTAACAAAGTTCTTGTTAATCTTTTTCTTAATCAAATCAAAGAAAACTTCTCCCCAGTTCAGTTGTTTCTTGTCCACCAGGGCACCCATCAGACAGAGCTGATACCTAGATATGGTATCATGAGCTGAGTGTTTGGCCAACAACACTTTTCCAACAACATCAGCTAGAAATCTGTACTCAACAGACAGATTTTTCTTAAGCAATTTGCTAGGGTTTGCTTCTGAATGTCCCATCTTTTCAAGCATATTAGAAAACTCCTCTCCAGAAAGCTCAACAGAATCTCGTCCAGAATTTAATTCAAAAACCTCTGTAAAAGCAGCAGGTGTTAGAGATACTTGGGTTCCGGAGATGGTTCCAACCACTGTATTCTGATCCAGGTTATGGGCAGTATACACCCATTCCTTTATCTCATCTGCAGCTAATTTGATCCTTGTAGTCATTATGGTAACTAGTTGTTGTTCTTTGAAAAGTTCCAGAATGTCCTTGAAGATTTGATTGCTGTTGTTGAAAGAATCCATGTCGATATCAAATCCAACATCAAATTTCATTGCGGCCAAGATGGGGACTGATACTGGTATTGATTCCTGCAAAAATGAACAAACAAATGACCAAGTGTAGAGAAGTTTGGAGGGAAAGAGAAAATTTGCAGAGAGTATGAAAGCGCAAAGGGAGAACGACGGCCGAAAAATGAGTTTTATATTAAGGTTCGACGCAGAAAAGGAAAGATCATTGAACTCTGTTCGACGATCTGGGATTCTAAAGGAAACTGAAAGGTCATCAACATCGTCGATCTCCGTTCGACGATATTGGAGAGCGTCGAGCTCCGTTCGACGATCGCTGACCTGAAGAAAGATAGTTTAGCACTATCTGAGAAGCGCTGAACTCAGGTCGGCGATTTGTGAAATCGCTGATCTCCATTCGACGATCTTGGGGAAAATCGTCGAGCGCAGTTCAGAGATCAGAAACATACTCTATACACAAAAAGAACATATTAATTTGCCTAGTCTTGGTCATTTTTGTAATTTTTAAAATCTTGGATCTTATTTTAGACTTCCTCCATCTAACATTCCTAACTGATTTAGGAAGAATGTATGTTTCTTTTCATCCAAGGGTTTGGTGAAAATATCTCCCCTTTGCAAATCAGTTTGGATATATTGAAGTTCAATTCTATTTTTCTCAACATTATCCTTTAGAAAGTGATGCCTAATTTCTATGTGTTTTGTCCTACTATAGAGGACTGGATTTTATGCTATAGAAATAACACTGGTATTATCACAAAATATTTTAGACTTCTCTAAGTTATAGCCATAGTCTAGGAGTTGGTTTTGAATCCATAATATTTGTGAACAACAACTACCTACAGCCATATATTCAGCTTCAGCAGTTGAAGTTGACACAGATGTTTGTTTCTTGCAAAACCAGGAGACAAGTCTGTCACCAAGAAACTAACAAGTTCCACTGGTGCTTTTCCTGTCTATTCTGCATCCAGCATAATCAGCATCTGAAAATCCAGTCAAGTCAAATACTGGATCTTTTGGATACCAGAGACCTAGATTTGGACAACTTTTTACATACCTAAGAATCCTTTTTACTAAGGTTAAGTGTGACTCTCTAGGGCTCACTTGGAATCTAGCACATATGCATGTAGCAAACATTATGTCAGGTCTACTAGCTGTGAGGTACAATAAAAAGCCAATCATTGCTCTATATGTTGTCTGATCAACAGGTTTCCCATGTTCATCAGCATCTAATACAGCATTAGTAGGCATAGGTGTTTTCATACATGATGCTTCAGACATACCAAATTTCTTAACTAATTCTTTTGCATACTTGGTTTGAGAAATAAATATGCCTTCAGCATGTTGTTTGATTTGCAATCCTAGAAAGAAGAATAGCTCACCCATGCTACTCATTTCAAATTTAGAATGCATTAGGTTGGAAAACCTTCTGCACAAATTTGAATCAGTAGAACCAAATATAATATCATCTACATAGATTTGTACTAGTAGGGTATGGGACTTATGAGTTCTAATAAAAAGAGTTTGGTCTACTCTACCCCTTATAAACTCATTTTTCAGAAGAATGCATGCTAGGGTCTCATACCATGCTCAAGGAGCTTGCTTTAGACCATATAATGCTTTATGCAATTTGAAAACATAATCAGGATGAGTTGAAGAGATAAAACCTGGGGGTTGTCTGACATAGACTTCTTCTATGATATCTCCATTGAGAAAAGCACTCTTTACATCCATCTAGTATACTTTGAATCCTTTGTGTGCTTCATATGCTAAGAAGATTCTGATGGCCTCTAACCTTGCAACTGGTGTAAAGGTCTGGTCATAATCTATCCCTTCTTCTTGAGAGTACCCTTGAGCAACTAGCCTTGCCTTGTTCCTTACAATGACTCCTTGATCATCCAATTTAGTTCTGAACACCAACTTTGTTCCAACAATGGAGTGATCCTTTGTCCTTGGTACTAGTTCCCAAACTTTATTCCTTTCAAATTGATGCAACTCTTCTTGCATTGCAATGATCCAGTGTGGATCTTGCTCTGCATCTTGAATGGATTGAGGTTCAATTTGAGAAAGAAAGCAAGTGTGCATCAGGTTTTGGTTGACCTGATTTCTGGTTTGCACACTAGCTGAGATGTCTCCAATCACTTGGGAGATTGGATGGTCTCTTGATGTTACTAAATCAACAGGAGATGTTGATTGTTCACCAACCTGTGTTGTTGTTTCCTCTGGTGGTACAACAACTGGCTCTTCAAGAAGTTTCTCTTCAAGATGTTGAATGTCTTCTTCATCTTCAATCCTTTGCTCTTTTTGAATAATTTTTAACCTGTCCAAGTCTTCTGTAAGAGAGTGTACCTGCAAAGGTTCTATGGTAGAAGTATTCTTCTTCTTGAAAGACATGTTAGACTCATCAAAAGATATATGAACAGATTCTTCAATTTTGCGAGTTGATATATTATATACCCTATAAGCTTTACTGATCATGGAGTACCCCAGAAACACTCCTTCATCAGCTTGAGCTTGAAATTTTGCTAAGTATTTCTTGTCATTATTATGAATGTAACAAATACAACCAAAAATTTTAAAGTAATCTACTTTAGGTTTCTTCCCTTTGAGTAATTCATAGGGAGTCTTGCCCTTCAGTTTATGTATTAAACGTCTATTCAACACATAGTTGGAGGTGTTCACTGCCTCTACCCAAAAGGATAGAGGAAGGTGAGTATCTGACAACAATGTAGTAGCAGATTCAATAAGAGTTCTATTTTTCCTTTCAGCTACCCCATTTTGTTGAGGAGTTCTAGGAGCTGAGAAAGTGTGTCTGATCCCTTCACTCTGACAGAACTCTTGCATAAGAAGAGAATCAAACTGAAAGTCCACCTAGTGTCAACTATGTTCACCTATGGGGGGGGGGAATAGGTGACGTGCAGTGCTTTTGCGGATTTTAAGATTGTACCTGCACAATAAAAATAAACAGCACAGCACACAGAATACACAGGCAATTTATAGTGGTTCCCCGACTTGGGTACATTCACTTTCCCCCTTCGACCTATCTCCCAACAAGGGACGACTCGGTCTCTTCACCAACAGGATTGAAATCCAATCCTTGCACTAACGGAAGGAACCCTTCCACACGTAGGAGTCACCACTCCCACAAACCGGGTTGCACCCACCCCTTACAACACGGAACAAACGTTCCTTTACAACGAAAGTAAATCTAGAATGTACACGAGATACAAACTTCGTTTGGAGACTACAGTGTTCCTCTTCGTTCGACGACGTGTTTGTGAAGTCAACGAAGAGTCTACAACCCTAGATCTCTCTTGGAGAGGATCTCCCCGGAACCGGCGGCGGCAAGAAGGGCGGCGGCTTGGTTCGGGATCGGCGGCAATGACGGTGCGCGGCTGCTGTACTTTGAGATCCAAACTTCGTAGCGAAGCTAGCTAGGTCTACCAACGGTCACACTAGGATCAATCGTCTCGATCGATTCGGATGGGGAAGACTTTCCCGATCTACAAATCGAGAGACAAGAGATCTTCGGTTAGACACGTGAGACGCTGAGCTTAGCTAGGCTTCTGTCGCAGGAGGATCTGGGCGAAACCACGATCAACCGGCGAACACCTTGTCGCGAGCGACGGCGGCGACGACGGAGCGGAAGCGGCGATCTAGGTCACGTTACGGCTCGCGAATTTCTTATCTTCTTCGCTTAAAAAACTGTTCAAAAATACCCGTGTATTTATACACTGTAGATACTAACAATATGACCGTTGTGGGTCCCACAAGTAGAAACCCGAAATCCGGTTCAAAATAGTCCAGCGGTAGAATCCGGTCCAGCAGCTTCCAGAGAAAACGCCAAGTAAAAATCGGCGAGAATCGCAGGTGATTCTCGACGAATCGGCGAGAATCAGTTAGTGATTCTCGACGATTCGTCGAGAATCACTAATGATTCTCGCCGAATCACTTTTTGATTCTCAACGAATATAACTTGGTATTCAGGATCTGCTCTGCGATGGGTTCGGCGAGAATCACTAGTGATTCTCGCCGAATCTTACTTGGCACCGTTTTGAGGTGGCCGGAAAGAGTCGGCGAGAATCACTAATGATTCTCGACGATTCGGCGAGAATCACTAGTGATTCTCGTCGAATTACACTTAGACGAATTTTCGTCTTTCCACCCAAGAGCTGCTCCTTGACCCATCCTTGCTCCTTCTCTTCTCTTGCATAAGCACGGCCCTGTACTTGAAAGTAAGTGCACTCCAATAGAGAGAGTACACGTAGGCCAACACACTGATCTACTCAATGAAGGATTACGTCGTGCAGACCCGTGTATATTGACCTACCGCACCCTGACATTGGTGTGCACTTAGCGTGGAAGAACTACAAGTACAACTTAAGAAGTTTCATCAAATACATTGTGAATTCATCTTAGCTTGACAGGTGGCTTCCTCAAATCCAGGTGATTGTGGATACAATACCCAACAATCTCCCCCTATTTGACGAAGCCAAAACCCTACTAGCTAAGATGAATAACACCAATCAAATAATAAAAACAGCATTCAGAAGTTAAACATGCAGCACAAGAGAATATAAGCAACCAGATCAGGACTTGAGTCATTCACAAATTCAAATATATATACTAATATATATATATACACATATAATCTCAGAATTGTTCATGTAATAACAATAAGAATTAAATGTTCTTAAGAGAAAATGACAAGTTATAAATTGGTGACTATTTTTCCTTAGCTAAGTCATCCTTGAGTTTTTGCGCCAAGTACTTCTTCCTTTTCCTCTCCATATACTCTTTAGGCTTCGGATAATATTTGGGAGTAGGAACTTTATCTGCATCCGTGTTGTTTCTGAAGAAGATATTTCGTTTCGCTTCATACGTCTTATGCATCTCCCATTCATACTGGCTGTATACCTCCTTTCGATTGATTTCCCCCTATTCCTGTAGCCAGAAGGTGTCCAAGATGATATTCTTTGAAACTGGACTCCACTTTTCATTTCTTACTTCCTCCTCACTCAGTCGAGTTCTCTTTTCAGCCTGTGTGTCCTTGGAGGTCCCTTCTTGAGCTTTTCTCTTCCCCCTGGCTTTTGTTAGGGCCTCTTGGTCAAACATGCTCATCAGTTTTGCTTTAGAAATTACCCTAGCATCATCTCCACTCATGGGAACCTCTGCCGCACTTACTCCCTCAGCAGCACTTACTCCCGCAGCAGCCGTAGAAGTCTCAGGAGCATGAATACCTGCAGGATTGTCAGGCAAAACGACGCCTAACGCGCCTAACGCCTGTTGGAGCATCCACCAGCAGCTCTCATAGACATATTTGTTTGACTGTTCGAAGTTTGTGATCATGATTTCTTGAAGCTCAGCCATCTTAGCGATGTATTCCTTCTCCCCCTTTTTGGCTTCGACTGCTATGGAGTTTGCATAAGAATGCAGTGACTCATCAATGTGCTTTGAAGTCCTGGAGAATTCATTGACTAAGGCTTGCTGATTGGCGTTGAGAGTTACCATATTACCGTCAAACTTTTGAATGTTGTTTGCTACAACATGAGCATTCTGATTTACCACGACAAGAGTGTCGGTGTTCTTTTTCAACCCGTCCATCAGAAGAGTGACCGCTTGGCCGGCCGCGGTATACTTTTCTTCAAATTTCTTTTCCATCACGTCAAGTTTATGATTGATCTCCACCATATTCTTGAGCATGAGATTTTCAGACTTCTTAATCCTTTTCAGCATTTTATTTTGAGCGTTTTCAAAAGAGGTCTTAAGCTCATCCACTATGCCCTGAATGATATTCACGGTGTGAGTGGCTATATCATCTCGTAGGGGAATATTCTGAGGCACTTCTTGGCCTTGCGCTTCAGCAAAAGCACCTGTAGAGCTAGACACCATCATAGTCTCTAATGGGGGAATGCTGGCGGTCTCTGGATGCTTCTCTGACTCCCCCTCCACTCGTGCACCAATGTTTTCAGGAATGATTTCAGGTGCGTGCTTGTCAGATGGAGGTTCTATGAGATCCTGAGTCTCCAAGGCTTCTTGTCCCTCATTGCCATCATCCTCTCCTTCATCATCCATGAAATCATCTTCATCAGCATCCTCTTCCAACTCTTGGTCAGCAGTCCCCTGTACATCAGCTTCGGCTCCTTGATCGTTTCGGTTCAGGGCCTCCTCATGCTCCAGCACAGTTTCACTTTCTGCTTGTATTTCGGCCACAGCATCCCTGGCCACCTGGGAGATGTCAGCTACGATATCAGTCTGAGTGGGTAGAGGCTCCCCCTCAATTCCTGCAGTCAAAGTATCAGGAATTTCACTGGGGTGACTGCTGGAGATACTCCCTGTTGTTCTTCCACGGCAGTCTGCCCAATACGCCTCTCCCATCGGTCAAACACACTTGAATCCATCTTCTTCAAGTAGTGTAGAGGAACACCTTTACTCATGTCAAACTTGTCTCCATTTAGCTGATTTAGATACAAACTTATGATTCGGCCAAAACTCAGAGAGCTCAAGGTGTCCTTTATCTTCTCGAACAGCAACGCCCCCTAGTTGAACCTTTTACGGCAGACAATGGCCATCAGGATCTTGAACATATCCGCAGAGATATGGTCATGAGATCCTGGCTTGAAGATGAGTACCTTTCAAATTATGTCAGACAGAAGCTTCCCTTCTTCATTCATATCGTTGCGCTTGATCGACCGAGTTCCTCGTGGGAGACCACAGAATAAGAGAGTCCTGCTGTTGTCTTCTTCCTCAAGATAGTCCTCGTGCTCTGAGCTAGAGAGCTGCAGGAAGCGAGTCAGCTTGCTGGCAGACATCTTGACCTTTGCCCCAGCCACCTTGCTTTTGATTAGAGAGTCGCCATTCCGGAGTCTTGCGGTAGCGAAGAACTCCAGCACCTCTTTATCCAGGATTTTGCACGGGTGCTCCAGGATGAAAGATAGCCCATCCTCTTCCAGCATCAGAATGATGTTTCTGAATTCGTCAGAGGCGGGAGAGAACCCAGTTCGAACAAGCTCGCAAACAGTGACCAACCCAGCAGTTGTCCTTGGAGCCATTGCAGATCTAGGGAGAGAAGCTCTATTCTACGCTTAATCAAAAATCAAAAAGGATGCGACTCTAGCGATCAAGTCCAAGTAAGGGTGAGGGAGGGTTACCTAAAGGTGTAGACAGTGGGTTAGTGCGATGAAGACGAGGGACACCCGATGAGTGTACGTGGAGAAATTCCTGGAGGCAAGAATTGAAGCCGGAAGAGCGTCCAAGAACAAGGTGAGAGTCCTGCGGGAAACTTGCGGTGAGAAGCGATGAAAGGTGAGAAGCGGTGAGCGTCCTGCGGGAAACTTTTCGATTAGGAGAGATTCCAGCGGGAATCGGCGGGATACCTTCGATGGAGATAGATTCGGCGAGCTTTCCTGCAGGAGTAGGCGAGTTTCCGGCGGAGGAGTTGATTCGGCGAGCTTTCCTGCGGGCTTCGGCGAGTCGACGGGTAAGGGAAGAGTCGGCGGAAGAGATTTTGCGGGATTTCTGCAGAATGTGAAGAGTCGGCATGTTTCAGAGAGTTTGCTCCTTCGGCGAAATTTGAAATATATAAAGGGTCGGCGGGATTTCTGCTCATTCGACGAGTATTCTGCGGTAAGTTTCCCGTGGAAATGAAAGGTCGGCGGGATTTCTTTGCGTTAACGACAGGTTATAATAAGGGTTTAACAAGTTATAACGGGATCCCTTTGCTAAGAATCGGTGGGAATTTGTCTAAGTTGTAATCGAAGGGTTTCTTTGTCTATGTTGAAATCGAAAGATTTCTTTACTAGGAATCTTCAAGTTAAGAGGCATTGCAGCATTTTCGAATTCTTCTGATGTCAAGTCAATTTAAAAATTATAAATATATATATATATATCTTAAAGCCAATCTATTTGGTTTTGAACGGGGCTTTTCCAAACACTTCTTGATGTCAATCGTGAGTTGGCGAGATTCACAATGACTTATCTTTGTTAACTCTTTATTGATGTATAAAAGGTTTGTATGTATCGAGTTAACCTATCCTTAGATGAGCACACATATATGTATAAGCATAAGTATAAATGTACATATATATAGATATATATGTAAATGTGGATACAATATGACTCAAGTCCTTGAACTGATCAAAAGTACCTGGGATTATGAGAGTTAACATTTAGTCTCTCTGACTATAACATACCAGGTGCTCGATGTTAGAATGCTTATGTAGATATCACTTCTGTTATTCCAGATGCATGTTCCCATTCAGTCTTGGAACACCTACTGTCTAGTTCCCCTCATATTTATGGGAACCTAGACTACCCTGCAAGAAAGAATTACCTTACCTTAGGAACCCAAATCATATTGGGTCCTAGGTTCCTGTTAGCATAAGAACTCGACTGCCTTCCCCCAGAGAACCTGTCAGGAAGACTACCTCTGTCCCGTGAATGTGGATAAGCCCTTGCCTTTGGCACAGAGGGGTTGTGCCAACAGTCGATGGAAAAGTGTCCCACTTTGCCACAGCACCAACATGGGTGAATGTTGTATCGCCGTTTCCGACCTGATCTAGTGACTGAGGTAGTCACGGTCCTAGGTCTAAACGGGATAGAGCATGATCTCCTCACAAAATTTCCTATTCCATCGTGACACGTGGAAGGGTGGAAGGAATGCATGTTGTGAGCGTCATGAGGCCGGGAAGGTGGTGCCATTCTTTCAGGCATCCCCCTTCCTGAGGCCCCATGAAAACTTACACCATGACTTCTATCCTCCCTATCCTGTGTCCTCGGGTGGTGAGAAGTCTTCTGTGAGCTGGGACATGCAGATTCACACCGAGTTGAGGCAGTGGCAGTGAATACAAAGGGCTCAGAATGAGCCTTAGGTATTCTCTCATGGGTGGCCACGCCGGCCCTTGCACTCCGGGTGTCTCCACATGGGGACAGATCACCCTTGCAGCGACCACGACTATTCCTGTGGTCATACCTGAAGGCATGATGAGTTGCCTTCCTGCTTGGAGTGGGGGGTCGGAATACCGTTTCCCCATTTCTCCACGAATTGATAATCCGGGAGATCCACCCGTTTTCTTGCTTTCTCTTTATAGCATCAACTTTGGAAAAGTTTGATACTATTCGTTTCTCATTCTCTAGACTACTCTCCAGAGCTGAGATCTTAGAGTCCTTGACCTTGTTGGACGCCAATTGGAGAACCAACAAGATCTTCAGTCGAGCAATCTCTTGAGCTTGCTCCTCAGCAAGTAGGTTGCTTTTCTGAAGGGCTCTCTTTAGGGAATCAGAATCTTCTGAAGGAAAGCAGTTCCTGTCTTCAGAAACTTCAAGAGATATTGGGCAGGATGAAGAAGTTACATGCTCTTCTGTGTTATTGTCATTAGAGCCAGTGACCATTGTTTCATCCTCATCAGAGCTGCTTTCCTCACTGGCCTCTTCAGTCTCTGACACGGACACTGGAGCTCTGATGTTGTCCGAGAGATCCATGCCTTCATCCTCAGAGGTGAGGACCCCCACATAAGCTTCATCCTCTGGTTGACAGCAGATTCCGGCTTTCTCTGACCCCCCCATCAGCTCTGAGATCATCAACCACAGAGATTTAGCCATCCTACATTTTTCCAATCTAGAGCGAGAAGCTCCAGACCAGATATCCATGATAATTTGTCGAATCCTCTTATCTAAATTAAAGAATGAAAGTTCCATTTCCGACATCTCAGCAATGCACTTGGGCACTTGAATTCCAGAGTCGGAGGTCTTCATAGGAATAAAAGGACCCTCTTCCAGGATGAAAGATGCACGAGGATCGATGGCATCCAAGTGATACGACACTCTCATCCTCCAGACGGGATAAAACTCCTTTGTACATGCGGGGAGTCTGAGTGGCGATATCTCATAATCCAGCACCATGCTTCTGACATTGGTGGCAGGATACTACTCAAGGTGTAAACCTTTTTGATGAGCAACCTCACTTTGATACCACTTGAAAGTCCACCTAGTGTCAACTATGTTCACCTATGGGGGGGGGGGGGGGAATAGGTGACGTGCAGCGCTTTTGCGGATTTTAAGATTGTACCTGCACAATAAAAATAAACAGCACAGCACACAGAATACACAGGCAATTTATAGTGGTTCCCCGACTTGGGTACATCCACTTTCCCCCTTCGACCTATCTCCGAACAAGGGACGACTCGGTCTCTTCACCAACAGGATTGAAATCCAATCCTTGCACTAACGGAAGGAACCCTTCCACACGTAGGAGTCACCACTCCCACAAACCGGGTTGCACCCACCCCTTACAACACGGAACAAATGTTCCTTTACAACAAAAGTAAATCTAGAATGTACACGAGATACAAACTTCATTTGGAGACTACGGTGTTCCTCTTCGTTCGACGACGTGTTCGTGAAGTCAACGAAGAGTCTACAACCCTAAATCTCTCTTGGAGAGGATCTCACCGGAACCGGCGGCGGCAAGAATGGCGGCGGCTTGGTTCGGGATCGGCGACAACGACTGTGCGCGGCTGCTGTACTTTGAGATCCAAACTTCGTAGTGAAGCTATCTAGGTCTACCAACGGTCACACTAGGATCAATCGTCTCGATCGATTCGGATGGGGAAGACTTTCCCGATCTACAAATCGAGAGACAAGAGATCTCCGGTTAGACACGTGAGACGCTGAGCTTAGCTAGGCTTCTGTCGCAGGAGGATCTGGGCGAAACCACGATCAACCGGCAAACACCTTGTCGCGAGCGGCGGCGGCGACGACGGAGCGGAAGCGACGATGTAGGTCACGTTACGGCTCGCGAATTTCTTATCTTCTTCGCTTAAAAAACTGTTCAAAAATACCCGTGTATTTATACACTGTAGATACTAACAATATGACCGTTGTGGGTCCCACAAGTAGAAACCCGAAATCCGGTTCAAAATAGTCCAGCGGCAGAATCCGGTCCAGCAGCTTCCAGAGAAAACGCCAAGTAAAAATCGGCGAGAATCGCAGGTGATTCTCGACGAATCGGCGAGAATCAGTTAGTGATTCTCGACGATTCGTCGAGAATCACAAATGATTCTCGCCGAATCACTTTTTGATTCTCAACGAATATAACTTGGTATTCAGGATCTGCTCTGTGATGGGTTCGGCGAGAATCACTAGTGATTCTCGCCGAATCTTACTTGGCACCGTTTTGAGGTGGCCGGAAAGAGTCGGCGAGAATCACTAGTGATTCTCAACGATTCGGCGAGAATCACTAGTGATTCTCGACGATTCGGCGAGAATCACTTGGTGATTCTCGTCGAATTACACTTAGACGAATTTTCGTCTTTCCACCCAAGAGCTGCTCCTTGACCCATCCTTGCTCCTTGTCTTCTCTTGCATAAGCACGACCCTGTACTTGCAAGTAAGTGCACTCCAATAGAGAGAGTACACGTAGGCCAACACACTGATCTGCTCAACGAGGGATTACGTCGTGCAGACCCGTGTATATTGACCTACCGCACCCTGATATTGGTGTGCACTTAGTGTGGAAGAACTGCAAGCACAACTTAAGAAGTTTCATCAAATTCATTGTGAATTCATCTTAGCTTGACAGGTGGCTTCCTCAAATCCAGGTGACTGTGGATACAATACCCAACACAAACTCTATCCCATGATGACTTCTGATCAGGGCAATGTGAGTATTGAACTCACTCTGTATGCATTTGAGAAACTCTGTCAAACATTTAAAGTTATCAGACTTCTTCCTCAGAAAGAACACCAATGTGAATCTAGAGAAGTCATCTACAACCACTAAAGTATAAGATTTCCCTCCTAAGCTTTGTAATGTAATGGGTCCAAAAAGATCCATGTGTAACAGATACAAAATCCTAGGTGAATCACTTTTATTAAGTGACTTGAAACTATTTTTGGTTTACTTGCCTAATTGACAAGCCCTGCAGAGTTCTTCCTTCTTGTAGGGGCCAGAAGGTAGTCCTCTGACAAGGTTGTCCTTGGATAGCCTAGCAATGGTTCTAAGGTTTATATGTCCTAGTCTCATATGCCATAGTTTATTAGGTCTACTAATAGAGTTAAACAATCAAATATCTACTTTAGTTGAAAGAAAGTCTACTAAATAGATGTTACATTTCCTTTTACCTGTCAACACAGTTGTGTTGTCCTCTGTTTGATCTTGCATAAGGATTTGCTGAAAGTAACTTGGTAGCCTTCATCACATAGTTGACTGATGCTGATCAAGTTGTGCTTCAGTCCTTCCACATAGGCTACTTTCTTGAATGTGACTGTGCCAATCTGGACTGCACCATATCCTTTTGTTAGTCCAAAGTTTGAATCACCAAATATTACTTTGGGTCCAAGCTTGGCTTGAAGGATGTGAAATTGCCCTTGTTTCCTATCATGTGCTTTGAGCACCCGCTATCCAGATACCATTGTTGGTTTGATGTTGGATAGATCTTCACCTGCACATAAAACAATTTACTTGTTTTTGACCCAGTTTACCTTGGGTCTAGGTTGATTACCTTTGAACTCAGAAATAAAAGACATCCCTGGTTGACTCTTATAACCTTCAGGATGATATCTCCTTGGAGGTATTATCCATTCAGTATAAGGGTTAAATCTTTGGGATGAAGGACCCCTAGGTTTGGAATTTGATTTATCTTTGAGAAGGTTTTCAAAACTCTGATCTCTACTCGACGATCGCTGAGCTGAGTTCGACGATCTTGGGTCAGATCGTCGAGCTCCGTTTGATGATCGACTGTGGCAGAGTTCAGGGTTTATAGATCGTCGACCTGAGTTCGACGATTTAGCCTGAGATCGTTGATCTGCATTCGACGATTGTCTAGCTCCGTTCGACGATTTCTGTTGAACTCTTATTTTCTTATTTAAGTTAGAATTCTTCCTAGCTACCTCTATAACTCCCTTGCCTTTATCAAAGATAAACTTGATTGGGGTTGTTAATACTATAGGTTGGCTGGATGAAGCACCCAAGCCCAGTGTACTATTGAATCTTGAGTTCACTGTGCTTGTGATGTCCATTAGTTTGATACTTCTCCCATTAAGGGATTCTTCAAAATTTTTGGTCTCTGATAGTTCACATTTCAGTGAGGCTATCTGCTCCCTACAACATTCCAACTCCTCAGAGAGTTTGAGGTTTTCTGATTTTAAAGTGCTGTGTTCAGATAGCTGATTTCTGAGAGAAATGATTTCCTTCTCAGATTTTAATAAATCTAAACACAGTGCTTTAAACTAACACTTGAAGTCCTCAGAACTAAAATCAAAAGAACTTATTACTTGGTCCTCTTCAGATTGAGTCTCTGATTCTGACTCTGACTCTTCTACATCAGAACTTTGTTGTGAGTCATTGATATTCATCATGCAGAATTCCTTTTCATCAGCATCATCTTCATCATCACTAGAGCTGGATGAAGCTTCTGATTCTTCTTCTGTCTCACTCCAAGTTTTAGCAACAAAACCCTTCCTTGTATGTTTGTTATTGCTGGAGGAGGGTTTGCCATTGCTGCTATTCTTGAAGTCCTTTTCTTTTCTCCTTTCTTTCCTGTACTTTTTGTCCTTGCTTTTATTTTCTAGACAGTCAGGCACAATGTGGCCTGGTTTCCTGCAACTAAAACAAATAATCTCTTTGTTATTTGATTTGTCATACCTTGGCTTGTCATGCTCTCTGTATGATCTTTTTCTGAAATCTTTCCTGGCTATTTTGTAAAATCTTTTGGCCAGTAGGCTTAGCAACTCTTTATTGCCTGTGACCTTGTCTTCAGGCTGATCTTCAATGGCTTTGAAAGCTATTGATTTTTCTTTTCTTGTAGCTAGTGAGGCAGCCTTCTGCACTTCTTCTCTATTCTTGATAAGCAGCTCATAAGACTTGAGCTTGCCCAAGAGAGCTTCAGTGGTGATCTCATTTAGGCTTCTGGCATCCTTGATTGGCCAGATCCTAGAGTCCCAAGTGCTTGTGAAGCACATTACGATTTTATCATTGATCTCAGTCAATGAGATCTCCTTGTCCAAAGTTTTCAGCTCATTGACTATGAGACTGAGTCTATTATACATGTCTGCAACTAACTCAGTTTCTCCTTTCTTGAAATTCTCATACTAGGTTATGAGATGAGATCTTCTATCTTTTCTCTCATCAGCAGATCCTGAGACTATCTCAGATAACTTGTCCCAGATGTCCTTTACTGAGTTGCATTCAGCTACCTTTTGGAATATCTCATCAGACATAGTCTGGGCTAGAATGTTCATAGCTTTTGCATCAGCCAATTTCCATTTCTTTATTTCTGCATCTGTTCCTGAAGGAGGTGGAACAGCACTTGTACTTGTATTCTCTGGAGGCCTTGGACACACTGTCAAAACAGAATTGAAAATGTCCTCATCAATAGAGTTCATGTACAGTCTAATCCTTGCCTTCCAAAGTGCAAACTTAGATAGATTGCACACTGGAGGTCTGGTGCTAGCATAATCTTTGTTTTGGGCCATGTTTTGTAAAGAAATAATTCTAATAACAAAATCAAAACAAGCAGATCTAACTGAAGGGATCTTTGGGTTCAGGTGTTAGCCTGTGCAACCACTAAGGTGTGGTATTTTAACCAACCTAGGAAGATGTGGTATTTTTAACCAACCTTGCTATGATACTAATTGAAAGTGCAGGTTATATCTGATATACTCTAGAGGGGGGTGAATAGAGTATGGTGCTTGCTAAATACTTTTTACAACTGTTGTTGTATTTCTAAGTGAACAGGGAAGCAAATAAAATAAAGCAAACACAACAACTAACTAAACACAGAGCAATCACAAACCACAGCCAGAAAACAAAAGATCTTCCATCCTCCTCGCCTTTTCTCTTTTCCTTTCTCGCAGTAGCACCTCGATTCTTGGCGTTCTCGATCGCCTCAACCTTAAATGCAGCTTCCACTGCTTCAGCATAACTTTCAGCTCGGTAAGCGCATGCCAATATTGTACATAGCTTCTTAACCCTCCGCGGAAACACTTCACTCTTCCTTCCTCCGAAGATACGAAATTGGGAGCAAATCTGCTAAGCTTACTAAACTCGAACTCATATTCGCTCACAGTGAGATGTCTCTGCTTCAAGTGCAGGAAATTGTTCATCAAATGATCCCGCTCGATGGAGGGTAAGAACTTCTTCAACAATATCTTCTTAAAGGTTTCCCATGAACATCCTTCTGCCGAACTTTCCTTTTCTCGTATCCACCAGGTCTTTGCTAGGCCTCTTAGTTGTTAGGCCGCAAGCATCACCTTCTAGGCTTCAACAATCCCCGAATACGCAAACATCTCGTCCATAGAGATAATCTAATAATCCAAAACCATGAAATCGACACTCCAGTCATTAGTGTGATGTCTCAATCGCTTGAAATATGATATAAGGTTCTTCTCCGGTGGTAGCATCACTGGGGGTACCAAAGGAGCAGGATTAGCAGGAACAGCTTGAACCGTGGCAGAATCTTGTGCTACGGGTTACTGCGTGGAAGCAGTAGACAATAATGACTGAATCTGCGACTACATCACAACTAACTGCATCGACAGGGCTTCATTACTCTAACGCAAGCTCTCAATCAACGCATCACTCTGAGCACCTAACGACTCACCCTCTGACTGGCTAGTCGACGTCATCGCAGGATGCTTTGGCGGCATTCTAAAAAGTAACAAACGACACGTCAAAATCCTCGATTATAACTAAGTCACACAATTAGTTCAAACCATACTTAAGACACTTGCTTATGCTGCAACTTGCTCTGGGATTTTATAATGATGATATGTCCTACTTAGGATGATATCCTCTCATCCTATTTACTCATGTGCCTATGGGATGAATGCATTAATTTCTTTATTCTTCTTTAAAAATCATGTGTGTACATGTGTCATCTTGTAAACCTTAACCTAGCACGCGTGCATATGCAATGATATGATATGTATGCATTGATATACATTATATAAATGCCTTAATGCATGCATGAGCGGCGTATACATGAAATGTTATGCATCCCATACTACATAACATTGCATGCAACTAGAAAAGAAAAATGTGTTAATGGACACACATGTGATGATGGTTATGCATCCCATACTACATAACCGTCACATGTTGCCTCCTATGGTGGATCCATATACAAAATATATTATGAATCTCATACTATATAATATGCACCATATACTTCTTATCATGCTATAAGTGTAGTGACTATGCTTCGGTTAAGACATACTGATGATATATCGGTGTGTGTATGCAAATTAATCAGGAAATAAACTAAGTGAGATTAGCTGGTTCGACCAACTTGTCAAACCAACCTCCCTCTGATACCAACTATCATAACCCGCATTTTTCACCGCCAAATAAGTAAATCAGAGTAAGGGAAAAATTTATGTCATGATGCCACGTCAGTAGGGGATAACTGCGGACGCTCAGACAAAACTCATACTTAACCATGAAGAAAGGTTCTTTAAGTTATTTAGAGTTAAAAATCGATTTGTGTATATGGGTTAGTCGTATCCCTCGGCTCAGTGGCTCATCTAGTCCACGAATAAAGTAGTTATACGCTGCCAAAAATACTTCTTTTATGAGATCAAACTTCCTACACGGGCTTAGAGGTTCCCAGGGGGCACCTTGAGGTATGCGAGTTCTAAATTTATAATAGCAATAAAAGTAGATTTTTACGGTCTATAAAAATAGTGATTTAATCATTTTGAAAACGTCCAATGCATGAGATAATAGTAGTAGTTTTTATACTTGAAAATAACTATCATGCAATGCTAACATAAAACATCCCAAAGAGCAAGTTATCTGCATGCACAGAAAGAAAACAAAGTAGCTAGCAAGTATCCAAAAAGAACAACAGTCCTGTGGGCATCAACAAACTGACACGAACCCACATCCAAGTATGTATGAACTAGTAAAGCAAAATAAACAAAAAACTACCCCGCTAAGGCGAGGCAACAACCATGACCAACCCTGCCGCTCAACCACTACAAAACCAGCACCGAACTCAGCTACAACCCTGAACCTGAGGCATTCCAAAGATAGAACACCACAGTAAGAAGGTACAAGTGATGGAAGAAAGTAAGCCAAAAGGTAAACAAAGTCAAGGGGTACCAACCAGGACAAAAGACAAATATACTTAATTAAGGTACAACATTAAGGTACAAAAGTAAAATAAAAAAAGAAACACTTTCATGAAGTGTCACATAAAATAACAGCACCCTAAATTGAAAGTGATGTGTTAGATCTAATATACTCTAAAGGGGGGGAGGTGAATAGAGTATTTGTAGGTCCTTATAAAACTATTATAGCTTCTTCTGTAATTAAAATGTGCAGACTGAAACTAAAGTAAATAAACACACAGCAGTCCTAAAAATACTAGCACAGCAAGAACAAAAAGAAAAGAGCCAACCAGATGACACAAGAAATTTTATAGTGCTTCCCCAACCTCGGTACATCCACTCTTCTACCACTCTGTTAGGAATCGACTCAGGTTTTTGATCAGGTGCTTGAAACCAATGATTTTTTGATCAGGTGCTCAAAAACCAAACCCTCAAGTCTTTTGATCAGGTGACTTGTAACCAGGAATCACTTTTGAAGGGAGATGACAACCCTTTATAGAGGTGGGGATGAGAGAGTGATGAAAGTCTTCTTTTCTCAATCACAATGAGAGGTCTATGTGGATTCAGTGATGTTGTCAAAGCTCCCCTTAAGATGTAGAAGAGTTCAGGAGAACTGGAGCTTTGCACAGGGTGATAGGCCTTCAAGCTTTCAGCCTTGATCAGAGAGATCTTCAGGAACTTCTTTGACAAATGGAAGATTTGTTGTCCTGTGAAGTGTCCTGGAGAGTTTGAAGAATGAAGACTCTTGATATTTTAATGATTGTTCTTCTTCTTCAGTATCAGAATTCTTGTGTCAGACTGAGAGCAGACGGGTTGTGTTTTTCTTGTCTGATTCAGTAATCTTCTCTCTGTATATGTTTTTCACTTTCTATCTGTCTGTGTCTTTGTGTAAGAGAAAAGAGAAAAAATATTTTTTTATATTTTCTGGGGAAATTGGTCTTTCGAATTTTGAATTCCATCTTCATTCAATGGTGACGGCCTAGAGAATAAGCAGCATTGAATTATTTCCCCAACTGTCCCATGGAAAAATGGCAAGCAATAATCCTGGAGAATATCCTAATTAATGCTCCTCTAACGGTTATATTCAGAGAATGTTAGAGCATTGATTACTCAGGAATTATTGCAGTAATAATGGGGACAGGGCTGGAAATGACTAAGTCTGGAATCGTCGAACAGTTGACAGAAATCGTCGAACTGAGTCCACAGTTCGTCGAGCTTAGATGTTGTGTTCGTCGACCAGACGGCTTCTGTTCGTCAAGCTGAGTTCCATGATCGTCGAGCTAGAAACTGAACTACTGTCTCTTCTGAACTTTGCCTATTTGGTGTCTGAAGTCCGTCGAGCTGGTAAATGTGTTCGTCGACTGGAGTTCAGTCTGAACTTAGAATAATTTATGAATGAAAGTGTTGAAGTAAAGAGTCCAGAATTCGTCGAGAAGAGAACTGAGTTCATCGACCTGAGACTAGAGAACATAGTCTTGACAGAATGCTGTAGTAGTCCAAAGATTCGTCGACCAAAGAATAGAGTTCGTCAAGCTGAGAACTAAGTTCGTCGACCAAAGTCTGATACTAATGACTTAGAATATCTTGATGTTTTCGGAACTTGAAGTGTTGTTGTAGTGTCCAAGTTTTCATCGACCTGAGTACCAAGTTCGTCGAGCTCAGCTCAGATATTTACTCTAAGATCGTCGAGCTGAGCACGACTATCGTCGACCCGAGTTCGACGAACGTCGAGCCCACTTTACAAAGTCTTGAAACCTTCTAAGTCTTGAGTCTATGGCAGTCTTGTTGAAAGCTGGTCCATATGATGTTGACTCTAAGGACTTTTCCTAGACTCTAGGACACAACTAAGACCCTGGCTATACATTATGGGTCACAAGATCCTAAGTTAGTGAACCTAGACCAAATCAAACTAGGGATCCAACAATCTCCCCCTATTTGGGTGATGTTACTGACCACAAACTCAGACTTAAACTGAAAATAAACAAAGCAGAAAAAGAAAATATCTGGCAGAGATAGATAACACATGCAACAGATATACATATACATGAGCTTTGTTCAGAAAATATAAGGCAGTTATAAATAATGCAGAAAGATAAATAGAGTTCAAAATCACTTCTTCTGCTTCTTTTCCTTTGGCATTGCATCCTTGCTCTTGTCTCCTGGCTTTGTAATTATTATTTCTCTATTGGGATCTGAAGCTTGCACACTGGTCATGGTCATGTCAGCAGCCCCTATAATCTTCAGATATGTAGCCCTGGGGACAACTGCTTCAGGATGAAGAGACATATACTCTGATGGATTAAATATGTTCTTGCTGACCTGCAATCTGTTAAGTTCTTTCTCTCTATATGATGATATAGTAGTGACTTTAGAGGGGTCTTGACCTTCTTTACTGGCTTTAATAATTTGATAGAGCCCAACTAATTCATTAAACCTTGTCATTCTGAAGTTGGTGTAAAGCTCAGGATCAAGAGGAGGAGAAGGAGGTCTCTCTGAATTTGCTACTTGGTATGACTTTAGAGAAGAGATTCCGAACTGATTAGATTGGTCCTGGAAATTTGTAGACACTGTATGTTGTTGTTTCTGACTGGAGTATAAAGACCTGGGAGGTGGGACTTCACTAAACTTTCCTTTTGACTTTCCTGAAGTAATAGACATTTAAGAGGATGAATGCTTATCAGATGATCCAGCTGGAGGAGGATTTGAAGATATTTCTTGCCTTTGATAGGTCTGGGTAATAGAAGGAGATCTTTGAGATGCTAATCCAGAGGTTCCTACTGCTGGAGGAGGAGGAGGAGGTGGATATTTTCTGTATCTTTGAACTGCAGGAGGATAGTATCTTCTACTTTTCTTCCACTCCTTCTGTTGATTCTTGGACAGCCACATCCAAGCTGGCATCCCTTTATATGGTGTTATCTTTTGAAGAATATAATAAGGAGTGTCATTGTTTTGATTAGGCTTAGGAGCAGGAGGAGGAGGAGCTTTCCTTTTCTTGGATACTGCCTTCCACTTTGGTTCATCATCAGATTCATCATCATCATCCTCATCATCACTATCCTTATCATCAGATCTTTGAGGATTATCATATAAAGTATTTAAAGCCTTCAGTGCCTCAGCAGAAATGATAGGCTTATCAGGTTGAGAAGGAGCTTGAGCAGGAATATCAACAGGAGCTGGAGGAGAAGCCATAGTAGAAGCTTGAGTGTCATCAACTCTGGTAGTGCTTTCAGCAGCTACCTTTTCCTCTTGTTGAATGTCAGCCAAGATCACATCATCCAGATCTGGCAATGGAGAGTCATCCATGACATAACTAGGAGAAGAAGAAATTTCTGAAGGAGCTGGAATAACTAAGGGCTCAGGAACAACAAAACTATCACTAAGTTGCTTTGCAACTTCTGGACTTACTGGAGATGTATATGGTATAATAGCCAAGGATGGCTTAGTAGTATATTCTGCTGTAAGACATCTCAAAACTGCAAATTCAAAATTTTTCAACAAATTCTCTTAATCAACTCTGGGATTAATGATGAAATCACCACCTGTTATTTTCTCAGAGACTGACTCTTCCAAGTCCATGTCAGTATCAATAAAATTAATAAAATCAATATCATCTGTATCAATATAATCTGTACAATTTACTGTTATTGTTGCTGGTTTCCTGCTGGAGCTGCTACTACTGGAACTACTACAGCTTCATCATCAGACATCTCCCCCTGCATGGTTTCAGTAAGACCTGAAGCCAGGCCCTTGACTGAAGATATGACAGTAGTGAGGGAAGTGATTTGTGCAGATAGGGTAGTAATTGAAGTAGAAAGAGGTGTAATGGCCTTTGCTATTAGGTTTTTGAGAAGGGGAGTGAGGAGGGCAATGAGAGAAGCAATTGTTGGTGTGTCCAATGGTGGAGTGGTATATGGTGTTGCAGAAGGTGTAGAAGTGGGAGCTGTCAGAGGGATAGGAATTGGAGCATTTGGTATGTGAATATCTGGAGGGGATGCATGTTGAGGGATGGTAGATGTTGATGGGGATGGATGGGTGGCATCTTCCATGTGGGTGTTTGAAGGAAAAGGGGAATTGGAAGGTGATGGAGGTATGTTGAAAGATGGTATGGAGGATAAATGAGTAGGAAGTGGAGATGATGGAGGAGTTGGTGCTGGTGAAGCATGTGGAGATTCTGGTGGAGTAGGAGGTTGAGTAGGGGATGATGGAGGTGTGGAAGAGGGATGGATTTGTGTTACTGGAAGGGGGGCTTGAAGAGATGGTGGTTTTGGAGGAATCTCTTCAGTAGGGTGGGGAGTGTCTTTAACAGCCCTGGTGCCTTCAGAAGCTGCGGTGGAAGAGGTAGAAGCCTTGGATGGCTTTGGTATGGTCCTCTCCCATCTTCCAAACAAGGTACATGTAAGGCTTTTGCTGGCATTAATGAATATGGTCTGGGAGACCAGGGATTCAGCAGCCTTCTCCTTTAGGAAGATCCCTAGGATCCTTCCAAAACGCACATCTTTCTTATTATTTTTCTTATTTATCAGATCAAAAATGATCTGAGCCCAAGCGACTTGCTTCTTATTTATCACTGCACATATGACCAAGAACTGATGCCTTGTGATGTAGTCATGGGTAGTATGCTTGCCAAGCAAGACCTTCCCAACAATGTCTGCCAGAAACTTGTATGCTGCACACAAATGTTTCTTAAACAATTTATTTGGTTGTCACCAGCATAACCCATCAGATTTAGCATCGTATCAAACTCTTCAGAATCAATTTCTAATTCCTCTTCTCCATTTGTCAAACCAAAGATTTCAGTTAAAACTGCGGGAGTTAAGGAAACAGTGTTACCCGCTATTGATCCTGACATAGTATTGTCTTCAGATGTGGATGAAGTATAGACCCATTCTATGATTTCTGTTCCTGTTAATTTTATCCTTGTAGTCATCAGGTTCTTCAGATTTTGTTCTTCCAGAAGTTCTAGAATATATAGAAAGATTGGATCCGAGTGCTGGAACGATACGAAGTCGACATCAAACCTGATATCAAACTTTATAGCCACTAGAGCTACTGCTGGAATCGCCATGGAATCACCTACAAAAGAGAGAAACGACGATCAAGTGCAAGAGAACAGAAAGCGCAGGATGGAGGTCGAAGAAAACCTAGATATAAGGTTTTCCAGAATATGAATCGACAGACTCCATTCCACGAAAACAAAAACAATTCTTCGAACTGAGTTCGACAAAATGATTTAGAAGTAAATAATTCGTCGATCTCGTCCTGAAGAATTGAAGACAATTCGTCAAGCGTCGTTCGACGAATATCTTCTGAAACAAGTTCGTCGATCTCCGGTCAACGAAAATTGTTTCACTCACAGAGAGTTCTTCGACCTCTGTTCGATGAAGATCTCTCAAACTTTCCCCAGTTCATCGAACTCCGTTCGACGAACTTTGGAAAATTCGTCGAGTGCAGACCGAACTTAAACTAAATCTTCTCCATTTATCATTCCAAGCTGATTTATAAAGAATACATGATTTTTCTCATGCAGAGGTTTGGTGAATATATCAGCTCTTTGTAAATCAGTGTAGATATAGACAAGATTTATTTTTTTTGTCTACACACTCTCTAATGAAATGATGCCTAATGTCTATATGCTTTGTCCTACTGTGATGTACTGTATTCTGTGCTATGGTTATAGCACTTGTGTTATCACAAAGTAGGGTTGAATTATTTAAGTTGAGACCATAGTCTAGTAGTTGGTTTTATATCCATAGCATCTGTGAGCAATAGCTACCAGCTGCAATGTATTCTGCCTCAGCAGTGGAGGTTGACACAGAGGATTGCTTTTTACAAAACCAGGACACTAATATCATACCAGGGAACTGGCAAGTTCCTGAGGTACTTTTTTTGTCCACCCTGCATCTAGCAAAATCAGCATCTGAGTATCCAGTTAACTCAAATTCTGATTCTGTGGGATACCATAGGCCTAGACTAGGACAACCCTTTATATATCTCAAAATTCTTTTTAGGAAAATAAGGTGAGATTCTTTTGGGTTCACTTGGAACCTAGCACAAAGGCATGTGGCAAACATGATATCAGGTCTGCTAGCTGTGAGATATAGTAGGGACCCAACAATGCCCCTATATAGTTTCTGATCTACAGGTTTCACTGATTCATCAGAGTCAATAACAACATTTGTAGTCATAGGTGTTTTCTTTGCTGAGGCATCAGCCATGCCAAACTTTTTGATAAGCTCTTTAGCATATTTAGATTGAGAGATGAAGATATCATCAGGGAGCTGTTTCACTTGGAGACCAAGGAAATAAGAAAGCTCACCCACGCTACTCATTTCAAATTTGGAATGCATGAGGTCAGAAAACCTCTTACACAATTTTGAATCAGTAGACCCAAAGATGATGTCATCCATATATATTTGTACCAACAAGATTTGGTCCTTATGATGTTTAGTGAAAAGTGTTTTATCTACTATGCCTCTAATGAATTTATGCTCTAATAAAAAGCTTGCTAGGGTCTCGTACCAAGCTCTTGGATCTTGCTTTAGACCATAGAGGGCTTCATGTAACTTGAATACATGCAAGGGATGAGTTGGAGAGACAAAATCTAGAGGTTGTTCAACATAAACCTCTTCTTTTAATACTCCATTTAAGAATGCACTTTTCACATCCATTTGGTAGACCTTGAATTTCATGTAGGATGCATAGGCTAGGAATATTCTTATGGCTTCTAACCTTGCAACAAGAGCAAAAGTTTGATCATAATCTATTCCTTCCTCTTGCCTGTAGCCTTGAGCAACCAGCCTAGTCTTATTTCTCACAATAACTCCTTGGACATCAAGCTTATTTCTGTATACCCCTTTGGTTCCAATAACTGGGTAGTTTTGTGGTCCTGGAACCAAATCTCAAACTCTACATCTCTCAAACTAATTTAATTCCTCCTACATTGCAATGATCTAGTCGGGATCTTGCTCTGCATCATGAATGGATTGAGGTTCAATCTGAGAGAGAAAACATGCATGCATCACATCTTGATTGAGTTGATGCCTTGTCTGTACACCTACTGATATGCCTCCAATCACTTAAGATCTGGGTTGATCCCTAAGTCTGATAAGATCAGTGGGTGGAGTTGGTTGTGCAACAACATTTGAAACCAATTCCTCTTATGGAATTATGTTGGCTGTTAGAGGAGAGTCAATCCCTTCAATGCTTTCTTCTTCACTATCTTCATTGACTTGTGGAGAGGGATGAGTTGGAACCTCTTGGGTATGGTTTAGGTCATCCAACCTCTCTCACAAGTGAGGTACCTACAAAGAGTTACTGGTAGAAACTTCTTTCTCCTTACGATACATGTTAGTCTCATCAAAGCTTACATGAATTGATTCCTCAATTTTCAATGATGATTTATTAAAGACCCTATAGGCTTTGCTTACTTGGGAATATCCTAGAAAAATTCCAACTTCAGGCATAGCCTCAAATTTTCTAATGTAGTTCTTGTTGTTATTATGTATATAACAGGTACAACCAAATACTTTAAAATAGTTTATT
Organism: Platanthera guangdongensis; assembly: GCA_039583875.1. Lineage (NCBI taxonomy): Eukaryota > Viridiplantae > Streptophyta > Magnoliopsida > Asparagales > Orchidaceae > Platanthera > Platanthera guangdongensis. The sequence continues at coordinate 132,997,547 of CM077166.1, forward strand.
TTAGGTTTCTTCCCTTTTAGTAATTCATAGGGAGTCTTACTCTTTAGCTGATGTATCAGGCTTGTGTTCAGGACATAGTTTGTAGTGTGTACAACCTCTGCCTAAAAGGATAGTGGCATGTATGCATCAGCAAGCAATGTACCTGCAGCTTCAATGAGTGTCCTATTTTTCTTTTCAGCTACCCCATTTTGTTGAGGATTCTAATAGCTGAGAAGCAATGCCTAATACCTTCCTTCTCACAGAACTCATGCATAAGAAGAGTCTCAAACTCTGTGCCATGATCACTTCTGATCAATGCAATAAGAGTAAAGAACTCAATCTGCATGGTCCTGAGAAAATCTGTAAGAACCTTGAAGGTATCTGACTTAGATCTCAGAAAGAATACCCAAGTGAACCTGGAGAAGTCATCCACAATAACTAAAGTGTAGGATTTCCCTCCTAGGCTTTGTACAACAATGGGTCCAAATAGATCCATGTTTAGCAAATACAAAATCCTAGGTGAATCACTTTTATTAATGGATTTGAAACTAGATTTAGTTTGCTTGCCTAATTGACAAGCCCTGCAAAGACCTTCCTTCTTGTAGGGACCAGGAGGTAGACCTCTAATAAGGTTGTCTTTAGATAGCCTAGCAATGTTTTTCAGATTTACATGAGCTAGTCTTTTATGACATAAATCATTCTGGTTACTAGTTAAATTAATTAAACAGATATCAGAAGTGGCAGATAGAAAATCAACTAAGTATATGTTGTCTTGTCTATTTCCAATTAAAACAGGTTTGTTTCCTTTAGATGAAATAATACAAGAGCTAGAGTTAAAAGTTACCTGATAACCTTCATCACAAAGTTGACTTATTGAGATGAGGTTATGTTTAAGTCCTCTTACATATGTTACTTTCTTGAATATAACTGCTCCAATCTTCACTTCTCCATATCCTTCAGACTGGCCACATTTTGAATCACCAAAGATCACCTTTGGCCCTAGGTTGGACTTGTAATTGGTAAGATTGTCCTTGCTACATGTCATGTGTTTGGAGCATCCATTATCCAGGTAACATTGCTGATTCACTCCTAGACAGCACTTCTCCTGCATTGAAAATAGTTAAATATTCCTAACCCAGGTTACCTTGGGTCCTTTGTTTTGTTGAAATGAAAAACGGGAAATAACTGAAAATTCTGGTTGGGATTTATATACTAGAGGGTGATATCTTCTAGGTGCTATAACCCAATCAGCTAGAGGATTAAAAGCTTTTCTAGAATTATTTAAGTTGCAGTTATAGTTAAAATTTTGGTTAAGTCTTTCTGGGTTCAACGAATTTCTATAAGTTCGTCTACCAGAGTTCGACAAATTGGGTTGAGATCGTCGATCTCTGCCTAGAGAATGAACATATTCATTTTCTGTGCCCCACGTTTGTCATCCTCTGCTCGACGAACCATAAAAAGTTCATCGATCACAGTTAGACGAGTGATTATTATTAAAGTTTGTGTTCAGAGATCATCGTTCTGAGTTCGACGATCTGTTCCTATATCGTCGTTCTGAGTTCGAAGATAACTGCTGAACATTGTTATTTTTATCATTCTTCTGTTTTTTAATTTTGTCCTTAGCTTCAATTTGTTCTAGAATTTTATTAACCTTATTTACTTGTTCAGTGTTTTTCTTTCCTTTATCAGAGATAAAATTTACAGGTTTTGAAAGATGATTCCTTTAGATTAGGGTTGGTTCACTGGATGTGGCTCCTAATCCTAATCTGCAGTTATTAGTTCTAGCATTTACTGTGCTGGTTATATCTAGCAATTTCAAACTTCTGCCATTTAATGATTCTTCTAATATTTTAGCTTTGCTTAGTTCTCATTTCAGAAGAGTAATTTGTTCATTTGCAGATTTCAGTTCACTAAATAAACTTGCATTTTCAGAAGTGATTTTATCTAGATCATTCAATTTATCTTTGAGAAATTTGATTTCCTTCTCAGAGCTTATCAAATCTAAGAATAAGTTTTTAAATTCAAATTTAAATTCATTAGATTCAAAATCATAAGATGTTATCACCTGATCTTTAACTGACAGGTTTTCTTCATTATCAGATTCATCTGTATCTGATCTGCTACTACTTGCATCAATTGCCATGAGGCATACCTCCTTTGACTTGGCCTCCTCTTCTTATTCACTAGAGCTGGAAGATGTGGATTCATCTTCTGTGTCACTCCATGTTTCAGCCACAAATCCTTTGTCCTTCTTTTTGTGCTTGCTGGAAGAGGGCTTGCTGTAATGCTTGCTTCTTGATTCCTTCTCTTTTCTTCTTTCCTTCTTTTGATTTTCAGGACATTCAGACATGAAATGTCCTGGTTTCCTGCACCCATAACACACTACCTCTTTAGTGAGTGTTTTGTCATACCTTGGCTGGCTGTCATTTCTGGATGACTTCCTTCTAAAGTCTTTCCTTGCTAGTTTGAAGAATCTCTTGGCAAAGAGACTCATTAGCTCTTCATTGACTATTGTGGCTTCAGTTTCTTCAGCAGCCTTGAATGAAATGGATTGTTCTTTACTTGCTGGACGAGGAGTCTTGTGTTCCAATACTTCTCTGGACTTGATTAGCTGCTCATAAGATTTGAGCTTTCCCCATGAGAGATTCAGTTGAAATCTCATTCAAGCTTCTGACCTCTTTGATTGGCCATATCCTGGTGTCCCATGAGCTTGGGAAGTACATTACGATCTTGTCATTCACTTCAGTCAAGGTGATTTCTTTATCTAAGGTCCTTAGCTCACTAATGATGGAGCTAAGCCTATTGTACATCACTAAAACTGTTTCTGCCTCATCCTTCTTGAAGTTTTCATATTATGTGATGAGATTTGATCTTCTATCTTTCCTCTCATCTGCTGAGCCAGCAACCTTTTGATTGAGTGAATCCTAGATTGCTTTTGCAGAGGTGCACTCAGCCACCTTCTGAAAGATGTCATCTGATATAGTATGAGCCAATATGTTCATGGCTTTGGCATCAGCAATCTTGGCTTTCTTTTGAGCTTTAGTCCACTCAGGTGGTGGGACTGCATTGTTGCTAGAATATGTTGTAGATGTAGATGCCTGTGGGGGACCTGTCAAAATAGAGTTGTAGATGTCTTCATCAATAGAGTTAATGTATAACTTGATTCTTGCCTTCCAGATGGCAAACCTATTAAGGTTGCAAACTGGAGGTCTGGTGCTTGTATAATCCTTATTCTATGCCATGGCTATGTTTATAATCTAAATGAAAATAAAATAATGTGTAGATCTAACAAAGGATCTTTGGTGCAAGGTTTAGCTTATACAACCAAAGGAACCTCCTCTGATACCTATTAATAGTGATGTGTTAGATATAATATACTATAGAGGGGGGGGGGGTGAATAGAGTATTTGTAGGTCCTTATAAAACTATTATAGCTTCTACTGTAATTAAAATGTGTAGACTTAAACTAAAGTAAATAAACACACAACAGTCCTAAAATCACAAGCACAGCAAGAACAAAAATAAAAGGGGCAACCAGACGACACAAGAAATTTTATAGTGGTTCCCCAACCTTGGTACATCCACTCTTCTACCACCCTGGTAGGAATCCACTCAGATTTTTGATCAGGTGCCTGACACCAATGAGCTTTTGATCAGGTGCTCAAAAACCAAACCCTCAAATCTTTTGATCAGGTGACTTGTAACCAGGAATCACTTTTTAAGGGAGATAACAACCTTTTACAGAGGTGGGAATGAGAGAGTGATGAAAGTCTTCTTTTCTCAATCACAATGAGAAGACTATGTGGGGACGACCAACTCTCTGTGAACGGAGCTCGATGAACTATGGAAAGTTTGTAAGATATTCGTCGAACGCAGGACGACGAACTCTCTGTGAGTGCAGTTGTTTTCGTCGAACGGAGATCGACGAATTCACTTTAGAAAACTTTCGTCGAACGGAGCTTGACGAAATTTCTTCAAATCTTCAGATAGAGCTCGACGAATTATTTGACTATTAATTATTTCGTCGAGCTCAGGTCGAAGAATTTCTTAATTTTCCTGGACCGGAGTTTGTCGATTCATATTCTAGAAAACCTTAATCTAGGTTTTTCTTCGACCTCCATCCCGTGCTTTCTGTTCTCTTGCACTTGATCGCCGTTTGTCTCTCTTGCAGGTGATTCCAATGGCTATTCCTGCAGGTGCCCTAACCAGAATGAAGTTTGACACGGGATTTGATGTCGACTTCGAATCCTTTCAACATTCAGATCCAATATTTCTGCATATACTGGAACTTCTAGAGGAACAGAAACTGAAAAAATCTGATGTCAACAAGGATAAAACTGTCTGCAACTGAAATCAGAGAGTGAGTTTATACATCTACATCAGAGGAGAAGACTATGATTGGAATAATTGAGGGTAACTCTGAATCTTTATCTCCCACTGTCCTTACTGAGATTTTTTGATTGATTATTGGTGAAGACCAGTTAGAAATTGATTCTGATGAATATGATGAGATGTTAAGTTTTATGGGTTATACTGGAGATAATCCTCATAAGTTGTTAAAGAAACATCTGTCTGCCGAATTTAAGTTCTTGGCAGATATTGTGGGAAAGGTTTTGCTGGGCAAGCATACTGCCCAAGACTACATTACTAGACACCAGTTTCTGGTTATGTGTGCAGTGATTAATAAGAGGGAAGTGGATTGGGCTCAAATCATATTTGATTTGATAAAGAAAAAAGAATAACAAGAAAGAAGTTTGCTTTGGAAGGATCCTAGGGATCTTCCTGAAGGAGAAGGATGCTTAATACCTGGCCTCACAGACCATATTCATTAATGTCAGCAAGAGGCTCACATGCACCTTGTTTGGCATGTGGGAGAGGACCATAACTAAGCTATCCAAGGCTTCAACCTCTTCCACCCCATCTTCTGAAAGCACCAGGGCTGTAAGAGCCACTCCCCACCTTGATGAAGAGATCATTCCACCCTCATCATCTCTTCCAGCTATTCCACCTACACTTCCACAAACAGTCCAAACCATCTCTCCAACTCCACAACCACAACAACAACCTCTACTACAATAACAACAACACTCTACTCATGTTCCTAATCCACCTACATCTCCACAAATTGATCTTACAGAGATCCCATCTTCCACCCTTCAGGAAAACTAACCACCAACACCACCTGATTCCCCCCATGACATATATATTCCAACACCACCTTCATCTTTTCTTCCACGTCACCTATACTCCATTCCAACTTTTGATCTTCTGACATCCCCCCTCAATTCTCCTCCTCCTCCACATCCATCCACTCAGGATGTCCCCATAACAGATGTCCCTCCTTCATCATCTCCAACATCTACCCTCCCTCAAAATGTCTCCACCCAACCTTCCACTGAACCATCTACTACTCCAACATTGGACACCTCTACCATATCTTCAATCATTGCTATCATCACACCCCTCATAAAATCAATCACAGCAGAGGCCATTACCCCTCTTGCTACCTCTATATCTACTCTTTCTGCTCAACTCTCTGCCTTCACTGCTGCCCCCTCTTCATTTCGGGGCCTGGATCCAATATACACTGAAACCAGGCAGGGGAGATGCTTAATGAAGAAGCTGCAGCACCTCAAGCAGAAGCAGAAATCTCAGCTCCAGTAACAGCAGAGGCAGAAGCACTACTAGTAGATACAAATTTAATTCCAGGGGATGCAGATTTTATTCCTGATAATAGAGATTTAATTGATTTGATTCATTTCATTGAGACTGACATGGACCTTGATGAGTCAGTCCCTGAAGAGGCAGTTGCTGAAGACATTCTTTCTATTTCTGCATTCATAATTAATCCCACAGTAAACTTAGTTGATTTATTGAAAAGTTTTGATACTGCCTTTCTGAATTATATTCCAGCAGTACCTACTAAGCCATCCTTGGCTATTGTATCATATACTTATCCAATCTCTCCAAAAGTTGCTAAGCAACTTAGAGATAGTTTTGTTATTTCAAAGCCAGCAGTCATGCCATCTCCAGAAGAAGTTATTTCTGTTCCAACATTTATAATGGATTACTCACCCATACCAAATCTAGATGATTTGATCTTGGCTGATATAGAAGAAGAAAGTAAGGCATCTGCTGAATGCACTGTCAGAACCAGTTCTCCAGTCTCTTTTATGGCTTCTTCTCCTGGTCTTGTTGAAGCTCCTGCTTAAGCTCTATCTCTACCTCCACCTCCTGAAAAGCCAATCATTTCTGATGAGGCTCTGAAATAACTCAAGGACCTATATGATAACCCTCAGGGATAAGATAATGATAATGATGAGGATGAGGATGAGGAAGATGATTCAGATGATGAGCCTAAGAAGAAGTTACTATCAAAGAAAAGAAAAGCCCCTCCTCCTCCTGCTCCTAAGCCTAATCCAAACAATGACACTCCTTATTATATTCTCCAAAAGATAACTCCATACAAGGGGATGCCAGCCTGGATATGGCTATCTAAAAATCAGCAGAAGGAAAGGAAGAAAAGCAGAAGGTACTCTCCTCCTCCAGCTCAAAGATTCAGGAAAGATCCACCTCCTCCACCTCCTCCAGTTGTTGGTGCTTCAAGCACATCTACTCAAGGATCTACCCCACTTCAAACATATCAACGACACCAAGGGAGATCACATGGAAGCACCCCGCACAGGCAATACTCTTCAGGAAAACAACATCATCAGCATAAACAACATCAACAGTAGCAGCAACATCAACAACAACAACAACAATCCACTGAACATCAACTAGCTGAAGGCTTTAAAATGCCATCCTCTCCTCTTGTTCCTTTTGAAGATCCTGAAACAGCTACTACTGCTAGAATGGCCATGTTCTAGGAAATTGTAGGCCTTTCTATGATTAACAAAGCCAAAGCTGAAGGAAAGGATCCTTCTAAATATTCAACAATGTCAAAGTATAGGAAAGAGGACTTAAAAGATTTGATAAAGCAAATAAGTTCTTCAATGTTGATGACTACATGAAGTTGCACCCAGAAGTAGTTGTCCCCAGAGTTACATCTTTGAAGATTATAGGGGCTGCTGACATGACCATGACAAAAGTGCAAGCTTCAGATCCCAAAAGAGAGATTGTGTTTACAAAGCCTGGAGAGAAGAGCAAGTAAGAAATGCCAAAGGAAAAGAAACAGAAGAAGTAAAGGTTGAACTCTTTTGTTTTCTACAAATATCTATAACTGCTCTATATTCTGAACAAAGCTTATGTATATATATATATCTGCTGCATGTGTTATTGATCTCTGCCAGATATATGCTTTTTCAGCTTTGTTTATTTTTCAATTTTGATTTGAGTCTGTAATTAGTGACCTCACCCAAATAGGGGGAGATTATTGGATCCCTAGTAAGATTTGGGCTAGGTTCACTAAGTTAGGATCATATGACCCACAATGTATAGCCAGGGTCATAGTTGTGTCCTAGAGTCTAGGCCAAGTCCTTAGAGTCAACATCACAAGGACCAACTATGAACAAGACTGCCAGAGACTCAAGACTTAGAAGATTTCAAGACTCTGTAAAGTGAGTTCAACGTTCGTCGAACTCAGGTCGATGATTGTCGTGCTCAGTTCGACGATCTCAGAGTTAATTCTCTGAGCTGAGCTCGACGAAGTTTATTCTTTGGTCGACGAATATTTGGACTACTACAGCATTCTGTCAAGACTTTGTTCTCTAGTCTCAGGTCGACGAACTTAGTTCTCTCCGTGACGAATTCTGGATTATCTACTTTAACAACTTAGAACAAGAAGACTTGTGTCGACACACAGAGTATATGTCGACACCAACTGATTTGATACTAGAAGCACTTGTGTTGACACACAGATCATCAGTCGACACTCAGACTATATGTCAACACCAACTAAGTCGACACTAGAAGCACTTGTGTTGACACAGAGGATATCAGTCGACACTTTGGAAAAGTTGTGTCGACACCACACAGAAGACTTGTGTCGACACAAAGGATATCAGTCGACACCACCTGTGTCGACACCAGGAGTAATTGTGTCGACACGCAGAATATTTGACAACTATAGAAACTCAGCTCGACGAAATCAAATCTTAGGTCGACGAATTCTGGAAACTTCAACTTTCATTTCAGATACAACTGTGAATATTCTAAGTCCAGAATAGTTGCTGAACTCCAGCCGACGAACACAATTATCAGCTCGATGAATTCTGTCATCAGTTCGACGATTCCAGACTTAGCATTTATTCCTTCTGTCCTTAGTCTATGGCAATAATTTCTGAATGATTAATGATAAAATATTCTCTGAATATTACCGTTGGACGGTACATTAATCACGGCTTTCATTAGAATTATTGTTTTCCATTTTTCCAAGGGACAGTTGGGGAAAGAAATCAATGCAGTTTATTTTCAAGGACCGCCAACAATGATTGTCGTCGAAGGATTCAAATTTCGAAAGGAAATTCCCTCAGGAAATATAAAAAGAGACTTTTGTCTCTTTCCTGACAACATACAACAAAGAAAGCATGCAAGTAAGAACAATTAGAGTACCAGAGCAATTGCAGAGACACAACATACACATACACAGAGATTTTCAGTCAGTCTATCTTCAACAGCTTCTCTGCTCCTTTCACAAAAACTCTGATTACAAAAGAGGATCTGCTCTCAGAAGAAGAAGAACAATCATACAAAATCAATAGTCTTCTTACTTCAACACTTCAGGACTTCCAAGGACAACATCTATCAAATCTGTCAAGAAGATCCTGCAGATAAAGGCTAAAAGCTTGAAGTCATATCACCCTGCAGCAAGGCTTCCATATTTCCATAAACCATTCAATATCTCAGGGGGAGTCATTTGCTACCATCAATAATCCACAAGTCTTCTCTCTGATTGTTGACAGAGAAGACATAATCTACTCTCTCACCCCCACTATGTAAAGGGTTGTCATCTCCCTTCAAAAGTGATTCCTGGTTACAAGTCACCTGATCAAAAGACTTGGGGATTTGGTTTTTGAGCACCTAATCAAAAGCTCATTGGTGTCAGGCACCTGATAAAAAACCTGAGTGGATTCCTACCAGGGGGGTAGAAGAGTGGATGTACCCAGGATGGGGAACCACTATAAATTTCTTGTGTCTTCTAGTTGCCTCTTTCTTTTGTTTTCTTGTTGTGGCTGTGGTAATTAGTTTCTGTGCTTTTATATTTTGATTTATTTATTACTGCACTTAGACTAATCTGCATTATACAGCAGAGAATTTTATAAAACTCTAAATACTCTATTCACCCCCCCCCCCCCCCCCCGCTAGAGTATTCCTGATCTAACTGCTCACTTTCACCCGACACTCGCCCCAACAGTGGACCCTTTTTGTCATGCCTACCAATGTGCATCCATGGATTCTAAAGAAGATGACACCCTCAGCGTTCATGGTGAAGGCGAAGATCATAATAAAGATGAAAATATCAAAGGCGATATTCTCTTCCCACAGGAAGCAGAGAAATCCCATGATCATCACCACTCCGTTCGGATTGATTTGGGCGGGGATGATATCAAAGTACCGCAGGATTTGGCTGTGTCTGGTGTGGATGTTAGTTTCTTGGGAGGATTACGCAATTCACCACGTGTTATGGAGACTAGTTCTAGATTAGATCTATGGGTGTTTCAAGGCCTTCTATGGGAGATATAGTATAGAACCAATCAAACCTTTGGTGAAGGGTCGGTATAAAAAAGGAAAAGAATTTGTATTATTGCGTCGATCCCATGCCTGATTGAGATCACTATTTTGTAGTCATTACTTCTGTAAAAAATATATCATTTCTTTTTCTTTGCAATTCTACAATCTTTTTATTCTAAGTTTAAAAGAAAGGAAAACTTTTCTTACTAATGCCTGGTGGTATGGATACCACTGGCGATAGGAAAAAATCATAATATATTTGATTCTCTTACTTATGTTGTATATTATTTAAAATATAGTATTCACCCCCACCCCCTCTAAGAGCACTGTAAGATCCAAAAAGTGCTATCAGAGGTAGGTTATTCCAAATAGGCTTAACACCTGTTAATAATGACGCTCCACCACCTCACTTTTCCAAATGGCGATGAATCTAGTATAAATGAGACTATCTTGGCACCGCCTCAATTTGAGGGTAAAAACTATAGCAGATGGAAAGTGTTAATGTAAAGTGGATTGATCCACCTTCCTATCTTCCGGGCAATGCATAACCCAAAATATCATTTCAACCCTTGACCTAATATTCATCTCTAATAGAGTTAATCCTCATCGAATGGCATGTGGTTTAAGTTTCAAGAATTGTTTCAAATCGACATCCATTTGTCCTTGAAGTGGTGGCATAACTGTGACTGATGGTACAGTGGGAGGAGAATCTTGTTCGATTTTAATAGCTTCTGCAAGAGCTTAGGAAAATTTAAATATTGGTTATTGGGGTGCTTGTATACAACTACTAACACTTTTCATTGTTATATTTGTTGTATCATGTATCCCATATTCCTTCGTTTGAGAATAACATATCACACTTTGTATTTGATCATGCCTTTTATAGTGTGCTGGAAAAATAGGTAAAATATCCATTTAAGTGTGATGTTGAGAAAAGACAGAATGCTCTGAGGTTAGAGATATCCCGGACGATAATGTATAAGGCTGGCGTTAGATTGGATGTTGACAGACTAGTTGTAGACCGGGATCAGACTGATGACAGCCAGTTTCTATGACGTATCGGCACTATCATAGGTGATATCAATATTGTTTGTTGATATAGATATGATCTGACATAACCCACATGATCCAAGCCATGATGCACATGATCTGTCGATATCGCTGGGTGATATCAATATCATAGGGTAATAGTACCCCAATTGGTCACTATCGTTGTTTTAACTACCCTGACCACCTCTATGCGGTTTGTGTGTTAGCACGACTTGCTACCACAAGGAGATATCAATATCTCCTGAAGTCTATTTAAAGTTGAGATTCCATTTTCCAAGGTTACACCTCCAGAAGCTTTAACTCTTACATTCTCTTTGGGTGTTTATCCCTGAACTCAGAGCACACCCAACACTGTCCTTACAATTTAAGAGTGAAAATGAGACTTTACAGGTTTCAACTCCATCGATGTTAATGGTGATCCTTCATCTCCTTTAGAGTGCTTTATCATATCGATTCTTTAATTTCTATTTATAAATTGTATTCTTTCATTTTTATTTGTAATTGTAGAGAATTCATCATCTTATGTATGACATCTAGGCTTTGTGCAGTTTAGGGGTTAATTTGTCACCTTGTGTGCAATGACTAGTTCAAGGATAGATCTAGGGGAGGCTAGAGGCTATATTTTGGAAAGATATGCTATAGCCGACTGAACCTTGGGAGAAGGACTAGTGAAAAAACAAAAAAATTCTTATAGCCACATTTTCAAGATTTATTAAAATAATAATTTTATGTATCTATCTTTGAGAAATAAAATCATTATTTTAATTTTTTTGAATTTGTAAGAGTTGTTCTCATTTAAGTGTTTGTAAGAAAATTTTTTTTGGCAAATCATTTATTTTTTTTATTTTTAACTTTTACTTAAAATGGTAAAATCCCTTATTCACCTTCCTAAGGGTTCCATAAGATCCAACACGTGGTGTCAGAGCAAGATTATTCCAAAATGGTTTCGTAATCGGTAATAATGGCATACCATGATCACGCTTTTTATATGGGGCAAGGAATTAGTAGACCTCCCTTATTCATCAATACTGACTAAAACTACTGGAAAAATGAATGCAGTGTTTCTTAGTTGCACTAGATATGGATGTTTGGAACATGGTGGAACAATTCTACTCTCCACCCACAATTTTAGTTGGAGAAGTTACTATGGAAAAGACTAAGGACAAATTAGATGAAAATGAGAAGTTAAAATGCAAAAATAATGTTGAAGCTATGAATTTTATATTTTGCGCCTTAGATAGAACTAAATTTAGGACTCGTGCATACGAAATTGCTTATGGCATGGGGAATTTACTTGAAATTACAAATGAAGGTACTTCACAAGTCACATATTCAAAGCTCTTCAAATTGGAATTAGAGCACAAGAAATTCAGAATGGAGGTCGATGAAGTTGTAGATTCAATGTACACACGGTTAACCAAAATCATCAATGTCTTGAAAAGTGCTTGGAAAGGCATTCTCCAATAGTGATTTAGTTAAGAAAATTATTAGCTTGCTCCCCCAAAGTGAAATCCTAAGGTGATGGCCATCTCAAATTCACTCAATCTAAATAAACTTCAAATCGAGTGCCTAATTAGGAATCTAAAACCCACGAGGTTGAGTTGAAAATTCAACAACAAGAGTACAACTTGGAGACAAAGAAGAAGGTGTTGGAATTGTAGTCAAAGAAGGAAGAAGACAGTGATGATGGTGATGATGAAGATGATGTAGAGTGCTTGTTCATGTAGAAGTTCAAAAAATTCATGAAGAATCTAGAAAGAAGAAATACTTTCTGAAAATACTTCATCATGAAGGGGTCATCTTCAAAGAAAGGAAAAGACTGTGATAATGAAGAAGAGGAACGACCATCACTGGAGTACAATTAATGCAAAAAAAATATGTCACATCCGGAGTAAGTGCCCAAAGTATCTCAAAGAGCAAAAGGAAAAGCGACACATGATAAAACAAAAGAATAAGGCACTTTAGGCAGATACTTGGGATGACTCCTCCTCTGAGAAATCTAGTGGATCAAGCTCAAGCATTGAAGGAGAGGCAGACATGTACTTGATGGGAAAGAACAACACACCGTCTGGCAATGACTATAGTGTCCAAAGCGATATTGAGGTACCTCCTGCTTATGGAGAATTATATACTAAAGTTTTACAAACTTGCAATTTTTTTGATAAAGTTAAAAAATATTGATCATCTTGAATCTTAAAATAAACTTTATTAAAATAAAATATGAAATTATCTAATAAGTTTAAGTTATTAGGAAAATGGAAGATGACTTGCCAAGAGTGAAATCACTCTTTGGCAAGGGGGAAGGAATTAAAAGAAGCTCTTTCTAAGTACCATTCCACTGTCAAAACTCTTATTAAGGAAAAGGGGGACTTAGAAAGAACTCTTAAATCACCTCATTCTCAAATAGAAGAAGCGAATAAAACCTTTGTGAATCAGTGTGTTATGCTCATAATTAAAAACACTTCCTTGAAAGACCAAATACATGATTTAATTATTGCAATTAAAAGAATCAAAATTGGCCAAAAATCCCTTGAAATAATTTTGGCCAACCAATGCCTTGATAGTGCAAAATTCGAGATTGGGTTTGTTTCTAGAAAATATCGCCTAGTGATATCCTCTATCGGTGGCGATAGTGACAGTTCTAAAAAACATATAGTTAAATACAAAATTTCTAAGTTTAACCAATACTATGCTGTTATTTCAAATTCTCACGGGAGTTCACATAAAACTTAGAAAAGGGTCCCAACGCCAATCATAGCGTGTGCCAAATGTCATGTATTTGGACACACCATGAACTCTTGCGGGAAGAAGGGTAAATGTGTTATGAAATAAATCTAGCTGCCTAGGTTTCCATATATTCTACAGGAGAAACTTCTTCGTTTGTCAGATCTTTACTCTCATCTTTCTTTTAGTTATGTTGGAAGGCTAAGGATAAAGAAGACATGTGTTATTTAAACTCGGGTTGTTCCAAACACATGACGGGCAACAAATCAAAGTTCCTTAGTTTTGTAATGAAAAAAGAGGGATGGTGACCTTTGGAGATAACGAAAAAGGAAGGATCATGGGCATTTACATGGTAGGTAATGAATCATTTTTTATTTTGAATATTTTGTTTGTTGAAGCGTTAAAACATTATTTAATTTCAATAAGTTAATTATTTGATAAAGTTTTAAATGTATTTTTTGAATCTTCTACAAATGTTTACAAAACTATAGATTCTAAAACAAATGTTATCGTTCTCGCCGCACCCAAAATACATAATGTTTATATGATTGCATTTCATTATCTTTCTCTTTCTTTACAAAAATGTTTAATTTCTAGAAATGAGGAATTAAAATTATGGGAAAGACGCCTTAGTAACTCTAGCATGAAATTGGGTTTAAAGTTATCAAAAGATAAATTAATAAACGGATTACTTATGCTTAGTAAAAATTTATCCTCACTTTATACGCAATGCCAAAAAGGAAATTATTCAAAATAACCTTTTAAAATCAAAACTGTAGTTTTTTACTTCTAGACCACTTCTAATAATTCGCACGGATTTATTTGGATCGGTTAGCATGCCAAGTTTAGGAGGTAGAAAATATTTGTATGTATTTATTGATGATTATTCCATATTATGTTGGACTATATTTCTAACTTCCAAGTCTGATGCATTCCATGAATTCACTAAATTATGCATCCATATATAGAATGAACTTCATTTTAAAACTAAATGCATACGCTTGGATAATGGATGTTAATTTGAAAATGATATTTTTTTACTTGTTACAATGATCTAAGAATTAAGAATGAATTTCCCGCTCCTCGCACCTCACAACAAAATGGTGTTGTGGAGAGTAAGAATGAATTTCCCGCTCCTCGCACCTCACAACAAAATGGTGTTGTCGAGAGGAAAAATAGAACCCTTCTAGAGCTAGCATGCATAATGCTCTCTGAGTATGGGTTACCTAGATCATTTTGGGCTAAAGCAGTAAATACTTAACGTTATGTTTTTATTCGTGTTTTTATTGGCATATACTTAAAATTAACTCCCTATGAATCGTATTACCAAAAGAAACTAAAATTTTCTTATTTTTCATGTTTTTGGTTGCAAATGTTTTTTTAAATACTAAAGATATACTAGGTAAGTTTGATGAAAAATGTGATGAGAGAATTTTTATTGAATATTCTTTAACAAGTAAATTCATAAGGGTGACTAAATTTTATGTCGGCCATCTACCTAACACAACCCTCACCATCTTTCATTCGGGCTTGGGACCGACATAGGCCGGTTGAAGTGGAGAGGCGCGTCAAGGATCATATGTGATCGTAAAGTACCACTAAAACTTAAGGGCAAGTTTTACCATACTACAATTATACCTATGATGCTCTATGGTTCTGAGTGATGGGCAGTGAATTGTGTACATGAGAAAAAAAATGGGAGTTATGGAGATGAGAATGCTTAGGTGGATGTGTGGACACACGAGATTGGATAATATTAGGAATGAAAGTATCAGGTATAAGATCAGAGTAGTACCAATTGAAGAGAAGATGCGAGAAGCTCGTCTAAGATGGTTTGGAAACAAACAAAGGAGACCATTAGAGGCACCTGTTAGGCATTGTGAGAGTCTAGTCATTAGGCATATTAAACGAAGGAGCGGTAGACCAATAAAGACTTGGAATGAAACTGTGAGGAAAGACATGATGTACTCAGGCATTATTGAGATTATGATAAAAGAAGGGGAAAAGTGTAGACAAAAGATCCATATAGCCAACCCCACTATAGTTGGATAAAGGCTTGAATGTTGTTGTATTCTTTAACTAGCAAAGCATAGAGAATTTAGAATAAAAGGACAAAAATAGTTGAATAATCCATTTATGTAAGATTTGATGAGTTTGTTCCTTATGTAGAACTCAATCGTATAGGAAATGAAGAGGAACCCCTTCACATTTTTGAGCATGAAGATGATGAACCACTTGGAGTAAAAGAAGAAGAAAACGAGGTGAAAGAGGAAGAAAAGGAGGAATATGTACCCCTAAGTGAGCTGAAATTTAGAAAAGATCATCCAAGGGAACTTATTATTGGAGAACCATCAAAATGGGTTATTACTCATTCTTCTTTACCAGATTTATTTTCAAACCTGCATTTTGTATTCAAAATAGAACAAAAAAACATTTCAACTTCTTTAAATGATGAATTTTGGTTTTTATCTATGAATGAAGAACTTAATCAATTTGAACATAATAAGTTTTGGAACTTTTTAGAGAGACCATATAATCATCCTATTATTATTGTTAAATGGATTTTATAAATAAATTAGATGGTGGCTCTTGGATTACAAATAATACGGCTAGATTAGTAGCACAAGGGGTAGATTGTGATGAAACTTTTGCACCCGTTGCTAACTTAGAGTCTATTAGGATTTTTCATGCATTTTGTTGGGTACATTGGAAAATATGTACCATATTTGGAGAAGCCTCACCTAACTCAATGATATCAATCAATGTGTATTTGATGTTGTGTTGAGTTTCAATGTGCAGGTTAAGGAAATGCAGAAGAAGTTTCTAAGTACAAGTGTCGACACTTGTGAAGAGCTGTGTCGACACCAGGAGACTGATTGTTTCGACACACAGGACTTGTGTTGACACGACAGATAAAAAATCTGTCGACAACAACTATGTCGACAAGAAGGACTTATGTCGACACATTCCAGAATTCTGTCGACAACACTTGTGTCGACACACAGGACTTGTGTCGACAAACTCCAGAATTCTATCGACATAAACTTTGTCGAGACTAGAAGCTGTTGTGTCGACACACAGAACTTGTGTCAACATATTCCACAAAAGCTGTGTCAAGAAGAAAAAGAAGAGCTATGTCGACATTATGTGAGTTGTGTCGACATCACCAACGATTGTGTCGCCACATGATCTATTTGTGTCGACACATTTGAAGTATTGTCTCGACAATTTGCTGCTGAGTTTAAGTTCAATGAAGTATCAGATGTCATGACTGGAGACTTGACAACTGTCACAACCAACAAAGCAGTTACATCTGTCAGAGCTGTCAGAAGGCTGTTTGGAACCGGATCAGCCGGTAACCTCAGATGAGATCTATATAAAGACCTATTCTATCAACAAACGAAGGAACAAGATGAGACAAAATAACAACTAAGAGGAAGAAGAGAAGTCTTCATCCAGAAATCAACAAGTCTCTAAGGGCAGATCCAGAACAAATATGCAAGAAGAATTCAGAGCCATATCAGAATTAAAAGAAGGAAGCTGATTGAAGATCATCTCCAAGAAGATCAACCTTACTTTGTCCAAATTCAAGAAGCTTTGAAGAAGCTAAGATAGGTTGGATCTAAAGCAATCAGATTTATCAAGAATTAATCAAGAAGCCTTCAACCCATTCTCTTTCAACATTTGTGAAGGATTTATATTTTTATAATCACTTTTCTCTGTAGGATCTTATATAGATCTGAGTGTAGGAGAGTTATCTCTCAGAGTTCTAAGCCTAAATCTGTTAAGGCTGAGGCAGGGCTGAGTGCCTGAGGTAGGGGATTAATTTATCTGAGTTGTAGGCCTGTTGAAGAGGCTGAGGTTAGGGCTGAGTGCCTGAGGTAGAAGATTAATTTCCCTGAGTTGTAGGCCTGTTGAAGAGGCTGAGGTAGGTATGAGTGCCTGAGGTAGGGGATTAATTTCTTCTGAGTTGTAGGCATGTTGAAGAGGCTGAGGTAGGGCCTGATTGCTTGAGTTATAGGAGTGTGGACTCACTCTGAGATAGGATTCTCTGGAAGAATCTGAGTTGTAGCACTTGGTGAAGTGTGAGCTGTAGGAACCTGTCAAGGTTTTCAGTTACAAGATCTGAGGATCTGAGAAGAAAGAAGAGAGTTATGCCGAATCTAGTACACTGCTAGATAGGAGAAGGGGGAAAGTGGATGCACCCATCACTTAGGGAACCACTATAAAACCATGTGTCTTCTGTGTTGCTATTTTGTTTAAATCTGTGCTGTGAACTGTGATGTGATAAATATTGCTAAGGCTGTCTAACAAGTAATTTACATTATCTGCCTAATTAAAAAGAATTGATCATATTCACCCCCCCCTGCTAGGTGTTTAAGGTATCTTGAAACCAATTCTTTCAAGTGGTATCAGAGCCAGGTTACTCAAGATTATACTTAACAGTCTGAGTTGATCAAAAAGGCAGTTATAAGTTAGACAGAATGTGTTCAATTGAGAATCAGAAGGAATTTGGATCTATGAAACTTCCTATCTGTAGGAAAGAAAATTGTGCCATATAGAAAGAAAGGGTCAGATTGTTCATGGAAGCATCTGATCCAAGAATTTATATCACAGTGCTAGAAGGGAAATTTATTCCTATGAATATATCAGTTCTTGATGCTAACATCAAGATTCCAAAGAGTTATTCAGAAATGATTAAGGAAGAGATCATTCTAGCAACCTTAGACAAGAGGGCACAAAATATAATTGTGAGTGTCATAGATGACTATACATTCTAGAATATGGTCCATTTCAAAACCTCTAAGGATATGTGGGACACATTGATTGTCTATATGTGTAACATCCCTTATCTGTCACATAGCATATAGCAGTAGGTCTGGACCGGGGCCCGACGCCATATACCACAGACAGACTGGGTGGTTACTCATGGAAACCATCCAACCAATCATAACGTCCTACACAGAGCATTCTAGCGGAAGCAAATTAACAAGTTGTAATAAAGAACCCAGCACAAAAGCATGAATGTCCACTAATACCAAATAGGAATGTTGTACATACACAAGTACAGGCCTTAAGGCCTTACAAAATGGTTCACTTGATATTACATGATTTACAAATCACGGCACGCAGGCCGGTCATACATGAATAAAAGCAGTAAATACTCCAATTAGGCCTTCGAGGGCCGGCTTCGCAATTTGGGCTTTAGCCCGCTATTGACCGCTTGGTCCAGTAGCACCTGCAAGCAACAAACCACCGCACGGTGGCAAAACAAGGCAACGTTCAGCATTGCTGACCAAATTATAACGATCCCGCCCCCAACTCGGGGCGGCGATGCTCCTTCCCTGCATTTCATTAGCATAAGCGAGCAATTCAAAAATATTCATTTCATCACAGGCTTTGGCTCGCACGGCCACACGCCCCGTGCTCACATGGAACATTCTCGGTGAACCGGTCGATGTCACGTCAATTAAAGCCATAGACATTCCGGACTCACCACCGCCACTTTGATGACCAAACCTATGAGAATTTTGTCTTCTCGGCCTGGGTCACGACAATTTAAGCCATAAACTGTCGAAGACACTAATCTATGCCAACGGTAAGTGCCACGTACCCTTAGGTCTCTTTAACCGAACGACATAGAACGGGTACGGTTCCATCTAACCCGTGCTCACATCGCAACGACAATTTAAGCCATTTGCGCGGGTCAAACTTATCCCGAGTCCCGTTTCCGTCATATTTCACATAACCCGGTTATGTTCAAGTTGGCTCTCAGGGCACCAAGTTGGCAAGATCACGCTTCCGCCCAGTTTTCCGGTGCACCTTTGGGTTAATACCCAAGGCTCCCTGTTGCAATCTACCACGTAGAAAACCCGAAAAACAACCAATCGCACGGAGTATTCTCCGGCATTTATGCAATGCAACATCACCTATCCAGACCAACATGTCCGGATAGGCTTCACACATCATGCCTATGTTCGTTCTCGCTTACAGACTCTACACAACGGGGAATTTACATATCTACCCGAAGGAACGCCCCCAACTAACCGCAAACTCGCGAGAGCGGGCTTCCTATGCAAAGAAGGAGAGCTTCACAAGCTCAAGAAGAGAATCGTTACCCTAACATTCTTCTTTGGCGCCATGGAAAAGTAAGAGGATGAAAAGCAAAGCATTCTCTTCGCCTCCGTGGATCCGGAGTCGGCTCGCGATTTGGAGCTTCGAAGCTCCTCCAATGGCCAGATCTAGCTTCTTCTTCCTTCCTTGGCTCTCCTCTCTCTCTAAACTTTAGAAAGATAACCACACAAGTAAAAGTGAGGGTTTCAGAGGTCTAATCTCGGGTATATCCCATCAAGAACAACCCCAAGCCGTTGGATCACCAATTAAAGAAACAAACGGCATTGATTCGGGCCTGAAATGTACAATCTGGACCGAACACGGCCTGACACACGCCCGTGTCCATGGTCGTGTCCCTCATTCGCCGTCAAAATCGACGCGCCTGGAACAACACACGGGCATCGAACACGCCCGTGTTCGACCTGAAATGCCCGTGTTCCAACTGACACGGCCGTGTGGTCGGCCGTGTGCCCCCATCGATTTATCCCGAAAACAACCCGAGAACTATACGGGTACTGGACACGCTCGTGTCCTTGCCTGTGTCTACCTCAACACGCCTGGGCTCCAGGCCGTGTACACGGTCTTGACACTCGACACTTCGTCGAGCGAAGTTCGTTGACCTCACGACACGGCCTTGGACACACCCGTGTCCTAGGCCCTGTGCCTTGTCTCGACACATCGTCGAGCAAAATTCGTCGACTCCCCGGGATGAGTGTCGACACGGGTCGACACGCCATGCGACACGCCCGTGTCGCAGGCCGTGTGCCATGTCTCGACACTTCGTCGAGCGCAAAAATGTCGACTTCGCGGGCTGAGTGTCGACACGGGTCGACAAGCCCTGCGACACGCCCGTGTCGCAGGCCGTGTGCCCTGTCTCGACACAACGTCGAGAGAAATTCGTCGACCTCTCGACCAACTCGACGACACAAGCCTGACACGCCCTGGGACACGCCCGTGTCCCAGGCCGTGTGCCTCCTGCCAGAACCCAAAACTGGCCCAAAACGTCATCCGTCGCTCTTTTGAGTTTCGGGGCGTTACAACTCTCCCCCTATTAAAAGAATTTCGTCCACGAAATTATCTAAAGTAAAGACATGTACAAAACTAAAATTTGTATCTCAGCGGAACAACTCCGGATACTCGTCAAGCATAGTCTGCTCTCGTTCCCAAGAGAGCTCCTCACGACCACAATTGTCCCATCGGACCTTGACCATCCTGATCTCTTTGTTTCGTAGCCGCTTGACCTCCAAGTCCTCAATCCGCACGGGCTTGACCTTTGTCGTCAGCCCACTATCCACCGGCACTTGATCAACTGGGATCACTTGCATAGGCTCTTGCACCGCATTTCCGAAGCACCGAAATATGGAATACATCATGTAATCCACCAAGCTCCACTGAAAGCTTCAACCGATAGGCTGCTTCACCAACTCGCTCCAGAACCTCAAACGGCCCAAGGTACCTCGACCTTAGCTTTTTCAATCGCCGCACCCGCGAGACACCCTTGAACGGCTTGATCTTTAAGTACACATAGTCGCCCACAGCGAACTCCACGTTCCTATGCTTGGCATTATAGTACTTCGCTTGCTGGTCCTGAGCGATAAGCAACCTCTCCCGAATGGTTCTCACGAAAGAAGTAGCATCCTCCACTTCTAATCACTTATATAACTTTGACTCACCCGTTTCTAGCCAAGACAATGGCGTGCGACATTTTCTACCATATAGGGCCTCGAAGGGCGCCATTTGAATACTCGCTTGTTAGCTATTGTTGTACGCGAACTCCACCAAATAAAGATGGTCTTCCCATTGATTTACAAAATCCAAGACACACATGCGGAGAATGTCTTCCATGGTTCTAGTGACCCTCTCGGTCTGCCCATCTGTTTGCGGATGGAAGGCTGTGCTGAATTTTAGCTTTGTTCCCAACATTTGCGGCACTAGCCTCCAATCATTGGACGTGAACCACCCATCTCGGTCACTCACAATGCTGCGGGGCACACCGTGAAGCCGTACTATATTATCCACATATAGTTTTGCCAACTTCTCCACTGGATCATCCTTCCTATGCAGAATGAAATGCGACACCTTCGTTAACCGATCTACGACCACCCAAATGACGTCGTTCCCCTTTTGCGACCTTGGTAAACCGTGCACAAAGTCCATAGAGATGTCGTCGAATTTCCACTCCGGAATAGGCAAGGACTTAAGAAATCCTCCCGGCTTTTGGCATTCCGCCTTCACTAAGGCGCAAGTTTGGCACTTCGCTACGTAGAGCGCCACATCTTTCTTCAAACCCGGCCACCAAAATAGTTTCTTCACATCGCGGTACATCTTTGTGCTCCCCGGGTGAATCAAGTACTTGGTATGGTGTGCCTCGTACAACAATTTCACCCGCAAATTACCCACACTTGGGACGCACAGACGACCGTCTTTCCAAAGCAATCCGTCCTCCACAACGAATTGGGAATTTAACCCATCCAGAGCCTATACCATGAACTACTTCATATGGACATCCATATCCAAAGCCTATCGAATCCGATCAGCCAGGTCATATTGGACTTCAGTCCAATTCAGAACTGCTTCAGCACTTGATTGCCTATCCACACAAATAATCTCCAACGTCTCCAACTCCCGCACCAACCGCTCATCATGCACCGATACCCAATTGGCTTGAGCTGGGGTTCGGCGACTCAACGCGTCCGCAACCGCATTACCTTTACCAGGCACGTAGTGGATCTTGAATGTATAGTCCCCCAGGAAATCTATCCATCTACGTTGCCGCATATTCAGATCCTTCTGATCGATCAGATACTTCAGGCTCTTATGATCGGTGTAGATATCAATCTTCACACCATACAAATAGTGTCTCCACAGCTTCAAGGCAAAAATCACGGCCGCTAACTCCAAGTCATGGACCGGATAATTCCTCTCGTGCACTTTCAGCTATCTCGAGCCATAAGCAATCACACTTCCGTGTTGCAGTAGCACGCAACCCAAACCGCTGCCTGAAGCGTCGCTATAAATCTCATAGCCTTTGGTCCCACATGGCGAACTCAGCACAGGCGCCGTAGTCAACCGACACTTCAACTCCTCAAAAGCTCGCGAGCACTCCGGCGTCCAAACGAACTTCTGTTCCTTCCCCATCAAAGTAGTGAGAGGTAACGCTATCCGCGAGAAGTTCGCTACGAAGCGCCTATAATAGCCGGCAAGCCCCAGAAAGCCCCGGACTTCCGCTACCATAGCAAGCTCAGGCCACTCCCGTATCGCAACAATCTTCGCCGGATCCACTGTAATACCCTCTCCACTCACTATATGACCGAGGAACGCCACTGAGGATAACCAAACCTCGCACTTTGAGAACTTGGCATACAACTGATTCCTCCTTAGCGTCTCCAAAACCAAATGATGATGCTTGAAGTGATCTTCCACACTCTGCGAGTACACCAAAATATCGTCGATGAAGACGATCACAAAATGGTCCAAGTACTCCCTGAAAGTCCTGTTCATCAAATCCATGAACACTGACGGCGCATTAGTCAGCCCAAACGGCATGACCGTAAACTCATAATGCCCGTATCTCGTACTAAATGCTGTCTTCGGATATCACTCTCCCTTATTCGCAGCTGATCAAAAAGATCATCGATCCGGGGGATCGGGTACTTATTCTTCTCCGTCAACTTGTTGAGCTCCCGATAATCAATACATAGCCTCAAGCTTCCGTCCTTTTTCTTAACAAAGACGACAGGCGCGCTCCAAGGCGAAGAACTTGGGCGCACATATCCTTGCTCCAACAACTCTTGTAGTTGAACCTTCAGCTCCGCCATTTCCTTAGGCGCTAGCCGATATGGAGATCGTGACACAGGTTTGGCACCTGGCACTAGCTCAATCGTGAAATCTATCTCCCGTTGAGGCAGGGCTCCAGGAAGATCTGCGGGGAACACATCAGAGTATTCTGATACCACTGAAATACTATCCGACATGGGCTTCGGCTTTGCAACCTCCACTAGTGTAAAGAATAGTTCTGCACCGGCACGAACCGCCTTCACCACCAGAAGAGCAGACATCAACGTCTTGCTCGACCCCTTTAAACCCGTAAAAGTCGTCTCACGACTTGCTCCCAACTTCACTTCCTTGAGACCGCAATCAATATAGGTCTGCTGCTCCGAGAGACATTCCATGCCAAATATAAAGTCGAACTCCACCAACGGAAGTAACGACGCTTGGAGATCGAACTCCTGATTCCCAATACGAATCTTAACATCGCAGATCCTATCCGCGTGCATCGAACACCCATTGGGCAACAACACATCCAACTTATCCTTCGCCGTCGAAGAAGGGACTCCGATGCGTGATATAAATCCTTCGGACAAGAAGGAGTGTGAAGCTCCCATATCGAAGAGTGCTTTTGCCGGATTTTCACAAATCAAAACAAATCCTAAACAAGCAGTGGTAAGGTAACATGTGCATAACAAGTATTTAAAGAAATTGACTTGATATAAATTAAACCGTACCTGTCACCACATCCGCCTGTTTGATTGCCTCCTGTTGTCCAAGATTGTACACCCTTGGTTGGGCCGGAGCATAGTGGGACGCGGTTAACTCCACCGCCTTGCCCTTCTCTTCATAGGTCGCTCCCGGCCTTCTCTCAGACTTGGGACGTCCGCTCCAACAATCGCGGGCAAAGTGCCCCGACTTTCTGCAAGTAAAACATGCGTCCGGGGTTCCGACCCATAGTCGCCTTAGAAGCACTAGAAGGAGTGGACCCGAAGTCCTATGCTTCTTGAAGGACCTTCGATAGCCGGACTTTGAAGTAGTCGGCATCTTGAATTCAGACTTCTTGTCACCCAAGCTTTTCTTTGCTTGTACATTCTTCATGTCTTTCTCCAAGGACCGGGCCGTGTTGACCAAGGTTAAGAAACCCTGCGTCATTGGCCCCGAGAGTAATAACCTCAACTCATCTCTCAACCCTTCGTAGAATCGATTCGTCTTGCGCTCCTCATCCGCAATGGTGGAGCTAGCATATCGACTCAAACGAGTAAACTCATGGAGATATTCATCCACGCTCTTCTCACCCTGAACCAACTTCAGGAACTCGTTCTCCAACGAAAAGCTCTGAGTAGAAGGGAGGTATCTAGCCAAGAACAATCTCGAGAACTCCTCCATCGAGACATCATCAAGTTGCCTACCTCTCAATAGGTGCAGCTCCAAACCTTCCAACCACATTCTCGCTTCACCGTCCAAAAGGAACGTAGCAATGGTGGTCATTTGCCACTCCTCCATCTACGTTGCTGTCATGACTCTCTTCACCCTGGAGAGCCAGTCTTCAACTTGAGATGGGGTTCCCAACCCCGAAAATACCGGAGGACTAAAGCTCATGACATGCTTGAGCTGTCTCTCGGTTGCCCTCCTTGGCACCACCGGACTCCAGTACCACCTGTTCCACTCTCCTCGGCTCAGCCTCTTGCAGCGGTACCTGCTCCATCGCAGGAGCGGGCTGCTGCGTTTGCCTTATAGGCTGCGCGTTAATCATGGCCAACACTGCTTCAGCCACCAATCGTATGGTCTCAGCCGATAGAGGTGTTGCAGGAACTTCATTAGGTGCACTGCTAGCCTCAGAAACTCGACGTTCTGACGGCCCAGCACCACTTATGGTCACCTATAGTGGTACAAAACACCGTTAAGCGACCAAATAAAATTGCAAACAGCAATTATAGGAACACGCAGTTTCCTCAAACACGTGTATTTTCATTCCTAAGTGGACATTCATGGGTTCTTTTACTGTTATAACGATGACGAACACGCATGTGCTCACCACCCCTTAAAAAGAATTCGTCCACGAATTCATCTTAAGCCCGACCAAAACCAGTAGTCTGATACTAAATTGTAACACCCCCTATCCGTCGCATAGCATATAGCAGTAGGTCCGTCTGGGGCCCGACACCATATACCATAGACAGACTGGGTGGTTACTCATGGAAACCATCCAACCAATCATAACGTCCTACACAGAGCATTCTAGCGGAAGTAGATTAACAAGTTGCAATAAAGAACCCAGCACAAAAGCATGAATGTCCACTAATACCAAATAGGAATGTTGTGCATACACAAGTACAGGACTTAAGGGCTTACAAAATGGTTCACTTGATATTACATGATTTACAAACCACGGCACACAAGCCGGTCATACATGAATAAAAGCAGTAAACACTCCAATTAGGCCTTCTAGGGCCGGCTTCGCAATTTTGGCTTTAGATCGCTATTGACCGCTTGGTCCAGCAGCACCTGCAAGTAACAAACCACCGCACGGTGGCAAAATAAGGTAACGGTCAGCATTGCTGACCAAATTATAACGATCCCGACCCAAACTCGGGGCGTCGATGCTCCTTCCCTACATTTCATTAGCATAAGCGAGCAATTCAACAATATACATTTCATCACAGACGTTGGCTCACACGGCCACACGCCCCGTGCTCTCAGGGCACATTCTCGATGAACCGGTTGATGTCACGTCAATTAAAGCCATAGACATTCCGGACTCACCACCGCCACTTTGACGGCCAAACCTATGAGCATTTTGTCTTCTCGGCCTGGGTCACGACAATTTAAGCCATAGATCGCCGAAGACCCTAATCTATGCCAATGGCAAGTGCCACGTACCCTTAGGTCTCTTTAACCGAATGACATAGAACGAGTACGGTTCCATCTAACCCGTGCTCACATCGCAACGACAGTTTAAGCCATTTGCGCGGGTCAAACTTCTCCCAAGTCCCGTTTCCGTCACATTTCACATAACCCGGTTATGTTCAAGTTGGCTCTCAGGCCACCAAGTTGGCAAGATCACGCATCCGCCCAGTTTTTCGTGTGCACCTTTGGGTTAATCCCCAAGGCTCCCTGTTGCAATCTACCACGTAGAAAATCAGAAAAACAACCAATCGCACGGAGTCTTCTCCGGCATTTATGCAATGCAACATCAATGATTCAGACCAACATGTCCGGATAGGCTTCACACATCATGCCTATGTCTGTTCTCGCTTACGGACTCTATACAATGAGGACTTTACATATCTACCCGAAGGAACGCCTCCAACTCACCGCAAACTCGCGAGAGCGGGCTTCCTATGCAAAGAAGGAGAGCTTCACATGCTCAAGAAGAGAATCGTTACCCTAGCGTTCTTCTTTGGCGCCATGGAAAAGTAAGCGGATGAAAAGCACCGCACTCTCTTCGTCGCCGTGGATCCGGAGTCGTCTCGCGATTTGGAGCTTCGAAGCTCCTCCAATGGTCGGATCTAGCTTCTTCTTCCTTCCTTGGCTCTCCTCTCTCTCTAAACTTTAGAAAGGTAACCACACAAGTAAAAGTGAGGGTTTCAAAGGTCCAATCCTGGGTATATCCCATCAGGAACAACCCGCAGCCGTTGGATCACCAATTAAAGAAACGAACGGCTTTGATTCGGGCCTGAAATGTACAATCTGGACCGAACACGGCCTGGCACACGCCCGTGTCCAGGGCCGTGTCCCACATTCGCCGTCAAAATCGACGCGCCTGGAACAACACACGGGCATCGAACACTCCCGTGTTCGACCTGACACGCCCGTGTTACAACTGACACGGCCGTGTGGTCGGCCGTGTGCCCCCATCGATTTATCCCGAAAATAACCCGAGAACTACACGGGTACTGGACATGCCCGTGTCCTTGCCCGTGTCTACCTCAACACGCCTGGGCTCTAGGCCATGTACACGGTCTCGACACTCAACACTTTGTCGAGCGAAGTTTGTCGACCTCACGACACGGCCTTGGACACGCCTTGTGTCCTACGCCTGTGTGCCTTGTCTCGACACATCGTCGAGCAAAATTCGTCGACTCCCCGGGATGAGTGTCGACACGGGTCGACATGCCCTGCGACACACTCGTATCGCAGGCCGTGTGTCATGTCTCGACACGTCCTCGAGCGCAAAAATGTCGACTTTGCGGGCTGAGTGTCGACACGGGTCGACACGCCCTGCGACATGCCCGTATCGCAAGCCGTGTGCCCTGTCTCGACACAATGTCGAGCGAAATTCGTCGACCTCTCAAACAACTCGACGATACAAGCCTGACACGCCCTGGGACATGCCCGTGTCCCAGGCCGTGTGCCTCCTGCCAGAACCCAAAACTGGCCCAAAACATCACCCGTCGCTCTTTTGAGTTTCGGGGCGTTACAATATGGAGGGAACAGAAGAAGTGAGAGAGGATAGGAAGTCTATGTTAAATCAAGAGTATGATAGCTTTAGACAAGCTGAGACAGAAGCTGAAGATTATATAGGATTGTTTACTACTGAAGAGGATTCAGTAGAATATGAGTTCTTACTAATGCTGGACTCAATGAATGGGACTGAAGATCATCACTATAGAGGGCAGATGGCTTTGACTGAGGATGATCAATGCCAGGATCAGCCTTGTCCCAGCAAGGTAAATAGCCTATCTACAGTTTTTGATTATTATACTGGATCAGAATCAGAAGTATCTGCATCAAGTGATGTGGATGGTTCAGAATCTGAAGGGGAAGTTCATCAACTTATTGACGAGTATGGTGATCTGTTGCAAGCACTTAAGATAAGCAGAAACCTTGTCAAAAACCAGGCTAAGGAAATTGCATCCCATAAACTGGTTGCATCAGATTCAAAAAAAATGCTGGATTTGAAGATGAATGAAGTTGCCAAACTGAAAAATATAACTTTTATTCAGATGGGTACAATTATATTCAGAAATGATCAAATCAAGAGTCTGGATGTCATACTTCAAAGAGAGAAGGAACTTGTGGCTAAGTTCTCAAAGCCAAAGTTAGTCTTACCCTTGATTGATGATTTCACTCTCCAAAAGGGTAAGAAAGGATTAAGCTTCAAGGGAAGAACTAGGGCAGCTAATTCCAAAAGAAAAGGCAAAGCCCTAGTTCAGCCACTAGCCTCCAAACCTCCTGTTGCTTTCAGGAAAGTGATGCAGCCTACTAACAGGTATGACTATGACATTACTCATGGTCACTTTAAGCCTGGTAATCTAAATGACAAGGGCATAATTGCCAATATGGTAACCCATGTACAAACACATTATGATCATCAGGAATCATTAATTGTTTGATGCATCAGCCCCAGCACTCAAGAAAAGGACTACTGTACCTACAGTTTTAAGGTCGGCTGACAGCAATGCTGTTAATCCTGTATCTAAGAAAAGATACAATAGATATGAGTGCTGGTGTTGTGGCAAAGTGGGACATTATGCCCTAGATTGTTGGCACAACACAACTGTCAAGAGAATGCTAGCTTACCTGTCAAAAAGGCTGTAGGCAAGTATTACAAGTTTCAGTCTAACCTGAACCTAGAACACAATAATTATTGGGGTTCTAAGGTTAAGTAATTTTATTTGATGCAGGTGAGTCCAAGTGGCCATACCCGAATATGGTACTTGGACAGTGGATGTTCCAGGCACATGACTGGAACAAGAAGGATGTTGAAGGATTATGTTTCGTAGAGAATGGACCCAAAGTGATCTTTGGTGGATCTGAAAAAGGTGTCATCAAAGGGTTTGGTAACATTTCCAATACCTTAAACACTATCACCCAAGTGGATTATGTGAAAGGTCTGAAATATAACCTAATAAGCATAAGCCAACTGAGTGATCTTGGTTACGAACTTCTTTTATTAAGAATGGGTGTCAGATTAGAAGGATAAGTGATCAAAAGGTCATCTTGTCAGGTTATAGAAAAGGAAATGTTTATTGTCTAAGTTTTGTGAGTGAGAATATAGATTCTCCTGTTTGTCTTGTTGCAGATGAGAAAGCTTCTCATTGTGTCAAATGGCACAAGAGGTTAGCTCACCTCAACTATAAGACTATAGGTCAACTCTTTAGTAAAGAGTTAGTGAGAAATGGACCTCAGGTCAAGTGCATTCAATGAAGGTGTGTGTTCAGCTTGTCAAAAAGTTAAACAGACTAAGACCTCCTTCCATAGTCTTGATACCAAAGACTCAATGAGGTGTTTGTACCTCCTGTATATGGATCTATTTGGTCCTATGCCAGTTCATAGTCTAGGTAGGAAAGTCTACACATTTGAGGTTGTGGATGACTATTCAAGATTTACATTTGTTTTCTTTTTGAGGCAAAAATATGAACCCCCGACTGTTTTCAATAACTTTGTTATGCAAATTCAGAATGAACTTAAAAATTCAGTGGTCAAAATCAGAAGTGATCATGGAAATGAATTTCAGTCTGAATGCATGACAAGGTTTTGTGAAGAACTAGGGATTCATCAAGAGTTCTCCTCACCAAGAACTCCTCAGCAGAATGGTATTGCTGAAAGTATGAATAAGACTCTTATTGAGACTGGTAGAACACTACTAAGTGACACTTCTCTCCCAGAATATTTCTGGGCTGAGGCAGTAAACACTTCATGTCATGTTCTCAATAGAGCATCCATCACTAAATGCCACAAAAAGACACCCAATGAGATTATGAAAGGCAAAAAACCAAACATATCCTATTTTAGGATCTTTGGTAGCATGTGTTTTGTTCTTAATAATGGCAAGCACTATATAACTAAGTTTGCTGCAAAATCCCAAAAGGGATATTTGTTGGGTACAGCAACAGCAGTAGGGCATACAGAGTCGAAAACTTGACTACTCAAGTTGTAGAAGAGTCTGTACATGTAGTTTTTGATGAAACTAAACTAATAAACTGATAGCTGTCTAGTATTTCTTGTAGCTCTACAGGTCTGAAGGAAAAGATGGACAAGCTAACCATTAGTGAAAACCAACCTACAAGATAGGATGAAGAAAATGATGAATGTTGTCCAGGGGGAGTACAAGACCCACAAGCTGATGAAGAGGACAATAAAGTACAGCATGGTGAGGTGACTAAAGGAAATCAAAGTGTAAATAGATTGCCTCCAGCAATAAGACATCTAAAGGATCATCCAGCACACCAAATTATTTGTGATCCAAGTAATGGTGTCAAGACAAGTAGCAGGAACTTAAACACAGTTCTTTGCTCTAGTTTCCGGTCCCAAATGGAACCCAAGAAATTTGAACAAGCCATACAAGACCCAAATTGGATTGATGTCATGCAGGAAGAGCTGAATCAATTCAAAAGATGCAAAGTCTGGAAGCTGGTTCCAAAAACAAAGAATCACAATCTCATAGGGACTAAGTGGATATACCGGAACAAGCTAGATGAAAATGGCATTATAGTAAAAAACAAAGCAAGACTGGTAGCAAAAGGCTACAGGCAGGAAGAGGGAACAGACCTTGATCAGACATTTGCCCCAGTGGCAAGGTTGAAAGCAATAAGGTTGTTCCTTGCCTTTACAGCTTATCAAGGGTTCAAAGTATTTCAGATGGATGTTAAGTCAGCATTTTTGAATGGTGACCTAAAAGAGGAAGTCTATGTTTAACAAACCTCGGGTTTTGTAGATCCTCTCTATCCTAATTATGTGTATAGGCTTAAGAAAGCACTATATAGTTTGAAACACGCCCCTAGGGCTTGGTATGAAATATTGTCTACATTCCTCATTGAGAACAAATTCTCAAGGGGGAAAATGAACAAAACTCTATTCCTTAGGGAATCAAAAGGCAAGATGATCCTAGTCCAGATATATGTTGATGACATTATCTTTGGATCAATAGAAAACAACCTTTGTAGAAAGTTTGCTAAACTTATGCAAGGGAAGTTTGAAATGAGTAGTATGGGTGAGCTGAAATTCTTCTTGTGACTCTAAGTTAGACAGACTGATGATGGATTGTCCATATTCCAGTCTAAGTTCACCAAGGAGTTGATTAAGAAATATGGTATGGAGTCAGCCTCCACCATGAGAACTCCAATGGGGTCAAGTATGACTATAGGAAAAGATGATGCAGGGAAACCTGTAGATGAATCTTTGTATAGAGGGATAATTCGCTCCCTTTTATACATAACTGCAAGTAGACCAGACATCATGTATGCTACATGTGTCTGTACTATGTATCAAGCCTGCCCTAAAGAATCTCATTATACTATAGTCAAAAGAATTTTGAGATATCTTAAGGGGACGCCAAATCTTGGCCTTTGGTACCCTAAGAATAGAGATTTTCTACTAAATGGGTATTCAAATACAGACTTTGCAGGATGCAAAGAAGACAGGAAAAGTACAACTGGCACATGTCAGTTTTTAGGTGGAAGATTTGTGTCATGGAGCAGCAAAAAGAAGACAAGTGTAGCTATTTCCACCACTGAGTCTGAATATGTTGCTGCAGACCGTTATTGTGCTCAGCTGTTATGGATACAACATCAGCTTGAAGATTATGACATCCAGATAAGTAGAACTCCATTATTTTGTGATTTTACTAGTGTCATTTCTATTCCTAGAAATCATATTTCTCATAGCAGAACTGAGCACATAGAAATAAGATTTCATTTCCTTAGAGATCATGTTGAAAATGAAGATATAAGTTTCGAATTTGTCAATACTAATTTTCAAATTGCTGACATGTTCACCAAACGATTGGATGAATCTAAATTCAACTAGTTTAAAATTGAATTAGGTATGCTGAACTTAGAATAAGAATGACAAATTTGTCTAAGTTAATGTTTGTCGACACTTAAAGACAAAGGTGTCGAGACTTAGTAGATGGTGTAGACACATAAGAAAAATTCTGTCGACACATCCAGAAGATTGTGTCGACACTCAGAATTTTGTGCCGAAATATAGGTATCCTGACACTTAAATGTTGGTGTCGACACATACACTCATCTATGTCGACACACAGAGATTAGTGTAAGCTCTTAAAATTATTTGTGTCGACACGTCGCAATTAGTGTCGACACAAAGAATAGTAGTTCACTATCGAAACTTTAGTAGTCTGTGTCGATATAATCCCAATAGTGTCAACACAATAGGTTTATTTCTACCTGCCTTTTGACCTTCTTTTTTTAGAAACATATAAATAGGTGGAAGTAAAACCCTGTCGACTACGCTCTGAAAATTCTCGAGACCAAACCTTTGTGTCGACAGACCTTCATCTCTCTTTTTCTCAATCTCTCATCCCTAATGGAGCCAAAGCTGGAAGAAAACATCAACGAGGGCTGTGAACTAGTTCGCGATGCGTCTGCGAGCGGATCTAGAGAAATTAAAACTGTGATTACCCTAATCATAGAAAATGGATTGGAGTGTTTGGTCTCAGAACCTACAAGGATATGGAAAAAGTAAGTTCTTGAATTCTACATGACGACATCTCTGGATTCAAAAGGGGTAAAAATTAAGTCATCTATCCAAGGAATCAAGGTCAAACTCACTCAGAAGAGTTTAAGTAAAACATTTCAGCTACACAAGGTTAAAGAAGAAGATGAAATAACATCTTCCATGACAAGAGAAGAACTCCAATGGTGTTGAATGGATCCCACAACCAAGTTTGGATCTTCAATGAACAAAAAGGGGATGAATTCCTAGGGTAAATTTCTTTCTAAAATTATAGGGAAAGTTATTCTATGCAAATCAGGGGGACATGATAGGATTTCATCCTACATGTTCAATCTAATGACCAAAATTATATTCAAGGTGAAAACAAATTAGTCTGCTGTTATTTTTAACAAGATCAAAGAAAGTCTTAAGAAACCCAATCTGGGCAGAATCCTGAGTTTATATCTTACTGAGAATATTCCTGAAGTCATGAATAAGATTGCAAGATCTAAGATCAATCATATGAGAAGAATAGATTTGAGAATACTATGAAGATGGGATGGAGTTCTGACCAAAGATGTTTCTACCCCTCAAAATCAATCAAAGTAGATTCAGAAAAGGAAGAAAACACCCTATAAGACCACTGAATATTCCAGTGATTCAGAAGAAATAGTTGAATTCTGCTTAGATGAAGAAGGAGCAGAAAGGACTAGAAAGTCACCTGCTCTAGAGACTGTAACTGAAGGATAAATGCAGGGGGAGCAGGCTCCTACAACCAACATCCAATTGGCTCAAGTCCAGGAAGAGCTTAATCAAGGGTGATCAAATGAGCTTTCTCCAGTTTCAGCTCAACAAGAAGCATTAACCTCAGGGGGAGCTAATGAGCAATAACCACCTGTCCATACAGCTGCACTAGATAGTGAAGCAGCTACACAATCTATACTTGAGGTACTACTGGATATCAATCAAGCTGCTATAATTACTAACAATGATCCACTGAATATGCATATCAATGATGTTGATCAGATTAAATAAGACAATGTCCCTGAGGATATCATTACCAGGGAAGAAACTTTGGAATTTGAGGGAGAACCATCTGCTAAAGAGACAGTTATACCTCCAATACAAATGCAACTAGAGTTCACTCTAGAAGAGTTATTTCCTGACATACAAAATGCAAGGACTGAGGGGGAGCAGCTAAGGACTGAGAAGGAGTTGCCCTGTAGTCCAAAAGACATTGTGGACATAACAAGTTCATCTGATTCTTCTAAAAATGAAGAAGTTTCCAGGGCCAAGAAGTGGAAACTTATGGAACTCAGGAAAAGGAGCTCAGGCTATAAGAGAGCCTTGCAAGCTATTCTACAAACTCCAGCTCCAACAGTAGATTTCAGTTCACTACTTGTGCAACTGCAAATAAAGTTAGATTAACAAAGACAAGCCCTAGAAAAATATGTTGATGAGAGCAATAAAGAATTGCAACTTCAACTGGCACAAGATATTAAATCTATCAGATTTGAAGTGAATTTACATAAGGAGGAAATGACAAATTGCTTCCATAAGGGAGGTAATGTTGTTGTATATTTAGCGAAGCAACAAGTGGGAGCCAAAACTCAAATTGATGACAAAGCAGTGAAACAAAGCTATGTTTTGGAAAATGAAATCAAAATGAATGACAATCTGATAGAATCACACAATGTTACAGTAATAGAACTTAAGAATAAAGCAACTAATTTCACTACAAACTTTGTTAAAGAAAAGACTAAGTTTGATAAACAACTCAAAGCAAATTTGACTGAAGGTAGCATTGCTATCCAAGCTTCCCAAAATGTAATTGTTGATCATCTGCTGAAGTTCAGATCATTCTACAAAGAAGGAACAAATTATCTAGCTAATCAGATAAGGTTTCAAAAGGATGATCTAAGAGACCATGTTGAACGAGAAGTCATAAAAGGGGAGAGAGTGTTAGTCAATGCAGGCTCTGAACATGCTAAATGGATAACTAAAACTACCAAATAAGGTTTCAAAAGGATGATCTAAGAGACCATGTTGAACGAGAAGTCATAAAGGGGGAGGGAGTGTTAGTCAATGCAGGCTCTGAACATGCTAAATGGATAACTAATACTATCAGAGCAACTATTGGTTATCCTCCCCTGTGTGATGATAATAACACTGCTGAATCAGGAATTTAACCTGCTCTCAATGAAGGGGTTCAGCAGGAAGTAGCTCAAATTATTTATCCACCTGCTAATTTTGAGGGCATTCACTCTGCAGTACAACAAATGTACAGTCCTCCACAGGATGTTCAGAATGTGATTATTAAGAAAGTTGAGATGTCTGAAGCTGCTTTGAAAAAAAGCAAGAAGCTCAACTTTCTAAGAAAAGGTTTAGAGAGCAGGCTGAATTAAAGCCTGATTTTGAAAGATGGAGTCCCACTTCCAGAAACATTATTCTCACTGTTAAATACAACATGCATGATAGTGTCAAGTGGTACTCTGAACAAGAATGGAGCAAGTATCAGAAACGACAAGATACCATACATCAATTTAGAAGAGATATCAAAGCTGGAAAAATATCTGCTACTTTTGTGAATCCTGGCATGTACTTTCCAAAGCCATATCGCTATTTTGAAAGGCAAAAGGTTATGGCTGAAGAACTCAATAAAAAGGATCTTAAAGGAAAGAATCCAGCTAAAGACACTAAAGCTAATGTACAAGCAAGGATTCAGTCTGGCAAGGGCATTGTCATCAAGGAGCCTAATTAGTCTTAGAATAGATTGACTAGATTTTAGAACTATGTAATCTTGTGTTTTAAAATTTATGTAATCTGTTGTTCAAAAACTTCTTGTACTTCAACAAAACACTGATTCATGTTCACTATATTTTATCATATTTTGTGATGAAATAATGTACTGGTTTTGTTTATGTGTTACCCTATCTAAATAATCCTTTTATACATCATAATATGTGTTTTATTATAGAGTGATGTATATCATCGACTAAGGGTTATGACTTCTCCAAAAAAGAGAATATTGTTGGGTACATTGGAAAATGTGTACCAGATTTGGAGAAGCCTCACCTAACTCAATGATATTCATTAATGTGTATTTGATGTTGTGTTGAGTTTCATTATGCAGGTTAAGGAAATGAAGAAAAAGTTTCTAAGTACAAGTGTCGACACTTGACAAAAATTGTGTCGACACTTGGGAAGAGCTATGTTGAAAGCAAGAGCTAGATTGTGTCGACACACAGAAAATCTGTCGACAACAACTGTGTCAACAAGAAGGACTTGTGTCGATACATTCAAGAATTCTGTCGACAACACTTGTGTCGACACACAGGACTTGTGATGACACACTCCAGAATTCTGTCGACATCAACTTTGTCGAGACTAAAAGCTATTATATCGACACACAGGACTTGTGTCGACACATTCCACAGAAGCTGTGTCAAGAAGAAAAAGAAGAGCTATGTCGACATTATGTGAGTTGTGTCGACATCACCAAGGATTGTGTCGACACATGATCTATTTATGTCAACACATTTGAAGTAATGTCTCGACACTTTGCTGCTGAGTTAAAGTTCAATGAAGTATCAGATGTCATGACTGGAGACTTTACAGCTGTCACAACCAAAAAAGTAGTTACATATGTCAGAGATGTCAGAAGGCTGTTAGGAACCTGATCAGCCGGTAACCTCAGATGAGATCTATATAAAGACCTATTCTATCAACAAACGAAGGAATAAGAAGAGACAAAACAACAACTAAGAGAAAGAAGAGGAGTCTTCATCCAGAAATCAACAAGTCTCTAAGGGCAGATCCAGAACAAATCTACAAGAATAATTCAGAGCCACATCTGAATTAAAAGAAGGTAGCTGATTGAAGACCATCTCCAAGAAGATCAACCTTACTTTGTTCAAATTCAAGAAGCTTTGAAGAAGCTAAGACAGGTTTGATCTAAAGAAATCAGATCTATCAATAACTGATCAAGAAAACTTCAACCCATTCTCTTTCAACCTGGTGAAGGATTTATATTTTTATAATCACTTTTCTCTGTAGGATCTTATATAGATCTGAGTGTAGGAGAGTTACCTCTCTGAGTTGTAAAACTAAATCTATAAAGGCTGAGGTTGGGCTGAGTGCCTGAGGTAGGGGATTAATTTCTCTGAGTTGTAGGCCTATTGAAGAGGTTGAGGTAGGGCTGAGTGCCTGAGGTAGGGGATTAATTTCTCTGAGTTATAACCTTATTGAAGAGGCTGAGGTAGGGCTGAGTACCTGAGGTAGGGCATTAATTTCTCTGAGTTGTAGGCCTGTTGAAGATGATGACGTAGGGCTTGATTGCCTGAGTTGTAGGAGTGTGGACTCAATCTGAGGTAGGATTCTCTAGAAGAATCTGAGTTGTAGCACATGGTGAAGTGTGAGCTACAGGAACCTATCAAGGTTATGAGTTGTAAGATCTAAGGATTTGAGAAGAAAGAAGGGAGTTATGTCGAATCTAGTACACTGCTAGATAGGCGAAGGGGGAAAGTGGATGTACACATCACTTGGGGAACAACTATAAAACTGTGTGTCTTCTGTGTTGCTATTTTGTTTAAATCTGTGTTGTGAATTGTGCTGTGATAAATATTGCTAAGGATGTCTAACAAGTAATTTACATTATCTTCCTGATTAAAAAGAATTGAACATATTCACCCACCCTCTAGGTGTTTAAGGTATATTGAAACCAATTCTTTCACATTTGCTAGTTTTAAATGATGTAAATTGTTTCAAATGGATGTTAAAAGTGCATTCTTCTAAATGGGCATGTTGAACAACCCCCATTTTTATTAATGAAATTTTTTCTTAAAATGTCTATCAGCTAGAAAAAGCATTTTATGTTTTGAAACTAGTGCAACTGCTTTGTATGGAAGATTAACTTAATATTTATTAAAGTATGATTATAAAATGGGAAGTGCGGACAGTACACACTTCATTAAGCATGTTAATGATACTTTGTTTATATTGTAAATTTATGCAGATGATATTATTTTTGGAGACACTAATGAAGATTTATGTAATTAAGTTATTTTAGAGATGAAAAATGAAATTGAAATGAGCATGATAGGGAAACTTGTATATTTTCAAAGATTTCAAATCACTCAAAAATATGATGGTATTTTTATTTTCTAATATAAATATATTATGATATTCTTAAAAGATTTGGATTTGAAAATCTAAAGCAAGCTTGTATATCTATTGATCAAACATTATTTAGAGGTATTATTGGATCTTTATTGTATTTGATTGCATCTAGGCTCGATATTTTGTTGTTTTTTGCTTATGTGATAGATTTCAAGATATTCCTAAAGAATCACATTTTTAAATGATTAAACAAAATTTTAAGTATATTATCAGTACTTCTAGATTAGTCTTGTCGCATCCTATTATGATTCCTTTATTTTACATGGTTTTTCTAATTCGTGCAATACAATATGTTCATTAGATTGAAAGAGAACTAGCGGCACATGTAATTTCATAAGCCCTTCACTTATATCTTGGTCGAGTAGGAACAATTCTATTTCACGCTCCACCACAGAGGCCGTCTATATTACACTAGCTACTTGTTGTACACAAGAAATGTGGATGACTCAAACATTAGAAGACTTTGGAGTACATAAACATAATGTAAAATTAAAATGTGACAACAAAATAGCTATCGACTTAAATAAATAATCTCATACATCATTCTAGATCTAAACATATAGATGTCCGACAACACTTTATTAGGGATCATATAAAAAGGAGCATGTAAGAATAAGTTTTATAGGAACTAATTCACAATAAGTGGACATTTTCACTAAATCGCTCTTAAATGCTTATTTTACTATGCTTAGATTAAAATTGGGAATTTTCGATATTCTTGGATAGAATTCTTAGTTCCTCATCTTGTTTATTTTTAGTTAATTATTTTACTTTTTTTGATATTTTTTCTTTTTGACAAAACATTTTCATAAAAAATCTATTCATCAAATTTATTGTAAAGATATGGGAGAACAAACTCAAAGTAGGACAAATCACTACAAAATCAAATAATATAGAAATCATTGCAAGTTTATAGATAACTAAAAACACATCAAACTACTAACACAATAAGCTATTAAAAGTACACATAACATCCAGAGCACAATAGATGAGAAGATAAAAGATGCAGATTATCTGGCGATGTCAATATTCACAACAATCCAGAATTAGTCAATTCATACACATTATACATATCATCAAAAATCTCCAATGTCTCAGCTACTCTCTGGTTGCTCACGACTCGAACCTTCTCCTCCATCTCTTTTCCTTCGAGGGCTTAGAATGGAGTGTCGAGGCGGGTCCACCGCCAAGTTCTCCCACTCTTATTCTTCAGCTAGAGTAGGCATCTTGCTAGAACTTTTAATGAGGAATTTGAGCATATTTTATATTCCACTCAGATTATTTTTCATATCCACCTTATGATGTTCAAGGAATCTCATAGGTCCCAGTATGACTCACAAAGCAATCCTCCTCATGGATGTGGCGGTCTGGTAGAAGATTAAGGAACACTCAGAACTGGTACAACTCATATTAAGTCAAAATTATAGATTATAGGGATATTATCATCTAGATAGAGATCTTGATCAGCCCTAGGGTATTTACTATATATGATACATGGAATGATGCCTCCCATTAGTAGTGTGTTGAGTCTCTTCCTCTGAGGATGCTTTATATTGTAGGTATACCTGATAATGGATACAATCAAAATTGCTACATCAAACTCCTTATGCTCCAAAATATAATAAGTCACTAAACTAAGTTGAGCAGTAATCTTGTTTGTATCTATAAACTTGAGGATAATCATATGTCTCAAGATATCATGTATCATATATGCATCTGGATTCAGTGTGGAAATACTTTGGATCAAACTCTTGTTATTTCTCCTATGGAGAACCTGATTCAGTATTGTCGAATCTCAATCTTTCAACAATTCTCCACGTCATCTAATGTATTCTCAATTTCAATCAGTCCAAATTTATTTCTTAGGTCACGATGAGTGATATCTACTGTTAACCACTACACCCTAGATCTTACACATCAATGTGTGTTAGTTTTTGGAGGATCAATTAAGTTATTGTAGATTTCTCTCACGTATAGTGTAGAAACAAATTCAGGAGTTATCACTAACATTATACGTAATATTTCTAGCAAATCGCAAATGTGTGCATGCTCTTGATTGCTGAATTCCACCATGATGGAAACTCCATTCGTAGCCTTCTCTATACTCGAGAATGTTTGATATGATGTATATGGGTTATTGGAAGTGCTCTGACATTCATGAGAACCTAATGCTACCATTTCCTACACAATTAAATAAAAATCACTATCAGCGGTGATATTAATATAGCCAGGCAATAATTGACCAAACACTACTATTCATCTTCACTCTTAAAAAACTAGAAAAATTCCTTTAGATCTTCCATTAAATACAAAATCCTAACTAAACAAAATGAGATCTAGTGAAATATCTGTTTGAATCTAATTTTATCAAGATTACTTTCAAAATTTGGTTTTGATTCTCTCCCTAAGTTGAAAACACATCATGAAAATACCAATAAAAAAAGATCTTTCAAATTCTTACCATATAGAGAAATATTTCAAAAATTTCTAAAAAGAAAGACCAAATACCTTAAATCTAGAGCCTGCACGACAAATAATGACGCGATTTTGATGAAAAAGGGTTAAGCAAAATGATATCTGAGTCGGCGAAAACTAATTTATAGTATGGGATATTGTCGGTGATATCAATATCCCCTGGCGATATCATAAATTCTTATAAATTAATTCTATTTTGTGGCTTAAATTATTAGATATATTCATTTGTTTTTTTTTTCTTTATCTAATCAACATATTTTTTTGCTGAAGATATATTGATAAAATCAAGGATGATTCGATTCCACATTTAAAGATTATTTATAATGTTTAATTTAATTTTCAATTTTCCTTCAAAATATTGTATTAAATTATGTCATGCTATAACTATTGTCTTAGTATACACAATGAAATTGTTTGCACAACACAGTTGTACAATTGTTTTCAAATGCCCCTTTTTTTAAGTAATATTTTATAATTAATAATGAATATCTCACTCACACTTTTATTTCCTACTTATGTTTTCAATCTTATTTTTGCATGAATGTGTAGTGTACTAGCATAACATCTTAAATTGCATAAATAGATTACTTACATAGCTTTGAATTGTTTCAAACAATTCTTTATTTTCATGCATCTGTTATGACAAAAATGTGGGTTTAAAAGATATCTATGTTTGCAAAACAAGTGAATTCAGAGTTCTTAAAAAGATTATTTGACAAAAATAATAATAATAAAATTATGCCAAGATAACTCCACCAAGCACTACTCACCCTCCTAATAATTCTTAAAGAGCATTGTGAGGTTGATCATCTTGGAAAGAATTATAAAGTTTTTTGTGCAAACAAGAATTATACCACTTCTCTTAACGCAAATTTCAATATGTGCATTATCAAGTTGTGGAAGTAAAATTATTAATGTTTATATAATCTTGTGTTCTTACATTACATGCTTTCATGTGATTTGATTTATACATTTATATAGTTTGTCAAAACAAGTTTTTTGTGCACATCATTATCTCATATAAAGTCTCTACTCATGAGAATTGGACCTTGAAGCATATCTACAATACTCATTACAAACTTCAGTAAATGAATTATATAGCTAAATATGACTTTTTTAATGTTTATTTTTAATTATAATGCAAATTAAAGTACATTTTAACATATCTTTTATTGATAATTCTAAACATGCTTGCTAGTTTCTTGATAATGAAAATAACGTAGTTAATTTTATATGAGATTACACTATTTCTGTTGTGCTTACTATTTCGGCTTACTAATTTTTTCCCACTATCCACAATACAAAATTCAAAATATACCCCAACTTCTTTTTGATATTACCAATGTTGTAGCCAAAATTTGACATCTGTGGAGTTCGGGGTCCCAAAAGAGTGGTGACCGCACACCTACTCTCTCAAACGAACGATCTAGGCACAAGACTAGGAACACAAGGGACAGATCCAAGGTTTCAGCGTGGAGGTCCCACCCCATACCCGGAATACTAACAAACTCTTCCCCTCCCAAGCCAAAGACTGATTTAAGAAACCTTCAGAGGGCACTATTGGATGACCGAAACATCTGAGGAGGACCTCAAGACCAACTCTCTCCTATCCAGATGTGTCTACTTGGGTCAATGCAAAATGCTACTCACCCGCCCTACCGATGTCTTAACCTCGCCGAACAACTGTACCTTACGAAGCCCCAATTGGGTCGCTAACAATGTAACTTCGTTGTTCTGAAAGGCTGCCAAACCCTCGTGGGCTTCCCAGTAACTTAACCTCAAAGTCCCCACAGGGCGAGCGATTCACGAGAATACCACTCGCCTGAGACAAAAAGATAAATAACCTAAATACGGCAGCACATGCATTTTAATTTTACAGGAATATAAATTCCAATACTTCGACACGCAGGCCGGCAACATAAGCAAAATAG
Organism: Platanthera guangdongensis; assembly: GCA_039583875.1. Classification (NCBI taxonomy): domain Eukaryota; kingdom Viridiplantae; phylum Streptophyta; class Magnoliopsida; order Asparagales; family Orchidaceae; genus Platanthera; species Platanthera guangdongensis. The sequence continues at coordinate 133,039,843 of CM077166.1, forward strand.
GCCTTCATGGGCCGACACAAACTTGGGCTTAAGCCCGATATTCCTCGCTTGGTATTGCAACAACTGTACGCCGACGTCTCGATAAGCGGCGACAAGCTAAACATTGGTTGACTAAAAGTAGACCAATTACATTGCACTCACCCCTTTTTCGGGGCTATGGTGCTTATTCCCTACAAATAGATAATATACAACTTCGTTGGAGTCTTCTCCGGGAACCCCAGAACATCACCAATCCGTCTCACACGTCCGGATGGGCTTCACACAGCATGCCTAAATCCGTACTCACACTTTCGGATACTAAATACAATTAAATGCGGGGATGTACACATCGACCCGTCGGAAATCACCCTTCACCCACCCGTTAGTGGAGAGGGGCTTCCATGCAAATATGTTAATTGAGGTCTTCACCTACCCAAGAAGGAACTTTGTTTCCCTTGACACGTGTTTGGCAGAGCCACAACCAAACATCTCGCAAGAGGCTCATCATTTAGGGAGCGTTCCTGCTGTCCACGCATTGATGACGCAATGGTTCAAGCTCCAAGAAGACCACTCAAGATCTCCCCTCCTGTTGGTCAGCCAAACTCGAACCCCAATACTCTTCTTCAGGCATCTTATCTTCGAGTCCAAAACACCTGCACTTGCTCAATAGTAGTACTCCTCTGCGCAACTCAAGATCCAAAATCGACTCTCCTGTGGAGGCCCTTAGCAAACCCTAGCAAAATATTTCACCCTAGACTGGAAACAATCTGCAATGTCCAGATGGCGAGCCCTAGTAGTGGCAGCATGAGGCCAGCAACAACGACTCAAAAGAGGGGCTTGGCGGTGAAGATCGAAAGAAGTGGGCGCCGAAAAGTGGACTTCTCCTTCCTTCGCTCAGCCAGCGATGATGAAGGCTTGGCAGGAGGGGAGCTGGACGACTAGAGGGGTGAGTGTCGGGCTCTCACTCGGCATCGCATGGGATCACGGTGCTGAGAAAAAAAGGGTAGGGGAGAAGGGGCTCTGGCTGCCCCTATTGGCCGGCGATGGGAGAGGAAGAGAGCTGGAGGGCCTCTCCTTGTTGCGGCACCGATAGAGAGAGAGAGAGAGACGAGAGAGATCGGGAGATGAAGAAGAGGCTTCTTCCTCCTTGATTTTTGCTGATCGGGAGAGCTGGAGAGAGATAGAGAGGGATCGTGAAAAGGGGGGGGGAGGAAAATGTGGTTGCCCCCCTTTTCTTTAGGGTTACCCTTTTTTCTTTTCTTTCCCTTTCCCCGTTGCTCCCCTCATCCTCTTCTTATCTGTATATATATATATAAGAAATATATATATGTTACATGATAAAACATAATCAATAAAAGCCTTTAACATATAAATTCTCCCCACATAGGTACGAGTGCTCGCACGTCCCCGAACAGGGATGCACCAAATCACCACTCATAGCACGCTCCTAGCCCGTTATCCGGGGAGGGCCCCACTTGGTCGTGTACGGGGTTGTACACAATCCCCGCTATTTTTGAGGTTGGCACAAGCTCGGAAAGAAATGTCCAACCCCAAGTACCCGGCGAGTTGGAGCCAACCAAAAAAGTTTTTGAGAGAATCCCTCACTTGGAGATAGAGCGAGCTCCACACTAGGGCTTAAATCAGAATTAACTCACTGTCATGAATATGTTGTAAAATCCAATCTATTCATTAAAAATCAAAACAAATTATCGATTGATGTGGAAATCTATGGCATTACATGTTTTGAAATGCAAGAGGCTACTATTTCAGATTGGCGTGCTTTGTATAAACACAATTACTTTGTTACCTCCCAAACATTTTATGTATTAGCAAAATCAACCTTGAAAGAAACAAGATCTGCAAAAGATTGGTCAATGTGCGTTCATAATTTTATAAATGATGTTGAGACAATAGGTGATGATGAGGAGGAATAGGCAATATCTTTACCAAAGATAATAATAGGTGAATCTAGCACTGCTGAAAATCTAGAAAATGTGATGTTTAAAACATTATTCCCTAATCCAGATACACGAGCTTATAAGAACCCTCAAGTAGCAGCAGGAATAGAAACATCAGATGTAGCTATAATCAGTAGGTTTTTCGATGATTGCCCGTATATAATAATACATTTAAAATCATTACCTAGCAACGCTCGCGGTCCCTTGCCCCCACAGGTGAGCCTTCGGTCCTGCTAGCTAATGAGAGCCTGCGCAGCGGGTCTACCTGGGGTCGAGATAGGCTCGGGGTAGTTCAAAAGTCTCCAAGAACCAAGAACCAAGTCTCCAAGAATCAATAACTAAGAACCAAGTCTCCAAGAACCAATCCTTCCCCCACAGACGAGCCTTCGGACCAGCAAGCTAATGAGAGCATGTGCAGCGGGTCTACCTTGGGCCGAGCCTGCGCTCGGGGTCCCTTACCCCCACACGCGAGCCTTCAGACCTGCCAACTTGATGAGAGCCTGCACAGCGGGTCTACCTGGGGCCGAGCCAGGCTCAGAGTAGTGCAAAAGTGTAACAACCCCACTCGTTTACCTAGTATATACTAGAAGGTCCGGCCGGGGCCACACTGCATATACCACAAAATAAGCGGTGAAGTTACGGTATGATACCAGAGTAGCGCAGCGCACCCTAACACATTGCATTCTAGCAGAAGCCTAAACACTAAACTTGAACTCCACAACTGAATGTCCAACATATAAAAGATCTTCATTTAAATATAACATAGGAATGTTTTACAAATACAAACAGTTGGCCTTATGGCCTTACAGGGCTTTCACAACAGTGTCCTCAACATTGGCGCGCATGTCTGCCACGTATAAATAAAATACAACATTTATAAGTTTAGCCTTCGAGGGCTAGCAACAACAACAGCAAATGTAGTAGGGACTTCAGCCCTAATGCGTCCCGCTCGGCTCTCCAACACCTACACAGGGACAGCCCACCCAACTGTGGAAAACATAGAGGCAACGGTCAGCATTCAGCTGACCAAATTATAATGACCTAACCCTTTCCCGGGGCATATTCTTTCCTTTAGGCATAGCATTTCACAAGCATATGTATATCTTATATAATGTGCTTTCACGCACACATTCCATCACAACTGTCAGCCACTCGGCCCGACGATCCGTGCACTCAGGGAACATTCTTGGTGTACCGGTGAAGCAGGGTTCCACCACCATATCAGTGTCACAACCCAAAAGTAAAACATTGAGCATTTATTCCATGGCGTGCACCTGGAGTTCTAGTCTTAATACACCGAGATTCGCCTGTAGCCCCCCATTCTGTTATGGCGCGCAGGCCTAAGACTATTATTATGCGCTCCAACAGACCGCACTTTCAGGTCTAACGTCGGACGGACATAGCGCAGGTCGGATCATCCACCCCCCCCCCCCGTTGCTCAAATCGCCTTGCCATCACCGAGCATAACGTACACGCGACTATTTAAAAGGCGCGGGTCAGTTTCACCAAACCTGTTTGGCATTCAAGCCTAGGTGCTTTCCTGGCGCACCAGTACTTACTCTTATACCCATTTCATCTCACACATCAGCGGGTCTTTTCTGGGCACACCAGTACTTCCTGTTACTCTCTTCACAGGTATGACCCCATAATTATCACAAATGTCAAGGGTATTTCCATGGCTTACCACGCCAGTACTTCCTTCTACTTCCCTTCACAGGTCCCCCCATGAACATCAAGCATTACAAAGGGTATTTCCTGGACCTCCAATCCAGTACTTCCTGCTACTTCCTTTCGCAGGTACAACACAATAGCACAGGCATCACAAGCATCACAAGGGTATTTTCCTGGACTACCATTCCAGTACTTCATGTTACTTCCATTCACAAGGTTAACCCATCGACTCCTAAATTACACGTTTATCACGAAGTCTTCTCCAGTGCGTATGCAACATCACCAATCCAGACCAACCTGTCCAGATGGGCTTCACACAACATGCCTATTCGTACTCCATTTCCGGATCTATATGCCAAATGATTGGGGATTCCATGAATCAACCCAAAAGACTCCCATAATCAGCCACCCTCTGGTGGGGGAATCATATGCATATGCCAAAAAGGAAGCCTTCACATGGCTAGAAAGAAAAGTCATTACCCTTGAAGATGGCTTTGGTGCCATGAGCTCCTAACTGGCTAGAAAGAACCGCAACAGCTTTTTCTCTACAAAGATGGCCTCGGATCTGTTGTCGGAATCTCGAAGCACCACCGGTGCCAAGCTCCTCTTCCTCCTCCTCCTTTTTCCTCTCACTTTCTCTCTCAAAATTGTTGAAAGATGAAGGCAATAATAAAATGAGACCTTCCTTCTCAAGTCTTGGCCTTAAGGAAGCAAGGAGGTAGCTCAACCATTGTATCCCAGCTGAAGGAACGGACAGCCACGATTTTGCCACAAAATCTCAATTTTTGCCTGACATGGCATGTGATACGCCTATGTCCCAGGTCGTGTACCTCAAGCGGTGATCAAACAACTTAGCCAATACAGTGACATGACCATATGACACGCCCGTGTTACGGGCCGTGTCACGTGACAAGCCGTCAGACACGCCCGTGTCTGTTGCCATGTTCTTCAGGCTGCACAACATCGAAATCAACCCGAGCGTTACACGACCTGTGACATGCCCATGTCCCATGTCGTGTGCCCATACACGGTAGTTGAAATGCCTCAGCTCCACTTCGTCGAGCTGAGTTCGTCGATCGCGAGGACATGCCCTGTGACACGCCCGTGTCACAGGCTGTGTACTATGGACTCGACAATTGTCGACCAAAGTTTATTGACCACTCGTCGACTGCTCACCCAAGAAGGACACGCCCTGTGACACGCCCGTGTCACAGGCCGTGTCACCCAAATTTTGCCAAATTCTGGGCTTTGGGGTGCTACAGCCTTCCCCGCCTACAAGAAATTTTGTTCTCAAAATTTGTACACAGGAAGGAAAACAACAAACAAAATGGTATAATGTCACAAATTATGTTACAACAAAATGTTCACTATGCAATCGATTTACAGAAATAGCTCGGGAAAATAAGCTCGCATTTTCTTCTCTCGCTCCCATGTAAGCTCCTCACGGCCGTAGTTGTCCCACCTAACTTTGACCATCCCGACCGTCTTGTTCCGCAACTGTTTCTCGGCATGATATTCGATCCGAAAGGGCCTAACCGTCGTTGTTAGCCCATACTCCACCGGCACACGATCATCCGCGATCACTTGAGCTAGATATTTAACGTCTTTCCGTAGCACCGAGATGTGAAACACATAATATAATCAACCCAAGTATACCGATAGAGCTAGCCGATATGCAGCTTCCCCGATTCGCTCGACCACTTCAAATGGACCCAGATATCTTGCATTCAACTTCTTTAAACGTCGAATCCTGGATACGCCTTTGAAGGGTTTGATCTTTAAGTATACCCAGTCGCCTACCGCGAACTCCATGTTCCGGTGCTTGGCAATGTAGTATATCTCTTGTCGATCCTGGGCTATGAGTAGCCTCTCTCGAATAGTACACATGGTCGAGTTTGCTTCATTGACTTCATTACGATTATAAACTCTAGCTTCACCCTCTTCTACCCAAGCCAAAGGAGTACGACACTTCCGACCATACAAAGCTTTATATGGTGCCATACCGATGCTCGCTTTGGTAGTTGTTATTGTAGCAAATTCCACCATGTAGAGATGACCTTCCCATCTCTTTCCAAAGTCCAGGGCGCACATCCTGAGCATATCTTCCATTATCCTGTTGGTCCTTTCAGTTTGGCCATCTGTTTGGGGATGAAAGGCTGTACTGAATGTCAACTTCGTGTCAAACGGTTGATTAACTAGCCTCCAGTCACTCGATGTGAACCGCCCATCTCGATCACTTACGATGCTCTGAGGAACACCGTGTAGTCGCACAATCTGGTCAACATACAGTTTTGCCAAACGTTCCACTGAATCATCTCGTCTGTTTGGTAGGAAGTGTGCGACTTTCGTTAGCCGGTCGACAATCACCCAAATTGAGTCATTTCCGCGCTGAGATCTCGGCAACCCGTGCACGAAATCCATGGAAATATCGTCGAACTTCCATTCCGGAATAGACAATGACTTCAAGTAACCGCCAGGCTTCTGGCATTCCGCCTTCACCACAGCACAGGTTTGGCATTTGGCCACATAATGAGCAACATCTTTCTTCAGCCCTGGCCACTAGAACAGCTTTTTCATATCCCTGAACATCTTCGTGCACCCAGTGTGAATTGAGTACTTCATATAATGCGCTTCATACATCAGTTCTTCCCTCAATTTACCCAAACTCAGCACGCACAAATGGCCCTCTTTCCGTAAAATACCGTCATCCCAGGTGAACTTGCCCTCTGGCCCATCTTTAGCATAGCGTCGGAGACTTTCATCCAGCTCTGTTGCTCGTCGAATCCGGTCCGCAAGGTCACACTGCACCTCCATCCAGTTCAAATATCCATTGGCGGTGTAATTTTTGTCAACACAAGAAATCTCTAACGCTTCCAGCTCCTGGATGAGACGTTCGTCATGCCTATGCAACCAACTCGCCCATGCCGGAACTCTCCGACTCAAGGCATCCGCGATGACATTCCCCTTTCTGGGAGTATAGTGAATCTCAAAGGTGTAGTCCCCAAGGAACTCCAACCACCTTCGTTGTCGCATATTCAAGTCCTTCTACTCCAATAGGTACTTTAGGCTCTTGTGATCTGTATAGATCTCCACCTTCACGCCATAAAGATAGTGTCACCACAGCTTTAGTGCAAAGATCACCGCCGCCAACTCTAAGTCATGGATGGGATAGTTTCGCTCGTGCACCTTTAGCTGGCGTGAGCCATAAGCAATCACCTTCCCATTTTGCAGAAGGACGCAGCATAAGCCGCTCACTGAGGCATCACTAAAGATTTAAAATCCATCGGTCCCACATGGCGATGTCAATACAGGCGCTGTGGTCAACCGAGTCTTCAGCTCTTCAAAATCTCACACGCACTCTAGCGTCCAAACTAACTTCTAATCTTTTCTCGTCAGCATGGTTAGCGACAAAGCAATCCGCGAGAAGTGTTCAACAAATCTTCGATAGTAGCCCTCCAGTCCAAGGAAGCTCCTGACCTCGGCCATTGAAGACAACACCGACCACTCATGTATGGCGCTTATCTTTATGGATCCACTGCTATGCCCGCTCCACTCACCACTTGGCCTAGAAAAGCCTCTGACGATAGCCAAAACTCTCACTTCGAGAACTTGGCGTAGAGCTTAGTCTGTCTCAACGTATTAAACACCAACAACAAGTGGTTTTCATGATCAGCTTCAAATCGAGAGTAGACCAGAATATCATCGATGAACACTATCACGAATAGGTCCAGGTATTCTCGGAATGTTTAGTCCATCAAGTCCATGAACGTCGATGGCGCATTGCACAGACCAAACGCATTACTGTGAACTCATAGTGCCTGTAACGTGTTCCAAATGCAGTTTTGGGAATGTCACCTTCCCGGATCCTCAACTGGTAATAACCAGACTTCAAATCCAACTTGGAGTAGACGATCGATCCCACTAGCTGATCGAACAACTCATCAATCCGCGAAATCGGATACATGTTATTCTTTGTAAGCTTGTTCAGTTCGCGGTAATCATTACATAACTCAAAAACCGCCGTCTTTCTTTTTTTACAAAAAGCACAGGGACGCTCCAAGGTGACATGCTTGGGCTATATAACGCTGCTCTAGTAACTCTTGTAGTTGGAATTTCAACTTCGCCATTTCCTTTGGCGCAACGCGATATGGCGAGCGGGCCACAGGTTTCACACCTGGCACCAACTCAATCCGTGAAGTCAATCTCTCGCTGGGGTGGTAGACCAGGGAGATCCTTAGGAAACACATCTGTAAACTCCGATACGATCGGAACATCACATACACTGGCCTTGGGCTCAACAGCGTGAATTAGCGTGAAGTATAACTCTGCTCCCTTCCGAACAGCTTTGACAACTTGGAGTGCAGACATCAACATGCCCCCCACTCCTCGCGTAACCATGAACTTAGTCTCCTGCTCAGTATTCTGGCCCAACGTGATCTTTTTGGCATTACAATCAATCAAGGAATGTTGTTCCGCGAGCTAATCCATACCAAAGATCACGTCAAATTGCGATATCGGTAATACAGATACAGTCAAACAGAAATCTCGACTTCCTATCTGAACCGCCACATCTCAAGCTCGATTTGTGAGCATTAAACAACCATTCGGCAACACCACCCTGACGCTATCTGTCTTGACACAACTAGGTATCCCAAGCCGCGCTATGAAGTCTTTAGACAAAAAAGAATGCGACGCACCTGTATCAAATAGTGCTCGCGCCAGCGTGTTCCGAATCATCACAAAGACTGTGTCAATCATGTCACACACACAACCCGCATACGCATAGGCAATAAACAAAGCATGCAAGCAATACAATACTCAATAACTTAACTCGTACCTGTGACGATGTCACTCTACTTAATGGCCTCCTGCAGGCCAAGATTGTAGACCCGGGGCTGCGCTTGTGAGGCAGAAGACTCCACCACTGCCTTTTCGTTTTCCGCATACGATGCTCCCACCTTCTTTTCACTCTTTGCCGGCACCCGACAATCATGGGCTATATGCCCCACCCGTCCAAAATTAAAGCATGTACGAGTATCCGGCCTTGAGGTGGCCCCTGATGTTGCTCCCGAGGTAACCAAATAAGGAGCTTGTCCAGCAATCTTGGACTTCTCACCCCTTATCTTCTTATATAATCACTTCGCCGGTCGGGGATACTTAAACTCTGGCTGTGTCAAAGCCAAGGCCCGCTTCCCTTGCACCCTCTTCATGTCTTTTTCCAGCGCACACGCAGTGTTGACCAACGCTTGGAAGCGTTGGTTCACCGAACTAGAAAGCAGGAACCTCAACTCGTCCCGCAGACCTTCGTAGAATCTATTTGTCTTCCTCTGCTCATCAGCAAAGATCGAACACACATACCGCCCCAAGCATGTAAACTCATGTAGGTAAGCTTCAACACTGCCTTCCCCTACATTAGCCTTTGGAATTCGTTCTCCATGGCAATACGCTATGCCTCCAGGAGGTGCTTTGCTAGGGAGAGTCTAGAGAATTCCTCCATCGATAATTGTGTTAACAGTCTCCCTTCCAAGTGATGTAGCTCCATCTCGTCCCACCATAAACGCGCCTCTCCTTCCAACAAGAAGGTGGCTAGGGTGGCATTCTGATGTTCCTCCGATCCAATCTCCATCATTATCTACTTGACCCGGGACAACCAATCTTCAGCCTGCGCAGGAGATCCCCCTCCCGAGAATATAGGCGGATGAAAGCTCATAAATTGCTTCAACTGCTTATCAGCTGCTCGAGGTTATACAGCCGCAACAGGTTCTTGCCTCGCTGCCATTAGTTATAGCCTCACTGCCAGCTGTGCCTGCATAATCGGTTGGGCTTGCATCATGGAAAACAAATCCTCAGTAAATAATCGCACAGTTTCCTCAAACGGTGGAGGTGTAGGCACCGCGGCTGGTGCCGTACTTTCATTAGAACGCTGGGGCTCCGACTGCCCAGCTCCACTCCCAGTCACCTAGAGGTGAACAAGACACACACATTAGCGATCGTACACAAGCAAGCACAACAAGATAGGAACACGCAGGTTCCTCAAGCACAAGTATTTTCATTCCTACGGTGGACATTCAGGAGTTCAATCGTGTTAACTCGGTTCGCATAGACACGTGCTCACCATCCCAGAAAAGAAGTCGACCATGACTTCGAAAGGAAAAGACCAAGAAAGCTGATACCAAAAATGTATCAACCCCATCCGTTTACATAGTATATACTAGAAGGTCCGGCCGGGCCCCACAGTATATAGCACAAAACAGGCGGTGAAGTTACGGTATGATACCAGAGTAGCGCAGCACACCCTAACACATTACATTCTAGCGGAAGCCTAAACACTAAACTTGAACTCCACACCTGAATGTCTAACATATAAAAGCTCCGCATTTAGATATAACATAGGAATGTTTTACAAATACAAATAGTTGGCCTTATGGCCTTATAGGGCTTTCACAACAGTGGCCTCAACATTGACGTGTAGGCCGACCTTGTATAAATAAAATACAACATTTATAAGTTTAGCCTTCGAGGGCTAGCAGCTGCAGCAGCAAATGCAGCAGGGACTTTAGCCCTTATGCGTCCCGCTGGGATCTCCAACACCTGCACAGGGAGAGCCCACCCAATGGTGGAAAATAGAGGCAATGGTCAGCATTCTGCTGAACAAATTATAACGACTCTACCCATTTCTCGGTGCAGTGGTATTCTTTCCTGCATAGCATTTTACAAGCATATGTATACCTCATATAATGTGCTTTCACGCACACATTCCGTCACAACCGTCAGCCACTCGTCCCGACGATCCGTGCACTTAGGGTACATTCTTGGTGTACCGGAGAACCAGGGTCCCACCACCGTATCAGGGTCGTAACCCAATGGTAAAACATTGCGCAATTACTCCATGGCTTGCAGCCGGACTTCTAGTCTTAATGCACCGGGATTGGCCCGTAGCCCCCCATTGTGTCATGGCACGCAGGCCTAAGACTCTTGTTATGCTCTCCAACAAACCACACTTTCATGTCTCCTGTCGGATGGACATAGAGCAGATCGGATCATCCACCCCCAGTTGCTCAAATTCCCTTGCCATCACCGAGCACAACGTACTCGCGGCTATATAAAAGGCGCTGGTCGGTTTCACCGAACCTGTTTGGCATACAAGCATGGGTGCTTTCCTGGGCGCACCAGTACTTACTCTTACACCCATTTCATCTCACACATCGGCGGGTCTTTCCTGGGCACACCAGTACTTCCAGCTACTCTCTTCACTGGTATGACCCCATAATTATCACAAATGTCAACGGTATTTCCATGGCTTACCACGCCAGTACTTCCTGCTACTTCCCTTCACAGGTCCACCCATGAACATCAAGCATTACAATGGGTATTTCCTGGACCTCCAATCCAGTACTTCCTGCTACTTTCTTTCGCAGGTACAACCCAATAGCACAGACATCATAAGCATCACAATGGTATTTTCCTGTACTACCACTCCAGTACTTTCTGCTACTGCCTTTCACTGGGTTAACACATCGACTCCTAAACTACCCGTTTATCATGGAGTCTTCTCCGGTGCTTATGCAACGTCACCAATCCAGACCAACCTGTCCAGATGGGCTTCACACAACATGCCTATTCCGTACTCCATTTCTGGATCTATATACTAAATGATTGGGGATTCCATGAATCAACCCAAAAGACTCCCATAATCAGCCACCCACTGATGGGGGAATCATATGCATATGCCAAAAAGGAAGCCTTCACATGGCTAGGAAGAAAAGTCGTTACCTTTGAACACCGCTTCGGTGTCATAAGCTCCTAACTGGCTAGAAATAACCGCAACAACTTTTTCTCCGCAAAGATGGCCTCGGATCTCTTGTCGGAATCTCGCACCACCACCGGTGACCAGCTCCTCATCCTCCTTCTCCTTCTTCCTCTCCCTTTCTCTATCTACCTTGTAAAAAGATGAAGGCAATAATAAAATGAGACTTTCCTTCTCAAGTCTCGGCCTTAAGGAAGCAGGGAGGCAGCTCAACCATTGGATCCCAGCTGAAGGAACGGACGACCATGATTTTGCCACAAAATCTCAATTTTTGCCTGACACGGCCTGTAACACGCCCGTGTCCCAGGCCGTGTACCTCAAGCGGTGCTCAACCGACTTAGCCAATCTAGTAACATGCCCATGTAACACGCCCATGTCACGGGCCGTGACACCTGACACGCCGTCAGACATACCCGTGTTTGTTGTCGGGTTCTTCGGGCTGCACAACATCGAAATCAACCTGAGAGTTACATGGCCTATGATACGCCCATGTCCCAGGCCATGTGCCCATACACTGTACTAGCCACGCCCCAGCTCAACTTTATCGAGTTGAGTTCATCGATCGCGAGGACATGCCATGTGACACGCCCGTGTCACAGGCCGTGTACTATGGACTCGACAATCGTCGACCGAATTTTGTCGACCACTCGTCGACTGCTCACCCAAGAAGGACACGCATGTGACACGCCCATGTCACAGGCCGTGCCACCCAAATTTTACTAAATTCTTTTCTTTGGGGTGTTATAAAATGTCTCCAAGAACCAAGAACCAAGTCTCCAAGAACCAATCCTTTCCCCCACAGGCGAGCCTTCGGACCTGCCAGTTAAGGATAGCATGCGCAACGGGTCTACCTAGGGCCGAGCAGTGCTCGGTGTCCGTTACTCCCACAGGCGAGCCATCAGACTTGCCAGCTAATGAGAGCTTGCGTAGCGGGTCTACCTGGGGCCGAGCCGCGCTCGGGGTCCCTTACCCCCACAGGCGAGCTTTCGGACCTGCCATCTAATGAGATACTGCGCAGCGGGTCTACCTGGGTCTGAGCCAGGCACGGGGTAGTGCAAAAGTCTCCAAAAACCAAGAATTCTCCAAGAACTAGTTCTCCAAGAACCAATTCTCTAAGAACCAATCCTTTCCCCCACAGGAGAGCCTTCAGACATGCCAGCTAATGAGAGCCTGCGCAGCCGGTCTACATGAAGACGAGCAGTGCTCTGGGTCCCTTAAACCCACAGGCGAGCCTTCGGACCTGCCAGCTAATGAGAGCATGCGCAGCAGGTCTACCGGGGGCCGAGCTAGGCTCGGGGTAGTGCAAAACTCTCCAAGAACTAAGAACCAAGTCTCCAAGAACCAATCCTTTCCCCGACAGGCGAGCCTTCGGACCTGCAAGCTAATGAGAGCCTGCGCAGCGGGTCTACTTGGGGTCGAGCGGCGCTCGTGGTGCCTTATCCCCACAGGCGAGCCTTCGGACCTGCCAGCCAATGAGAGCCTATGCAGCGGGTCTACCTGGGGTCGTGTCAGGCTCGGGGTAGTGTAAAAGTCTCCAAGAACGAAGAACCAAGTCTCGAAGAACCAATCCTTTCCTCCACAAAAGAGCGTTCGGACCTGCCAGCGCAGCGGGTGTACCTGGGGCTGAGCCGCGCTCGGGGTCCCTTACGCCCACAAGCGAGCCTTCAGACCTACTAGCTAATGATAGCCTGCTTAGCAGGTCTACCTGGGGCCGAGCCAGGCTCGGGGTAGTTCAAAAGTCTCCATGAACCAAGAACCAAGTCTTCAAGAACCAATCCTTTCCCCACAGGCAAGCCTTTGGACCTGCGAGCTAATGAGAGCATATGCAGTGGGTCTACCTAGGGCTGAGCCATGCTCGGGGTCTCTTACCCCCACATGCGAGCCTTCGGACCTTCCAGCTAATGAGAGCCTGCACAGCAGGTCTACCTGGGGCCGAGCTAGGCTCGGGGTAGTTCAAAAGTCTCCAAGAACCAAGAACCAAGTCTCCAAGAACCAATCGTTTCCCCCACAGGACAGCCTTCGGACCTGCCAGCTAATGAGAGCCTGTGCAGCAGGTCTACCTGGGGCTGAGCCATGCTCGGGGTCCCTTACCCCACAGGCGAGCCTTCAGACCTACCAGCTAATTAGAGCCTGTGCAGCGGGTCTATCTGGGGTCTAGCCAGGCTCGAGGTAGTGCAAAAGTCTCCAAGAACTAAGAACCATGCCTCTAAGAACCAATCCCTTCCCCCACAGGCGATCCTTCAGACATACCAGCTAGTGAGAGCCTGCGCAGTAGGTCTACCTGGGGCCGAGCATCACTCTCGGTATTGCCAAGTTTCCAAACTCCCCATCAGCTTTAAGATATGCAAAATAAAAATGAATCAGTGAATGCATTATAATATACATTATGGAAATAGATCTTAAAGAATTAAGTGAAGTGGTTACTAATTCTATTTTGCATCTGTCTATTAATAATGATCAGTTTGCATAAGCCTCGGAGCAAATCAGATACTTATTCACTTCTAATACAGGTCTTAGAGTTAATCCTCACGCTATTTGTGACAAAATAGACTTCATAAGGCCTCTATTCACTTATATTTATTCCGAATGATAAAATTAGCCACATGCTTAAATATAATATATAAGAATAAAAGAGTAGGATACATTATCAAAAAAGGTGAATTTGGTGTTATATTTCCTAATTCATTAAAGATAGGTACAAACATTTTTTATCTAATCAGTAGTGAAGGATCAAGTGCATAACCAACTATTCCAAAAGCCCGGACTGTTGGAAAGGGTGCTACTTAATTTCTTAAATAAGTAGAAGAGCGCCACGGGTCAAGTGAAGGAACGCCGGACCCAACAATCCCCCCCCCCCCCCCCCGGCGTCCAACACAACCCGTCGGCTCAGAGGTGGAGTTATCACATGCCCCACATGGCTCAGAGGTGGGGTTACCACATGGCCCACACGGCTCAGAGGTGGGGTTACCACATGTCCACGGTTACACGGCTCAGAGGTGGGGTTACCACATGTCCACGGTTGCCTGACCCGCCGGACCCACACAGGTAGAAGGGAAAAATCAGGATTTAATTGCGCTCCCCTGGTCTTGAGCCCGTGACCTGCAAACAAACCAATATATGCCTCAGCCTCAGATTCAGATTTGAAGTTGATTGATCTGTCAAACTTTTCTCTTTCTCAGCAACCAAGGATTTCTCCTTCTTGCTCTTGTGATGATACTTCTTTCTATTAGCAGACTCTTTCCTTTTGTCTGGACAGTCAGCCACAACATGTACAGCTTTGTTGCAGCAATAGCATATAATCTTGGATGTAGTTGACTTGCTAGGCTTTGTCCCATTCGTGTCCTTCCTGGATGATTTCATCTTTTGATAATAGTCATCCTTGGACTGAGATGTAGATGGCTTTGATTTCCACTGCTTCTTCTTTAAGAACCTCTGGAACTGCCTTGTAAATGCTACAAAGTCTTCATATGAATTACTGCTATCTGAATTGTGATTATCAGAATTTTCTGAAAACACTTCTCCATCCTTCTTAGGAGATGATGGAGACATTCTCTTATTCTTCCTTGTGGCTTCTACCTTGAAAGCCACAGACTTTTCTCTATAGTCACCCTTGGTATTTTTCTCTTCCTCCTTTCTAGCTAACAGTTGCATCTCATAAGACAGCAATTTTCCAAACAATGTTGGAGGTGAAATCTCACCCAGTCTGTCCACTTCCCTTATGGCACAGATCTTAGTATCCCAATCCTTAGTCAAAGACCTAAGGAATTTATCATTTAGCTCATAAGTACTGAATTTCTTCCATAAGATATTAGTTCATTGACAATCCTATAGAACTTCTTATAACATTCAGTTATACTTTCAGACTTGGCTTGTCTGAAACTCTCATATTCTTGATTAAGCATAAACTTTCTATCTTGCCTAACCTCTTCAGAACCCTCCATGTAGACAATCAATGTGTCCCACATCTCCTTGGAGGTTTTGCAGTGAATTACATTCTAGAATGTTGAATCATCAATGGCCCACACTATAATATTCTGTGCTCTTTTATCCATTGTTGCCAAGATGATCTCATCCTTAGTCATCTCTGAAAAATCCTTTGGAATTCTTTGATTTGCATCAAGAACAGAAATCTTCATCGGAACATATGGTCCTTCCTTAACTGTTATGTAAATTCTGGGATCAGATGCCTCCATGAATAATCTGACCGTTTCCTTCCATATTCCAAATTTTTCTTTCCTACAGATGGACAGTTTCATTGAACCATGTTCTTTATGGTTTTCTCCTGAACCCATCTTCTTGATCTTAATTCTACCTTACAGATCTCACTCAGACTGTTAAGTCTAACCTTGAGGAACCTGGCTCTGATACCACCTGAAAAAATTAGTTCCTAAACACCTAGAGGGGGGTGAATAGGTGTAATTCTGTTTTTTCTAAGGCAGAATATCTATTTCAGTTAATTAATCAGAAAAAGCTAATTCTACAGCTAACATATCACAGCATTCACAGAATCACACAAACACAGATTGCACACAGATTTTATAGTGGTTCCCCATGGTCTGGGTACATCCACTTTCCCCTTCGCCTATCTTTTAGTCTGCTAGATTCGGCCTAACTTCTTTCCTTCACCTCAGATCCTCAGATCTTACAGCAGCTCAAAACCCAAACAAGGCTCCTACAACTCAGAGTGAGTCCACACTCCTACAACTCAGGCAATCTGCCTTACCCCAGCCTTCAACAAGCCCTATAACATAGAGATAACAATCTCCTACAACTCAGGCTCACAGCCCTACCTCAGCCTTCAACAAGGCTTACCACTCAGAGAAAATAATCTCCTACAAGCTCAGCCTTTATAAACCCAGGCTTACAACTCAGATCTTATATAGATCCTATAGAAAATAGATTTAACAATGTATTTTATCACCACCCTGGTAGAGAGAAAAAGGATGGATGGCTTCTTGATCAGTTCTTGGAAGAATCTGATGGCAGAGAACAACCACTCTTAGCTTTCTTCAAAGCTTCTTGAATCTGAACTCAGTAGAGTTGAACTCCTTTGAAGTTGATCTTCAATCAGCTTCTTTCTTTAAATTCAGATCTCAATCTGAATCCTTCTTGACAAACTGGTTTAGGATTTGCACTTGAGGAACTTGTTGATATAAGTCCCTTTCTTCACTTCAATAGATGGAGCTCTCTCTCTCCACCTTCTTCTTTTTATTCTGTATCAGTGTTTTTACTTCTATCAGTATTAGTTCTTCTTTTCTGTGTCTTCTATTCTATCTGTTGATGGAGAATGCCTTTATATAGTCTTCCTCCATGGTAACCGTCTGATCCGGTTTCTAACAAACTTCTGACAGCTCTGACAGTTGCAGTAGACCGATTGGTAATGGCAGCTGTCAAGTTATCCAGTCACTTCTTGAAACTATGTCTATGTCAGCAAAGTGTCGAAACTGAACTTCATCATGTGTCGACACAAGTAGACTAAGTGTCGACACAAGCCTTGGTGGTGTCGAAACAGCTTTCTTGGTGTTGACAATGCTTCTCGACACAGCTTCTGTAGATTGTGTCGACACTAGTTCTGTGGTGTCGACACAGTCACTTCTTTTCTTTAGACAAATTTACTTTGTTGAAATTCTATCATGTGTCGACACAAGTCCTGTGTGTCGACACAGTTGATGTCGACAAAGTCTTCTGTGTGTCGACACAGTTGATGTCGACAAAGCTTCTGTGTGTCGACACTGCCTCTGTGTTTCGACACAGTTGATGTCGACTAAACTTTCTCTTTATGTCGACACTGCCTCTATGTGTCGACATAGTTGATGTCGACTATTCTTCTCTGTATGTCGACACTGCCTCTGTATGTCGACACAGTTTCTTCTGGTGTCGACACAGCCTTTCCAAGTGTCGACACAATTAACTTCAAGTGTCGACACAGCTTTTCTCCAGTGTCGACACAAGCCTTCATGAGTGTCGACACTGCTTCTTCTGGTGTCGACTCATGGACTTAGAAACTTTTTCCTGCATTCTTGCATTTTCTTAACCTGCACATATAAACTCAAAACAACATCAAATACACCTTGATGCATATCATTGAGTAAGGTGAGGCTTCTTCAAATCTGGTACACATTTTCCAATGTACCCAACACCTGTAATGTCGGGGATAGGATTAGGGGAGAAATAAGCGATTCATTTCTTTTATCTATGCGCGTTTCGATGGTTGTCACACATGGATGATTGTGATCACTTTGTCGGGAAAACTGTTTGACCGTAGCAAAGGAAAGAGATCGTCAATGTGCTTTATTATGGTGGGAGGACAGTGGCGAGTGGAAGGCTCTGCTATGAAGAGCAAAGGGTTGGAGTAAGAGCAGGGGAGGCGTAGTCGGACAATGAAGTGGCTTCCGTTTGATGATGAAAACTCATACTGATATGCTTTTTTGTACTCCGGCGATGCCCTAGATGATTTGGGGTGGATGAGATGTCGCAGAATGATGAGCGACGCTGTTAGAGATGGCAATGGTGAGGGTTTGGTTTAAAGCAGGTTTCATTTAATCACGCAATCAATGCTTGAGATTCAAATTTCAAAGGAGAATTCAACTGCATCATATAAAAGAGATTTTCTCTTTTTCAGTCGACAAGAAGTAGAGATATTCAAACATACAGAGAGAGAAAAAGATAGAACCAGATAATATACAGAAAAACTCTCAGAAATTCTCTTTGCAGAAAACAACATGTTTTCACCTTGATCTTACTAAACACTGAAGAAGAGCAACAAACATAAATCAAGAGTCTTCTTCAACTTCAAATCCAGGAGCTTTCAAGGACAACACAATTGAATCAATCAAAAGATCCTGGATTACTTCAAGTCAAGGCAAAAGACCTACACCCTGTGTAAGGCTCCAAGTGATTCTAGAAGGAGCTCTCGATAACAACAATACACTAGTCTTCTCAATTGATTAGAGAAAGAGAAGACACCATCAAATCTCTCTCCCCCACTTGTAAAAGGGTTTATTAACTCCCTTCAAAAGTTTATGCTTGGTTTTTGGGCACCTGATCAAAATCTCAAAGTGTTGTGAGATCTCCCTTCAAATAGATTTTGTGTTGACAGGGCATCTGAGCAAAAAAATGTTGGTGGCAGGGCACCTGATCAAAAACCTGTAGTGGATAACTACCAGGGTGGTAGAAGAGTGGATGTACGCAAGTTTAGGGGAACCACTATAAATTTCTTGTGTCGTCTGGTTGTTCTTTGTTTTCTTATTGCTGTGTGCTGAATGCTGTGGTAGTTTTCTTAGATTGTTTTCAATTTTCTGTTACTACTATAGTATCTCCTATTTTATTACTCTGATATATTTAAAAACAACCAAAAGTATTAACATACTATATTCACCCCCCCCCCCTCTAGAGTAATCAGATTTATCCCCTATCTTTCAAGGAATATAATGTTAGGAAATTTGCAAGTCAAATATACTTCAAACAATATAGATATCATGCAAAGCTATTTAATGTATTTACTAAAGATTATAAAGAACATGTTTATATGTGTGTTAGGGTCCAATTCTCGTGAGTTGAAGTGTTATGAAAGATAATGATGTGTACAGGATAGTTTTTTGATAAAGCATACAAGTTAATAAATCAAAAACACATGTCATGTATTACAGAATACACTTAACATTAAATTACATAAATAATATTACTTTCACACATGTTCAATGCACATAAATAGCAAGTACAACTCCAAAAGTGCTCTGCACACACAATGCTTGTTAAGAATTATTAGGGAGCAAAGTAGTTCTTGGGGGTTCACATTTATTCTTTTGAATTTTTTTATTTTGTGACCAGGTGTATAAAAAGCCAATTATATGTTTGCCACAAGACACTTTATAATTCTTTTTCTAGGGTGCTCAACCTCACAATGTTTATTAAGACATATTTGGAGGATGAGTAATACTTAGTGGAGTTTTTTGTCATAATTATTAGACTTTTTCATTGTTAACTAAGGGCTCAAAATATACTTATTGCACAAATAATAGCATTTTTAATTTTTTTTCAAAAACTTTTCAAAAAAAGGAATGCAAGAACAAAAAATTTGTATTTAACAAATTCAAAGGTGTGTAGGTAATTTATTTATGCATTTTAATATATTAAGATATTACACAACACAACAATGAAAGTTTAAGATTGATGGTACATGTAGGACATCAAAAGTATGCAGGTGAAATAATCATTATCAAACATAAAACAGTACTCATATTTAAAGGCAAGCTAACATGGTACTACACAAGTGAACTATAATAGATATTATTGCATTTGAAAAGATATTGTTCACAATATGATAACGACAATGTTTGAAGGAACTTGAAATGAAAATTAAACATTGTAATCGATCTAGAAAAGACAAAAGGAATCATCCAAAAAAACATTGCAATTATAACAAGGCAATTTTTTATTTTAGTATATGTATTTTAAATAAAAAAGCAGATGAAAGCATGTATTTGTTTTTTATATTTCTCAAAGTTTATAGTTGATTTTTGAAATGTTATATAATAACATATTTTGAATTTTTGAAAATGTTGTATTCTTTTATTAATTTTCTGGAAGACCTAATCAAAAAAATGACTGAAAAATGAAGAAGGAAAAAAGTAAGGAAAAATCATATTTTAGACTAGCTACAGCGTTAGCGATAATGTCTGGCGGTAGTAACAGAGATTTGGTTTTTCAATTAAAATATGTGTTTTCAAGGTTTTTTTATTCAATTTTTCAGGTTTATGAATTTGTAGAATAAGGCTCATCTAGTGTAGCAAAGAAATCAAGGAAATCACATAAAAATGCAGATTTTATTTTGAGATGCCCAAAACTCCTAATTCTAGAATAAGCATGGTGAATCGTGTATCTAGAAGGGGTTTGGTGAAGATATCTGGTAGTTGTGAGTTAGTCTCTATGAAGTTAACATAAACTTATATAAATTTGATTTGTAGGTCTTAGAGGTACGTGAGGCTGTGGGGACAGGTATTAAACATGTTTTATTTTTTTCTTATAAACTGTTGGGTATTGTATCCACAATTACCTGGATTTGAGGAAGCCACCTGTCAAGCTAAGATGAATTCACAATGTATTTGATGAAACCTCTCAAGTTGTGCTTGCAGTTATTCCACGCTAAGTGCACACCAATGTCAGGGTGCAGTAGGTCAATATACACGGGTCTGCATGTCGTAATCCCTCGTTGAGTAGATCAGTGTGTTGGCCTACGTGTACTCTCTCTATTGGAGTGCACTTACCTTCAAGTACAGGGTCGTGTTTATACAAGAGCAGACAAGGAGCAAGGATGGGTCAAGGAGCAGCTCTTGGGTTGAAAGACGAAAATTCATCTAAGTATAATTCGACGAGAATCACCAAGTGATTCTCGCCGATTCGGCGAGAATCACTAGTGATTCTCGCCGAATCGTAGAGAATCATTAGTGATTCTCGCCGACTCTATCCGGCTACCTCAAAACGGTGCCAAGTAAGATTCGGCGAGAATCACTAGTGATTCTCGCCGAACCCATCGTTTAGCAGATCATGAATACCAAGTTATATTCATTGAGAATCAACAAGTGATTCGGCGAGAATCACTAGTGATTCTTGACGAATCGTCGCGAATCACTAACTGATTCTCGCCGATTCGTCGAGAATCACCTGCGATTCTCGCCGAGTTTTACTTGGCGTTTTCTCTGGAAGCTGCTGGACCGGATTCTGCCGCTGGACTATGTTGAACCGGAACTAGGGTTTCCTTCAGTTGGGACCCACAACGGTCATTTAGGAGTATACGTGTGTATAAATACACGAGTATTTTTGAACAGTAGCAGCAGCGAAGAAGAAAAGAAAAACGCGAGCCGCGACGTGACCTAGATCGCTGTTTCCGCTCCGCCGCCGCCGCCGTCGCCGATCTCGCCAAGTTGGTCGCCGTTTGATCGTGGTTTCGCCCAGATCCTCCTGCGATAGAAGCTTAGCTAAGCTTAGCGTCTCACGTGTCTAACCGGAGATCTATTGTCTCTTGATTTGTAGTTCGGGAAAATCTTTCCCATCCAAATCGATCGAGACGATTGATCCTAGTGTGACCGTTGGTAGACCTAGCTTGCTTCGCTACGAAGTTTGGATCTCCAAAGAATAGCAGCCACACATCATTGTTGCCGCCGATCCCGTGAACCTAGCCGCCGTCCATCTTGCCGCCGCCGGTTCCGGGGAGATTCTCTCCAAGAGAGACCAAGGTTGTGGAATCTTTGTAGACTTCAAGATCACGTCGTCAACGAAGAGGGACACCGTAGTCTCCACACGTAGTTTGTATTTCTTGTACATTCAATTTTACTTTTGTTGTAAAGGAACGTTGGTTCCTAGTTATAAGGGTTATGTGCAATCAAGTTTGTGGGAGTGTTGACTCCTACGTGTGGAAGGGTTCCTTCCGATAGTGCAAGGATTGGATTTCAATCCTGTTGGTGAAGATACCGAGTCGTCCCTTGTTGGGAGATAGGTCGAAGGGGGAAAGTGGATGTACCCAAGTCGGGGAACCACTATAAATTGCCTGTGTACTTTCTTTGCTGTGCCGTTTTATTTTCTTGTGCAGGTACAATATTAAATTCCGCAAAAACGCTGCACTTCACCTATTCCCCCCCATAGGTGGAGATAGTTGACACTAGGTGGACTTTCAAGTGGTATCAGAGGCAGGTTCCTCATCAAAAAGGTTTACACCTTGGGTAGTATCCTGCCACCAGTGTCAGAAGCATGGAGCTGGATTATGAGATATCGCCACTAAGACTCCCCGCATGTACAAAGGAGTATTATCCCGTCTGGAGGACGAGGGTGTCATATCACTTGGAGGCCATCGATCCTCGAGTATCTTTCATCCTGGAAGAGGGTCCTTTTATTCCTATGAAGACCTCCTACTCTGGAAAGAATATCGAAGTGCCCAAGTGCATTGCAGAGATGTCAGAGACGGAACTGTCACTATTTAACTTGGACAAGAGGATTCGTCAAATTATCTTGGATATCTGGTCTGGAGCTTCTCGCTCTAGATTAGAAAAATGTAGGACGGCTAAATCTTTGTGGGTGATGATCTCAGAGCTGATGGGGGGGTCAGAGAAAGCTGGAATCTGCTGTCAACCAGAGGATGAAGCCTATATGGGGGTCCTCACCTCTGAAGATGAAGGCAAGGATCTCTCGGACAGCATCAGAGCTCCAGTGTCCGTGTCAGAGACTGAAGAGGCCAGTGAGGAAAGCAGCTCTGATGAGGATGACACAATGGTCACTGGCTCTAATGACAATAACACAGAAGAGCAGGTAACTTCTTCATCCTGCCCCGTATCTCTTGAAGTTTCTGAAGATAGGAACTGCTTTCCTTCAGAAAATTCTGATTCCCTGAAGAGAGCCCTTCAGAAAAGCAACCTACTTACTGAGGAGCAAGCTCAAGAGATTGCTCGACTGAAGATCTTGTTGGTTCTCCAATTGGCATCCAACAAGGTCAAGGACTCTAAAATCTCAGCTCTAGAGAGTAGTCTAGAGAATGAGAAAAGAATAGTATCAAACTTTTCCAAGGTTGATTCTATAAAGAGAAAGCAAGAAAATGGGTGGATCTCCCGAATTATCAATTCGTGGAGAAATGGGGAAACGGTATTCCGACCCCCCACTCCAAGCAGGACGGCAACTCATCATGCCTTCAGGTATGACCACAGGAATAGTTGTGGTCACTGCAAGGGTGATCTGTCCCCATGTGGAAACACCCGTAGTGCAAGGGCCGCCGTGGCCACCCATGAGAGAATACCTAAGGCTCATTCTGAGCCCTTTGTATTCACTGCCACTGCCTCAACTCGATGTGAATCTGCATATCCCAGCTCACAGAACACTTCTCACCACCCGAGGACACAGGATAGGGAGGTTAGAAGTCATGGTGTAAGTTTTCATGGGGCCTCTGGAAGGGGGATGCCTGAAAGGAAGGCACCACCTCCCCGGCCTCATGACGCTCGCAACATGCATTCCTTCCACCCTTCCACGTGTCACGGTGGAAGAGGAAATTTTGTGAGGAGATCATGCCCTATCCCGTTTAGACCTAGGACCGTGACTACCTCAGTCACTAGATCAGGTCAGAAACGACGATACAACATTCACCCGTGTTGGTGCTGTGGCAAAGTGGGACACTTTGCCATCGACTGTTGGCACAACCCCTCTGTGCCAAAGGCAAGGGCTTATCCACATTCACGGGGCAGAGGTAGTCTTCCTGATAGGTTTCCTGAAGGAAGGAAGTCGAGTTCTTATGCTAACAGGAACCTAGGACCCAATATGATTTGGGTTCCTAAGGTAAGGTAATTCTTTCTTGCAGGGTAGTCTAGGTTCCCGTAACAATGATGGGAACTAGACAGTAGGTGTTTCAAGACTGAATTGGAACATGCATCTGTAATAACAGAAGTGATATCTATATAAGCATACTCACATCGAGCACCTGGTATGTTATAGTCAGAGAGACTAAATGTTAACTCTCATAATCTCAGGTACTTTTGATCAGTTCAAGGACTTGAGTCATATTGTATCCACATTTACATATATATATATATATATATATATATATATATATATATATATATATATATATATATATATATATATATATATATATATATATGTATATTTATACTTATGCTTATACATATATGTGTGCACATCTAAGGATAGGTCAACACGGTGAATATAAAGATTAGATACATCATTAAAGAGTTATCGGAAATTCCACTGGTAGATTCGAGAACTAACATCTGCAGGCGTAAATTAGTTCACTGAAAACTGACGAAGATACATCTTTGGAAATCTCGACAACGAAAATACATCATTGGAAACCTTTCCATCAATAAATGTATGGAAAAGCCGGCTCAAACCCTAATAGCTTGGCTTTAAGGAGTATCTATATAGTTAGAAGACTTTCAAATTAACTTAGACAAACCGAAACCTTGAGAATCCCATTTAACTCGTCAAGCTTGGCTTTAAGGAGAATCACATTTAAGGAGAATCACATTTAAGGAGAATCCCATTCCCGCCGACTCTTCACATTCCTTACGAATCCCGCACGGTCTTCGCCGAATCGTCTTCCCGCAAGGTTCTCGCCAAATCCCGCCGAACTCCGCAGGATTTTCGTCGAGTGAAGAAGAACTCCGCAGGACTCCGCAGGAAACTAACCAGGAATCGTGCAGGCTTCCGTCGAATCCCGCCGAATCCCGCCGAACTCCGCAGGAAACTCACCGAATCCGCTAGTTTCTCACCGAAGGTTTCTCGCAAGAATCCCGCCGAAGTTTCTCACCCAGGGAAGTTTCTCACCGACAAACTCTCCCGGTTTCGATTCCTTCTTCCAGGAATTTCTCCGCGTGCACTCATCGGGTGTCCCTCGTCTTCATCGAACTAACTCACCGTCTACGCCTTTAGGTAACCACCCCCCTCACCCTTACTTGGACTTATTCACTAGTGTCGCTTCCTTTTTGATTTGTGATTAAGCGTAGAGTAGGGCTTCTCTCCCTAGATCTGCAATGGCTCCAAGGACAACTGCTGGGCTGGTCACTGGTTGCGAGCTAGTTCGAACAAGGTTCTCTCATGCCTCTGACAAATTCAGAAACATCATTCTGATACAGGAAGAGGCTGGGCTCTCATTCGTCCTGGAGCACCCGTGCAAAATCTTGGACAAAGAAGTGCTGGAGTTCTTCGCTACCGCAAAACTCCGGAATGGTGACTCTCTTATCAAAAGCAAGGTGGCTGGGGCAAAGATCAAGATGTCTGCCAGCAAGCTGACCTGCTTCCTGCAGCTCTCTAGCTCGGAGCACGAGGACTATCTTGAGGAAGAAGACAAAACCAGGACTCTCTTATTCTGTGGTCTCCCACGATGAACTCGGTCAATAAAGTGCAAGGATATGAATGAAGAAGGGAAGCTTCTGTCAGACATAATCGGAAAAGTACTCATCCGCAAGCCAGGCTCTCATGACCATATCTCTGCAGACATGTTCAAGGTCCTGGTGGCAATTGTCTGCCGTAAAAGGTTCAACTGGGGGGCATTGCTGTTCGAGAAGATAAAGGACACCCTGAGATTTCCGAGCTTTGGACGAATCATCAGTCTGTATCTCAATCAGCTGAATGGAGATAAATATGACATGAGTAAAGGTATTCATATACATTACCTCAAGAAAATGGACTCGAGTGTTTTTGACAGATGGGAGAGGCGAATTGGGCAGGCTCCCATGGAAGAACAATAGGACGTATCTCCAGCAGTAACCCCCAGTGAAATTCCTGATACTTTGACTACAGGAATTGAGGGGGAGCCTCTACCCACTCATGCTGATATCGTAGCTGACATCTCCCAAATGGCCAGACATGCTGTGGCAGATATACAAGAAGACAGTGAAGCTGTGCCGGAGAATGAGGAGGCCCTGAACCGGAACGATCAAGGAGCCGAAGCTGATGTACAGGGGACTGCTGACCAAGAGTTGGAAGAGGATGCTGATGAAGATGATTTCATGGATGATGAAGGAGAGGAAGATGGCAATGAGGGACAAGAGGTATTGGAGACTCAGGATCTCATTGAACCTCCATCTGACAAGCACGCACCTGAAATCGTTCCTGAAAACATTGGTGCAAGAGTGGAGTGGGAGTCCGAGAAATCTACAGATGCTGCCAGTATTCCACCCTTAGAGGCTGTGCTCTTGTCCAGCTCTACAGGTGCATCTGATGAAGTGCAAGGCCAAGAAGTGCCTCCGGATCTTCCACTACGAGATAATCTAGCCACTCATACCGTGAATATCATTGAGGGCATATTGAATAAGCTTAAAGCCTCATTTGATAAAGCTCAGAATAAAATGCTGCAAAGGATTAAGAAATCTGAAAATCTCATGCTCAAGAACATGGTGGAGATCAATCATAAACTTGA
This sequence comes from Platanthera guangdongensis, assembly GCA_039583875.1. Classification (NCBI taxonomy): domain Eukaryota; kingdom Viridiplantae; phylum Streptophyta; class Magnoliopsida; order Asparagales; family Orchidaceae; genus Platanthera; species Platanthera guangdongensis. Next base: position 133,066,175 of record CM077166.1, read on the forward strand.
CATGATGGACAAGAATTTTGAAGAAAGGTATACAGCGGCCGGCCAAGCGGTCACTCTTCTTATGGCCGGATTGAAAAAGAACACCGATACTCTTGCTGTAGTGAATCAGAATGCTCATGTTGTAGCAAACAACATTCAAAATTTTGACGGTAATATGGTAACTCTCAACGCCGATCAGCAGGCCTTGGTCACTGAATTCTCCATGACTACCACGCATATTGATGACTCACTGCACTCCTATGCAAACTCCATCGTAGTCGAAGCCAAAAAGGGGGAGAAGGAATACATAGGTAAGATGGCTGAGCTTCTGGAAGTCATGATTAACAACTTCGAACAGTCCAACAAATATGTCTATGACAGTTGCTGGTGGATGCTCCAACAAGCGTTAGGCGTCGTTTTGCATGAAAATCCTGCGGGTATTCATGCTCCTGAGACTTCTACAGCTGCTGAGGTAGTAAGTGTTGCAGACGTTCCCATGAGTGAAGCTGATGCTAGGGCTATTTCCAAAGCAAAACTGATGAGCATGTTGACCAAGAGGCCCTAGCAAAAGCCAGGGGCAAGAGAAAAGCTCAAGAAGGGACCTCCAAGGAGACACTAGCTGAGAAGAGAATCAGACTAAGTGAGGAGGAAGTACGAAATGAAAAGTGGAGTCCAGTTTCAAAGAATATCATCTTGGACACCTTCTGGCTACAAGAAAAAGGATAAATCAATCGAAACGAAGTATACAGTCAGTATGAGTGGGAAATGCACAAGACGTATGAAGTGAAACGAAACATCTTCTTCAGGACCAACACGGCAGCAGATAAAGCTCCTCCTCCCAGATATTATCCGAAGCCCAAAGAGTATATGGAGAGGCAAAGAAAGAAGTATTTGGCGCAAAAACTCAAGGATGACTTAGCCAAAGAAAAATAGTCAAAACTTTATAGCTTGTCATTCTCTCTTAAGAACGATTAATGGTTATTGTTATTATTTGAACAATCTTGAGATTATGTATATATACATATATATATATATATATATATATGCATTTGAAATTATGAATGACTCAAGTCTTGATTTGTCTGCCTATATTATCTTGTGCTGCATATTTAAATTCTGAATGCTGTTTATATTATTTGATTGGTGTTATTCATCTTAGCTAGTAGGGTTTTGGCTTCGTCAAATAGGTGGAGATTGTTGGGTATTGTATCCACAATTACCTGGATTTGAGGAAGCCACCTGTCAAGCTAAGATGAATTCACAATGTATTTGATGAAACCTCTCAAGTTGTGCTTGCAGTTATTATACGCTAAGTGCACACCAATGTCAGGGTGCAGTAGGTCAATATACACGGGTCTGCACGTCGTAATCCCTCGTTGAGCAGATCAGTGTGTTGGCCTATGTGTACTCTCTCTATTGGAGTGCACTTACTTTCAAGTACAGGGCCGTGTTTATACAAGAGCAGACAAGGAGCAAGGATGGGTCAAGGAGCAGCTCTTGGGTGGAAAGACAAAAATTCGTCTAAGTATAATTCGACGAGAATCAACAAGTGATTCTCGCCGAATCGTCGAGAATCATTAGTGATTCTCGCCGACTCTATCCGGCTACCTCAAAACGGTGCCAAGTAAGATTCGGCGAGAATCACTAGTGATTCTCGCCGAACCCATCGTTGAGCAGATCATGAATACCAAGTTATATTCGTTGAGAATCAACAAGTGATTCGGCGAGAATCACTAGTGATTCTCGACGAATCGTCGAGAATCACTAACTGATTCTCGCCGATTCGTCGAGAATCACCTGCGATTCTCGCCGAGTTTTACTTGGCGTTTTCTCTGGAAGCTGCTGGACCGGATTCTGCCGCTGGACTATGTTGAACCGGAACTAGGGTTTCCTTCAGGTGGGACCCACAACGGTCATTTAGGAGTATACGTGTGTATAAATACACGGGTATTTTTGAACAGTAGCAGCAGCGAAGAAGAAAAGAAAAACGCGAGCCGCGACGTGACCTAGATCGCTGTTTCCGCTCCGCCGCCGCCGTCGCCGATCTCGCCAAGTTGGTCGCCGTTTCATCGTGGTTTCGCCCAGATCCTCCTGCGACAGAAGCTTAGCTAAGCTTAGCGTCTCACGTGTCTAACCGGAGATCTATTGTCTCTTGATTTGTAGATCGGTAAAATCTTCCCCATCCGAATCGATCAAGACGATTGATCCTAGTCTGACTGTTGGTAGACCTAGCTTGCTTCGCTACGAAGTTTGGATCTCCAAAGAACATCAGCCACACATCGTTGTTGCCGCCGATCCCGTGAACCTAGCCGCCGTCCATCTTGCCGCCGCCGGTTCCGGGGAGATTCTCTCCAAGAGAGACCAAGGTTGTGGACTCTTTGTAGACTTCAATATCACGTCGTCAACGAAGAGGGACACCGTAGTCTCCACACGTAGTTTGTATTTCTTGTACATTCTATTTTACTTTTGTTGTAAAGGAACGTTGGTTCCTAGTTATAAGGGTTGGGTGCAACCCGGTTTGTGGGAGTGTTGACTCCTACGTGTGGAAGGGTTCCTTCCGATAGTGCAAGGATTGGATTTCAATCCTGTTGGTGAAGAGACCGAGTCGTCCCTTGTTGGGAGATAGGTCGAAGGGGGAAAGTGGATGTACCCAAGTCGGGGAACCACTATAAATTGCCTGTGTACTTTCTTTGTTGTGCCATTTTATTTTCTTGTGCAGGTACAATATTAAATTCCGCAAAAACGCTGCACTTCACCTATTCCCCCCCCATAGGTGGAGATAGTTGACACTAGGTGGACTTTCATAAACTCCACAACATGATATGATTTTGTGCTTAGAAATCGTTTCTAGGATTTTTATTACTCAGTGTTTTTTTGAGTGAATTTTTTAAAAAATCGCTTTCGATAATTTCCAAAACCATATAAAATGAACTGATTTGCGATTTTGAGCCCAAATCTAGGGGTTTTTTGAGTTCTTCTGAACCTACTCACCTTTCGCAGACGATTTTAGAGTGAGGTATGAAAAATTAATCTTCCGTATAGTACTTATTTTTCTCAGATTTTCCATGGGAGGGAACTCCATTGATGTTTCTTCCGATGTTTTCCCTGTTTCCCCAATTTTTGTTCAATGTTTTTTCTTGATCCAAGTGTTTTATGGTTATGGTTTTGTGAAAAAAAATGTTTAGGCTATTAATGTTAGAAATCTAATAATTTGTGTGTTTATTATTGGATTTTTTTCTCTTTTGTTCTATGTTCTAACTTCATCATTTTGTTAGTTAGAGTTTTTGTGAGATTAATCCGTTAGTTTAGGGTTTTGATTTTAGATGTTCGCTTATATTCTAGATCTACTTATTTTTGGTTTCAGGTTTTGAGAAAATTAAAACAAATGTTATTTGTTCCTATTTTGAAATGGTTTTTGGAGGAAGAAGATGGTGAACAATGCTCTAACACTAACGCCCAGTCATAGCATGCTATCGTCGGTGGTAGTGCCATATATTTTGAAATGTGATGTTTTTTGGTTTATTTTTTAGGGAATGGCTTCTAGCTCTCGAGCAGGATGTGTGTCCGAAGGTTATGGTGGAGGAGAGTATGGGCTTCATCCAAATATATAGGGAGCCCCAGTCGGTATGAGCAAGTCTCTGTGGGTGGACATGTCCATGCATGCATATATCTACCAAGTGTTATCTGATGTAGGCCTTATGTTGGTAATGGTATATAATAGTTTTTTGTCAGTGTTTGTTAGAGAGTTTTATAACTTGAAGAACCCTTCTAATTCTCAACTTGTCAAAGGTGTGTGATCATTTCTTAATGTTCAAGTGGTAGTGATTTTTCCCACAGATTTGTGGAAGGAGTTTAGCGTAGTACATTGCTTAACCTGACTGGATGTTGCGGAGGGATTTCGAGTTCTTCGAGACTGGACAATTATAAACATGGTTTTGTATAGGGTACCAGATACAATTGATTTGATTACTACCACATCCACACTTTGACCCGAATCTTTTATCATTCAAGATATCCTCTGTCATATGAGTTTGTTCAAGGTTAGGGACACAAAAATAATTACACCAAAGATTTCAATATTTACTTTCTATGTTTTTTACAAGATACCATTTGATGTGGTTGAACTCTTATTAGCTTTAATGAGACATGATTTCAAGCTGAACGATCTAAAATAATTAAGGTTAAACTCTCTGCAGCTTGGAGGAATAATCTATAGGGTAATCTACGAGAAATAACCTACACTTAGTATGGCTCACTACTCGATTGACATCCACCCTGTTGTGTTAGATACATCCACTATCTAACTATCTTTCCTAAAGGGGGACTTATCAACACTCTCAATCCATCAAAGAGATTCACAATGTGAGGCTCCACCTGATTATAATAGTGCATTGGAAAGAATAGAGAAGAAAGTAACCAAAATGACCAAGATGATTAAGTTCATGATGAAGGCCCTCAAGCTTTCTCCATCCAGCGTTGAGAGGGCAAAGTGGGCTACTATAGATGAGGAGCTGCCATGCTGATCACATCGTCGATCCAAAAGGTAGAGGGATTTGGGAGATGGAAGCAACTATGTAAGAGGTACACGTGAGGAGTGATTTTTTTGTGTGTATTAAATTGGTGTTTGTACAATTTAATTATTTTGTTAATATCGCCTAGCGGTAGTTACTAATGCTGGCAATAGTCCCAGTGATTGTGTGCTATGTTTTTTTGTTGATCTTCGTAGTTATACTACTTTATCCTATGTTTATGCTAGTTAATGTAAAGTAGGATTTTTATGGTATTTTGAGCTGGGATATTTCCCACTCCACTCGTGATGATTTTTAGCAGACGAGGAATTTGGATAACCATCGAGTACCAAGCGCGTTGGTCCCCATGGCTTATGTTGAGATAAGGAAGATGGCAGCCAAAGTGATCCATTTTGATAGTTCCTTTGGGAACTTATATAGTCCTAGTTTTTGGCCATACAGAATGTGTTCTTTCTTTATTATTTTGATCAACATCTCCCAATTTGAACCTTGGTGGATTTTTGTTATACTCACTTATATTTCTTTAGAGATTAGTTTGAGAATACTTATGACTCTCAAAATGTTGGTTAGTGAAACTTGTGTTTAATTAGCTTTTGGTGAATAAATATTGATCTTATGATGGATAATTCATATTCCATGAGCGTTTAGATTTTTGTTGAATGTATGGATTTATTGTTTGTATGTTTTTATTCATAATTTTCTTAAGAACATTTATCTTTATTTCCAGATCTTTATTCTTAGATTTTAAATTTTGTTTGGCTTGATTATATGTGATTGTGTTGTTCTTATGAGTGGTGACAAATGATTTTATGTGATCATTATAATCTTTTAGTAAATTTTCAAAGGTGTCGTCCATCTCCGTAATCTCACTTTTAAGGTTTTCACACTTAATACACATATTTTCATGAGATGAGTTTGTAGTTATATTATTGTTTGACACATTATTTAATTTTGCTTTAAGAGCGATATTCTAGAATCATAACTTAGGATTACTGTCCCTTACTATTTTAATCATACGCTTGGAAAAATTAAAGATGTGAAATGTAGGGATAGAAGTTGTAGCAAAAAGAGAGGAATTTAGTTTGGTTACAAAATTATTAGAAGGTGTGGGATTTAAGCATGTTGTTTCCTTGAAATCTTCATTGTTGTGTCCTTTCTCTTCTCCTGGTGAATGACTGTCTTTACTTTTTATTGTGGTACACTCCATGGATTCACCACCGGCGAAGCTTTCAAGGTTTCCTACGCAGGCTTGTTTGCTCTCTTCTTCTTATGCTTGATTTGTACCTATATGAGGAAGACTGTAAATCTCATCAAGGAATCTCTCGATTTTGTAAGCAGCAGAGAAGCAATACAGTAGTTTAAAAATTCCTTGAGTGATTGCACAAAATATACTATTTATTGTTTAGCGTTCAAATTGCACTCTTCCCTACTTAGTTCTTTAGGGGCACTTTAATCGAAATTTCTCGGATTTTAGTATCAAATCGGTTTGTGAAAATATTCAATTAACACTTTCCATCCTCTATAATGTTTCCCCTCAAATAGAGGTGGTGCCAAGATGGTCTCATTTATACTAGATTCATCCACATTTAAAAAAGCGAGATTGTGGAGCACCATTATTCCCGGGTTTTAAGCGGCTTTGGAATAACATACCTCTGATACCACTTATTGGATCTTACGACAGTCATAGTGGGGGAGTGAATAATGGTTTTTTTAATAATATTCAACTTAAGGAAGAGAATCAGATAGATTATGATTTTCTCTTCCTATTGCCAGCGGAATTGATACTGCCAGGCGCTAGTAACAAAATGTTCCCTTTCTTTTAAACTTAAAATAAAATGATTGCAAACATGCAAAGAGAGAGAAATATTTTTTTATTGCAGATGTTATGATTACAAAACTGTGATCGCAATCACGCTTGGGATCGAGGCGACAAGACAAATTCTTTTCACATTCAATACCAATCCTTCTCCCAAAGATCAGGTTGGTTCAAGTGTATCTCTCTCAGTTAAGGCCTCAAACCGCCCCTAGATATAATATAGACCTAATCGCCCTAATATGTGGCGAAATGTGAAATCTTCCCAGGAAACTAACGTCCACACTAGACGATTTTCTCCTTGAGTCTCGCAAGACTCAACCGCCCCTACCTACGGTGAATTTACAATACTACACAAATAAAGGAAATGTAAAATACAACAATAATAAAGAACACACTCAATATGATGGACTTAATGGAGAATCTGTGTGATTGAACATTCTTCGATTCTGTGGCCTTCACAAGTGTTGAGAGGAGTTATTCACACCAAGGAGGAGGCTCCCATGAAAGTATAAAAATTATAGCTTCAGTAATGATCTCTATGTCTCTGAAAGGAGGAGGTTTGCTCTTTTTATAAGCACAGAAGCTAACACCTGTGGTAGAACTACTGCCCGACGATAATACTTAACGAAACTTTTTTGCTATTAGAAATCAGTAATTTAGGTAACCTCTCCATCTTTAGTCATCAACCATTTTAGGCAACTTTTCATAAACATTTTAGGCAACTTTTTGATCTTTGGAAATCAACATTTTTGATGCCTTCTTCCAAAAATGGACTTTCCTAAAGATATTGCATGGCATTAATGATATCGCCTATCGATAACACTTTCCATTTTTAGCAGCATCCTTCCAAGTCTGGCAGACATTCCTTTCTCGGAACTTTCCTTTCGTGTCATAGGTACTAACGCAAGCCATAGTGCTAACTCCTAATAGTAAAACCGGTTGTGTCTAAAATCGTCTATGTCATCTGGAGCGTCATGTGATAGCAAAAGTGGTAGTTGTTTCTGTTGGTGGTAGCAACAGAGATAGAAATACCTTCATTATTTTGACTTATCTTCCAAGGGGTACTGAACTTATAATTCATGTACACTATAAACAGACAATAAGCAAGATCAAATACAAACTATGATTTGTTATTCTCAAACCAAGAGATGTAAAATACATTACCCCTATACAGGCACCAAAATCCCCTTTTTTGCGACCGTCTCAAATACAATTTTCGGGGCATTACAAATCTCCCCCACTTAAAGAATTTCGTCCCGAAATTAAGTAAAGGTACTCAAATCTAAATAATACCTGAGTGTAATAACTCGGGGTATTCCTCCAACATAGCTTGCTCTCGCTCAAATGAAAGCTCCTTACATCCGTAATTATCCCTTCGGACTTTAACCATATGGATATGCTTGTTGCAGAGTCGATTGACTGCAACATCTTCAATACGTACTGGCTTGACCCTTGTGGTCTACTCATAATCAATTGGTACTTGATTATCCGCAATGATCTACGAAGGCTCTTGCACCACCTTACGCAACACCGATACGTGGAACACGTCATGCAGCCCACTCAATTCCGCCGACAGCTTCAATCTATATGCCGCCTCGTCAACACGCTCCAGGATTTCAAATGGTCCAAGGTATCTCGGACTCAACTTCTTCAAGCTTCGAATCCGCGATACACCCTTGAACGGCTTGATTTTTAGATACACCATGTCGCCAATAATGAACTCCACGTTCCTATACTTGGCGTTATCGTACTTTGACTCTCTATCCTGAGCGATCTTCAACCTTTCCTGAATTATACGCAACATTGAAGTGGTGTCTTCCACCGCTTGACGTTTATACACCTTCGATTCGCCTGCCTCCAACCAAGACAACGACGTACAACACTTCCTCCCGTACAAGGCCTGAAAAGGCACCATTCCAATACTTGCCTGAAAGCTGTTGTTGTACGCAAACTCCATCATGTATAGGTGATCCTCCCAATGCTTTCCGAAATCTAGGACGCACATGCGAAGCATGTCCTCCATAGTCCTGTTGACCCTCTCGGTCTGACCATCCGTCTGTGGATGAAAGGCTGTGCTGAAACTCAGCTTATTTCCCAACATAGTATGCACCAATCTCCAATCCTTCAACGTAAAGCGTCCATCTCGGTCACTAACAATACTACGGGGCACACCATGCAATCGTACAATATTCTCCACGTAGAGTTTGGCTAACGTTTCCACCGGATCTTCCTTCCTGTTCGGAATAAAGTGTGACACCTTTGTCAACCTATCTACGACCACCCAAAAGGCGTCGTTTACCTTCTGTGACTTCGGCAAACCATGCACAAAATCCATAGATATGTCATCGAATTTCCATTCTGGGATAGGTAGAGACTTCAAGAAACCTCCGGGTTTCTTGCATTCCGCCTTCACCAATGCACATGTACAACACTTGGCCACATAAAGTGCTACATCCTTCTTCAAACCCGGCCACCAGAATAATTTCATGTCTCTATACATCTTTCGTGGTTCCCGGGTGGATTGAGTACTTGGTATGATGAGGCTCATACATCAACTCCTCCCGAAGATTATCCGCACTAGGAACGCATAGGCGACCGTCCTTCCTTAGCAAACCATCTTCAACAACAAACTGGGAATTTGACCCATCCAAAGATTCATCCAAGATCTGCTTCATGCTGTTATCCTGAACCAAAGCCCGCCGAACTCTATCCGCTAGGTCACACTGCACCTCTGTCCAAAATAGTTTCACCTCGGCACTAGACTGCTTGTCGACGCAAGATATCTCTAAAGCCTCCAACTCATGGAACAATCTCTCATCATGCACCGATAACCAGTTGGCCTGCGCCGCAGTCCTGCGACTCAACGCATCTGCCACTGCATTACACTTCCCAGACACATAATGTATCTTGAAGGTGTAGTCCCCCAAGAACTTCATCCACCTCCGCTGCCTCATATTCAGATCCTTTTGGTCCAACAGGTACTTCAAGCTCTTATGATCTGTGTAAATATCGACCTTCACACCGTACAGGTAGTGCCTCCAAAGCTTTAGAGCAAATATCACGGCCGCTAACTCTAAATCGTGGACCGTATAATTCCTCTCATGAACCTTCTGTTGTCGTGAACCATAGGCTATCACTCTCCCATGCTGTAACAGAACATAGCCCAAACCATTGCACGAAGCATCACTATATATCTCGAACCCTTCGGTTCCACTTGGCGAACATAAAATAGGCGCCGTGGTCAACCGTCTCTTCAACTCTTCAAAAGCCCGTTCGCACTCCGGAGACCACACAAACTTCTGATCCTTCCTAGTCAACGTCGTGAGTGGTAGCGCTATCCGCGAGAAGTTCTCTACGAAGCGCCTGTAGTAGCCAGCAAGCCCCAGAAAACTCCGCACCTCTTCCACTGTAGTGAAAACATGCCACTCTCGTATCGCCACTATCTTCGTCGGATCCACAGCTATCCCCTCTCCACTAACAACATGACCAAGGAACGCTATCGAGGATAACCAGAATTCACACTTGGAGAACTTAGCATACAACTGATTCCTCCTCAACGTATCCAACACCATGGTAGATGATTGTAATGGTCTCTTCACACTGCGAGTACACCAGGATATCATCAATAAATACTATCACGAAACGATCCAGGTACTCTCTGAACGTCCTGTTCATCAGGTCCATAAATACTGATGGTGCATTAGTCGAACCAAACGCCATGACCGTGAACTCGTAATGCCCAAACCGCGTACTGAATGCTGTCTTTGGGATGTCGCTCTCCCTTATCCTCAATTGATAGTAGCCGGACTTCAGATCTAACTTCGAATATAATGTTGACCTAACCAACTGATCAAATAGATCGTTAATCCTCGGAATCGGATACTTATTCTTTTCCGTAAGCTTGTTCAATTCCCGATAGTCGATTCAAAGCCGCAAGCTCCCATCTTTCTTCTTAACAAAGAGAATGGGTGCGCTCCAAGGCGACGAACTTGGACGCACATAACCTTGCTCTAGCAACTCTTGCAGTTGCACCTTTAACTCCGCCATCTCTTTTGGCGCTATAAGATACGGAGAGCGTGACACCGGTTTGGCACTACACCGAACCACCTTAACCACATGAGGGGTAGATATCAACGTCTTACTCGACCACTTCATGCCCGCGAAAGTCGTCTCCCGATCAGTGTTTTGACCCAATTTAACTTCCTTACGGTTGCAATCTATGCATGCACCCTGCTCCGAGAGCCAATCCATACTGAATATTACGCTCGAACTCCACTAACGGTAGAATCAATGCTGGTAAATCAAACCCCTGGTCTCTAATCCGAATCTTCATTACGCAGACCCTATCCACGTGCATTGAGCACTACTAGTCAACAACACATCCATTATGTCTTTTGCCATCGGAAGATGTACTCCGACATGCAATACAATTCCTTTGGGTAAACAGAGACGTGAAGCCCCCTTTAACGAACGGTGCTCCTGCCGCATAAACGAAATCAAAAAAAGCTTAGCACAAGTGATTCTAGGCTACATGCACAAAGGCAACAAGTGTCTAAAGCTTAATTGCTAGAATTTTAAACCTTACCTGTCACCACGACCGCATGCTTTCTGGCCTCTTGCTGACCCAGCATGTACACATTAGGCTTCCTCTCGGACATTAAGCATCTATTCCAACAGCTGCGGGCAAAATGTCCCACTTTTCCGCAGATATAGTAAGCTCCTGGGACTTGACTTGTGGTTACCCCCAACGCACCAGATGAAGGGGCTGAGTTCGAAGTCTTCAGCTTCTTGTTCCATCTGCGGACATCCGACTTTGAACTTGGCCCTTTGAACTGTGGTTTCTTCGTACTAGAGTCCTCACTTGCTCCTGACATAGCTTCCTTAATCTTCTGAGCACCATCCCAACATTCTCGGGCAAAGTGCACTTTCTTGCCACAAGCTCGACAGTTGTACATAACTTTGCTAGTCCCAGCCTTAGCCCCCTCTTTCGACGTTCTGCGGGATGCAGTCCTCCTAGGACTTGCAGGGTTCGATACACTACTCACTGGCATCGGGTGAATCCTCCCCAAATCTAGTTCCAAAGATCTAGCCAACTCCACCAAGGCTCGGAATCCCAATAGTTTTGGTCCTAGCTGTTGGATTCGCAGCTCACCACCTAGCCCATTATAGAATCTGTCAACTATAGACTATTCGTTCTCCAATTCAAAGCATGGGTAGTGGCTTATGAAATGGAATGCCTGTAAATACTCGTCGACTGAGTGCGTACCCTGTACTAAGGACATGTTCAACTGCTGGCCTGTTGGCCTTCTTAAAGTCCTTTGATCCAACACACCACCCGACATTGAAGTTAGCTCAGGGACAAAAGGTTTCACGTTGCTTCCCTACTGTGCACTGGCCATAGCGAGCACCACTTCAACGATTCTTCTCATGGTTTCAAACGATGGAGGGGTCTCAAGCACGACGATGGGTGCACTATAATCCTCAGAAACCAGACGTTCTGTCGGTTCTGCGCCACTCCCGGTCACCTATAGTCGTACAAAATACCAATAAGTGACTAAACAAAATTGCAAAAAGCAACTATAGGAACACGCCGGTTCCTCAAAACAAGTGTATGTTTCATTCCTAAGTGGACATTCATGGGTTCTTTTTTATGTTATAACGATGACGCACACAAGTGCTCACCACCACTTAAAAGAATTCGCCCACGAATTCATTCAAGCCTGACCGTAACCAGAAGTCTGATACCAAATTATAACACCCCCATCCGTCACATGGCATATAACAGAAGTTCTAGCTGGAACCCGACGCCATATACCACAGACAGTCGGAAGGGTTATATAAGAATATACAAACTATCCAATTAAAACTACTCGTCCTACACAGAGCATTCTAGCGGAAGCTTTTAAAGTTGAAAGAAACCAAAACTTAAATCCAATAAAAATGGATGTCCACAATACACTACAGGAATGAAACCCAAAATACACTGAAATGGTATATGGCCTTATGGCCTTACAACAGTTCACTTAATAAATAGTGTTTTCCATACTTCGGCTCGCAGGCCGGCCACACATGACAAAAGTAAAGTACAACTATTCTTTACGGATTTCTACGGCCAGCACACAAACATGGGCTCCAGCCCGCTATTTGGTACTCGGCTCTGCAGCACCTGTAATCACAATTCCACCGCACGGTGGCAAACAAAGCAACGGTCAGCCAAAAACCGACCAAATTATAATGACCTCGCCCCTTACTCAGGACGGCGGTGCTCTTTCCCTGCATAACATTAGCCCAGCTAAACAATGAAGTGCAACTATATATTTCACCACAGGTGTAGGCTCGCACGGCCAAACACCCTGTGCACTCAGGGCACATTAATAATGAATCCTGTCATTACAGTATCTTCACCACCACCCCCAGGATGGCAACAACATGTGAGCATTTAGCCTTTCTGACCACCGTCTAAGGCTCCCGACTATGCCAACGGCCAGTCCCCGTCTTCGGGTCTCTCGCACCGAACCACATAGCCTAGGTCCAATTCCACTTGCCCGTTGCTCACGCCGCATATACAATTCAAGTCCTACGCGCGGGCCAAGCTTCTCTCGGATCCCAAAACTTTCCAAACAATCTCATAACACAGTTATGATCAAGGCCGGTTCCCAGACTGCCAAGTTAGCAGAACACGATTCCGCTCAATTTTCCGGGTGCGCCTTGAAGCTAACCTCCAAGGATCCCTGCTGAAATCTACCGCGTAGAAACCCGAAAAACCCAAAGCATGGAGTCTTCTCCGGCAAAACATATCAAATGCAACATCACCGATCCAGACAATACACGTTCGGGTAGGCTTCACACACAATGCCTATGCCCGTACTTACGATTCTGGACTCTATATGCAACACAAGGGGGACTATTCACATCAACCACAAGGAACACCATGCACTCACCGCACACTCGCGGGAGCGGGATTCCCTATGCAGAAAGAAAGAGCGTCACATGCTCAAGTAGAGAATCGTTACCCTTGTAGTCCGCTTTGGCGCATGGAAAAAAAACTAAACGGATGGAAATATTCGCAACAAACTTTCCTCCACAGATCCGATCTCAGATTTCGAAACGGTGCTCCGATGCTCCGCCGGCGGCCGGAATCCCTTCCTTCTTCCTCCTCTTTCCAAGTCCTTAAGAGAGAGAATGTTTGGAGAGAAATGAAGGATTAACTCCCCTATTCCCGGCCTTAACAGAGCAGGAAACTATCTGGGCCGTTGGATCTTAATTAAAGAAAACGAACGGCTCAGATCCGTTCAAAAATCTCCAGACCTGGGTCGAACACGGCTTGGCACACGGCCATGTCCCAGGCCGTGTGCCTCGCTCCAGGCACGATCGTCGAATGGAGGAAAGACACACGGGCCGAGACATGCCCGTGTCTCACCTGACATGCCCGTGTCGGGTTCCTCGACATACCCGTGTTTGGGGTCGTGTCACGCATAACCACCACACAACGGACACGACCCAAAAGAACACGGGTAGGGAAATAGGTAGGCACACGCCCGTGTAAAATGACATGCCCGTGTCACTTAGCCGTGTTTCTAACCGTGTCCTTCTCGGGATGAAAACGGCCAAATACACCAGCCATACACGGCCTTGGACACGCCCGTGTCCTAGGCCATGTACCCCTATACAGGTACTAAAATCCCCTTTTTCACGACCAACGCAAATACAATTTTCGGGCATTACAACTCGTATAGTCTATACATATGCAACAGAACTAATTTCATTCCAATCCATGGTCATTTTGAGAAAATGACAATTTTGAGTATAGTAACGCATCCCGACGATGTCGTTTTAATATATTGAGCATTTGTTCTCTAAATTGAGTTCTGTCAGTTATATTGCACCTGTATAATTGATACTAGTGCAACAAAACTCATTTCTTTCCAATCTGAGGCCATTGGGAGAATATGACCATTTTGAGTATAGTAGCGCGTCATAATGACGTCGTTTTGGTATATTGAGCATACTTGCTCAGAATTGAGTTCTGTCAATTACAATAGACTCATGTAGGAAATATGAGTGCAATAGAACTCATTTCATTCCAATCTGAAATCATTTGGGTAAAATGACCATTTTGAGTGTCATTGAGCATCACGATAATGCCATTTTAGTATATGGAGCATATAAACTCGAAGTTCTCCCCAATTAGTCGCATTGGACTCGTGTGTCATATGAGAGTAATGGATCTCATTGCACTCAAAGCCTACACACATTTGGGAAACTTGGTCAATCAGCATCATGTGCACTGAGAATCGCGCATAGGCCAATATTACTTAAATATCCCAACATTGCCTCGTTGTTCAACATTTTGGACCCAATTTGACAATGACCAATGATTGTCTCTGAGATATCTGCAAAGAGAAAATACCAAACTAACAATTCATCAAGGCAAGTATACCTATCGAAATGCAGCTAGGGGACACAAGTGTCGTATTGAAATCCGGGAACAGTTGAGTAAGCTTACTCACACGAAATCTATTATTTTATCGACGGCAAAATAAGGTTTGGCTAAATGTACTAAAAGAAGAGAACTACTTGTATGAAAAGATAAAGAGAGCGATTAACTTAAGCTTAGTAACGATGAAGGGAAAATGCACTCGATCAGAAATCACCTCGGCAAGAGTGGTTAGAAAATACGATAAATAAACCTAAGCTAATTAGGGTAAAGGTCTTTGACCGTGGAGGTTCCATGAATATTGACACGCTTCTCTCGAAGGCCGTGCCTAACTGAGTTTAGGAAGGTCCGACCGACTTTCGCCTAAATCGGAGGCCTAAAACTCGCTTTACGCGGTGAACCCTCTAATGGATTTTACTCCAATCCGGGAGATTTGAACGTCTGCCTCTCTCGAGGGGTGCGAACAACTCCCTTTACTCTTGAGTGCTCATTTCAAACTTTTGCCTCTCGGCTACCCAGAATGAAAGCAAAGGTGGAGAGTATATATCGATAATATACCTCCAACCCGTGATAAATCAAGAGTAATTCAAAGCTAAACCCTAAAAAGAAAAGGTAAGATTCAAAGCATCATAACCTAATCACTCGAACCTCGGATCATTAAGATCGAGTACATGAGGATTAGTTAATCATGGTGAGGTGGAAGAGGGGGATGAGTAGAAGAAAAATACTGAAAACAGAGCAGGAACGAAAAGAAAACAACACTTTTTATTTATAGAAACAGTGATCTTACAGCTTGAAAATGAGAGATTACAAGAACATGAAAAGGAAACTACACTATCATTAGCATCATACTACAGAAAGAAGCTAGGAGCTAATACAGGGAAAGCATAAAGCTAGAGCTACGAACTAGAAATGAAAATACATGCTTAAAAGTTCAGAAAAACAAAGGACAGAACCTCCCCTCTCAAAGGAAAGTTGTCCTAAACCCTGGAGTTGGGCTCTATTTATAGAATTTTTCGGGTCGGGTCACGCCCCCCTGTCACGCCCTGGTCGGGCGTGACCCTGGGGCGTGACACATTCGGCGCGACTTTTTCGGGCAGGAATTGAATTCTGACGGAGTTGTTGCGGTACACGCCCACAAGTCACGCCCTGGTAGGGCGTGTACCTGGGGCGTGTTCTTTGCGGCGTGACTTTTTCGGGCTGAAATTGAATGCTGGAGGTGACGGGCGGAATTGCTGAAGTACACGCCCATATGTCACGCCCGGGTCAGGCGTGACCCTGGGGCGTGACACTTTCGGTGCGACGGTGGAGCGGGAAAAACGAGCGCGCTGCGGCGATTCCTCGGAACCTGGGGACACGCCTATAGTACACGCCCGTGTCTGGTATGTCACGGGCGTGACCGAGGGCGTGTACACTAAGTTTCCACGGAATGCAGTTTCGGACCAATTGCTTCATTCCTCTGGGTACACGCCCTAGGTACACGCCCTGGTAGGGCGTGACCTTGGCGTGTCACAGCAAACTTCGGCTGAAAGCCGTGAAAACCTGCAAAAAGCAGAAAAAATGCATTAGCGACAAAAATATATACAAAGGGGAATCAAAACAAGTACTTTACAAGACATGATTGCTTTAAAACCCGAAAATATCCTAATAAAATTGACTGCAAACGTATTATCAAATTCCCCCAAGCTTAAGTTTTGCTTGTCCCCAAGCAAAGATATAAAGACAAGCTAATCATAAAAAGTGACTAATTCAAAAAGTTTTAATCATACTCACACAAGTACTATGCGAAATTCTTGCAGGGAGAATGTAAAACGTAAATCTAAAACAATTATTTAGGTATGGTTTTAACTTTTATAAACTTTACTTAATAAAAATAAATCATCCAGAATTTTGACGAAATTCTTTAAATAGATTTGAGCAAGGCAATGAAAATGAAAAGAACGTATTGAGTTATTACTAGATCCAAGCAACGCATTATAATTATATCAATTAAATAACAAAAATCTAAGTTTAAATCCAAAACTAAAACTGATTTACTTTCTTCTTTTCTTAGTTGTTAAATAAAATTAAAAAAAAGGGCGTGAATCAAAAGGACTTAATAGGACCGAAACGTTTGGTTTAGGAATATGAATAGGAGTGGAATTCAAATATAAACATGGAGGCTTAAAAATCACACTAAACCAAAACAACGAGTTTCAAAAAAAAAAATTTATTTTAAACAAAATATGTATAAATAAATTTTTTTTTTTCTCTTTATGATTTTATTTTATCTCTTTTTTTTTTCTTATTTTCATTCATTTTTGTTTTCTTCTTTTTTTTTTTTTTCAATTTATTGCTTTTGAGTACACTTTTTTCAACAATTTTTCTCCAAAGATAGCACATGAAATTTGGGCTTTGGTGAAAATGAAATGGTGTGTGGAGTTTATCAAATGAATTTGGAAAAAAGGCTCAAAAGCGGCTAACTAGTGGTAAAGAGTTTAGGTTGGCAAGAAAGCTCAAACGTAAACAAAAATGGCCTAAATCATTTTCACGCATTTTTTTTTAAATTTATTTAAAACATAGAGTCGATAAATTTCAAAAAGCAAGTTCGAGATAATAAAAGAAGATTGATGAAATTATCTTGAAAATAAAAATAATATGTCACTTGGATCGTTCATATCTACTACGTTATTCAAAATATGTTCTTACAAAAATCATCTAAAGACGAAAAGGAAAATAGTGGATGATAAATTTTTAGAGAAAGTAAAGAAAATAAAGAACGGAAAACCATAATAGAAATGCACGGTTTAGAGAAATATTTTACCTTAACATGCTACCGTGAATTAGAAACACAGCATGGCCAACATTTTACTTGTGAAATATGATTAAAAAAATGATTAGAAAAATTATAATTAACTACGTTGTTTATAAAGAAGTTTGAGAAAAACAAAACATAAACATGGGGTACTTATTGAAATACCAAAATGCAGCTATATATATAAGAATTTTTTTGAAATTTGGTGAATTTTGGATTTTTTTTTTTTGGGATATTTACAAAACAAAAGAAAAAAAAAGAAGGAGGAAGTCCTCCCCCAAGCTTAAAATCTACATTGTCCGCAATGGAGAAGGAGGTCGGAGAACGAGAGAAAAGTAAAGTACAGAAATAAAAGACAGAATTGAAAAGCAGGTACTTCCCCGTTTTTATTTTGCAGGGCAAGTTGAGTGATGCCGCTCCTCCATGCCTGTGCTGTGGATCTTCATGAAACGTCGTCCGGCGGACTTTGGCATGGAAGCAGAACCGTTGGAGCAGGCGATCGCAGAAGTTTCAGCTTGCCGGAGCCATTCGGGGCAAAAAGTGTAAAATAAAGAAAACAGAAAAAGATAACTTGGGTTGCCTCCCAAGAGCGCCCTTTGTTTAAAGCGTCGTTTGAGCTCGACGCATCAAAATAAATGTCCCAAATTGTTTTTTAAAATAAAGTTCGAATAAATGTCAAAGTTTGTGAGTAAAATAAAGTTCAGATTAATCAAATGTCAGGACCGGAAAGATAGAGTTAACAGGGTTGAGACTGACATCATCACAGAAATACAGTTTAAGACGCTGACCATTCACTTTGAAAGTACCCTTATCGGGTGAGAAATTAAAACAGTACCATAAGAAAAGACTTCTAAAACAGTAAAAGGCCCAGACCAACGTGATTTTAATTTACCCGGGAATAAACGTAAACGAGAATTATAAAGAAGCACTTGGTCGCCCGGCTTAAAGATTTTTGGGTGCCTAAGATGTCGATCGTGTAAACGCTTCGTCCGCTCTTTATAAAGTCGTTATTTTCATATGCGTAAGAGCGCCACTCGTCGAGTTCGTTAAGTTGAAATTTTCTAAAATCGCCGACAGAGTGGGGATCGAAGTTTAAAATCGTAAGGCCCAAAAGGCGCGGTGCTCTAACTCTACGGGTAAATGACACGATTTTCCATAAACCAACCGATATGGCGTACATCCGAGGGCGGTTTTGTACGCTGTTCGGTAGGCCCATAGAGCATCGTCTAATTTGGCTGACCAGTCTTTTCTAGATGTGAAACAGTCTTTTCTAAAATTCTTTTATTTCTCTATTCACTACTTCGACTTGTCCGTTAGTTTGGGGGTGGTAGGCAGTGGAAAGCTTATGAGTAACGCCATATTTAGTTAGGATTTTTGAAATTGTGCGTTACAGAAATGGGAACCCCTATCACTAACGATAGCGCGCGGCGTACCGAATCGAGAAAATAATTTTTTGAGGAAATTAACTACGACTCGGGCGTCATTCGTAGGAAGAGCTTGGGCTTCGGCCCAACGTGAAACATAATCAACGGCAACTAAAATATACTTATTCCCGAAGCTAGAAGGAAAGGGCCGACAAAATCAATCCCCCAGAGGTCGAAAACTTCGCACTCTAGGAAAATTTTGTGGCATTTCATTTTTATTCGAAATATTCCCCGACCGTTGGCAACTATCACACCTACTCACAAAGGCATGCGCGTCTTTAAACAGGCTGGGCCAGTAAAAACCCGCGCTTAACACTTTGTGAGCGGTGCGAGCAGCTTGATAGTGCCCACCTGTCGGTCCTTCATGCAAATGTTTAATAATATCTAATCCTTCATCAAAGGAAACACACCTCCTGATCACTTGGTCTGCACAGACTTTAAAAAGATGCGGGTCCTCCCAAAAGTAGTTCTTCAATTCAGAAAAGAATTTCTTCTTTTGCTGAGACGAGAACTCTTTTGGGAGCACACGAGCCACTAGATAGTTGGCGATGCGGGCAAACCAAGGAGAAGTAGATGTGTTAATTACGAAAAGCTTCTCATCAGGGAAATAGTAATGAAAAGAATTTTCATCTAATTGCTCTATAAACGGGTTGTCTAGGCGCGAAAGGTGGTCGGCGGCCAAGTTCTCGGCACCTCGCTTATCACGGATCTCTAAGTCAAACTCCTGGAGGAGTAAGACCCAGCGAATCAAGCGAGGCTTGGCATCCGTTTTAGAGAGAAGATATTTGAGGGCCGAGTGGTCCGTAAAAACAATAATTTTCGAAAGAGTAATATAAGGGCGAAATTTGTCAAATGCGAATACTACCGCTAAGAGCTCCTTCTCGGTTGTGGTGTAATTTTCCTGTGCAGATGTGAGTGTTTTACTAGCGTAATAAATGGGGTGGAAGTTTTTGGAAATACGTTGACCTAGTACGGCTCCCACCGCATAACTACTCGCATCACACATTATTTCAAATGGAAGATCCCACACCGGAGCTATCATGATTGGCGCATTAACTAATTTTTCTTTTATTAAATTGAAGGCAGCTAGACAGAGGTCATCAAAGATGAATGGGGCGTCTTTTTCTAAGAGATGGGTAAGAGGCTTGGTGATTTTGGAAAAGTCCTTTATGAAGCGGCGGTAGAAACCCGCATGACCCAGGAAACTTCTTATGGCTTTTATGTTCGTAGGTGGCGGCAGTTTCTCGATAACTTCTATTTTCGCAACGTCTACTTCAATACCCCTTTCAGAAATTTTATGTCCCAAAACTAACCCTTCCCTTACCATAAAATGACATTTTTCCCAATTTAAGGCGAGGTTAGTTTCTTCGCATCGCTCTAGACTTTTTCGAGGTTCTCTAAGCAACTATCGAAGGAATTCCCGAAGACGGAGAAATCATCCATGAAGACTTCCATAATGCTTTCTACGTACTTGTCAAAGATGGCGAGCATACATCGTTGGAATGTAGCCGGCGCATTGCACAATCCAAACGGCATTCTTCGGTAGGCGAAGGTGCCGAAGGGACAAGTAAACGTAGTTTTCTCCTGGTCCTCGGGGGAGATGGGGATTTGAAGATACCCCGAGAGGCCATCGAGAAAACAATAAAAGCTATGTCCGGAAAGTCGTTCTAAAATTTGATCAATGAACGGCAAGGGGAAGTGATCCTTGCGGGTGGCGTCATTCAACTTACGGTAATCTATACACATTCGCCATCCGGTCACCGTCCGAGTCGGGATTAATTCATTATTTTCATTACTTACGACCGTTATCCCTCCCTTCTTTGGTACTACCTGTACTGGGCTAACCTTACTGTCGGATATAGGATAGATAATTCCTGCGTCTAACAATTTCATAACCTCGCCCTTAACTACGTCTTTCATGTTTGGGTTTATACGGCGCTGAGGTTGTATAGAGTTACGAGAATTATCTTCCATTAAGATTTTATGAGTGCAGAAAGATGGGCTTATGCCCTTGATATCAGATATCTGCCAAGCAATAGCTTGGCGATGCTTTTGTAAAATTGAAAGAAGTTTATTTTTTTGTGCATCCTGAGGTAGGCCGAAATTATGACAGGCAGCTTAGAGTCCTTTTCTAAGAAGCGTATTGAAGGTGCTCTGGTAGTTCTTTCAGTTCCAAGGTAGGGGGGTCATCATACGAGGTCTTGGAAATTTGTTCTTTTTCAAAAACTATGTCCTCGTACACTTTTTTATAAGTAAAATTAAAAGGGGTGTTGCTAGCGGCCATGGAGGCTTCGTGCAGCGATTCAGTTGGAAAAGTAGAAGAGGAACAGAAATCAAAAAATTCTTTTTCAAAATCAGAGGAGCGAGTGGAGGATTCTTCACTTAGGTGTAGAGATTCAGTTGGAAGAGTAGGAGAGGAACAAAAATTGGAAAATTCTTTGTCAAAATCAGAGGTGGGAGAGAAGGATTCTTCACTTATGGTATCCATGAAAAAACAGGAGTCATCATTAGCTAGTGTGTTCTTCATCGAGGGGTGATAGAGAAAGTTACCTCATCGTCGCCCACTCGAAGGAAGAGCTTACCATTGCTTACATCAATGATAGCTCGGGAGGTGGCAAGGAAGGGTCGGCCAAGGATCAGGGAACCTCGACGTCTTCTTCGATGTCTAAAATGACAAAGTCCACCGGAAGATGAACTTGTCAACTTTGACTAGGACGTCCTCCACTATTCCTAACGGGTATTTGACTGACCTGTCGGCTAGCTGGATACTCATTCGTGTGGGGTTGAGACTACCAATTCCTAACTTTTTAAACAACGAGAGGGGCATAAGATTAATACTCGCACCTAAGTCGGCTAAAGCGTTTTGACAAAGAGATCACCAAAGACACACGGATAGAGAAACTACCCGGGTCACTGATTTTTTTCGGTAATCCGTTTGTCAAAACCGCCGAGCACGCGCATTTAACGTGACATGAGAAAGGTTCTCTAACTTCTTCTTGTTAGTTAGGAGGTCCTTAAGGTATTTTGCGTACTTCGGCATCTGGGATATGGCTTCGTGGAAAGGCAGATTTACGTGGATTTGCTTAAACATTTCCAAAAAACGGGTGTATTGATCATCCTGTCGTTGTTTATTAAGTTCGGAAGGGTATGGCGGGGATGGATTATTTTTAAAGGTGGGTGGTGGAGTGAATTCTTTTTCTACGATAGGGGTGATAATTTCTTCGGCAGAGGATGGAATTTTTAAAAGGGGAACGGAGCTTTGATTTTCAAAACGGGAGCGGAGCTTTGATTTAAAAACGGGAGCGGAGCTTGCCTCGGGTTCTTCACTTACCATACCAGGAACTTTCTTCCCACTCCGAAGAGTTATAGCTTTCGCTTGCTCTCTCGGGTGGGCTCGGTATTGGAAGGAAGAGACCCTAAGGGTCGCTCAGAAATCATTTTAGCGAGCTGTCCTACCTGATTTTCTAATTTTTAACACTTCCGTTAAGGTCTAATCGTAGCGTCATTAGCATTCATGTATTTTGAAAACACTTCCTCCAAATTTGGAGGTTTTGGAAAACTTTGAGGAGGTGGTGGTGGAGCAGAAAAATCACTTTGCGGTGGCGGGCGCACAGCATTCGATGGATTGCTCCACGAAAAATTCGGATGATTTCTTAACGCAGGATTATAACTATTCGGAAAATTAAAACCAGGAGGATGATAATTCGCAGCAGAAAAATTATTAAAAGCAGTTCTAGGCATATTATTTACATAATCCAAATGTTCGGCGGGAGGAGTTGCAGATTCCCATACCTGAGGGGCGGAGGCAGCAGTCATCTCCGTAATTTTTTTGCTTAATATTTCAACTTGCAGTGCGAGTTGTGAGACGTTGTCCACTTCAAAGAGACCTGCAGGTTTGTTTGGGCGGGACCTAGGCACATTCCACTGGTAAGTGTTCATGGCCATGTCTTCAAACAGCTCAAGAGCTGCTTCCGGGGTCTTATGGTTTAAAGTACCGCCAGAAGCTGCGTCTATCATTTGCTTCGTGCTTTGATTTAGCCCATTATAAAACGTCTGCACCTGCAACCATACAGGCAGAGCGTGATGTGGGCATCGTCTTAATAATTCTTTAAATCTTTCCCAGGTTTCGTAAAGGGTCTCAGAGTCTATCTGTCCAAAGGCAGAAATGTCATTCCTAAGTTTAGCTGTTTTAGCAGGCGGAAAATACTTGGCCAAAAATTTTTCAGTTAATTGCGTCCAAGTAGTTATGCTATTTTTAGGAAGGGTGTTCAGCCACTGCTTAGCCTTAATTCTAAGAGAGAAAGGAAATAATCTTAGCCTAATAGCATCATTTGTGACACCATTTATCTTGAAGGTGTCACAAATCTCAAGAAAGCTGGCTATGTGTGCGTTCGGGTCTTCATCTTGAAGCCCGTCAAATTGCACATACTGCTGCACCATTTGAATTATGCTAGGCTTCAGTTCAAAATTATTATTATTTATTGCAGGGCGAACTATACTCGTTTCTGTACCCTCGAGATTTGGTCGTGCATAATAGGACATAGGCCTTTGCACGACTTCCTCCACGTTGGGTTCTGCCATTCTTAAGGTAGAAAATGACTCGGAATCCTCAACCGGCACTTGGGTAGTAGGGCCTTGAAATCGCGATCTTCTCTGAAGAGTACGCTCAATTTCGTGGTCCAGGTCCAAAGTAACCGACGGACTTCCGCGGGTCATACACTAGAAGAAGAGAGGAGAAGCAAGACTAAAAAGTAAAAAAAAAGCTAATGAAGTTGGAAAAGTTTTTTTTTTTTTGAAATAGATTTTTTTATATTTTAACTCCCAACTTCCCAGGGCTACCCGGTGAAGGTTTCGCAAGGTACTAGACAAGATAGTGGCATTTAGAGCCACTTTGCCCTTTTCGAGAGAGTTAGGTGGTGTAGAAAATTTTGTGATGTGGGTTTCTATTACGAATGCGGTAATTAAAATCCAGCCACTTTATCTCTGTGCGAGTAGGCGGAAATGAAAAGCTATACTCACGCACTCGTCAGAAAATTAAAACACACCCACTCGACAGAAAGTAAACACACTCTACTGAAATAAAGCCTGCCAATTAACTCAAGTGAGTAGGCGGAAAAATAAAATACGCACACTTGCTTGAAATAAATCAGCCAATTAACTCAAGTGAGTAGGCGGAAAAATAAAATACGCACACTTGCTTGAAATAAAACCAGCCAATTAACTCAATGAGTAGGCGGAAAAATTAAAAATACGCACACTTAACAAAATCCAGCCATTGACTCAAGTGAGTAGGCGGAAAAATTTTAAGAAGGAGGCTGAGAAAGAGAAGTGATAAAATTAATATATTCGCGTTTTTCAATTTATCAACAAGCGTTGCTTCTCCCCGCAACGGCGCCAAAAACTTGATTGTCTCTGAGATATCTGCAAAGAGAAAATACCAAACTAACAATTCATCAAGGCAAGTATACCTATCGAAATGCAGCTAGGGGACACAAGTGTCGTATTGAAATCCGGGAACAGTTGAGTAAGCTTACTCACACGAAATCTATTATTTTATCGACGGCAAAATAAGGCTTGGCTAAATGTACTAAAAGAAGAGAACTACTTGTATGAAAAGATAAAGAGAGCGATTAACTTAAGCTTAGTAACGATGAAGGAAAATGCACTCGATCAGAAATCACCTCGGCAAGAGTGATTAGAAAAATACGATAAATAAACCTAAGCTAATTAGGGTAAAGGTCTTTGACCGTGGAGGTTCCATGAATATTGACACGCTTCTCTCGAAGGCCGTGCCTAACTGAGTTTAGGAAGGTCCGACCGACTTTCGCCTAAATCGGAGGCCTAAAACTCGCTTTACGCGGTGAACCCCTCTAATGGATTTTACTCCAATCCTGGAGATTTGATCGTCTGCCTCTCTCGAGGGGTGCGAACAACTCCCTTTACTCTTGAGTGCTCATTTCAAACTTTTGGCCTCTCGGCTAACCCAGAATGAAAGCAAAGGTGGAGAGTATATATCGATAATATACCTCCAACCCGTGATAAATCAAGAGTAATTCAAAGCTAAACCCTAAAAAGAAAAGGTAAGATTCAAAGCATCATAACCTAATCACTCGAACCTCGGATCATTAATCGAGTACATGGAGGATTAGTTAATCATGGTGAGGTGGAAGAGGGGGATGGGTAGAAGAAAAATACTGAAAACAGAGCAGGAACGAAAAAGAAAACAACACTTTTTATTTATAGAAACAGTGATCTATAGCTTGAAAAGAGAGATTACAAGAACATGAAAAGGAAACTACACTATCATTAGCGTCATATACTACAGAAAGAAGCTAGGAGCTAATACAGGGAAAGCATAAAGCTAGAGCTACGAACTAGAAATGAAAATACATGCTTAAAAGTTCAGAAAAACAAAGGACAGAACCTCCCCTCTCAAAGTGAAAGTTGTCCTAAAACCCCTGGAGTTGGGCTCTATTTATAGAATTTTTCGGGTCGGGTCACGCCCCCCTGTCACGCCCTGGTCGGGCGTGACCCTGGGGCGTGACACATTCGGCGCGACTTTTTCGGGCAGGAATTGAATTCTGACGGAGTTGTTGCGGTACACGCCCACAAGTCACGCCCTGGTAGGGCGTGTACCTGGGGCGTGTTCTTTGCGGCGTGACTTTTCGGGCTGAAGTTGAATGCTGGAGGTGACGGGCGGAATTGCTGAAGTACACGCCCATATGTCACGCCCGGGTCAGGCGTGACCCTGGGCGTGACACTTTCGGTGCGACGGTGGAGCGGGAAAAACGAGCGCGCTGCGGCGATTCCTCGGAACCTGGGGACACGCCTATAGTACACGCCCGTGTCTGGTATGTCACGGGCGTGACCGAGGGGCGTGTACACTAAGTTTCCATGGAATGCAGTTTCGGACCAATTGCTTCATTCCTCTGGGTACACGCCCTAGGTACACGCCCTGGTAGGGCGTGACCTTGGGGCGTGTCACAGCAAACTTCGGCTGAAAGCGGTGAAAACCTGCAAAAAGCAGAAAAAAATGCATTAGCGACAAAAATATATACAAAGGGGAATCAAAACAAGTACTTTACAAGACATGATTGGCTTTAAAACCCCGAAAATATCCTAATAAAATTGACTGCAAACGTATTATCAACCAACATTGGGACTCACTCTAGGGTTGACTTTGGTCAAACTCCAAAAAATCATGATTTGTTTATGAATTTTAAGAAGAGGATTCACCACTCCTCACCATGACACACCTTTGGCCCCACCTCCTAGCCATATATATGTCAAAACTTCTATAAGAGCTCCCTTTTGAAGGTAAGGATGTGTTGAAGCCTATGGTTCGCATCAATTAAGTTTGACAATATCAAATCACGTGTTTTATTTCATCATACGAGTGTTGGGTATAGTGTGCAGGTTTATAGGTACAAAAAAAAAAAAAATCAAGTTCTGGCACCTACTGCCGAGTTTTAGAGCTACCACCAGCGTTAACTTTGATTTATTTCTGGATGAGAACTCTATGGCCTACCGCATGGCATTATCTATCTTATCGGGCACTATCTATCTCAATGAGAGTTGAGTCATTCTACTACCTCTAGGAAATAGCTCTGTAACGTTCCGCTGTAGCACAAAAGAGCGGCAAATATTTTTATTCGGATATTTTTCCAATTTTGAACATCAACCTACCGTTGGGCGCTATATCTACCGACGATAGTAGTTCATTTTTCTAAAACATATAAAAGAACGTGTTTCATTTCCTAAAGATACAACCAAGTAGAATATTTCATTCTAGGGTTTGGCCGCCATCTGGAGAAGGACAATCTCTCATCTTCGTTGAAGGAAAAGCATTGTTTCCTCCTCTGCGCATGATTGATGAAATCCAACGAATGAAATCTTCAACTACTATTTGTGGGGGATCGACTGCAACAAGAATGATATTCAAGATCATCGATCATAGACATTTTCTCAGAGGAGTTCTCTGTTCGAGAGAGAAACAATTTCTTAACTCTTTGTATTTTAGTTTAAACTCATTTTTATTGTCTAGTTGTTTGTGTGAGGGAAATCAACTGGAGGATCAATGAAATTCGGGAAGGTTTTCATGAGAAATCATCACAGTGAGGGACATCTAGATCGGGGTATCCAGTGTGAGGAAAATCGACTGGAGTGTTGTCAGAATCTAGGAAGGGTTTCGTGATAAATTATCTCGGTGAGGGATGTCTAGATTGGGGGATCTAGTGGGAATCTAAGACACTTTTGGAAGGAAGGTGAAGACCGGGATCGAAGACCTTTTTGGGGTGGGGGAGGGAGAGATCCAACCAGTACAGTTAGAGGGTCGATATAGAAATAAAAAGAGAAATTTATATTTCATCACTTCTGATCTCTGACATCATGGAGATCTAGTTGTTCTGAATTATAAACCTCTTTTGTTATTCATTAATAAAAGTATTGTTCATTTATTATTCTCTCAATATCATGATTGTGTTCTGGTAGATCCTTGAAGGTCGTGTGAGTCTGTATAAGCTAAAATTTTACAGAGAAATTGACTTTTGTGACCTACTGTCGGGTGCTAGCAAGCTAACTCCCCGTAGTAGCATCCAGAACCAGTTTTCAAAGGTAAAACAAGTTTTAATATTAAATAAATCTGAAAACCTTATTCCACCACTCTAAGTTTGGCTACCCGATCGAACAAGTGGTATCAGAGCAGGTTACTCCAAAAATGATTTCACAACCAGGAAAATGGCCAACCCTGATTGCGAATAGTCTAGTGGGGAGAGAAAGTTATACACAGAGAACTTGTTAGCACCACCTTTGTTTACAAGAGTGAACTATAATGAATAAAGAACACTAATGAGGAAGTTTCTTATATTATTAAATATAGAAGTTTGGAACATGACTTGTATCAAGCCTCCTAAAAATTTAAATACACACAAATGTTGTTTAAATTGCAAAGCTATGAATAGTTTGTTTTGCGGTCTTGGTAAAGAATTTTCAAACACATCTACACGGTTTGTACTGCTTATGATATGTGGAAATTTCATGAGTGTACGTATGGCTCTTCTTATGCAGAAGATGAATCAGAGCAATCCCGCATGGATCCAAGGGAAGAACCAAAAGAAGGCTTTCTCTTAGAGTACGACATGTCGAATGCAGCATATAGAAGAGAAGATGAAATCTCAACCATAGAAGAGGAATGTCAAGATCAAGCTAAAGGAACATTATGCTCAAGCACTATCTCGTCTAAAAGCTCTATGAGTAAATATTATGTTGTTCCAACATCTTTTTTTGCAGTGTGTGTGCTAGATAATGCTAAACGTAGAATTAAGAAACTAAAAAAATATTAATTCAGGATTGCATTTAGAAAATGAGAACTTAACGGCACAGCTTATTGAAGAATCAAGACATATTGTATCAAGCTCTCCCACAATCTCTTTAGTTGAAAACTCTTCACCATGTACTCATTGTAGTGTGTAAAAGAAAAATACATGGGTCTTAAAAAGGAGTCTCTTCTTGTAATGGAACGAAATGAAAAATTATGTTTAGAAATTTCATCCTTATAAAGTAATTGTGTTAGATGCATGAATTATATAATTTAAATTAAAGAGATGTATGAGACTTTTGAAAAATACAAAAATAAGCATGAAGCTCCAATTAAATCTATAGTCTCCACTCTTAAAAATACGCACAATTGCGTATAAAAAAGCTAGTCACAATCTTAAAATTAAAAATAAAGAATTAGTTACAAAAATCAGCATTCTTAAGGAAATTATAATTAAAAACTCACAAAACACAACTCCTAAATCTCAAGTAAAACCCAAAAGTATGTTGAATATGATTTGTCATATAATAACTAAGTCAATCAACGAGAGTAGAAACCGTCATGTTCATGTTAATAAAATTTCAAAATATAAAAATCATCATCATGTTCAAACTCAAATCACTCCCAATTTAAAATCAAAAGAACTTAAATTTCCTTTCAAGAAACACTACACTATGAGTCCTTATGTTAAGCGACAAAATTTTAACTTGGAGAATAATTTCAATATATATAAACCTCCAACGCAATATTGTTCAATTGAAGGTCATCACATAAAGACTCATTAAAATCTTAATGGAAATTGGTAATATAAATATAACATTAAACTAAAGTATGAATGGAGGCCCATCATTAAAAATGATGAACTTATTCTACCCAAAATGGCACATTCATCATTACCTCCGCATAAGCTAACACGCAGTGTTTTGGTACCAAAGAGAATCGCCTCACAAGGTCTCACATGGATACCTAAATCTTCTATCCATTAATATCCATAAATTGTGTGAAGTAAGTTCAAATTGAACTATACTATATCTTACTTCATGATATGCTTATTAGTCTTAGTTGTATGTTCTTTGTTTATTTCATGCTATTATTATTTTTATTATGTGTTTGAGCCAGAACGATATGAATATATAGCCACAAAATGAGAAGAATGTTAAAATTCATGTTGAATAGGGTAGTATCATGAAACTAATCAAAAGTTGCAAAAATAAAAGCATTTTATATATCACCTGCAACATCACTACCAGCGAGAGTTTACCACAGATAGAATATTGTTCAACCTGTCTTAGTACAACATGAATAATAATAATAATGGGGGTAGTGCCGCTATCTCTCAATATTTTGGTTATGTGCTGGTAGATCCTTGAAGGTTGTGTGAGTCTCCATAAGGCGAAGTTTTATCGAGAAAACAATGTTCGTGATCTAGTGTCGAGGCGCTAGCAAGCTAACACCTTGTGGTAGTATCCTGAACCAGTTTTCCTTGGTAAAACTCATTTTAAATTTAAATTAATCTGAAAACCTTATTCACCCCCCCCCCCCCTCTAAGGTTGGTCACCCAATACAACAAGTGGTATCAGAGCAGGTTATTACAAAAATGATTTCACCGCCAGGAATAATGGCCAACCCTGATCATGAATCGACAAGTTGCGAGGAAAAGTTGTACACAAAGAACTCATTAACGCCATCTTTGTTTACAGGAGTGAACTATAATGAATGGAGAAAACTAATGAGGAAATTCCTTATATTATTATATATAGATGTTTGACAAATTACTTATATCAAGACTCTCAAAAACGTAAATACGCAAGAATGTTGTTTAAATGGCAAAGCAATGAACGGTTTGTTTTGCAGGCTTGGTAAAGAAATTTTCAAACTCATCTACACCCTTCCTATTGCTTATGATATATGGAAATTTCTTGAGTCTACCTATGGCTCTTCTTTTGCAGATGATGAATCAGAGCAATCCTGTATGGATCCAAGGGAAGAACCAAAAGAATGCTTGCTCTTAGAGGATGACATGTCGAACGCAGCATGTAGAAGAGATGATGAAATCTCAACCATGGAAAAGGAATGTCAAGAGAAAGTCAAAGGACCATTGTGTTCAAGCACTGTCTCGTCTAAAACCACTGTGAGTAAATATTCTATTTTTCCAACATCTTTTTCTGCATTGTGTGCGCTATATAATACAAAACATAGAATTAAGAAACAAAAAAATATTAATTCAGAACAGCGTTTAGAAAATGTGAATTTAACGGAATGGCTTAATGAAGAATCAAGTCATAATGTATCAAGATCACCCACAATCCCTTTAGTTGAAAACTCGTCACTATGTACTCATTGTAGTGTGTTAAAAGGAAAATACATGGGTCTTAAAAAGTAGTCTCTTCTTGTAAGAGAACAATAAAAAAACTATGTTTATAAATTTCATCCTTAAAAAGTAGTTGTGTTAGATGCAAGAATTATAAAATTGAAATTAAAGAGACGAATGAGACTTTTGAAGAATACAGAAATAAGTATGAAGCTCATATTGAATCTGTAGTCTTCACTCTTAAAAATAGCACAATCGTGCACAATAAACTAGATACAGTCATAAAATTAAAAATAATGAATTAGTTACAAAAATCAACATGCATAATGAAATTATGATTAAAAATTCACAAAACACAACTCCTAAATATAAAGTAAACCCTGAAAGTATGTTGAATATGAATTGTCATATAATAACTATGTCAATAACTGGCAGTAGAAACAATCATGTGCATGTTAATGAAATTACAAAATATAAAAATCATCTTCATGTGCATACTCAAATCACTCCCAATTTAAAATCAAAAGAACGTAAATTTCCTTCAAAGAATCACTACACTATGAGTCCTTATGTTAAGCGGACATAATTTTAACTTGGAGAAAAATTTCAATATATCTAAACCTCCAACGCAATATGGTTTAATTGAAGATCATCAAATAAAGACTTATAAAAAATTTAATGGAAATTTGCAATATAAAAATAACATTAAACCAAAGTATGACGGGTGGCCCATCGTTAAAAATAACGCACCTATTCTACTCGAAAGGGAACATTCATCATTACCTCCCCATAAGCTAACACAGTGTTTAGGTACCCAGGAGAATCGCCTCACACGATCTCACTTGGATACCTAAATCTTCTATCCAATAATATCTATAAATTGCGCGAAGTAAGTTCAAAATGAACTACACTATATCTTACTTCACGTTATGCTTATTAGTCTTAGTTGTGTGTTGTTTGTTTATTTCTTTCTGTTATTATTTTTATTTATTTGTTTGAGCCAGCTCGATATGAGTATCTAGCCACAAAAATCAGAAGAACGTTAAAAATCATGTTGAGAAGGGTAGTGTCACAAAATTAATCAAAAGTGGCAAAAATAAAAGCATGATAGATATCACAAGCAGTATCACTACTATCGAGAGTTCACCATAGATAGAATATTGTTCGATATATCTTAGTATAACATGAATAATAATAATAATAATAATGGGGGTAGTATCGTTAAGCACTGAAGCACTGTGCGAAAAATCAGAGATGCTACTCTTTTGAAGAAGTCGGGGAGATATTAAGCTTACTCATCATCTTCTTCAACATTTTCTTCACCCCTTTCAACTCCTTGGCAGTCTGCATTATCTCCATTGCTTGCTCCTCCATCATCCCGTCATTGACCCGACTAGTCTCCCGAAGGGATCCTCCATGGTGTAGAGGAGGCTTTGAAGCAGGGGGGCATGCTCTTGATGAAGTCAGAATTTCCCCTACTTTATAGATCTGAGGGTAGTGATCTGTCAAGGTAGTGAGACCAATCAATGGCCAGATATTTCCCCATCAAGATAATTTGAATCACTTAGCCCAATGGCAGGGTATTCAGTCGTTTGGCACTAGGGAGATTTCAACCGAAATATATAGTGCATCATCGATAGAAGTAAGTATAGTACGCTAAATAGATTACCTGCGAAGATATAATACATCATCATAGAGATCTAGGATGTTATCTTCTTCGTATCACAACACTTGAATATAAGCGAGTGATGCAGTACGTCGTGGATTATGTGGGCGTCCAGAGCGAGGGTATCCACTGATGTGATGAGGTCGCGACAACCCTCTTTATCATGGAGAACTTCATTAATTTCTTTCCAGTCTATAGTAGATTTGAAGGACTCGATGATATCGAGTCGCTCCCTGCCTAGGAACCAGACATACTTTCTCTCCAGATCTTCGTGTATTATATTAACAATTTGGGTGCCTATACAGGATTGCACCCCTCTGTCCAGTTGTGTGAGAGGTGGATCCCGGAGGTTGTTGTAGATCTCCCAATCGAGCACCGAGGAAAATGTGTAACCCATTAAAATTACATAGAGTGCTCGCGTATGGTCCAAATAGTTATAGATGTGAGCATATCGCTCAGTGATGTCGACGACCAATGCCACAGTCACAGTGGCCTCATCCACCGTAGGGTAAGTTGATGCGGGTGTTCTGGATCACTTGAAGAAGCTTCTTCGGGGTGTTTGGGAGTTAGATTAAGTCATTGCCTGGAAACACAAAGAATTACTTTTTAAAATTCGGAAAAAAATCTTTCTGGTGGGTACCGCCGCGTTATAATCTACTAGCTCCGCGCGGTAGCCTGGCGGATTGTACATCTCCCCCCTCCACCAGATCTCCCCAAAAATCCTATTTTTAACAAATTTTTTGAATAAAACCTAGAGAAGAAGTGTATTTATGAACATTAAAGTCAAATACAAGAAGTCTAAATTGATCCATGAAGGAAATCCTCAAATCAAACTCAAAATAATTTGAAACCTCCATGGATCATCCCAAAAATGATGAAATCTCCATGAACTTAACTCTAATCATAACATAAATTGAAATATGGGGAAAAGGAGTGTCATTTATTTGGATTTGGGGTTACGTCGGCGGTAGATGTGAACTCAGGAGAGAGAGAATGAAAAAAAGAAAA
Organism: Platanthera guangdongensis; assembly: GCA_039583875.1. Lineage (NCBI taxonomy): Eukaryota > Viridiplantae > Streptophyta > Magnoliopsida > Asparagales > Orchidaceae > Platanthera > Platanthera guangdongensis. The sequence goes on from CM077166.1 coordinate 133,099,455, forward strand.
TGTGATGGGTTAGGCCTAGCACTGTATCTAATAAATCAAACTACTATGTTGCGCTAACTCTACCTCTGGCAGTACCATGATTTCTTTCTAATCATTTACTATCATTGTTGGTAACCAATGTTTCTCAATTGATGTGAACGATAACTCAAGATATCACGTGATGTGTCCCACAATAGCGGGGACATAGGTGTATGTGTATTAGAGTTGCTAACATGTAAACCACATCTTGACCTTAATCGGGGAGGGTTCCAGTAGGTCCAAGTGAGGAACAGGGGAGAAAGAGTGTTAGGTTGAGAGAGTACTTATATATGCACATAGGATTAACACCCAACCCTACGACATTTGTGTAGCTCCTCATGCCCATCTGTCACTTAGTACGTGGTTAGGGTGTCGACATATTGCTTGGGTAATTCTTGTCTTGAGCATACTCATGATTCTCATATACATAGCATGAACATTATTTCACTTCTCGTGCTCGGTAAAATCATGCATAATATTCTATCATATTGTCTTCAGTCTTCTTGTTGTTAGTTTTTTGTTTTTCTTGTGTCGTTTTGGTTTTCCAGTGTGCATTGTTTTTAATGTTTGCAAAAATCAAACAGAAATTTGTTTTTTTTAAAAAAACACTTTTTCTTTATTTTTATTTAAGTTTAATTTATTTAATTGTTTATTAAAACAAATATATAATGAAACCCCCAAAATCAAAAAATGGCTCGTTCATTCTTAAGATCCGCATAACTAGAACCTATAGCATAACAATCATGTGTAATGTTTGATTTAGGATTGTCAATTCTTGTTAACATTGTCAGATTACGTCATGGTGTGTCGAATCTATAGGTGTTTAGCTACTGAGTGCGATTGGATATGGTAATGTATGTTGATATGCCTTTAGGTATGTGTGAGGATATAGGTAGCGTAATGACATTTCACTGTTCACACATCCCTAGAAAATGCACTTGTGTCGAAATTCATGTGTACAAATTATAACTCGTGATATTGTGTCTAACATGCTAGAAATACTTTGAACAATCAATGTCATGGTGTTTGTGTTTTTATATAAAGCTAGAACTTTGAGCTGATTTTCTATTGAAAATGTTATTTGTATACAAGTTTAAGTGTATCTATCTATGTGGGTAGATTTTGACTGATTCGTGATGCTTAAACTCAAAAATGATATAAAATTGATAATGAAACAAATGAATGAATGAGAAAAATATTGGGTAAATCATATATAATCAACTCACGTGTCAAGCATACCCCCCAAGTACTACTCACTCCTCCTAATAAGTCTTTATGAGCATTATGAGGATGATCACCTTGGTCAAAAATATCGTTTCGATCTTGTGCAACGACTACAATTTGAGTTAGTGCTCCTTATTTGAATCTTGATATAAAGTAGATAGCAATGTGACATGATTTTTCACTCTATTTCTCTTGTGCTAGAATATTGAATTATTAAGATAAAACATATACTAAAGATTATTTCTACTTGATGTTTATTATTTTGATGATACAGGTACACATGCCATTATTTTATCTAACGCTTTCATGAATAAGAATTGGACCTACACTGTACTATATGTCTATATCTCATATGTACTAGTACGTGATTTCTATTTCTGACACTTCCAAAGTTACACTTTATTAACTCTTTAAATATCTTAGCATTGTACTGCAAGTCCTGTGTATTTATTTTTACTTGTGTTGTCTAATATTTTTACTCTAAATAGCTCGTCAAACCATTTGGTTTCGCTTGTGTTGGGTAGGTCTATATTCATGGTGTTCCGCTCCAATTTTTGCCCTTACTTCTTATGATTTTTTGCATGTGTGCCCATTTTCTCATCTCTTTAGTATCTCACGAACATAGAGGGAGAGTTGAGTGTTCAGGAGACATGTTCATTAATTCACGTCCCTTTAAATAATATCAAAAGGGTGAGAATCATGTGTTCATGAGTATATCCTATACTAGTTGATCTTTGTGTGCGGCTTAATCACCCAGGGGAAGATCTTGTGTAGGGGGAGCACACACATAGGGGGAGCACACATATAAGGGGAGCATATCTATAGGGGGGATCCGTACTAATTTTGTCAACATTGATTAGTTCTACCTGATATATTTCACAATTACTAATTGGATTACACTATACCGTGTTGTTACTATTTTAATATCCAATGAACGGAATTTGATATTATCAAAAGGGGGAGTTTGTTGGAGTCAATGGTTTGAATCTCTTTAGTTTGACAATATCAAATCTCGTGTTGTATTTGATCATACTAGTGTTGGGTATGGTGTGCAGGTTTACTGGTAAAAAAGAATGAGAAAATCAAGTTCTGGCACCTACCATTGAGCTCTAACACTATTGCCCGCAATAGCTCGATTTAATTCTAGACGAGTGCTTTGTGTCTGATCGCATGGCATTATCAATACCGTTGGGCACTAGCTCTCTCAATAAGTGTCGAGCCATCATGTTATTGCCAGTCGATAGCTTCGTACTGCGCCGAGATAGCACAAAAAATGGAAAAATATTTTATTTTGATATTTTTTTCCAAATGTCATAGACAGCTGTCATATCCACATGCATCGACCTACCGCTGGGAACTCTCTCTACCGTTGGCAGTAGCATATTTTTCCAATACATATAAAAGCGTGCGTTTCTTTTCCTGGAGATACAACCAAGGAGAATATTTCATTCTAGGGTTCGGCCGCCATCTAGAGAAGGATGAACTCTCATCTTTGTTGCAGGAAAAGCATTGTTTCCTCCTCCCGCTCATGATCGAAGAACTCTGACGAATGAAATCTTCAATGAACATTCACGGTGGATCGACTGTAATAAGAATAATATCTAAGAGCATCAATAACAGACCACTCCTTGGAGTAGTTCTACATTTGAGGGAGAAATAATTTCTTAACTCTTTGTATTTTACTTTAAACTATTTTTTTATTGTCTAGTTTTTCGTGTGAGGGAAATCAACTGGTTGGTTTTTGTAATCCAGGAAGGGTTTTGTGAGAAATCATCCCGGTGAGGGATGTCTAGATCAGGGGATCTAGTGTGAGGAAAATCGATCGGAGGGTCATCGGAATCGGGGAAGGGTTTCATGAGAAATCGTCTTTGTAAGGGACATCTATATCGAGGGATCTAATGGGTCTCTATGCTGCTTTGTGAAGGAAGGTGAATATCCGGCTCAAAGACCATTCTGGTGTAAAGGGAGAGAGTCAACCGGCCCGGGAATACGGTCGGTATAGAAACAAAAAGAGATATTTATATTTCATCGCTTCCGATCTTTGGCATCATGGATATCTAGTAGTTCTGAATTATAAACCTCTTTTAAGATTCGTTAATAAAATTATTGTTCGTTTAGTATTCTCTCAATATCATGGTTGTGTGCTGGTAGATCCTTGAAGTTTGTGTGAGTCTTTGTAAGGCAAAAGTTGATGGAGAAAATGACTTCTGTGACCTACCGCCGGGCTCAAGCAAGCTAACTCCCCGCGGTAGCATCCAGAACAAGTTTTCCTTGCAAAAATAATTTTAATTTTAAATTAATCTGAAAACCTTATTCACCCCCGACCCCCACCCCTCTAAGGTTGGCCACCCGATCCAATAGGAATGACCTTTGGTAAAAGCACAAAAGAATATGTTAGGAAAAATCCGTATGATTTACTTAACAAATTATATTTTGATTTATTTTATATTCTAGGTTTATTACCCATGATATATAGATATGGACCTAGAAGTCCTAGGTTATCAATGAAGTAATGGACAAGAGATGGGTACACTGAATTTTAGAGGAAAATCAAGAAATGCCAACATGTTTAGACTAGAAGTCAACACAACTTCAACTTAATGTCGATGTTACTACGCTTAGAAGTCAAAATAATAGAATTAAATCAATCGACATTACTTCAATTAGAAGTAAGAGAAATAAATTAAATCAGTCGACGTTACTTCAAGGCATATATCAATGCATACTTCGATATGTTGTTGACGTAATGTTTATTACAGAATTAAGTCGACAGTCAACCAGAAGGAATCCAGAGTTTGACACAACTACAATATGAAGTCGACGTTATGTCAAATAGTGTTCTAAACGGAATTTTTCTGGAGATTAATTCATATTTTATTCAAGAAAGAACCAGATGTGTGTGCTTATGTGTGTGTGTGCGTGTCTGTGTGTGTGTGTGTGCATAAAGAGAGAGACATATAATTCAGATAATAACAAGGACGATCAGATATCAAAAATAAAAATGAATAGTGATTTTGGAAATTAAGAATCGACAAAGAAGATCAGCAAGATCATCATTCATCTGCTAAAATTAAAATTCTTCCAGAATCAGTCGATCATCATCTTGTCACTAAATTTGAATAGAGTGCTAAATCTTCATCTTCTCTAGGGCTCATCAAGTGTAGAAATAAATTTTGTGAAGAATAAAGAATTATCTAGATCAAAGGGCTTATAATCCTTGAAATTCTCTCAATCAAGGATTCATCAGAGTACCAGAGATAAAATTCACTTAGTGCAATAAAGTGCTCAGAATTTTTGCTAAGAGGACTCATTAAGAAGATCATCTCGTCTACATATCTCTTTCTAATATCTATTTATTTCTCTTCTCATGTTTGAAAAAGCATTTTTGGAATCCCTATTCAAAGAATTCAGTTTAAGGTTCTAAGAGACTCCTTGAGAAAAGACTCCAGGAGTATTGGTTCAAGATCTCCTTATCAAAAGATCTGGAGATTGGTTCTGAGAGTGTCCTTCTCAAAAGAATCAGGCACAGTGATAGTGAATTTCTACCAAGGGGGTTGAAGAGTGGATGTACCCAGATTTTGGGGAACCACTATAATTTTTGTGTCTTCTGTTACTATTTGTTTTTTCTGATTGTTTATTTGAGATGTTGTGATTATATTTGTTTGGCTTAAAATTTTGGTAATAATCCGTGTACATACAAATTCTGTGAAAATTATAATTAAAATAGAAATAAATTTTAATCTCTATTCACCCCCCCCCCCCTCTAGAGAAAACTCAGAGGATTTTGTCAAGTGTTCTCCTTTTTCAAAATACCTTAAAAATAAAGGAAGTCTTTGCTCACCTAGAGTTGGGGTGAATAAGTGTTTGGCCTTTATAGAAAATTTTATAGAATTTAAAAGTAAGATAAGGTAGAACAGATCACAAGTACAGTACATGAACACAATAATTATAGTGGTTCCCCGAGTTTGGTATATCCACTTTCTTTCTTCGCCAATCTAGCAGTGTACTAGACTTAGTGAAACTTCAACCAATCTCCAGATATGTGGATCCTACAACTTAAAGATCCACTCTCCTACCTGTGAGGCACAGGCTGGCCTCCTACCTCAGGTCACAATAACCCTACCTCAAATCCATAAAGGATCCTACCTTAGAGGCCCAAGCTGACCTCCTACCTTAGGTCCTGGAGACCCTATAACCCAAAGACAGAAGTCTCTTACAATAGATCTATAAGTGATCCTACCACTCAGATATGAAAGTCTTATATAGTTTACAGTAAGTTGTATTACAGACATTCTTTATACGTAACTGATTTATCTTGAAAGCTTTGGAGTTTTCTTGAAGTTGTTGAGACTAGCTTCGTTACTAGTCTTCTAGTAGAGGTCTTGATGATGAACCCTCTCTATTTTTCTAGAAGATTTCTTCTTACTGAGAGATGATTTAGATTTTTTATTTGTTTCAGCAACTTGAACCAATCAACCATATTGAAGGTGTGAAGTTTTTTTGTTTGATTTGTCTTCTCCAAAGACATTTTGAGCTTCAATAATCAAAAAGTCTAATTCTAAAGTTTGCGTCGAGATAACTCTATCTTTAGGTAGTCAATTAGTTTGTTGGTTCGTTCGATTGTTTGTTCATGTTCTTATCTTTTATATGATCAAGATCCTAGCGGTTGAATCTTTAACAATCTTCTGTCCGAAATCTTTTCCCTTAAACAACACAACTAATTAGCTCTTTTCGCGGGGCTATTAGTGGACTACAAGCCAAACTAGTGCTTTAATTTGAATTCAACTATTCTGCAATGTTCGACTTGTAATCAAGTCGAATTCTCCATGTTAGGTTGAATTTCTTCTTTGACAACTTTGTTTCTCGAATGTTAGACTTCCAGTCGAACTTGACTATTGATTCTACTGGATTATGTAATCAAGTTGAATCTACTTGTCATTAAGTCAAATTGCTTAATATCAAGATGAGTAAGGCATTTCTAGTCAAATGACTTGATATCAAGACTAATTTACTACAAGACAAATCAACTTCATATTCCTCTTCACAGAATGATATATCATGTTTTCTTTTTGTCTAGTCAAATATTTCCATCTTGTCTGGTCAAAAGATTCTAGTCGAGGTACTAGATTCTTAGTTGTCTTAACCAGAACTTTGTACCTTCAATATAGCTTTGATCTTCAAGGAACATCAGATCAAATCATCTTATACTTTCTACATGATCGTATAATAGATTTGTACTAAACATCATCTAGTGTGTTCTTCTGTTACAGGAATCGTCTTGATTCATCTATTAGAGTGCTTTGAAGCTCAATTGTGTCTTCATTCTTTATATTTTAAGTTCATCTACCATATCCATCTTGATGGTTCAGCGTGATCGCCTTGATGCCTGCACAAAATCTATTCACTAGGTGAACTTTCATCTTCTTCTACCATTAGCTCAAATATCTTTGAATCTTCTGAATGAGTGACCAGATCTTCTGGACGAGTGTTTCCTTAACCCTTTCACTGAGATCTTTTACTGGATTCTTGTAGATGCCTCTTCATGTAATTTTGGTTTGACAATCTCGTCGAATCAGTGCCTTAATAGAACTTTAGCACTATGGTTTATATGAGCATGATTTGACTTGATTATTTAGAGTATTTGATTAGACAGTCTATCTGTCTGACTATAAGTCAAGTCAAATTTTGACTTAGTTAATTTCAAACTCTTCTGTTTGATTGCTTTTTTGTTCAATATTCTGGACATTGTTAAGGAGTCACTAAGACTAGACCTATGTTATGCTTGTACTATTATGTATATGAGATCATCACAGTAATAACAAACAGATCAAATATAATTGTGTTCATCTATATTGTGAGGACTTCTTCAAATAAGAAATATTATGGGCACTATTCCCAACAATCTTCCCCTATTTGAAGAAGTCAGAACCTAAAGTTCCCAACAATCATTCCCTATTTTAAGAAGTAAGAACCTCAAAGAGAGATGAATTACACTTAGATAATAATGTAAATAAATTTAATATCATCCAAAATATCATTCTAGAGAGTATATATATATCATAAATGTCTTTCAAGAGATTATATATATCTATAAATATCTAAGGTATCATTCCAGAGATTTTATATTTATATATATATATATATATATATATATATATGCATTTCATGTGTTAACTACATCCCCCTTTTCACTTTATCAGTCGCAGCACAATCTGTCCTTCAATTCTATGATTATCTTTGTTCTATTGCCTCCTATTCTTCAAAGCGCTTCCTCTTCGAGACATTTCTGGATGCAGTGATGATCTGAGCAACTTCATCATTATTAATGAATTCTTCACCTCTTGGGTTGAGCTTGTTTGCCAGCTAGGAGGCAATGTCCTTTATTAGAATCTCCTCCTTTTTGGCTTCTTCAATAACATGTTTCACCACCTTTGCATTCTTTGGCCCCGTCAGACCTGCTTTGTACATAGAAATTTTGACCTGCCATATATCTTTGAAAGGCTTGATTCTATCAAATAGTGATTCTTCTTTTTATTTTATCAATATCACTTTCTAGGTCTCGTAATAGAGCTTCATGTTTGTTTGGAGGATGTTAAAGAGTCTCTTCAAGTTTATCATCTTGATTTTTGAACATTTTTAAATTGTGATGCACAACGCCTCAAGATCTAACGAACCAACTGGTTATCTAAGTGTTGATATGATTCATGTCATCCTCCACTTAATTGATCTAAGTAGTAAATTCCTCTTTCAATACCTTGATGGCTCTGTCAACATTCTATTTAAAGGACTTCCAATAATCATTTAGCATTACTCTCATTTTGATTAATTATAGAGCTCAATGGCTTTTATGAATAGCCTGGCCAAAGATTTCTGCAATTCCAGATTCTGTTTCTTTCTCATTTTTTTGATAGCTTATTATTGAAGTTAGTATAATCAATGTGTTTATCAAGAATGTCTAGAAGTTGAGTAGGATTGGTTGCACGATGTCCCTTACTTGCCTGTTGACCTTCAAATAGCACTAGTTCTTGGCATGTGTTTCACTGTACATATGTCATCTTCTCTTGATGATCCATGCTTACTACGTCTTCCTGAGCATAAACCTCTGGAAGATTGTCATTTCCTAATAACTCACCAGCATTCTCAACTTCCTCTCATAGGGTTGACATCACGGTGTGCAATTTCTCCTCTATTCGATCTACCTCTTCTTACAGGCAATGGTTTATCTGCTCAACTATAGTCCTTGGTGTCTCCACCTCATTGAGTCCAGGGATTGATCAATTGCTTCTTCAATTGTATACAGAGTAATAATTTATTCAACTTCAAGCTTATCTCTTGAACTCACTCCAGATTGATTTCCCTTTATCTTTTTTGCGGCATTAGGCAAGGTTTCCACAACTTTCCAGCTGCTTTTAGATCGATTCACTTGAGAAAATGCAAAGGTGTTCCCATGAGATCATTCCCTTGGACATCTTCTAAGAAGTTGATAGAGTGATTGTGTTCTTTCGAAGTTAGGGTTTTGTTGGGAATCTTTCATTTTGTTGAAGAGGACTTTTCCCCAGTTGGTCATTTTCTTTAGTATTATTCTCATCATTAGGTTTAGCATGTCTCTCAAAATCGTTCAAATGATTCACGTAAAAAGAGCTAATTAAAAGGCAAATTTAATTGCTCCAAAAGGTAAAAAAATACAAAGGTATGCCCCCAATTTATAGATGATGGGGCAGAGAGGAGATTAAAACAAGCGATGTGGGACTATTTACAAGCCACGCAGGCTATGCGATTTGACGACGTCAAACTGCAAGGCTATAGAATGTGACTAATGTGGTTAGTCCTGGGATGCCACCAAACAATAACAGAGGACAACCGCAACTGCAGATTTCCACTAGACCGTAATTATGAGTTGTTACCAGCCACAACTACTGTTTTCCACCAGACTGCAACTGCGGTTTGCCACCAAACTGTAAATGCGTGTTGCCATCATACCGTAGCTGCAGATTTACACCAAACTGTAGCTGGTAGGTTGCCTTCTGGACTGCAACTCAAGTAGGCAAACCTCCTGGACAGCAGTGCGGAGCGTTGGTTGACAATAAGGGTTTACCAAATGGCTAATACTACCCTGTGAATTTGTAAAACCGCTAGAACTTGCAGAATCTCCAGTCTGCCAAGACTAGCCGCTAGACTTGACTTCTACCTTTGTCCACCAAGCCAGACTGCCAGACCGCCAAGCTCTATATCCACCAAGCCAGACCGCCAGACCGCTAGACCAACAAATCGCTGAGACCAATCCGTTAAACCACCAATCTCTAACTCTCCCACTCAAGATGGAACATATATGCCAACCATGCCCAGCTGGCTACAAACATTTAAACGAGAAGCAAAAATTGGTTTTGTGAAGATGTTTGCCAGTTCTTTGTTATAAGTGATAAATGGAGTGCATATTTGATTCTTCAATATCTCTTCTCTAATGAAATGGCAGTCAACTTCAATGTATTTTGTACTCTCATGAAAAACAGGATTCTTGGATATGTAAATAGCGACTTTGTTATCACAGAACATTGGAAGAGAATGATCATAGACTTTCCCTAAGTTAGTAAGTTCTCGTAACCATTTTAACTTGTAAGTTATTAAAGACATGCTCATGTACTCAACTTCAGCACTTAACCTGGAAACCATAGACTGCTTTTTACTTTTCCAGCTAACAAGATTTTCACCTATAAAGGTGCAAAAACTGATGTATACTTTCTATCTTCTTTATTATCAGCATAGTTGGCATCAAAATATGTTTCAATTTTCAAATGGTTATGCTTTTGAAAAAATAACCCCTTTCCTATAGATCCATTCACGTATTTCAGAATTTTCATTGCTGGATGAAGATGACACTTTCTGGGAGTTTGCATAAACTGACTGACCTTCCCTATTACATAATAAATATCTGGTATAGTAATAGTCAGATAGATAAGCTTTCTCACTAGTTATTTGTACACTGTACTATTTAGAAGAAGAGGAGAATCCTCAGTCCAACCATTATCATCACCAACAGCTATCGGACAACGAATAAATCTCGACCAAAGAAGACCAGTTTATTTTAAGAGATATAGAGCATATTTCCGCTGTGAGAGCACTATATAGTTGTGTTTTCATGAGATCTCAATTCCCCAAAAGTACTTAGGAGTTCCCATATCCTTTGTAACTGAAAGTTAATTTACTTAAGGTTAGCTAATCACCTAGAGGGGGGGTGAATAGGTGTTTGAGGTTTTGTTAAGTCTTTTGCTAATTTTTGAATAATCTATCTATAACTTGTCCTTAGATCCTGCAACAAGAAAGAACACATGCAACACAACAAAAACACACAAGGATTTATAGTGATTCCCCAATTGGGTACATCCACTTTCCCTCCCACCTATCCAACTTATTTATTGGACTAGATACAAACTCCACCAATATGCTCCTCAAAGCTTACATCTCTGTCCACGTAGCCTTACACACAAGTTCAATTCAGAACCCAAACTAAGAATCACAAGGGTTCCTACCTCAGAGCCCTGCAGAGTTCCTATAGCTTAGTGATCCACTGATCACCTACCTCAGCCTTATTTCTAAGGAATACAACTCATGCTCTTCAGCCCAACAGTTTCAGGCATACATCCCTACTCTCAGAGTGCTGCATCACTCCTACAACTCAGTACCCTTCCAGGTACCTACAGCTCAGCCTCCTCAAAGGCCTATAACTCAGTGATACACTTGTCACCTACAGCTCAGTGACTCTCCAGTCACCTACCTTAGGAAAAATGCCCTACACTCAGGCTCGGAGGATAGCACTACCTCAGATCCACACTTGGATCCTACCTCAGATAGCAACACTCTCCTACCTCAGGCAATTAAGCCCTACAGCTCAGATCCACACTTGGATCCTACCTCAGTGACTAATTAGTCACCTATAACTCAGGCATAAAGTGCCCTACACTCAGATTCAGATAACCTGAATCCTACAAGAAATTAAAATAGGATGTTAAGAAAAAATAAAACAACTGACTCAGAGAATAATCTCTAAGTCTACTCTGCTGGACTGAGCAGATATCTGTGTAGCAATTTCTTGCTGTAGAAGCAATAAGTCTTCTTTTACAGCTAACTTATCCTTTGCTACACAGATGAGCAGCTATCAGCTTGCTGAATGGATGAATCCACTTCTTTGTTCTTGATAGAACTATCTTGCAAAGCTTGAAGAGCTTCAGCTATCTTCCTAGCCTTCTGGCTTACTTTGCAGGACATGGCTTGAAAGCTTGTTAAAGAAGATCAAGTCCAACCACCTGCGATTTTCTTCCATTTTGTATTTTCTTCGCTTGTTCTTCGTTACCCTTATCCCCTTTTCTTTTTCCTTTTTATATGGCTAGTTTGAATCAATGACACAAATGTTTGTGGGCCAAACCAAGGATTGGTGAGGCCCACCTCATTCAGAAAAGGACAAAGAAGCTTTCGGCACCACTGCAGCATTCCCGCAATGACTACATGTATGTTGACTTTGATCACATCAGCAATAGTCATCACCATCTGGACTTAGAAAATATTTCAGAAATTTATAAAGCGTTTAGTGATGTTTAGTCCCTCAATGTCATCTCTCTTGGATCTCAACGCTTATGGACTTGTGAATTTTCTCTGGATTTTTCTCAGCAGTTATGTCTTAGAGATCTCAGGGGTTTCTTATTAACAACTGAGACAAGCTTCTGTCTCAGCGCTTTCTTCTCAGTGGTCTCAGCACTTTATTCTTAAATATTGAGACAACCTTCTGTCTCATCACTTTCTTCTCAGCGGTCTCAATGCTTTCTTCTCAGCATTCTCAACGCTTTTGAAAGATATGGTACCTAAACACCTAGAGGGGGGGGGGGGTGAATAGGTGACCTAAACCTTTTTTAAAACTTTGTTGGCAGCACAACAATTATTTCACAGATTACTACAGCTAACAGCAATTACAGAAATCAAACAATTAATCCACAGCACAGCACAGCACACCACAGCAGACACACTAATTTATAGTGGTTCCCCAATCTTTGGGTACATCCACTTTCCCCCTTCGCCTATCTAGCAGTGTACTAGATTCGGCCAAACTTCTCCACTAACTCAGAACCAAACTAGGTTCCTACCTCAGGCCCAAAGCCTTACACTCAGCCAAAAGGCCTACACTCAGCCACCCAGGCCTACACTCAGCCAATTAAGGCCTACACTCAGAGTTCTTCAACTCCTACACTCAGGCAACCAAGCCCTACCCTCAGCCTTTATAAAATAGGCTTACAATTCTCTCAGATCCAATGGATCCTACAAGTTAAAATAGAAAGTACAATAGTTAACTCTACAACTCAGAAAATAGGAGAGGAGTTGAGAGATTCTTGAAGAGTTCTTGGAAGAACTCAGTTAGATCCAAACTGACTTAGCTTCCTTCAAAGCTTCTTGATTAGAACTGAATTAGTCTGAATCTTCTGCAGTTGTTCCTTGACCTCTGCTTCTTGAAATCCAGATGACTCTGAATTCTTCTTCTCAGCCTTAGTTCCAAAGACTGAATACTTGGTTGGAGCTCTCTCTCTCCAACTTCTTAGATCTGCCGATGCACAGCAAGATCTTCTTGTGTTGATACTCAATATACCACTTTTTCAAAGATCTGAACTCTCTCTGTAAAAACGTTTTCAACCACTTCTATATTATTTCAACAATCCTTAATCACTCAATTAATCTTTTCAACAACAGTTTCTGTAAACTATGGATGCCTATTTATAGGCTTCCTTCATGGTAACCGGCTGGTCCGGTTCATAACAGACTTCTGATATCTCTGACAGTTGATGTAGACTGGCTGGGTCGGCAGCTGTCATGTCAACCAGTCACTTCTTGAAATTTCTCTAACTGTCAGATAGTGTCGAGACTTTCTGTTCTTAAGTGTCGACACTTATAGGCCAAGTGTCGACACATGTTGTGTAAGTGTCGACACAAGTCTACAAGGTGTCGACACAATTCCTTGTATGTCTCGACACAGATTCTTCTGCATGTGTCGACACTGAAATTGAGTGTCGACACAAGTACTTGTACTTCATTCTGCAACTGTATTCTTCTAAGTGTCGACACAACTCCTTTGTGTCGACACAACTTTATGTGTTGAAACTGTCAAGTGTCGACACTGCTTCTTGGTGTCGACACAAGTCTTCACTTTTGTTTCTTCAGCTGAGTGTCGACACATTCCTTTAGTGTCGACACTTGTACTTAGAATATTTTGTAACTTTTCTGATCTTTGCTAAGTGTCGACACAGCTCCTTGTGTCGACACTTTCTTCAAGTGTAGAGTCTTCAACTAAGTGTCGACACATTGTGCTGAGTGTCGACACTTTCTTCAAGTGTTGACTCCTCTGGTTGTGTGTCGACACATTGTGCTGAGTGTCGACACTTACTTCAAATACTGAGTCTTTAGCTAAGTGTCGACACATTGTGCTGGGTGTCGACACTTACTTTAAGTGCTGACTCTTCTGCATAGTGTCGACACATTGTGTTGAGTGTCGACACTTGTACTTAGATTCTGCAGACTTTTGCTGAGTGTCGACACTTACTTTAAGTGTCGACACTTTCTGGTGTTGACTCAGCTCTTCTAGGTGTCGACACTTCTGCTAAGTGTCGACACAGCTTTTCTGCATTCTTCTACACTGAGTGTCGACACAGCTCCAAGTGTCGACACTTTCTGACTGGTGTCGACTCTTCTTCCCAGGTGTCGACACAATGACTCCAAGTGTCGACACTGCTTGTCTGGGTGTCGACACAAGCTTTCTCAAGTGTCGACACTTTCCCTCTGGGTGTCGACACATGGACTTAGAATTTTTAGCTTCAGTCCAGTGTATTCCTAACCTGCACAAGTAACTCAAACAAACATCAAATACACTATGATGCATATCATTGAGTTAGGTGAGGCTTCTTCAAATCAGGTACATTTGACCAATGTACCCAACAATCTCCCCCTATTTGGAGAAGTCATAACCCTTAGTCAATGATATACATCACTCATAATTAAAAATTATAAAATGAAGTAAAACAGATATATGACAACAGAGTTAAACTTAAACATGTAATAAAGCACACATGTATACTCATTCAGCATTACAGAACAAACAAGAATTAGACACATTTATCAGAACAATCATGAAATTTGTTTAACAAAAATTGTTCATACATTTAATACATTTTCAATGATTTACACAAAATGTTTGATGTAACAGATTACAACATTCTTCAGTTTAATCTTAGTCTAATTCTGCTCTGGTTCCTTAATGACTATGCCTTTTCCAGCTTGTACTTTAGCTTTCACAGCAGCAGCAGCAGCAGCAGGCTCAGCTTCAGCAGTCTTCTTCCCTTTGGAGTCCTTCTTCTTCTGTTCTTCAGCCTTGATCTTTTGCCTTTCAAAATAATGATAGGGCTTAGGAAAGTACTTGCTAGGCTCCACAGCTGTAGGAGGTAGCTTTCCTAACTTAGCCTTCCTTCTATGTTGGACAATGGCTTCCTGCCTACTTTCATGTTTCCTCCATTCTGCCTCTGAGAACCACTTGTTCCTCTCATGGGCATTGTCCTTGGCTGCTTTCCATGCAGTGAGAATGATGTTCCTAGAAGTAGGGCTCCACTGTTCAAAATCTGGTTTTTGTTCAGCAAGTTCCCTGAACTTCTTCTTTGATAGCCTAGTCTCTTCTTCTTTGTCCAAAGCCTCTTGCATAGCAGCTGTGATAGGTTGAACAACCTTTTCCAGAATAACATTGGGCTTGCCAGCAGTTGGACTATACATTGTGCTTACATCAGCATGAACCATTTTAAAATCTGGAGGTGGATAGATTACATCAGCCACTGCCTGTTGCTCACCTCCAAGATATGTTCCTTGAATACCAGATTCAGCTACATTGTCATCATCACACAGGGGAGGATAGCCCAGTGTAGCCCTGATGGAATTGGATATCCATTTTGCATGGTCAGAACTGGCTTTGACTAACACCCTCTCCCCCTTTATGACTTCTTGTTCCACATGATCTCTCACATCATCTTTCTGGAACCTGATTTGGCTGTCCAAATACCTTATGCCCTCTTTAAAGAAAGGTCTTAGCTTGGTAAGCTGTTCAGAAATGACCTTCTTGGAATCCTTGATGGAAGTCTTGACAGCAGTTAGTTCAGCTTGAAAGAGTTTATCAAAATCAGCTTTGGCAGCAGCAGAGGAGGTTGATGGTTCAGTAGACTTATTCTTGATTTCAGTGACTATTGCATTGTGAGATGCAGTCAAATTATCATTCATCCTCAATTGATTTTCCAACACATATCCTTGCTTTAGTGCAATATCTTCTACCTTCTCTTTTATGGTTTCTTGATGTTTAGCCAGATAGACCACTGCATGAGCACCCTTTGTAAAACAATCAGTCATCTCCTTTTTATTAAGGTTTATTTCAAACCTTATTGACTTGATTTCCTGTCCCAGATCAGATTGTAGTGCCTTGTGCCCTTCATCAACATAAGTTTCTAAAGCCTTCCTTTGTTCATCCATCTTGATTTGCATGGCAAGCAGTAGAGCACTGTAATCAGTTGATGGAGCTTGTTGAACCAGTGAGTGTTGAGCAACAGTTTGGAGAGCCTTCTTGTAGCTCTGGCTCCTTCTTTTGAAAACAAAGAACTGCTTTTTCTTAGCTTGCTCAGCTTCATCATCTTCAGATTCTGATGTACTGGCTATATCCACCCTATCCTTAGGGCTGGATGGTTTTTCAGTGTGCACATCTTGTGCCTTCTCAGTATCTAGCCTTATAGGGTCTTCATGAATATCCAAATTCTCCCCCTCAGCAGCAGCATCCTTCTCTGCATCAGCAGCATTCTTTTCCATATCAAAATCATCTTGATCTAAATTCAGAAATAGATCTTCCATTGTATATTCTGGGGGTGACTGTGCAGGAGATGTACTTGGTTCTTCAACCACTTTATCAGGTATCACAACAGATGTGTCTTGGAGAACAACATCTGGTTCTTGAGTTGCTGGCTGATTTTGCTGATGGTCATCAGACAAATCAGAATTTATTATAGAAAAATTCAAAGTATTAAGGTCAACAAGTACCTCTTGAATGAGGAGGGTGGCTTGCTCACTCTCCAGTGTAGATGGTTCTGCTACACCTGGAAGCTCCCCCTGGATGTCAGCTGGCTCCTGAGGAGCAGGTGACTTTTCTGCAGCCTTATCCATTGGACTATCAGGAGTGAAGACCACATGTTCTTCACTGCCTGAGCTGCTGGAGGACTCTTGAGGCACAGCAGCAGTCTTCCTCTTCTTCCTGGGAGGAGAGTCTTTCTTAGAAACTTGTTTCTCAGGGGTGGTCAATTCCTTTGACAGCACCCTTTCCCATCGAGAGAATATCCTTGAGTCCATTCTCCTCATGTGATTGATTTTTGTTCCTGCAGCAGAGCTCATTACCTCTGGAATTGATCCAGCCAGGTAGAGACTTAGTATCCTGCCCAGATTGGGCTTCTTCAGACTTTCTTTTACTTTCTCAAAGACAATCATAGACCAGTCTGTTTTGATGTTGAAGATGATTCTGGTCATAATACTGAACATAGAGGCTGACACCCTGTCATGCCCTCCAGTTTTACTAAGAATGACCTTGCCTACTACTTCAGACAGGAATTTTCCTTGAGTGTTCATGCCTTTTCTGTTGAAGACAGAACATATTTTCATCTTAGAATCAAGACCACACCAAGTGAGTGCTTCTCTGGTCTTAGATGTGGTCACTTCCTCTTCTTCTTGAATCTTAGGTAGCTGAAGTACCTTTCTCAAGGACTTGGGTGAAACCTTGACCTTGGTTCCATGCACTCTGGATTTGATTCTGTATCCAGAGTCGTCCACAGTTGCTCCAGTAAGAAATTCAATCACTTCTTTCTTCCATATCTTGGTTGGCTCTGAAACCAAGTATTCCAGTCCTGAATCGCTGACTAGGGTTATCACTGATTTGATTTCCTGATCACTGTCGTCGAATGCGCCTCGCACGAGCTCATAGCCTTCGTTAACGTTCTCTTCCAGCTTGGGAGCCATTAGGGTGTTGAGAATTAGTCTTTAGAGAAGAGAAATGTCGACACAGGAGTTTAGTCTCGAAACTCTGAAAGCGTGTCGACAAACACAAACAGAACCCTATTTATACCTTTCTTGTTTGAAGACGAACAGGCGGGATGAATTTCTAAAGATGTGTCGACACTGTCAATAAGTGTCGACACTGACTTATAATGTCTCGACACACATGTGTCGACACAAGTTTAGTCAACAGATTTTATGTGTCGACACTTGGTTAAGTGTCGACACCACTATACTCGACATGTAGTCGAGACTTTACTTAGAAAAATTCTGAGTAAAACTTAAGTGTCGACACTTTATTGGATGTGTCGACACCTACTCGACATGTGTCGACACTAACATTCTGAAGTGTCGACACAAACTTCCTAGATGTGTCGACACCATTTTCCTGAAGTGTCGACACTTACTATTCTGTGTCGACATAGACTTGTCTATGTGTCGACACCTTTTTACTTAGCCAATTTTTGTTCTGTATACTTAATCTAAGTTTATCATACCTAGTTCAATTTTGAACCTATTAAACTTAGCTTCATCTAAGGGCTTAGTGAACATATCAGCTATCTGATTATCAGTTCTAACATATTCAAGTGCAATATCATTTCTTTCTACATGCTCCCTAAGAAAGTGATATTTAATCTCAATATGTTTAGTTCTACTATGTGATACAGGGTTGTTAGCTATTGAAATAGCACTAGTAGAATCACAATAAAGTGGAGTTCTACTTACCTGACATCCATAGTCTTCTAGCTGATGTTGAATCCACAGAAGTTGAGCACAGCAACTTCCTGCAGCTACATATTCTGACTCAGCTGTGGAGATGGCCACACTGGTTTGCTTCTTACTACTCCATGAAATGAGTCTTCCACCTAGGAACTGACAGGATCCAGTTGTGCTCTTTCTATCTTCTTTGCATCCTGCAAAGTCTGCATCTGAATAGCCTGTTAGATCAAAATCTCCATTCCTAGGGTACCAGAGGCCTAGATAGGGTGTGCCCTTTAGATATCTCAAGATTCTCTTGACTGCAGTCAAGTGAGATTCTTTGGGGCAGGCTTGATACCTGGCACAAACACATGTAGCATACATAATGTCAGGCCTACTTGCAGTCAAGTATAGTAGGGAGCCAACTATCCCTCTATACAAGGTTTCATCTACAGGTTTCCCTGCATCATCCTTGCTTAGAGACATACTTGACCCCATAGGAGTCTTCATGGTACTGGATGAATCCATACCATATTTCCTTATGAGTTCCAGGGTGAACTTTGACTGACATATGGACAAGCCACTTTCAGTCTGTTTAACTTGGAGACCCAAGAAAAACTTCAGTTCTCCCATACTACTCATTTCAAATTGACTCTGCATAAGCTTTGCAAACTTTTTGCAAAGGCTACTTTCAGTAGACCCAAATATAATGTCATCTACATATATTTGGACAAGTATTACTTTGCCTCTAGATTCCCTAAGGAATAGAGTCTTATCTATTTTCCCCCTTGTGAACTTGTTCTCAATGAGGAAACTAGATAGGGTTTCATACCAAGCTCTAGGAGCTTGCTTTAACCCATACAATGCTTTCCTAAGTCTATAGACATAATGTGGAAGAGTAGGATCAACAAAACCTGAAGGCTGCTCCACATATACTTCTTCTTTTAAATTACCATTAAGGAATGCTGACTTCACATCCATTTGGTATACTTTGAATCCTTGGTAGGTTGCATAGGCCAAGAACATCCTTATGGCTTCCAGTCTGGCTACTGGAGCAAAGGTTTGATCAAAATCAATACCTTCTTCTTGCCTATATCCTTTTGCAACCAGTCTTGCCTTATTCTTAATGATGACACCTTGTTCATCTAACTTGTTCCTGTAGATCCACTTTGTTCCTATCACATTGTGATCTTTAGGCTTAGGAACCAGATCCCACACCTTGCATCTTTTGAACTGATTAAGCTCCTCCTGCATTGCTTCAGTCCACTGTGGATCTTGTATAGCTTCTTCAAATTTCTTTGGTTCTATTTGAGACAGAAAACTTGAATATACTACAGCATTCTGATTTCTGCTCCTTGTCTGAACACCTTGTCTTGGATCTCCAATGATCAGCTCTACTGGATGATCTCTTAGATGCCTGTTGGCTGGAGGCATCCTTACTTCTGGTTGAACTTCTTCAGCATCTTCATCAAGCTGAGTTCCTTGTACTTCTACAGCTCCTTGCACATGTAGTTCTCCCCCTGGACATAAGCCATCTTCTTCTACTTGCTGTCTTGCAGCAGGTACATCTTCTATGGTTAGCTTGTCCATCTTCTTAGTAAGACCTGTAGGGCTGCACACACTACTAGACAACTCATTGTTAATTAGTTGTGTTTCATCAAAAACTACATGCACAGACTCCTCTACAACTTGTGTGGTCAAGTTGTAGACTCTATAAGCCTTACTATTATTGCTGTACCCAACAAACACTCCCTCTTGGGACTTGGCAGCAAACTTAGTTAAGTAAGACTTCCCATTGTTAAGTATGAAGCATTTACAACCAAAGATCCTAAAATAGGACAGATTTGGTTTCCTGCCTTTCACTACTTCATAGGGGGTCTTGTTTAACCTTTTAGTGATGGTAGCCCTATTTATCACATGGCATGCAGTGTTAACTGCTTCAGCCCAGAAATATTCTGGCAGTGATGAATCACTTAATAGGGTTCTACCAGCCTCTATCAAGGTCCTATTTTTCCTTTCAGCAATGCCATTTTGCTGAGGTGTTCTAGGTGAAGAGAATTCTTGAAATATCCCATAGTCTTCACACAGCTTTGTCATGCTTTCAGACTGAAACTCAGTACCATGGTCACTTCTAATTTTGACCACTGTACAGTTCAATTCATTCTGAATTTGCTTAACAAAACTATAGAAGACACTAGGTGTTTCAGATTTCTGCTTTAAGAAGAACACCCAGGAAAACCTTGAGTAGTCATCAACAACTACAAAGGTGTAGACCTTCCTACCTAAGCTGTGAACTGGCATTGGACCAAATAGATCCATATGCAAGAGGTATAAACACCTCACAGCATCTTTGTTGTCTAAGCTTCTAAAGGTGGATTTAGTCTGCTTGCCCTTTTGACAAGCTGAGCAAATGCCATCTTTGACACACTTAACTTGAGGACCATTCCTCACTAACTCTTTACTAAAGAGTTTGCCAATAGTCTTGTAATTAAGATGAGCAAGCCTCTTGTGCCATTTGACACATTGAGAGACTGTCTCATCAGCTACAAGACAGACTGGAGAACGATTGTTCTCAACCATAATGTCTAAGCAGTAGACATTTCTCTTTCTATATCCAGTCAAAATGATCTCTTGATCACTTGACCTCTTGATATGACAACCATTTTTAACAAATGAGATGTCATACCCTACATCACTTAATTGACTTATACTAATGAGGTTGTGTTTCAAACCTTTAACATAAGCCACTTGAGTAATGGTAACAAGGTTAGAAGAAATGTTACCAAACCCTTTGATGATTCCTTTTTCAGAACCACCAAAGGTCACCTTTGGACCATTTTTGATTGGGATGTAGTCCTTCAGTAGTCCCCTAGTTCCAGTCATGTGTCTGGAACAACCACTATCCAAGTACCATGTAGGGGTATGGCCACTTGGATTCACCTGCAAAACAAATTAATGAACCTTAGAACCCAAAGTAAACTTGGGTCCTTGGTGATTGTTAGTTTGCAATTTGACATAGCTACCTGCTGGCTTTCCAACAGGTAACTTGCTACTCAACTTGGCACTGGCATTGTGCCAACAATCCAAGGCAAAGTGGCCAACCTTGCCACAACACCAGCATTCAAACTTGTTGTACCTTTGCTTAGGTACAACCTTTGCTGTCTTGACCACAGCAGCCTTGTTGAATGTTGGGGCTTTGCCCTTGGACTTGGACTGATCCTGAACAGTCCTCACAGGCTTAACAAAACCCAATCCAGCCTTTCCTTTATGATGAACAAATTCATCAATCAAGGGTAGCACTGATTTAGGTTTTGAAAACCTAGCAACTAGCTCTTTTTCCTTCTGGAGATTGATCTCCAGCAACTTAATTTGATCATTTTTAAATGTAATAGTACCCATCTGAATCACAGTAATGTGTTTCAGCCTGGCTACTTCATTCAGTTTTTGATCATACTCCTTCTCAAAATCTGTTGCAGCTGCCTTGAGATCAGCAATCTCCTTTGCCTGACTTTTGGCTAGGATCTTGCTTTTCTTATAGGCTTGCAACAGTACTTGGTATTCATCTAAGAGCTGATGAATATCTCCCTCAGATTCAGAATCACTTCCATCACTTGATGAAGATGATTCTGACTCTGAACTAGAACTGGAATCTGAACTTAAGTTAGACTTTGTACCTGACTAGGTCCTGGCTGCTCCAGGATTTTGGTACTTTCAGTCAATGCCATTAGTCCTTGGCACTGAACCTCTTCTTGTTCATAGATTGATTCCATGATCTGCATAAACTCTTCTTCTTCTTCAGCAAATAGCCCTATATAGGCTTCAGCATCTGTCTCAGTGTCTGAAGAAGAAATATCTGAAAGAGTCTTCTCATTCTTTGCAACAAAGGACTTCTCCTTCTTTCCTTTGAAGTGAGTCTTCTTTTTGTCACTGGTTTCTTTCCTTCTTTCAGGACAATCTGCAATAACATGACCCTGTCTATTGCAGCAGTAACATACAATCTTAGACCCAGTTGCCTTGCTAGTCTTTGTCCTTTTCTTGTCCTTCTTTGAAGGCTTCTTCTCCTGATACTGGACTTCTTTTCCTTTGGAAAATGAAGGTCTGGACCTCCACTGTTTCTTCTTAAGAAATTTCTGAAAATGTCTGGTGAATGCAGCAAAATCTTCATCACTTTCACTGCTTGTAGATTTAGTGCTAACAGACTCATCAGATTCTGATTCAACTACCTCTGGAGGAGGAGTTGATGACTTAGTCCTGTTCTTTCTAGGTACTTCTGACTTAAAGGCAACAGTCCTTTCCCTGTGTTCAGTCCTTGTTGACTTTTCCTCCTCTTTTCTTACTGACAATTGCATCTCATAAGATAACAACTTGCCAAACAGTGTGGGAGGGGGAATTTCTCCCAACTTTGCCATTTCTCTGATGGCACAGATCTTAGTGTCCCAATCTTTGGTTAGGGACCTTAAGAACTTATCATTCAATTCATAGTTTGTGAACTCTCTTCCATAGGACATGAGTTCATTAACAATTCTGTAAAACTTCTTGTAGCATTCAGTGATGCTATCTCCTCTTCCTTGCCTAAAGCTCTCATATTCTTGATTAAGCAAGGACTTCCTATCTTGTCTTACTTCTTCAGAACCTTCCATGTAGACAATGAGGGTATCCCACATTTCTTTTGCTGTTTTACAGTGAATAAGGTTCTGGAAGGTGGCATCATCAATTGCACTAACTATGATGTTCTGTGCCCTTTTGTCCATTGTAGCTAGGACAATCTCATCCTTGGTCATCTCAGAAAAATCCTTTGGAGTTCTCTGTGTAGCATCCAAGACTGAAATCTTCATGGGCACATAAGGCCCTTCCTTGACTGTGATGTAGATCCTAGGGTCAGAGGCCTCCATGAACAGCCTTACCCTTTCTTTCCAGATTCCAAAAATCTCCTTTCTGCAAATGGGCAGTTTCATTGAACCCAATTCCTTGTGATTCTCTGAAGACCCCATGTTTCTTGATTTTCTTGAAACTGTTTCCTAACTTATACTGAATCTGCCAAACTGGATCTCCTCAGACAGTTAGTCCTTTTTGAGCAACCTCCCTCTGATACCACTTGAAAGATATGGTACCTAAACACCTAGAGGGGGGGGGTGAATAGGTGACCTAAACCTTTTTTAAAACTTTGTTGGCAGCACAACAATTATTTCACAGATTACTACAGCTAACAGCAATTACAGAAATCAAACAATTAATCCACAGCACAGCACAGCACACCACAGCAGACACACTAATTTATAGTGGTTCCCCAATCTTTGGGTACATCCACTTTCCCCCTTCGCCTATCTAGCAGTGTACTAGATTCGGCCAAACTTCTCCACTAACTCAGAACCAAACTAGGTTCCTACCTCAGGCCCAAAGCCTTACACTCAGCCAAAAGGCCTACACTCAGCCACCCAGGCCTACACTCAGCCAATTAAGGCCTACACTCAGAGTTCTTCAACTCCTACACTCAGGCAACCAAGCCCTACCCTCAGCCTTTATAAAATAGGCTTACAATTCTCTCAGATCCAATGGATCCTACAGGTTAAAATAGAAAGTACAATAGTTAACTCTACAACTCAGAAAATAGGAGAGGAGTTGAGAGATTCTTGAAGAGTTCTTGGAAGAACTCAGTTAGATCCAAACTGACTTAGCTTCCTTCAAAGCTTCTTGATTAGAACTGAATTAGTCTGAATCTTCTGCAGTTGTTCCTTGACCTCTGCTTCTTGAAATCCAGATGACTCTGAATTCTTCTTCTCAGCCTTAGTTCCAAAGACTGAATACTTGGTTGGAGCTCTCTCTCTCCAACTTCTTAGATCTGCCGATGCACAGCAAGATCTTCTTGTGTTGATACTCAATATACCACTTTTTCAAAGATCTGAACTCTCTCTGTAAAAACTTTTTCAACCACTTCTATATTATTTCAACAATCCTTAATCACTCAATTAATCTTTTCAACAACAGTTTCTGTAAACTATGGATGCCTATTTATAGGCTTCCTTTATGGTAACCGGCTGGTCCGGTTCATAACAGACTTCTGATATCTCTGACAGTTGATGTAGACCGGCTGGGTCGGGCAGCTGTCATGTCAACCAGTCACTTCTTGAAATTTCTCTAACTGTCAGATAGTGTCGAGACTTTCTGTTCTTAAGTGTCGACACTTATAGGCCAAGTGTCGACACATGTTGTGTAAGTGTCGACACAAGTCTACAAGGTGTCGACACAATTCCTTGTATGTCTCGACACAGATTCTTCTGCATGTGTCGACACTGAAATTGAGTGTCGACACAAGTACTTGTACTTCATTCTGCAACTGTATTCTTCTAAGTGTCGACACAACTCCTTTGTGTCGACACAACTTTATGTGTTGAAACTGTCAAGTGTCGACACTGCTTCTTGGTGTCGACACAAGTCTTCACTTTTGTTTCTTCAGCTGAGTGTCCGACACATTCCTTTAGTGTCGACACTTGTACTTAGAATATTTTGTAACTTTTCTGATCTTTGCTAAGTGTCGACACAGCTCCTTGTGTCGACACTTTCTTCAAGTGTAGAGTCTTCAACTAAGTGTCGACACATTGTGCTGAGTGTCGACACTTTCTTCAAGTGTTGACTCCTCTGGTTGTGTGTCGACACATTGTGCTGAGTGTCGACACTTACTTCAAATACTGAGTCTTTAGCTAAGTGTCGACACATTGTGTTGGGTGTCGACACTTACTTTAAGTGCTGACTCTTCTGCATAGTGTCGACACATTGTGTTGAGTGTCGACACTTGTACTTAGATTCTGCAGACTTTTGCTGAGTGTCGACACTTACTTCAAGTGTCGACACTTTCTGGTGTTGACTCAGCTCTTCTAGGTGTCGACACTTCTGCTAAGTGTCGACACAGCTTTTCTGTATTCTTCTACACTGAGTGTCGACACAGCTCCAAGTGTCGACACTTTCTGACTGGTGTCGACTCTTCTTCCCAGGTGTTGACACAATGACTCCAAGTGTCGACACTGCTTGTCTGGGTGTCGACACAAGCTTTCTCAAGTGTCGACACTTTCCCTCTGGGTGTCGACACATGAACTTAGAATTTTTAGCTTCAGTCCAGTGTATTCCTAACCTGCACAAGTAACTCAAACAAACATCAAATACACTATGATGCATATCATTGAGTTAGGTGAGGCTTCTTCAAATCAGGTACATTTGACCAATGTACCCAACAGCTTTCTTCTCAGCTATCTCAGGTGTCTTAGCGCTTTTTTAATTAGTCAATTTTTCTGGCATTAGTTCGACAAGTACTGAATTACGTTTGACGATCTGTGGGTTGAGCTCGACGAACTATGATCTACTCAGCGGTCTCAGCGCTTTTTGCCTTAGTCAATTTTTCTATCTTTAGCTGGACAAGTGTTGAGCTAAGCTCGACGATCTGTAAGCTGAGCTCGACTAACTACAAACTCAGCTCGACGAACTTCAAGCTGAGCTCAATGAACTTTAAATCCTGAGTTATTGAGCTTATCCCAAGGAATGTTGAGCTGAGTTCGATGGCCAGCGAGCTGAGCTCGACGAACTGCGATATAAGCTCGACGAATTTTTAGTTTACTACCAAACTCATTTTTTTCACATGTCCAATCATAGAACCTGCATGCAAGAACTAAGGAACACATCAAATACATTATGTGTGTATGTCATTGACCCGTTTGACTTCTTATAAATCTAGTATATTGGGATCAATAGACCTAACAATCTCCCCCTATTTGAAGAAATCAAAACAATACAGGTCATTGACAACACAGCATATTCATCATAAACCAAATTTAACATTAGTAGTGTAGAAAAGTTACCAGATTACCATATTTCTCCAGCCTGTGGATAATTACTTACTCCCCCTGGCAAGTTCTCATCCGTACTATTTCACATGTCTATTCTTCTAACCCCTTTTGACTCCCTTTGACTTAATCCTCCCACTTTTTGACTTCTACAATAGGGAGCATTATATGGGTTTTTTCTCCCCCTATCCATCTGTAATAGATCTTCCACTTTGACTCAATCCTGTTCAGCTCTCTTCATATTCTATTGGGCTAGCTCCCTAATGAGTCCAAATTTTACACTGATTTTTGGACTCATCTGGGCCAGTTTTATTGTCTTAGCACTGCACTTGAGAGCTATTACGGCTTATATTTGTTTACGTGCTTATTTCATGATTAAGTGTATTGTAGGCCCATTTCTGTGTGTTTTATTTGTTTCTGTGTTTTTGTTATTCTTTAGCCGTGTCTTGAGAATGTGGTGTACACTTTTGGTGGCCTATCTGCCTCTTCTGCTGGTGCATGGGTCATGTGCGTGCTCCAGAACTGCTCGGGAGACTCCGACGACACAGGAACACTACGCACGACCACTAGACTTACTGCACACGACCACTGGTCGTGCGCCACCGATCATACTCATTACATTCTCATTTTTCCTAATTCTTCCTGGGTAATCGTACGAGCACTGCGTGTAGTACTCACGACCACTGGTCGTACGCCACTGCTCGTGCGCGTTTATCCCTTGCTTTATGCAAATCTGTCCTAGTCAATTGCACGATCAGTGGATTCAGTGCGCACTACCACCGGTCGTGCGCCACTGATCGTGCGCTTTTTGTTGATTTTTCTATCCAGGTTGCAGGTCTAATTGGAAATGGCGCACGATCATCGACCTACAGTGCGCACGACCAGTGTTCGTGCGCCACTGATCGTGCGCTATGCTTTTGCTGCCTCCATATTTAAGGGCCTGCTCCGAGATTTAGGTAAACGCCCGTCATTTGATGCGATCGGGGAGTGCGTGGGAAGCGCCATTTTACTTCTCCAGCTGCTCCATCACCTCCACCTTCATCGGGAGTCCATAGCTAGCTATTCCGAAGCTTTTCAAACTCTCCGGCGAAGCTCCCGGCCATTGACGACTTCAACTCCAAGCTTTCCATCGGAGTTGGTGAATAAGACAACCTAGAGAACGGACTCAAAGGCCTTCGAGGTGACAGCACGTTGGTACGTGAATCCTCCTCGGACTGGGCCCGAATGCGGATTGATAACTCGCTATTCTGGCCAAGACTTGCGGTGGATCTTCACCCTCTATTGGTTTACCCCTCTTCCCATTCCTCTGTTGTATGGGATGATATACATTGTAATGAACTACATATTTTATTCTAAATCTAATGGGATGTTTGTAGTTTTCTTATGCTTGTGAGTAGTGTTTGTGAATGCGCCTCGCCCACTC
The DNA here is from genome assembly GCA_039583875.1 of Platanthera guangdongensis. NCBI lineage: Eukaryota > Viridiplantae > Streptophyta > Magnoliopsida > Asparagales > Orchidaceae > Platanthera > Platanthera guangdongensis. The sequence goes on from CM077166.1 coordinate 133,126,749, forward strand.
CACATCCACTTCATACCCATATCTCACCCGATTGCACTCCGCACAAGAACACTTCCATCCATTAGCTTTCTGTCCACTCGCCCAACCGAAGTTCGACATCGCAACTGATACACTCACTTCACCTTGCGAAGCGGTGCCTTCGACCCGCATAGCTTTAATTAGTTTATTAGATCAAACAACCACAATCTCTCAAGTTCCCGTTTTACTCTTTTTCTTAGTATAACCCTCATAACAATATTTTCTGAACTGTTGCCGCTCTATGGTAATTGCATTCTTCAAGATACCGACACTCGGGGATTTATTCCCAAACTTTATCACTTGTGGGACCGGTGTGCTTGCCGAGTTACACGCATCAAGTTTTTGGTGTCATTGCCGGGGAATGCAACTATATAGCAACTAAGGATGACTGAAAATATTGTTATAAGGGTTAGTGTTTTTGACTGCTGTTTCCTTGTCTAGTGTTTGCCGTAGTGAATACAGGGTCGAGCAACAAGAGATCTTGTTGCCTACGACCCAGAGATCGAACGTACTATCCTAGTGCGAAGACGCGCCGCAGCCATCACGTTTGCCCCAATGGGAGACCAGCTGAATATTGATGCAGGCAACCGAGTTGGAGGGATACCTCATGGCGACAGAAATGGCGACGAAAATGAAGTGAACCCTCCCCAGGTCCGCACCATGAGGGATTATACTACACCTACTGTCGGGAGCATATACCCCAGTTTCGGACCTGCTATCACCAACCAACAGTTTGATATTAAACCAGCTATTCTGTATATCATTCGGAACAATGCTCAGTTCTCTGGAATGGCCACTGAAGACGCCCATCTTCACCTTGCAGAATTCTCCGAAATTTGCGCCATGTTCCGCTACACTAGAATCCCAGACGAAACAGTCAAGATCCGCCTCTTCCCTTTTTCATTAAGGGACAAAGCCAAGACATAGCTTCACTCCCTCCCACCTAGAATAGCCACCACCTGGGAGGCATTGACTACAAAATTCCTAGCTAAGTTCCATCCGGTATAACGGATCGTGAGCATGAGGCGTGCAATAGCTAACTTCTGGCAAGCCGATCAAGAAAGTTTAGCCGATGTTTGGGAGCGTTTCAACGAGCTGCTGAGGAAGTGCCCTAATCATGGATTCCAAATGTGGAACCTCGTCGAAAGTTTCTACTTCGCTATTTATCCCCACCACCGAGCCATGATCGATGCCGCCTCCGGAGGAACAATCATGAATCTTGCTCCAGATGATGCTCTGAGAATCTTACAAGACACCGCCACCCACAATGCTTACTGGACCGCTGGAAGAAACATCCCACGAAGCACAAGTGGAGTATTTGTCGTGGATATCCCCAAGCCCGCTGTCGCCGACCCAGTGATGGCAATTTCATGCCAATGGTGCGGAAGCACCGACCACCATAGCTTCGAATGCTTAGGAGTTGAGGTACCAGACGAATCTTCTTTTCTGACTGAGTCAGTTAATTTTATAGCCAATCAAAACAGGGGAGTGCCTTACGGGAACACATACAACCCGGGGGTGAGAAACCACCCCAACTTTTCTTGGAACCCAAACGCTTCTGGCCAAAGATGGCAACCGGGGCAGCATCAAAACGATGTGTATTCTTCCAGAAGCCAACCGCGGTCGCCTCAACCGAATTATTCCCAAGGGCACCCCATCGTTAAAAAAAGTTCTTTGGAAGAGATGTTCGAGAAATTCGTGGAAATTTCCCAAACCAATATGACAAATCAAGCCGCCTCGATGCGCAAACTGGAGGCACAATTGGGCCAATTGGCCCAAGTTTTTTCCGAGCGCACCCAAGGCACCTTACGTAGTAACACCAAAAAGAACCCCCATGAACAAGGTAAACTCCGTGGGGAGGAAAATTTGGGAAACCACAACGAACTCGTCATCAATTGTAAAATAAACAACGTCGAAACCCCAGCATTATGCGACTCCGGGGCGTCCAGCAACATCCTCACTTTGCAAGATGTTGCAAAGATGCACCGACAAGTCGACATTGAAAATCGAAAGTCGCTTATTTTAGCAAATGGCAATTTGGTTGACACTGATGGAGGTGTTCGGGAAGTCGAAATCGATGTTAACGGAAAAAGTATAACCACTGAATTCCAGGTTTTGGGACGAAGGGAAAATAACTCTATTCCTATATTAGGAGTCCCATTCCTGACAGCCAGTGGCACATCCCTCGAGTTTTCCAAAGGCCGTGTCACTTGGCCGACTGAGGATTCCACCCTCGATAACACATACATACATTCCTCTCCCATCCAAAATAACAATTTTCTGAGTGACACATATACCAAGATAGATTCAGGACTCCCAACATTGGAAGAAGCACATCTGAAAGAGAAGACAAAGAAAGGAATCTCCCAGGAGGTAGATGAGAATCAAGAGCTATTGGTCAAAGAAGAGATCGAGTGCACCAAAGCCACGGCTGTCTTTCTACTTCCATCCAACTCTGTTTTTGAGCACGGCAAACTGAGTTTTATTCGGGAGAAATCCCTAGACACTTATTTGTATAACACTACTGATAACGCTGTTAAGCGATCTATAGCCTGGGCAGATCCGGTCGCCGTCACGGTGCCGGACAGGACGCCACAAACCACGAACACAGGAACACCCACAGCCTACCTCCATTGGAATTCTCCCACGATGGAGAAACTGAAAGAGGCAAAGCATTTACATGATGAGCGCGACACTGCCTTCCGACGCAAGAAAGAGTGCAATCGAAGTAAAGGGAAAACCCCTACCCCCAATGCAAAAAGACAATCTTCTGTCCTCTCACACCCCACCGGGGAGCCTTACCACAAATCTGTTTATAGCTCATTGCACCACCATCATGCCACTAACCCTCCTCTTTCTATTTTCTCGCTGCTTTTAGAATGCTGGTTTGCTCTGTTTTTATTTCCTACTTTTTCTACTGCAAAGAACTCTCTATTATAACTGCTAATACAGGTATTTTGTCCACCTTAAGGACGGTAAACAAAAGGGTTTTCGGGAGACAACCCAAGTTGGACCGTTTGGTCCTATGCTGTGTTTTGAGTTCTTTTTACATAGTTATATTTATATGTGTCCATATTTTGCTTGGCGTGCATATTTTAATCGGAGGTGCAGGAATTTTTCAGGTGTGGCAATTTGGCCGCACTTGGACATCTCGTTGCACGACTGGTATGCTCAATTTTGAGCATATGTAATTCCTACCCGAGCTATTTTTCCCATTCGGAATGCTTATTTTTACTAGTTGTCGACTTTAAGTCTGGGGGGAGAACATGCATGTGGTCACTACACAACACATTCTATTGTATACCAGTCTCTTGTTTAGCTATTTCATGATCTCTGTTGCACACACTAAGTCACCCACACGAGTGCGCTCTTATCCACGCGTGCAGCTCGAGTCAAATGTATTGTTTTTGTGTAAACTTTAAAATATTAGTGCTGGCTTAGGATTTCAGGATCGAGTAGTTCGAAACTCATGCAGTGCTCCTAATCGAGTACTCATGGTTTGTGTAGAACTAGTATAGCTCGTAGATTTATATTTTTATGCAGACGTAAATATTGTTCGTACTACACAAAATCTGAATATGGAGTAAACGAACGATAATGTAGGAATGTGTGTAGCCGCCACTATACTCGTATTGCTCGAGTCGGGAGGAATGATCATCTTTCTCGGTGGCTAAGAACTTGCCCTAAGCTACTCTTGAAGCATTGGTGCCCGGTTAGTCAAGAGGAGCATGACAGAGGCCATCATTTTGGTTAGTTTGAGCCTTGTTTAACATTTCCTACCCGTTAACCGTTGCATGCCCAATTTTTGCCTACCCCTTCTTTGATCCAGCTCCACTCACATTCACCAAGGCCTGAAGCTAAACCCACCATCGTAATCAAATGCTTGAGCTTGTTTGTATTTACTATTTTGCTGATGTTGTGATATGTGGAAATCGTGTAATGTGGTGCTGAATTCATAAACTTTTTGATTGCTACGTTTGGGGATTGCAAACGCAGAAAAGAAAAAAAGCAGAAAAGCGAAAAAGAAAAAGAAAAAGAAAAATCTGAACGAATTGCTTTGAGAATTCTATCCCAATCCTATTTATTGATTTTAGTCGGGTTAGGCCGTGTACACGCCCGATTTTCAAGCTCAGTCTGGGGGTGTGTTACACGTGCATTTCTAAGTGGCTGTATTGTTTTAGGTTTTTGTTCGCTTGCTTTGGTTGCGTGGAGCCATCATGTTTATCATTGACTACCAAACCTTAGCCTAAGCCCCATCCTCTCCTACAAGTCCTACTGATTCACACTTGAGTCTAACCCGCGTCGTGGAGAGATTGTGAATGTGCAAGCGTATGGTTCCCGACATTGGTGGATTCCTTTGGAGGTGATCCTGAGCCCCGATCTTTGGCAATGCTCACCTTAGTGTCCTGCCTACTTTCTTCCTACACATGATCACAAGATTCTCCAGTATTCTAATTTTGAGCAATTACAATATTTATTTACACCTGTCGAATAGTTTAAACTACTTAGTATAATTAAAAAGTTATTTTATTATATCTTCTATGCCCATGATATATTTGATTTCTCGTCTTACTTTTTTTTGAAATTTCTGAGCTAGCTAGCTATTTTCTAGTTCACGGAGTGATGATTTGCTCGTGACGTGCAAGTGGATATGTCTGGGGGTGTGATGAGTCCAAATTTTACACTGATTTCTGGACTCATCTGGGCCAGTTTTATCGTCTTCGCACTGCACTTGAGAGCTATTACGGCTTATATTTGCTTACGTGCTTATTTCATGATTAAGTGCACTGTAGGCCCGTTTCTGTGTGTTTTATTTGTTTCTGTGTTTTTGTTATTCTTTAGCCGTGTCTTGAGAATGTGGTGTACACTTTTGGTGGCATATCTGCCTCTTCTGCTGTTGCATAGGTCGTGTGCGTGCTCCGGAACTACTCGGGAGACCACGACGACACAGGAACACTGCGCACGACCACTGGACTTACTGCGCACGACCACTGGTCGTGCGCCACCGATCGTGCGCATTATATTCTCATTTTTCCTAATTCTGCCCGGGTAATCGCCTGTGCACTGGTCGTAGTGCGCACGACCACTGGTCGTGCGCCACTGCTCGTGCGCGTTTACCCCTTGCTTTTTGCAAATCTGTCCTAGTCAATCGCACGATTAGTGGATTCAGTGCGCACGACCACCGGTCATGCGCCACTGGTCGTGCGCTTTTATGCTGATTTTTCTATCCAGGTTGCAAGTCTAATTGGAAATGGCGCACGATCATCGACCTACAGTGCGCATGACCACTGGTCGTGCGCCACTGATCGTGCGCTATGCTTTTGCTGCCTCTGTATTTAAGGGCCTGCTCCGTGATTTAGGTAAACGCCAGTCATTTGCTGCGATCAAGGAGTGTGTGGGAAGCGCTATTTTACTTCTCCAGCTGCTCCATCACCTCCACCTTCATCGGGAGTCCATAGTCGACTATTCCGAAGATTTTCAAACTCTCCGACGAAGCTCCCGGCCATTGACGACTTCAACTCCAAGCTTTCCATCATAGTTGGTGAAGACGACAACCTAGAGAACGGACTCAAAGTCCTTCGAGGTGACATCTCATTGGTACCGAAAGCCTCCTCGGACTGAGCCCAGAAGCGGATTGACAACTCGCAATTCCGTCCACGACCCGCGGTGGATCTTCACCCTCTATTGGTTTACCCCTCTTCCCCTTCCTCTGTTGTATGGGATGACATACATTGTAATGAACTACATATTTTATTCTATATCTAATGGGATGTTTGTAGTTTTCTTATGCTTGTGAGTAGTGTTTGTGAATGCGCCTCGCCCACTCCACATCCACTTCATACCCGTATCTCACCTGATTGCACTCCGCACAAGAACACTTCCATCCATTTGCTTTCCGTCCACTCGCCCAACTGAAGTTCGGCATCGCGGTCGATACACTCACTTCACCTTGCGAAGCGGTGCCTTCGACCCACAAAGTTTTTATTAGTTTATTAGATCAAACAACCACAATCTCTCAAGTCCCCTTTTTACACTTTTTCTTAGTATAACCCTCATAACAATATTTTCTGAACTGTTGCCGCTCTATGCTAATTGCATTCCTCAAGAGACCGACACTCGGGGATTTATTCCCAAACTTTATTACTTGTGCGACCGGTGCGCTTGCCGATTTACACGCATCACTCCCCCTCAACAGTTGCATACTATCTTCATAATCTAGAGGAAGAGCATGTTCTACCTGCAAAATAAACAGAGCAACATATGATATAAGAGAGAATTGAAGCTACACAAGATTCAACATACCCAATTCAAATTTGAAGGTGTTGAACTTGGCTTCATCTTATGGTTTAGTGAAGATATCAGCCACTTGTTTGTCTGTGGAGACAAACTTAAGGAAGATGTCTTCCCTTTCCACATGTTCTATAATGAAATGATATCTAATTTCTATATGCTTAGTCCTACTATGTGAGACAGGATTCCTAGCTATAGAAATTGCACTTGTAGAATTACAAAAGAGTGGAGTTCTTCTTATCTGAATATTGTAGTCCTGAAGTTGATGCTGGACCCACAGCAACTGAGCACAACATCATCCAGCTGAAATAAACTCTGACTCTGCTATTTATATTGCAACACTTATTTGTTTCTTGCTGCTCCAAGAGACAAGCCTTCCACCTAGAAATAGATAGGAGCCAGAAGTACTCTTCATGTCCTCCTTGAAGCCTGCAAAATCTTCATCTGAATAGCCTATTAGTTCAAATTCCCCATTCTTGGGGTACCCCAGGCCAAGATCTGGGTTACCCTTAATATATCTCAATATTCTTTTCACAGCAGTGTAGTGAGACTCTTTAGGGTAGGCATGATACCTAGCACAGACACATGTTGCATACATAATGTCAGTCCTACTTGCATTAAGGTAGAGAAGGGAGCCAACTATACCTCTATATAGAGTTTGACCAATAGGTTTCCCTGGATCATCTTTGACTAAAGGCATACTTGAGCTAATTGGAGTTCTTATGGTGGAACCATTCGCCATGCCAAATTTATTGATTATCTCCCTGGTGAATTTTAACAGAGATATGGATAGACCATCATCAGTCTGTTTTACCTGGAGTCCCAAGAAAAACTTCAATTCACCCATACTACTCATCTCAAACTTCTTATGCATAAGTTTTGCAAACTTCCTGCAGAGTTTGTCATCAATAGAGCCAAATATTATATCATCAACATAAATTTGTACTAGGATGATCTTGCCCTTGAAATTCCCTTAGGAATAGGGTATTATCTAACTTCGCCCTTAAGAATTTGTTATCAATAAGGAAGGTAGATAATGTCTCATACCATGCCCTAGGGGCTTGTTTGAGCCCACAAAGAGCTTTCCTAAGTATTTATACAGTAGTAGGAGAGTTAGAATCTACAAAACTTGGAGGCTTCTCTACATAAACCTCTTCCTTCAAGTCTCCATTCAGGAAGCCAAACTTGACTTCCATATGGAAGACCTTGAATCTTTGGAAGGTTGCAAATGGAAGGAATAATCTGTTGGCTTCCAACCTTGCAACTGGGGCAAAGGTCTGATCATAATCAATCCACTCTTCCTGTATGTATCCTTTGGCCAATAGTCTTGCATTATTCATTATTATATTACCACTTTCATCAAGTTTATTTCTGATAATCCATTTGACTCCAATGATAATATGTCCATCTGGTCTGGGAACCAGCATCCAGAACTTGCACCTTTTGAATTGGTTCAGTTCTTCCTGTAATGCTCCAATCCAAAATTGTTCTTGATTTTCCTCCTCAAATTTCTTTGGTTCTTCTTGTGACAGGAAGCTGGAATATAGGGCTATGTTGAAGTTTTTTCTTCTTGTCTATACACCTTGGCTAGCCTCACCAATTATCTGATCTGGAGGGTGATCTCTCAGATATCTGACTGCAGTGTGCAACCTGACTACTTCTAATTGAGCACCATTTTCTTCAACTAGTTGGTCTTCATCTCCAGGTAGACATTCCTGGACATCCTCTGCACAGCATCACTCACCAGTTTCACCTTGCATAGCTGGGTCTTTATCTTTGATGGATATTTTTTCCATTATGACATCTGTACCTACAGAACTAAGCAAAGAGCTTGACAGCTTGTTGTTAATCATGCTTGACTCATCAAACACTACATGGATAGAATCTTCTATAACCTGGTTAGTCAAGTTATAGACTCTATATGACCTACAATTATTAATGTACCCAACAAAGATCTCCTCATGGGATTTGGAAGCAAACTTAGTCACTTTTCACTTGCCATTGTTCAAGATAAAACACATATAACCAAAGATCCTAAAATATGATATATTTGGTTTTTTGCCCTTCAAGATCTCATAGGGAGTCTTCTTGTGGTTTTTGGTGATAGAAGCCTTGTTTAGAACATGACCTGCGATATTAACTGAATCAGCCCAGAAATATTCAGGCAGAGAGGTGTCACTCAATAATGTTCTCCAGCTGCTATGAGTGTTTGGTTTTTCCTCTCAGCTAGCCCATTTTGATGGGGTGTTCTTCGGGAGGATAATTCTTGATAAATCCCTTGATCTTCATAGAATGAATTCATGGCAGCAGATTGAAATTCAGTTCCATGGTCACTTCTTATTTTGACCATAGAGCATGCAAGTTCATTCTGAATCTGCCTGACAAGATTCATGAAGACATCAAGGGTTTCATCCTTTCTTCTAAGGAAGAACACCCAAGTAAACCTGGAATATTCATCAACCACCACAAAGGTGTAGACCTTCCTACATAGATTGAATAAGCATAGGACCAAACAAATCCATATGCATGAGATATATGCATCCAACTGAGTCCTTGGTCCCAATGCTCTTGAAAGAGGTCTTAGTCTGCTTAACCTTTTGGTAAGCAACACAGATACCCTCCTTGGAGCATTTTATTTTGGGACCATTCCTGGCAAGCTCATCACTAAAGAGCTGACCAATGGTCTTATAATTCAAATGAACAATTCTTTTGTGCCATTGGACACAATGTGAGACATTGTCATTTGCAACTAGGCATATAGGAGAGCCACTATCTAAGCAAGAAAAGTTTAGACAATAAACATTCCCACTTCTAGTGCCTGTTAAAATGACATTTTGGTCACTTAACCTCTTGATGTGGCACTTATCCTTGTGGAAGGAAATGTCATAACCAAGGTCACAAAGTTGGCTTATGCTTATGAGGTTGTGTTGTAATCCCTCCACATAAGCCACCTTTGTTATGGTGATTATGCCATTTGGGAAATTACCATAACCTCTAGTTATTCCATTGTCAGAGCCTCCAAAGATGACCTTCGGTTCATTCTTTACTGGAGTGTACTCCTTCAACAGCTCCTTTATTCCAGTCACGTGCCTGTAACATCCACTGTTCATGTACCATTTAGGGGAACGAGTACTTGAACTAACCTGTAAAGAACACAAATCATCTTACCTTAGGACCCCAATTTCTATTGTGCCCTAGGTTCATATTAGCATGAAAATAACCATGCCTTCCTGCAGAAATTCTAACAGGTTGGCAACCTCTGGACACTGAATGATTATGCAAGCAATCTACAGCATAGTGGCCCACATTGCCACAACACCAGCACTCATAGATATTATATCTCATTTTTTGTGTGGGACCAGCATTAGGCTGTACTACTCCCTGAACAGAGAAGAGATGTGCTGCACTATACTTTTGTACTCTTTCTGCAACCATTTGACTGAAGGACAGTCTTTCAGCTGGTTGTTTTGGTCTTTTATGAGAGCCACCAGCTGTATGTCTCTTTTCAGCTAACATGAATCTGATTTCATCTAAAATTTCCATTACAGCCTTGCCAGAAGACTCTCCTTGAGTCACCACTTTTGATGGATGACTTAAATTCACTACAACAATATTATCTTTGAGTTTTGGGGCTGGGGCACAAAAAATAAATCGTCCAAGATTGGCCATTTGAATTTCCTCATGTGCAGCCTTAAAGCCCATCACATGGTTGTATCTTCCACCTTGCCTAGGGCCACATTGGTCCATACAAGTGGATCTGTCATTCTCCCAGTGACCATAATAGCTTTCATGGTCATACCTGTTAGAATGCAACAAAACTTTCTGAAAAGAAATTTGAGGAAATAAGGCTAGAGGCACAACTGGTGCCTTCCTTTTCCCTTTCCTTTTGTATTGGAAGGTCTAGCAGGTCCCTTAAATCCTAACCCTTTCTTACCTGCTTGGGTAAGGTGGGTGTCAATTAAGGGCAGCACATTGTTTGGCTTATAAAATTTGAACACAAACAATTTCCCATTTAGGAGATCATTTTCAACTTTCTGGATAAGATTCTCATTTACCACAGACTCATTATCAATGATTTCCTTGAGCTAAGCTGCTTGCGCAGCCATGTCAGTGAGGGCTTTTTCTTGGTCCTCACACTTGCTTTTAAGGCTAAAGATCTCTTTTACCTGTCTCTTGGCAAGCAACTTGCACCTCTCAAATGCCTCAAGAAGTTCTCCATACTTCGCAATTATGGAGTTGACATCGTCCTCAGAGTCTGAATCCCTTTATCTCTTAATGATTGAGCTTCAGAGTCTGACCCAACCTCATGACTTGAAATAAAAGGTTGTGATTTAGCATGGACCTGAGTTTGACCAGGCCGATCATTGCTGCTCTCTTCATCTATCATTATCATCAATCCATGGAATTAAGCATCTTCTTTCATCTTAATCCACCTATGAGTCACTATTCGAGTGAGATAGAGGGGCCCCGATCACTATTCTAGCAGCAGGGTATTCTTCAGGTTCCTCTTCAGCAACAATAATAATCCCAATGTAGGCTTCTTCTTCTTCACTGTCTGACCCAGAGGAAGAGTCAATCCAGGGCTTTTCCTTCTTAGCCACAAGGGACTTCTCGCTCTTCTTTCCCATGTGGCTCTTCTTCACTCCTTCTTTCCTCTTCAATGGGCAGTCATCAACTACATGCCCAGGTTTGCTGCAGCAGAAACAAATAACATTAGAGGAAGAATGTTTGTTAGAGTTAGAAGCAAACCTGTCCTCCTTAGGGGATTTCCTTCTATGCTGTGAGGAAGAGGATGGCCTTCTGTTCTTCTAATTCCCATTGTTCATGAATTTCTTAAACTGCCAGGAGAAGGCAGCAAGGTCCTCATAAAATATATGGTTATCTGAGGAGCTGGACCTGAGCTCTCAGATTCTGAGTCGGTATTACTTCTGACTGGAGAGGTCTTCCTTCTAATCCAAGTTGAAGCATCAGCTCTGAAGGCCACTGATTTCTCCTTGCCAGTGACTTACTACTCTTCTCTTCTTCTTCCTTCCTTGTAGTATGTTACATCTCTTAAGACAGTAGTTTTCCAAACAGTGTTGGAGGTGGCGTGTCAGCTAACTTGCCCATTTCTCTGATGGAACAAATCTTTGTGTCCCAATCCTTTGTGAGGGACTTGAGAAATTTGTCATTCAGCTCATAGGTGCTGAAGAACCTTCCATATGTTCTCAGTTCACTAACAATTTTGAAAAATCTTTCAAAGCACTCATCAATGCCATCAGACATTCCTTGTCTGAAGGCCACATACTCCTGGTTGAACATGAATTTCCCGTCATCCCTCACCTCTTCTAAAACCTCCATAAACACAACTAGGGTGTCTCACATCTCCTTGGAGGTCTTGCTGTACACCAGATTCTGGAATGTTGAATCATCTACTGCACTAGCAAGAATATTTTGAGCTCTCTTGTCCATGGAGTTAAGAAGGAGCTCATCTTTGTTCATTTCTTCATAAGACTTAGGTGTATGTATGTTGACATCTGGAACAGAGACTTTCATAGGGATGAAAGGTCCCTCTATGACTGTAATGTATATCCTATGGTTAGCAGCTTCCATGAATATCCTAACCCTTTCCTTCTAGATGCCAAAGCATTCCTTTCTGAAGATTGGTAACTTCATGGCTCCCAATTCCTTATAGTTTAAACAAGACACCATTCTTTATCTTATATCAAACCTTGGAGGTATACTCAGATTGTTAAATCCCTTTTTGAGAAACCTCCCTCTGATACCACTTGAAAGTTGTTTAAATTAAGGTTAGCTAATCCCCTAGATGGGGGTAAATAGGTGTTTGAGGCTTTGTTAAGTATTTTGCTGATTTTTGAATAATCTATCTAGAGCTTGTCCTTAGATCCTACAACAAGAAAGAACACAAGCAACACAACAAAAACTCACAAGGATTTATAGTGGTTCCCAAATTAGGTACATCCACTTTCCCTCCCACCTATCCAACTAATTTGTTGGATTAGGCACAAACTCCACCAATATGCTTCTCAGAGCTTACACCTCAGGCCCTTAGCCTCACACACAGGTTCACTTCAGAACCCAAACTCAGAACCGCAAGGGTTCCTAACTCAGAGCCCTGCAGAGCTCCTACAGCTCAGTGATCCACTGATCACCTACCCCAGCCTTATTTCTAAGGCCTATAACTCAGTCTCTTTATCCCTATAGCTTCAAGCACACAACCCTACTCTAAGAGTGTTGCAGCACTCCTACAACTCACTACCCTTCCAGGTACCTACAACTCAACCTCCTCCAAAGCCTACAACTCAGTGACACACTTGTCACCTATATCTCAATGACTCTCCAATCACCTACCTCGGGCATAAGGCCCTACACTCAGGCTGGAAGGACAGCCCTACCTCAGATCCACACTTGAATCCTACCTCGGAGACCAACACTCTCCTACCTCAGGTAATTAAGCCCTACAGCTCAGATCCATACTTGGATCCTACCTCAGTGACTAATTAGTCACCTACCACTCAGGCACAATGTTTCCTACACTCAGATTCAGATAACCTGAATCATACAGGAAATTGATATAGGATGTTAAGAAAAAATAAAACAACTGAATCAAAGATTAATCTCTGAGTCTACTCTGCTGGACTGAGAGGATATCAGTCCCGCCCTCTCTTATTGCAGAAGGGATGAGTCTTCTTCTACATATAACTTGTCCTTTGCTGCACAGATGAGCAGCTATCAGCTTGATGAATTGATGAATCTGATTTTTGTTCTGGACAGAACTATCTTGCTAAGCTTGAAGAGCTTCAGTTATCTTCCTTAACCTTTTGGCTTACTTTGCTGGACTTGGCTTGAAAGCTTGTTGAAGAAGATCAAGTCCAGCCTCCTGTGGTTTTTTCCTTTTTTATTTTCTTCGCTTGTTCGTCGTTACCCTAATGCCCTTTTCTTTTTCCTTTTTATATGCGCTAATTTGAATCAACGGTACAAATGTGTGTGGGCCCAGCCAAGGAATGGTGAGCACCTCCTCCTTCAGAAAAGGACAAAGCAGGTTTTGGCGCCACTGCAGCTTTCCCGCAACTGCTACATATAAGTTGACTTTGATGATGTCAGCAATGGTCATCACCATCTGGACTTCAAAAAAATTTCAGAAATTCATATAGAGTTGAGTGATGTTAATTCACTCAATGCCATTTTTCTTGGCTCTCAGCGTTTCTGGACTTGTGAATTTTCTCTGGATTTGTCTCAGCGGTTCCGTCTCAGCGGTCTTAACAGTTTATTATTAAAAACTGAGACAAGCTTCTGTCTTAGCGCTTTCTTCTCAGCGGTCTCAGCACTTTATTCTTAACTATTGAGACAACCTTCTGTCTCAGCGCTTTCTTCTCAACGGTCTCAATTATTTCATCTCAGCGGTCTCAGCGCTTTCTTCTTAACTATCTCAACTGTCTCAGTGCTTTTTGCCTTAGTTAGTTTTTCTGGCTTTACCTCGACAAGTGTTGAATTGCGTTCGACGATCTGTGGGCTGAGCTCGATGAACTTTGATCTTCTCAGCGGTCTCAGCATTTTTTGCCTTAGTCAATTTTTCTGTCTTTAGCTCGACAAGTGTTGAGCTGAGCTCGATGATCTATAAGCTGAGCTCGGCGAACTACAAAATGAGCTCAATGAAATTCAAGGTGATCTCGACGAACTTTGAATCCTGAGCTCTTGAGCCTATCCCAAGGAATGTTGAGCTGAGCTCGACGACCAGCGAGCTGAGCTCGACAAACTTTGAGCTGAGCTCGACAAATTTTGAGTTTATTACAAAACTCATTTTTCTTCACCTGTTCAATCATGGACTACCTGCATTCAAGAACTAAGGCACACATCAAATACATTATATGTGTATGTGATTGACCCATTTGACTTCTTACAAATCTGCAATATTGGGATCAATAGACTCAACAGTAAGAAAATGTTGCCAAAGGTGTCTTTTAGCCAGATCAATTCCCTCCTTATCATCACCAGTAAGGAGGAAGTCATTCACATAGATAGTAAGAACCATAAGGCCTTTAGTAGTATTGCATATGAAAAGAGAATGATCAACAAACTCTGAGTGAATCCAATAAGAGATACAACTTTGCTGAACTTAGCGAACCAAGCCTATAGACTCTACTTGAGGACATAAATCGCCTTCCATAGTTTGCATAGCTGATACTCCCCCTGTGCAACATACCCAAGAGGTTGCTACATGTATACCACCTCTTGCAGATCACAATACAAGAAAGAATTCTTCACATCTAGTTGTGACATATGATACGAGCAACTGGGGAGAACGTATCAAAGAAGTACACGCCATATGTCTGAGTAAAGCCTTTGGCAACAAGCATAGCCTGATATTGGTCAATATTGCCATCTGGATGAAACTTGATGAGAAAGACCCACCGAACACCAATGACATCCACACCTAAATGAGTAGGAACAAGATTCCAAGTACCCCTCTTGGTTAATGTCTTCATCTCATCATCTATTGCAGCTTTCTAATATGGAATAGCAAGAGACTCTTGATATGTCGCCAGGGTGACATTAGTAGAGTAGTAATAGAAAAATGCTTTCCATTTTGGGAAAGACGAGCATATGAGAAAACATCATCAATGGAATGCTTAGTACATGTCTGAACTCCCTTTCGTAGGGCAATGTGAAGATCAAGATCTTTCTTGTCTTCAGTAGCAAATCCAGCTTTTGGAGACTCGACTTGCTCGAGAATTTTCATGGATGGCTCCAAAGGCAAAGAAGCAATATTGAGAGAAAGAGACGGTGTAATAGAAATATGTGTAGAAAGAAGTGGCTCAGACAGAGATACTGAGATAATAGGTATAGAGGAGGAAGCATCAGATAGCAAGAGAGAAGAAGCAGGAGAAAATATGGCATATCTTCAAACAAGGTGACATAAACTGAAACATAATGTTTGCGGAGAAGAGGATCAAAACAGTGATCCCATTTCTGAGTCGGACAATAACCAAGAAATATGTACTTCGTAGAATGAGGAGAAAGTCTGTCATGACTAGGAGAAGGTATGTGAACAAACGTCGTACAACCAAAAAACTTGTAGAGGTAAAGGAAATGACATGGCTACTAGATATAAAATGGGGAATGGGTTTTTGCCCTAAAGAACTAACAAAACAATATTGTTGATGGGGTAAAAGGAGAGGAGTAGAGCATGATGCCAATACGACCAAGGGACATGCGTTTGTAGGAGAAGGCTGCGAGTAAGATACAGGAGATAATGATTCTTGAATTCAACAAAGTGTTTCTATTGTGAAGTATAGGGACAAGTAGTTTGATGAAGTAAACCATGACTTGCGCAAAAATTAGAAAACTGACGCTAAGATATTTGCTGGGAATATTGCCCTCAATGTTCCCTAGATTTAAAGAGGCATCACAATCAATACTAAAAGCATAATTGTATTTGATGTAGTTCAAGCTCACTATGTGCAAGATGTTCATTAGAAGTAGTTTAGACAGGTTGTCTAATTGATTGTGATAGGTAGTCATAAGGCAGAAAGATGGAGAGACAGAAATCTGTCTAGTTCCATATGCATTGAGTGAAGCCAGTTCACTCAATGCTAGGTGTCAAGGAATGATGCAGGAAAGATAGAAATCCTCATGTCCACAAGCGTTGCTTGAAGCCAGTTCACTCAATTCCAGAAGCCAAAAGCGTTGAGTAAAGCACGGACAGTCAAAGCCCAATAATTTACAAAGTAGATTTGTTGCTAAGTCCACATGTGTTCAGTGAAGGCAGTTCACTCAATGCCATATAACAAGAGGTGTCGAGTAAAGCTCAACATGTCAAAGCTTCAGCACTGGCAAGGAAGAAATTCAACTAAGTCCAGAATGGTTGAGTGAGGACAGCTCACTCTATGCCTGAAGGAAGAAGCGTTGAGTCAAGCTCTAGCAGTCAAAACTTTTGAAGAATGTCAAGAATTCTGGCCAAGTCCAGAAGTGTTGAGTGAGGACAGCTCACTCAACGGCCAAAGAAGAAAGCGTCGACGGGACAGTGTTTAGTCAAAGCTTAATAAGAGATTGAAATATCTGTCTAAGTCCAGATGCACTGTGTGAGAATAGCTCAATCAACACAAGCCCATCAAGAAGATTGGCAAAGTATAGAAGTATTGAGTGAAGCTAGTTCACTCAATGTCACATCAAAAAGATAGACAAAGGCAGAAGCGTGGAATGATGAAGGCTCGCTCAACTCATTCATAAAGAGAGAAGCGGCTAAGTACAGAAGCGTTGAGTGAAGAAAGTTCACTCAACGCCTCAGCAAGATGACAAGCATTCAGAGAAGCAGCTATGTCCAAAAGCATTGAGTAATGAAGGTTCACTCAACGCTCTAAATGTCTAGCAGCGCAGAAGTAATTGGCTAAGTCCAAATGCGTGGAGTGATAAAGGTTCACAAAACGCACTCAACAACTGGAAGTGCAGATTATCTGACTAAGGGTTTTTGCGCTGAGTGAAGGCTATTCACTCAACGCACTAAATGCTTGGGATGAAACTGAGAATTTGGCTAAGTCGACAAATGCTTACTTCAGCATGAGTTAGTAAAATTCAAAATTGTTGTCAGAAGTCCATTGTACGCGAAAATGGCGTCGCTTGCCTTCCTTGCTGCATTTAATGCAAAAGTGAAATTGCAGCTTGCAAATCCATATGGGCCCACATGTCAAAGAGCCGTTGGATGCTGGAAGATAAAAGGAATAAGATCGACGGAAGCAAATCAACTTTTAGAGTTTTATCTTTTCACAAAGATGTGGAACTTCATCATCTTCCTCTCGCCATTATTGCGGAGCGTGAAGCTAAAGTTCAACCCGCCGATCTAAAAGTTCATATAGTTAGTTGTAGCGATCTTTGCTTACTATAATAAGTTTAGAAGGGATTTTTGAGAAAGAAGAAGACATAGAGCATTCTAATTTCTACAGTCAAGGTTAGCTGAGTGAAGAATTCAAAGAACTGTCAAATCATTTGTCTTCATCAACGAGATCAGAAACTTGTTTTACTGAGTTAATTCCAGCACTAGTAGTAGTTTCCTGATGATCATCTTGCTTGTTACTGAGAAGAAGTTAGGGTTGAGTTCAACTCAGCTCTGGAAGAAGAGGACTCAGAGAATATTTCCCTGGATTCAAATAAACAACAACCCTTTCTATTTTATAGGATCCTTTGGATTTGAGTTGTAGGCGTATTTTATAAAGGCTGAGTGTAGTATAATTTGTTGCCCAGATATATGATCTTATGTGGATCTGATGTACGATATGTGTGCTTGAGGTAGGGCAGTTTTCCTGAGGTAGGAGAGTCATTATCTCTGAGTTATAGGGCCATCTGTGCCTGAGTTGTAGGATCCTTCTGTAGATCTGAGGTAGGGCCTTTATGCTTGAACTATAGTAGAGTCATCCTCTCTGAGTTGTAAGGCTAACCTCCTAGCCTGAGCTGTAGGTCTATTAATTTAGTCTGAGGTAGGTGATCTTGGGATCACTTAGTTGTAGGAGAAAGCTTGATCTGAGGTAGGTCTTTGTGCCCGAGCTATAGGTCTTGGAGGAGACTGAGAGATCTAGTGGTATCTTTGTTATAAGCTCTTAGGAGATGATATTTGGAGAAGTGCCTTGTCTAACACACTATTAGAAAGGTGGGAGGGAAAGTAGACGTACCCAAAATCTGTGGAACCTCTATAAATTCTGTATGTGCTTTTGTGGTGTGTCTTGAAAGCAAAAACTACTAACTCACAACACACTTAAAGAAGGAAAATTATAAAGAGATCAAAAAACCTATTCACCCCGCCCCTAGGTGTTTAGCTACCCTTGAAACTAAAGACTTTCAAGTGGCATCAGAGGGAGGTTACTCAAGAAGGACTTAACAGTCTGAGTTGATCTCTAAGGGTAGCTACAAGCATTATACTTATGGGTTCAAGAGAGAAACATAAGGAGATGGGTTCCATGAAGATTCCAATATGCAGGAAGGAGAGCTTTGAGATCTGGAATGAGAGGGTCAAACTCTTGATGGAAGCATCTGACCCAATGATCTTTATTACAGTTAAAGAGGGACTTTTCATCCCCATGAAAGTCTCAACTTTGGGTGCAATAGTCAAGACACCAAATAAATATTCAGGGATGACCAAGGATGAGGTCATATTAGCTATAATGGACAAGATAGCTCAGAACAACATAGTCAGTGTTATTGATGATTCTACTTTCCAGAATCTGGTTCACTGCCAGACCTCCAAGGATATGTGGGAAACTCTAGTGGTCTACATAGAAGGAGTTGAAGAGCTCATAGATGACAGAAAGTCTCTACTCAACCAATAGTACGAGGCCTTCAGGCAATCCAAGAAAGATTGCATATCTGAATGCTGTGAAAGATTTTTCTGAATAGTGAATGAGCTGAGGACCTATGGGAGGGTGTTCAGCCATTATGAGCTGAATGACAAGTTCCTGAGGTCTCTAACTAGAGACTAGGACACCAAGTTCTATGTCATCAGAGAGGTGGCAAAGTTGGCTGATACTCCACCTCATACACGATTTGGGAAGCTGCTCTCTTATGAGATAGGCCTGGCTGCCAGGAAGGAGGAAGGAGGAGGAGACCATCAACAAATCCAAGGACAAGGAAAAGTCTTTGTCCTTCAAATATGAGAGCACCAAGAAGAAAAGGGAGAGGATTGCCTATACTCCAAGGAGGCTTGTTGATTCAGACAACACATGGCCAAGCTCATCAGGCAGCAGCATGTCTGATGAAGACTTTGCTGCGTTCTCGAGGAAGTTTCAGAATTTGATGAAGAAGAAGCAGTGGAGGAGAAGACAGCCCTCCTCCTCTCATCACAGGAAGAAACACTCCAAGGAAGACATGTATGATTCCATCCCTAGTAAACATGTTTCCTCTATAGTTGTTTGTTATTGTTGCAGCAAACCTGGGCATGTAATTGCTGACTGCCCAATAAAGAGAAAGGATAATGATGAGAAAAAGGTCCACCATCACAAGGGTAAGAATGAAAGGACCTTCATTGCAAAGACTAAGAAGAGTTGGAGTCAATCTGACTCATCTTCCTCAGAGTTTGATGAAGAATAAGAAGCCTTAGGCTGCTGGCTGCTATTAAAGATGAAGCTAAAGACTATCTTGATGCCAGGATAGGTAACAGGGCCACTTTGTCACATTTAGACAGTGACTCAGAGGAGGATTATGAGGATGAAGATGCCTACAACTGCTATAGGCTAATGGCAATGTCAGATGAATAATCCAACAAAGATCAGCCTGGTCTAGCTAAGGTACACTCTATATCTAGCTCATCATCTGATTCAGAATATGAGATAAGTCCCAAATTTAGTGCATCCTCATCCACTGGTGAAGAGTACTTAGAATCTGAGGAAGATATCAATCAACTGATTGATAAGTATGGTTCCCTTCTGGATGTGTTGAAGCCAGTAACCCGACCTCACTTAGAGTTCGGACTTGATGTTGCAGCTCACACCTACTCTTCTCAAACCACCCCCTTGACGTGAGTATCAGAACCAAAAATGAACTGAGGGCCTCAGCTTGGAGGTCCCACCTCTTACCCGAAAGAATTAGATGTTCTTCCATTCCCTAGCTAGTGTTGAGCTAGGTGCCTTGGACGAAGAAGATAAAAAGGGGTTCAACAACCTTTTCAAGGCAACTTATCGGTCTATTTATAGGCCTCTGAGTTTGACCTGCCAATAACCAAACTGAACCGACCTAAAATTACCAAAATACCCTGGGTTGGGTCTGCCAACTGCCAAACTCCGCTATTTTGAAGGGTTATACGCAGACCACAAAGGGCAAAAGGGGAAAATTACCTGGGGTAGAAGGGTAAATACCCTCCTGGGGGTAAGAAAGTAAAAACAACTTTTTCTCATATGGCGAGTGAGAAAATAGCTGGCGGGCGAGACGAGCCTATCTGCTCATCTCGCGAGTTCTCCACATTGCGAGAGGCGTCTCGCCACAAAGGGCCAGCACGTGACACGAGAGCCGTCTCGCCGCTCCGATGTTCCCATCTCGCCCATCATATTATGCATTTTTTTAAGATATTGGCGAGTTGACCCTCTGGTCCCACTTGCCCCTGCTGTCCTATTGACCCTCTCGCGGATAACTCAGCACTCCTCCTCGAGTTGCCTTCTGCGAGCCCGAGGATGTACACAATCCCCTCTCTTTTCGAGGTTGCTTCAAGCTCGGAAAGAAAGTCCAACCGAGGCTCACGTCATTGAGATTCATTTATGGGAGAATATTTTGTGGGGCCCTCATCTGGGCCTATAAATATTTGACACCTATCCCATTGATAGGTAACGTTTGTTTTAAAGAAGATAGATTTGGTTTTATATAATCTTTTACGTATATAAGTCTATCTCTTTTTTTTTACTTATATCCTGTGGATTAAGGCAAGAGTACCTATCGCATAGGAGTATATTATTTTGTAGAATATATCAAGGTCGTATTTTTTCTGGGATCGGTGTTAATTATTCTACTTTTTAGAACGGACTATTATTTTATCGAACGAACGGAGTGGAGTGTATAGAAAAAAAATTATATATACGTGATTTTATTAAGATAGGGACTTAGAAGGTAGTCCTTGATTTCAGAATTACTTTGAGAGAATATTAATTCACCTATTAAAGAACAACTTTATTCCTTAATTACCTAACTTAACGAGAGGGTCCCTTTGGTAGCATCACTGACTCGAAAGTACGACCGGGGAGGCTTGCGTTTAAAACGGGTTAACGTAAACGTAGTGTCTGTTCACCTGGTATATGATCAATTAACAGAAAACCCTAGTTAGGATAACTAGAAAGTAGAGTTGAAATAGTTGAAAATAATATCCAGCCCAGAGCTCATCTTGACCAAGTGCTAAGGGTTCTTAGCCTCTTCTCAGGATGGGGGTGGTATAAAGTACAGAAAATAATATCTACCTATCTATCTTAATCCAGGACTTAAGCTTTCGCTTCGCCTTTCATTCGGGATAGGGTAGTAAAATCTAAAATTTTGCAGAGCTTTCGCACTATCTTAATCCAGGTCATAGGGTTTCGCCTCGCCCTTCATTCGGGATAGTATGAAATAATAAGGTTTTGAAAATAATTTTGAAAGCAGTTTCACGCTATCTTAATCCAGGACATAAGCAGAGCTTCGCCTTTCATTCAGGATAGTATGAAAAAAATAAAGGTGAGTAAAACTGAAAATAAAACAGTAAAATACTCAGAATTGAATTTGAAAGAGTCTATTTTATAAAGTCCAAAAATTATTACAACTTTCTAAAAAGCTGAAAAGAAAGCTAAAATATTACAACTTACAGAACTTTTGAATACTTGAAAGCTACTACCAGTTCCTTGTCAGAGAGCTGGGGAGTCCTAACAGTTCTTAAGGAAGCTGCTGGTGTTCGAATAATTTTACAAAGCTCTAGCCCTCTATTTATAGGAAAAAAATAAATGCTTTTGGAAAAGCACTTTTGGAAAAGTTGCCAAACAGCTGTTGCGGGTCTGAGTAGCAGGTTGCGGGTCCGAGTAGCAGGTTGCGGGTCCGGGTAGCAGGTTGCGGGTCCTGGCGAGTTGGCGGGCTGGACTAAATCCATTCAAAAAGTGCGCTTGCCTGGTCTCGATCCCAAGCAACCAGAGAGAACAACTAGACACCACTCCACTAGGCCAATTGATATAAAATACAGATTTTATTATACTATAATTTTTACAATCTTATATTATTTTAAAATATAATTATATTATTTACAAGATAATTAAAAATATTGTTTTAATAATATTTTACATTGGTAATAAATTTTTATACATAATTTTACTAAATATTAATAATACTATACTTAACATATTATATTATAATTTATAAGTACAGTGTAATTAATTTATATAAATTATATTAACTTTTATTATTATTATTATATATATTATATACTATATGAAAGTAGTATAAATATTTATATTATTATCATAACTTTACTATTATATTTAATATTTATTATAATAGTTATAATCTCCTTTTATTTTTATTTTATATAAAAACAGTATATAAATACAACAATTATATATTTTATTTAACTTATATCAACTAAAAATATTTATTTAGAGAATAAAAAAAAACAAACCATTTATTCAATAATTTACATAAACTTTTACAAATTATATTTAGAAATTAAACTAAAATGTATACTAAAATGTTTATAAATAACTACTCATCACCCATCATGAAGATTACCCCCTCTCTCATTTCCTCATCCCTTCTACCGTCAACATGTCTCATAGCCAGAGTTTCTGCGAGCGACTCGTGATGGTTCACAAGCAAAACAAGGCCAATGTGGCTTCCCTGGCCCCCGCTCTAGTTCGCACCCATGTTTCATTACCCTTGTCGTCTCGCCTGAAGAAGGCAAAAACCACCGGCCCTCCCTTCTCGGCCAATGTGACTACTCCCGCATACTTGGGAGTCAATGAACCTCCCCCCGCATCCTCTGGAGAGAGACAGGTGATTCTCGACTCCTTCCTACGCCTCTTTCCCCTTCTCTTTTTTCGTCTCGCTTATTGACTTCATGCTTTATTCTGGGAAATCTTGTCACAACCCGCATTTCCTCAACGAATACCTCGTATCAGAGCAAGAGGAATTACGGGTTATGATGCCACGTCGTGCAGGGGATAACTGCACACGCTCAGGCAAACCTTGACGCTTACTTTCTGAGTTGAAATTCAACATTTGAATGTAAGAAAACCTGTGGATTTCGTGGTCGTATCCCTCGGCCTTAGATATCAAAAACTGTTTTTATACGCGGCGGAAATACTTTGTTTATTTATGACAATCTCCTATATGCAGTCTATAGTGATACTACTATAAGAAACCATCTTTGTTTACGTCATTTGGAAAATAAGTGTTTGGTGACCAAAATATGTTATGCATGGATACAATAATAGGTTTGGTTTTGCTTCAAAATACCTAATGCAATCTACCATAAATTCTTCCCAAGAGCAAGAAGACATCATCCAAATGAGTCACATTAGCAGTCTATTATTCATACATCACAAGTAAAGCAAGCCACCAATGGGCGCCAACAAGCTGACACGAACCCATTGGGGCACATGTATGTTTGTACAATAAAGAAAAGAACTACCTCGCTAAGCAAGCTCGGTTAGCTCCCAAAAAAACGCCTCCAACAAACCTAGCCGCTCAACCGGCTACAACCTGCACCTGAGGCATTCAAGAAAGAATACCTCAGCAATCCTCGAAGATACAATAAAAAGAAGAGCAGCGTGTTTATACAATATCATGAAGGGGCTTACCGACCCCGAAGCAATGTTTCATATAAGTAAAATGAGTGAAGAAAACAAGTGGAAAATGCACCAAAACACATGCCAAACGCACCAAGTGCGTACAAGGTTCATCAAGTCCTGCTCAACCCGCAGGAGCAAAAGGCAAAACACATGCCCATTCCATCATTTTTAGTACAAGAAACAACGCTACAAGTGAAACATAAGCAGCGGTTACATGCGATTCAGCAAGGGTCTTTTGGTGGCAGCCCTAAAGTGGAACGCACCAATAAAAACCAGCACAAACCAGGTCCAAAATGGTGCTCTTCACCACAAATCCAAACCCGGTGGCCACAAAGGCATAACCCACACAACCCCTTACCAAAGCCGCACACACACACTTCTGCCATGGTTCACATTCGCATCGCAAAACTCACCATAAACCCATAACCCAAGCGTAACACCATAAGCAACTCTCACCATAACCCATAACCCAAGTACACACGTTCCCTTCCTTTATCCTCACACATGACGACAAATTGCCAACATAGAGTTTGAGTAAACTAAGTACATAAATCACATGTTTGGAACAAGAATCACATGCTTTTGATCAAGGAAGAATCACATGATAGAGTTTGATTAACTTAAGTATATGCATCACATGTTTGGCACAAGAAGAATCACATGCTACATGAACATGAATCAAATGAGAACGGCTATATGAACAAGAATCAATTTAGCTACATGAAACACATGAACAAGAGAAATTTACGAGCATAAATTCGCTACATGAATCAAAGTTGTTCAGCATAGGAAAATTTAAGAGCATAATAAGGCTAGTGAGGAAGAACCCAAAACAAGAAGAACAAGCTCGTGAAACTTGAAAGAGAAACTAGCTATTTTGTTTGCACAATCAAAAACAAGAAAGAAGATTGGCAAGGGTGAAGAACACCGCTTGCCTGAACCGAGACGATGTCGCGACGGCTGCTCCTCTCTTTCCTTGCCTTGCTTGATCCTTTCTCCCTTGCTTTCTCTTTGAGAATGAAGAAGAGGATGAAGAGAAGGTGAAATGAGGAGAAGAAACTCTGATTCGGCCTTATGTCCTCCAGAACAGAGCTAGACCATTAGATGCAGAATCAAGGAAATCAACGGCACAAAAAAACTGGAAAAAGTCGATTTTCGGGCCGGTCACGCCCTGTGTCACGCCCGTGACACAGGGCGTGTACCTTAAGCGGCGCAGAAAGTCGGCAAATCCAAGTTTATCCATACGGTACACGGCCGGGTACACGCCCGTGACGGGTCGGTCACGCCCGTGACCTAGGGCGTGTAGCCCGTGTCTCGACACCTTGTCGACACAAAGTGTCGACACTCGACACAGCTTGACACGCCCTATGACACGCCCGTATCACAGGCCATGTCCCCTCTCTCGACACCCAACACTCGACACTCGACACTCGACACTCGACACTCGACACTCGACACTCGACACTCGACACTGCGGGACACGGCCCGTGACACGCCCGTGTCACAGGGCGTGTACCCCATTCGTCGAGCTCAACTCGACACTCGAAAATCATTGAGTCAAGGAGGTCATGCCCAGGTCACGCCCTGGGTCACGCCCCGACACGCCCGTGTCGGGGGGCGTGTCACGCACAAAAACGACTATTTTCCCTGTTTGGAAAAATGTTTCTATGTCGTCCTAGACCATTTTTGCCTTAAGAACTTTTTACCCTTTTTTGTTTGCTGTACCAGCAACTCATTTTGAGCAACCTTCCCCGGGCGCGAAAAAGTGCAAGCATTCCCTAAGAGGCCTCACCGAGTCCCCATCTGGACTCCGGTTTGCTGGGGAATCGTGCAACTCGGCTCTCAAAACAGCCACTCGCAAGCCCACGGGAAAAACCATGCTCGAAGAACGGTCAAAGCCAACGTAACGCCCATCATGCGTACGCAATAAAAAAATCCGGGGTGTTACAATCACTCCCCCTAACAAAAAGTTTCGCCTCGAAACTTTTCACTCATTTTGATCTCAATCAAAATAAGGTAACAAACCAAAAACAGCAATGCAACAAAACACCAATTCACATACCAGCTTATTTACGGGAACAAATGAGGGTGAGCCGCCCTCATTGTTGACTCGAGCTCCCACGTCGCGCTTTCCACATTCTGATTTTTCCATAGCACCTTGACCATAGGAATCTTCTTTTTCCGTAAAACGCGATCTTGGGAGTCCAATATCCGGATGGGCATCTCCACATAAGAAAGGTTTGGCGCCAATTGCGGCACCACATCCAACACTTGCGTGTCATGCCACACAAACTTGCGAAGTTGGCTAACATGAAACACGTCGTGAACACCAGGAAAGTTCACGGGTTACTCTACTTTGTAAGCGGATGCACCAACTTGCGTAAGAATCTTGAAGGGACCCACAAATCTTGGGTCTAATTTGCACTCTTTTCCAAACCGTTTAATCCCAACCATTGGGAGACTTTCAAGAAAACGAAATCCCCCACCGCAAACTCTACTTCCGACCTTCGTCGGTTGGCGTACTTTTCATATCGCTCTTGGGCGATTCAGAGCTTCTCCCGAATAAGTCGTACGGCAACTTCCATATCCTCGAGCGCCTCTGGGCCCAACAAAGGCCGCTCACCAACTTCAGTCCAAAAGAGGGGAGTTCGACATCGACGCCCATATAAAGCTTCAAACGGAGCCATTTGTAAGCTTTCTTGATAGCTATTATTATATGCGAATTCCATAAGCTGCAAACGTTCATCCCATGATCAGCTTTCACCCGCTTGTAGGTATGACATTCAGCTACAAATCGCGCTATATCTTTTTTCATTCCATACCACCAGACAATTTGTTTCAAATCACGGTACATTTTTGTTGAGCCTGGATGGTAGGCCATACTTGAGCCATGTGCTTCTCGACACACCTTCTCGCGAATGTCTCCAACTGCGGGAATACAAAATTGACCACGATACTTTAACGTGCCCTCCTCATCAATAGAAAAATCCGGTAATTCCCCCTTTTCAGACCGAAGCAATAGATGTAAAAGATCAGGATCATCATTTTGATGTTGTCTTGCAAGCACCAGCCATGAAGGTTCTTCTACCATCGAATGACTTTGCGGGTCATATTTGCCCACAGAAATATCCATCAATAGAAATTCCTCCACAAGACGGTCAACTGAAAGACGAAATAATTTCCCCGTCTTCCAACTCAAAGCATCGGCCACAACATTCGCTTTCCCCGGATGATACTGAATGTCCACATCATAATCAGCTACATATTCAAGCCATCGTCGTTGGCGCAGATTCAATTCCTTTTGCGTGAAGACATACTTTAAACTTTTATGATCCGTAAAGATTTTGCACGGTGCACCATAAAGTAAGTGTCTCCACAACTTCAACGCAAAGATCACCGCTGCGAACTCCAAATCATGCGTTGGGTAGTTCTTTTCATGACTTTTCAACTACCGAGACCCATACGCAATCACCTTTTTGTCTTGCATTAATACACATCCAAGTCCAACGTGCGACGCATCCACAAAGACGTCATATTCTATCCCTTTTGTCGGCAAGATCAACACAGGAGCGGTACATAACATGTTCTTGAGTTCAAGGAATGAGGTCTCACACTTGTCATTCCACTAAAACGCCACATTATTCTGGGTTAAGCGAGTCAAAGGTGCGGCCAACGTCGCAAAACCTTCGACAAATCTGCGATAATAGCCGGCCAATCCCAAGAAGCTTCGTATCTCCTTGGGTGTCTCCGGTCTTCTCTATTCCATGACTGCAACAATCTTTTCGGGATCCACTGAAATTCCATGTTGATTAATGACATGACCCAGAAAAGCAACTTGAGGCAACCAAAACTTGCATTTGCTTAGTTTGGCGAATAACCGTTAGTCTCGCAAAGTGGCCAATACCAAGCGCAGATGCTGTTTATGCTCCTCAGCACTGCGGTAGTAGACAAGCACGTTATAAATAAAAACCACCACAAACTTATCCAAGTAGTCCTTGAACACCCGGTTCATCATATCCATGAAGGCTGATGGTGCGTTGGTCAAACCAAACGACATCACCAGAAATTAAAAATGACCATGTCTTCATCGAAATGTAGTCCACGGAATAACAGACTCCCGGACCTTGAGCTGATGATAGCCCGAGCGGAGATCAATCTTCGAAAATACTGAACTGCCACGCAGTTTATCAAACAAATCATCAATTCTTGGCAGTGGGTATTTGTTTTTAATCGTCACCTTGTTCAACTCCCGGTAATCGATGCAAAGCCGCATCGACCCATCTTTCTTCTTCACAAATAACACTGGTGCACCCCAAGGTGATGAACTTGGCCTGATAAACCCTTTTGCCAATAAATCATCCAACTGGGTACGCAACTCTGATAGCTCACGCGGGGCCATTCTGTACGGCGCTTTCGCAATAGGCCGCGTACCCGGTTCCAAATCAATAACGAACTCGACATCACGATTAGGGGGAAGACCAGGAAGATCAGTAGGAAAAACATCTGGGAATTCACGCACAACAGGAATCTCCTCCAAACGCGGCAAAACAACACTAGTCCCCACAACTGAGACTAAACAAGCAAAACAGTCGGAAACAAACAACGTCCGAACACATACCGCCGAAATCCCTGGAGTATCCTGGCATGAATCACCATAAACACTTCCCGGCTGACCATTGTCCTTGATAAAATCCAAGCGCTTCCCTTTGTACTGGATGACGGCGTCATAGCGGGATAACCAGTCCATGCCCAGAATGACGTCAAAATCCTCCAAATCGATCACCTTGAAATCAGCCTTTGCTAAGAAATCGCCCAACAAAATGGGACAATCAAGAAGACCCCAGTCTGCCACCACAGAAGCACCGGAAGGGAACTTCACCAAAAAGGCAGTCCCCACTCGATCTGGTGTCAAATGATACCGATCCAGAAAGGTTCGAGCCACAAATGAATGGGTTGCGTCAGAATCAAAAAGAACACGCGCCCAATGATTCTTTACCTTAAAGTTTCCTATAAGGGTATATCTGGCACTAAGAACTACTCATAAAAGGCAGAAACAAAACGTGAACCAGAGGAATGAATCAAACCTGAGATAACCTGGGGTGACATCTGAGCTTCCTCTGAGGAGATCACATTTAACTTCCCTTTTCCTTTGTCCAAACGCGGAGGCGGAGGCAAAGCCTGGAGTGGCATTGGCTGCAGCACGGGCTGGTTTTGTGGGCACCTTGCCTTCTGATGTCCCTGTTTGCCACACTGGAGGCACACCTTGTCCTTGACCCAGCAGCGGCTCATATCATGACCTCTTCCCCCACAAGCTGTACACTCCAAGTCTCTGGTTGGCGCACTCTGAATGGCGTGCACCTGATCCTTCTTTTGCATCCCCAACCGCTTGAAACATCTTTCAAATGGGTGGCCTGACCGGCCACAGAAACTACACGTCTCCTTGTTCTTCTTCCTTACGTCTGAGTCTTGGGAGCTTTTCCCTCCCATAAGCTTCCTCTTATCCTTCCTCATCAGCTGTCCTCTTTGTTTTGCATTTTCTATCACTTCAAACTTCAACGCAGCCTCAACCATAGTAGTGTAACTCGTCGCTCCATAAGCACTTGCAAAATGCTGCAAGTCGCTGCGGAGTCCGCTAAGAAATCTCTTTATGCGGTCAGCTTCCGTCATCACCAAGCTCGGAGCGAACCGACTTAACTTGATAAACTCGATTTCATACTCACTAACCGTGAGTTTCCTCTGCTTTAGGTACAAGAAATCATTCATCAGGCGGTCCCTTTCAACTGACGGTAGAAACTTGCGCCGTAACAGTTCTTTAAAGGCTTCCCACGAACATCCCGCCCCTAAGCTCTCCTTTTCTCGCAACCACCAACCTTTAGCCAACCCTTTGAGTTGATAGGCGGCAAGCATCACCTTCTGGTCCTCAGTAATGCCAGAATAACCAAACATTTCTTCCAACGTTATCACCCAATCATCCAAGATCACAAAGTCTGCTTTTCCATCATAAATCGGTGGTCCAAGTCGCTGAAACTGCGAGATGAAAGTCATCGCAGGAGGAACCACAACTGGGGGTATCACTGCCATGGAAGGAGTAGAAATGGTGGGGCCTCAGACAGTCTCTTGCCCTCTTGGTGCCAGTCCAGACATCGCTGAGGACATAGCTTGGAGCTGGGACTGCACTTCCTGCACCTGCCTCGTCAAAGCCTCATTACTTTGGCGTAAACTATCCATCAAGGCATTATTCTGCGCGCCCGAAGACTCGCCCTCGGATTGGGGAGTTTTCCTTGTCACTGGACGCTTCGACATCCTAGAAACATGTTCACGCTTATCAAGCTCAAACCCAACAAAACACACAACGGCTATGTACAGACCATACATATATACATATGAATATCAACTGCTAACTTGCTCTGGGAGTTTGAGAATGATGGTACGCCTAGCCTAAAGATGACTCACCATCATTTCACTAACTTGTGCCTAACCGATGAATGCATCACTTTATTTGACCCAAAACCATGAGTGTACAGGTGTCATCATGTACATCTTTAGCTTGGCACGTTGTGCTCATGCAATGTTATGTTATGCGTGTTGTGTGATGCAGTCTAGAAAAGGCCTTAATGCATGCCATGATCGGTCGTACGCATCACAATGCTATGCATCTCATACTACATAGCATTGTATGCAACGAAGAAAAGAAAACGTGCTAGTCGCATCCATGTGGTAAGGTTATGCATCCCATACTACATAACCCGCACATGTTGCCCCTATGGTGGATCCATATACAACCACATATTATGCATCCCATACTATATAATATGCCCTGTATACTTCTTGTCATGCCATGAATGTAGTGTGCGTGCATCGGCCAAGACATACTGATGGCACCTCAGTGTGTGTATGATATGATGCTTACGACCAAACAAGAAAGTTTGCCCGACCAATTGTCAAGCAATCCTCGCTCTGATACCAACTATCACAACCCGTATTTCCTCAACGAGTACCTCGTATCAGAGCAATAGGAACTACGGGTTATGATGCCACGTCGTGCAGGGGATAACTGCACACGCTCAGTCAACCCTTGGCGCTTACTTTCTGAGTTGAAATTCAACATTTGAATGTAAGAAAACCTGCGGATTTCGTGGCCGTATCCCTCGGCCTTAGATATCAAAATCTGTTTTTATACGCGGCGGAAATACTTTGTTTATTTATGATGATCTCCTATATGCAGTCTATAGTGATACTACTATAAGAAACCATCTTTGTTTACGTCATTTGGAAAATAAGTGTTTGGTGACCAAAATATGTTATGCATGGATACAATAATAGGTTTGGTTTTGCTTCAAAATACCTAATACAACCTACCATAAATTCTTCCCAAGAGCAAGAAGACATCATCCAAATGAGTCACATTAGCAGTCTATTATTCATACATCACAAGTAAAGTAAGCCACCAATGGGCGCCAACAAGCTGACACGAACCCATTGGGGAACATGTATGTCTGTACAATAAAGAAAAGAACTACCTCGCTAAGAAAGCTCGGCTAGCTCCCAAAAAAACGACTCCAACAAACCTAGCCGCTCAACCGGCTACAACCTGCACCTGAGGCATTCAAGAAAGAATACCTCAGCAATTCTCGAAGATACAATAAAAATAAGAGCAGCGTGTTTATACAATATCATGAAGGGGATTACCGACCCCGAAGCAATGTTTCATATAAGTAAAATGAGTGAAGAAAATAAGTGGAAAACGCACCAAAACACATGCCAAACGCACCAAGTGCGTACAAGGTTCATCAACTCCTGCTCGACCCGCAGGAGCAAAAGGCAAAACACATGCCCATTCCATCATTTTTAGTACAAGAAACAACGCTACACGTGAAACATAAGCAGCGGTTACATGCGATTCAGCAAGGGTCTTTTGGTGGCAGCCCTAAAGTGGAACGCACCAATAAAAACCAGCCCAAACTGTGGCCAAAATGGTGCTCTTCACCACAAATCCAAACCCGGTGGTCACAAAGGCATAACCCACACCACCCCTTACCAAAGCCGCACACACACTTCTGCCATGGTGCACATTCGCCTCGCAAAACTCACCATAAACCCATAACCCAAGCGCAACACCATAAGCAACTCTCACCATAACCCATAACCCAAGTACACACGTTCCCTTCCTTTATCCTCACACATGACGACAAATTGCCAACGTAGAGTTTGATGCACTTCATCACATGGTAGAGTTTGAGTAAGCTAAGTACATAAATCACATGTTTGGAACAAGAATCACATGCTTTTGATCAAGGAAGAATCACATGATAGAGTTTGATTAACTTAAGTATATGCATCACATGTTTGGCACAAGAAGAATCACATGCTACATGAACATGAATCAAATGAGAACGGCTATATGAACAAGAATCAATTTAGCTACATGGAACACATGAACAAGAGAAATTTACGAGCATAAATTCGCTACATGAATCAAAGTTGTTCAGCATAGGAAAATTTAAGAGCATAATAAGGCTAGTGTGGAAGAACCCAAAACAAGAAGAACAAGCTCATGAAACTTGAAAGAGAAACTAGCTATTTTGTTTGCACAATCAAAAACAAGAAAGAAGATTGGCAAGGGTGAAGAACACCACTTGCCTGAACCGAGACGATGTCGCGACGGCTGCTCCTCTCTTTCCTTGCCTTGCTTGATCCTTTCTCCCTTGCTTTCTCTTTGAGAATGAAGAAGAAGATGAAGAGAAGGTGAAATGAGGAGAAGAAACTCCGATTCGGCCTTATGTCCTCCAGAACAGAGCTGGACCATTAGATGTAGAATCAAGGAAATCAACGGCACAAAAAAACTGGAAAAAGTTGATTTTCGGGCAGGTCACGCCCTGTGTCACGCCCGTGACACAGGGCGTGTACCTTAAGCGGCGCAGAAAGTTGGCAAATCCAAGTTTATCCACACGGTACATGGGCGGGTACACGCCCGTGACGGGTCGGTCACGCCCGTGACCTAGGGCGTGTAGCCCGTGTCTCGACACCTTGTCGACACAAAGTGTCGACACTCGACACAGCTTGACACGCCCTATGACACGCCCGTGTCACAGGGCGTGTCCCCTCTCTCGACACCCAACACTCGACACTCGACACTCGACACTCGACAGTCGACACTACGGGACACGGCCCGTGACACGCCCGTGTCACGGGGCGTGTACCCCATTCGTCGAGCTCAACTCGACACTCGAAAATCGTCGAGTCAAGGAGGTCACGCCCAGGTCATGCCTTGGGTCACGCCCCGACACGCCCGTGTCGGGGGGCGTGTCACGCACAAAAATGACTATTTTTCCCTGTTTTGAAAAATGTTTCTGTGTCGTCCTAGACCATTTTTGCCTTAAGAACTTTTCACCCTTTTTTGTTTGCTGTACCAGCAACTCATTTTGAGCAACCTTCCCCGGGCGCGAAAAAGTGCAAGCATTCCCTAAGAGGCCTCACCGAGTCCCCATCTGGACTCCGGTTTGCTGGGGAATCGTGCAACTCGGCTCTCAAAACAGCCACTCGCAAACCCACGGGAAAAACCATGCTCGAAGAACGGTCAAAGCCAACGTAACGCCCATCATGCGTACGCAATAAAAAAATTCGGGGTGTTACAAATCTTGCCTATTCCCCCCTGCCTGCGAATCCTGCTGACATCACCGACAAACCTTGTCAAGACTCTAACTCGCCTCAGCGATCCACGCCCCCTTACTGTGAAGAACGACGACCTTTCGCGGCTTGTGGGGACTTCTCGCATCCCGAGTAAATGAACTAATGTTGCCTTTTTTACTTCATTTAGATTTCCATTCCCTCACCAAGTGCATTCGAGACCACCAGGCTAAACCTTCTATCGGTACAGCTTGAGTCCTCCAAGCCATCTTGCGAGACAAACATTCATTCTGATCTTTGACTTTTCTTGTATAGGTATCCAGATCGACTCGGCAGTTGAGGATTTCTCTGGGCCGCCCGCCCTCTCGCCTCTTCCTCACCCAGATGAGATTGAAGACTCTCTCTGCGATTCTATGGATCTGTTGGATATGAAGCGCAGGATGGCTGGGATGCTTCGAAAGTATACACACATTATCTGCGAGATGGAACGGGACAAGCAGGCCACATACCGGTGCATCGACTGGCTGGAAATTGAGTGCGCTCGCCTCTCCTCCGGGATCAATGCCGGGAATGAAATATACGAGACTGACCCCTAGGCCACCATAAGCGAGGTCAACTAGTAGCTTCGCCTCGTGCGCCGCGGTGTTGAAGTCGTTCGCGCCATTCATCTCCTTAGTCGGCCCCAATGCGCGGGGTCTTGCGGTGGTCGTTGGTGGTGGCACAAGAACTGAAGATCCTCCATCCCGTTTCGCTTGTTCAATCGTCTCCCTTATTTAATTATGTATTGTAAATTTGTCGTCCCGCCTGTTCAGCTATAACTTGTTATTTTAAGCCCCGTGGACATTATGCCCGCCTCGTGTGGAACAGAATAATTAATGATGTTATTCTGTTGACTTCTTTTGTGCTGGTCTTTTATTATAGTTGTGTTAATTAATCTGTTTTTTTTTTCTTTTTTTTTGGCTCATTGGAAAGATCACTATGGAATGTCGTGCTTCGAGGTCAGGAGAGAGAGAGAGAGAGAGAGAGAGAGAGAAAAGACGAACTTTCAGGCTGTCACTTCAACTTCCCCGTTCATATTTTCCCGCCCATTTTTCCACTCTCACCATCCGCTATAAATACGTCCCCCACCCCCCTTAGATCAAAATGTTTTTACATCGGCACGACCCCCTCCAAGTGCGTCTTAGATTAAGGCTTCTTGCCTACTTTCTCTCGTGTCTTATTCTCGTCACCCCTTTTCCACCTCCTCTCGCTCTCGTCGTTTCGCCTGCCAAGGGAAAGAAAAAGACTGAAGAGGGCGAGGGTCGCAGCCATTGTGGCAGATGATTTGTCGTCCACGACTTTCCCCCTAGCAAGAACTCGGAGGAGGACTACAACCGCTTCACTCGCAAATTCCTGGCGGAGTGTTTTGAGTCTCGACCATCGAACATTGGCTAGTCGATCAACACTATTTATCCAGGCGAACTCGCCTTCCCCGTCTCGCACTTCGAGTCGGGGTTGAGGCTCCACTCTGGCCAGAGGTAAAACAGGTTCTAAAATTCTTCAGTGTTGTCCCTGCACAACTAAATCCAAATGCCATCTCGGTTTTAGTTGCATTCGCCAGCTACATGTGCCGCGAGCGCATCGAATTCATTCTCAATGCCTTCCACAAGTTGTTCATCTACCACGCCAACCATGACGGGGTCTCATACTTTATAGGGCAGGGGGTGAAGGTGTGCGAGACACACAACAAGAATCATCACTGGCTCACCCGTTTTGTCTTCATCCGTGGGATTCTGGGAGGCGTTCCGCTCACCCCCGTGTCTCCTGCTGAAATATACTATGCGACCCCCAAGGTCGGGGGCACGAATAAAGACCTCTGCGAGTTCTTCGCGGCGAAGAATTTCTAGTTCAACTTCCTAAGGCGAGATCTCGACTCGCTCCTTCCCGTCTTTCTCGGTGAAGGTACACTCGCGCTCCCTTGGTCTTATGTTTACCTTTCCCTTGTTTTGCTCTAACCATTTAATCATTCAGGATAGAGGAATTTTCCAGTCCATCCCCACAACTTGAGCAATGTTG
Organism: Platanthera guangdongensis; assembly: GCA_039583875.1. Taxonomy (NCBI): domain Eukaryota; kingdom Viridiplantae; phylum Streptophyta; class Magnoliopsida; order Asparagales; family Orchidaceae; genus Platanthera; species Platanthera guangdongensis. Next base: position 133,162,013 of record CM077166.1, read on the forward strand.
GGCCATCCAAGGGTCTCGCACTCACCAGCATGGCGGCGGAGGCGGCGAAAGAATCGTTGGCCCCCGCCCCCAAGAAAAGATCTGGAGATGCTGCTGCTACTCCTGGGCATAGCCCCAAAAAGAAAATCCAGAAAGGCGCGAGGTTCCCCAAGGGGAAAATGGGGATTTCTCAGAAAGAAAGGAAAGAGTTGTCGTGGTCCCTGAGCCTCACTCTATGGAAGATTCGCAGTCTCCTCACCCACAAGTTGCCACGCCGTCTCGCATGGCGGCACTATTCGACCGGGCCGCCAACAATTCGGCCCAATCCGCTGAGCTGCCATCTCGCGAGACTAACTCCTCCAATCGTACAACCCCATAATTGTATCAAAACTACAACATGGGGCCCGTGGTAAAGGATTCTACCGCCGACCCAATCCTTCTGTGGGAAAAGGACTCAAACCGGGTGTCGGTATCCACTCTCCTTCCTCATGGAATGAGCAGGACCGCACCACCAGCCACGCCTTCTCCCTCGGTTATGTCCTCTATGGCGGTCTTGGGATAGAACCCTTCTACAAGGACTCGTCGCGAGACCTCGTCCCGAAGACTGCCCAGGCTCAACTTCGCGACATGGAGATCTCGCACCGAGTCTCGCACCATCTCGTTTTCAAGAACAAGAAATGGAAGGAGGCCTAGGTGGGCTTGGAGGCGGAGCGAGAGAAGTCAGATGGTCTCGAGAAGAAGCTAGTGGTTGCTGACAATCCTCTCGCCAAGAACCAGGGCAGTGTGGTGAGCTTTTAAATTTTATTCCTGACTACTTTCACTCTTGCGTAAGCTTTTGTTGAATGATGGGCTTCTCGCAGGATGCCAAGACTGCAGATCGGATGCGCTCACACATAGCGGCCCTGGAGGAGAAAAATAAAAACCTAAAGGCCCAGAACGCCCATCTCCTGAACAGTTCCTTGCCTACCTCTCAATGGGATCCGCTTCAAGCACCTCCGCCCCCTCATTACTCTTTTGACGAGGTTGACGAGATCTGCCGGGACGCCAACATTAAGACGGTCGAGCTCATTTTGAAGATGATGAAGGAGCTGGGGGTTGTTAGAGAAGATGCAGAGATGGTAAAATCACGCGACCTGGTGCCACAAATTTATGGCGAGACGGATGAGGGTTCAGCTTCTAGTGAAGAGGAATGAAGGGGGCGCCAGCAAGACCTGAGACTTCTCCCTCCTTCACTTATACTTTTTACTTGTTTTTTGATATACTGAAATATTTATTCACGGGAGATTACTTCCATTCTTTTTTTTTGTAATGAACAAGGAAATTTTTGTTATAACCCCTCGCTATGTGTTCACTTTATTTCATTTTATTTTGCTTTATTTGCTGGGGGAGGCCTTCTACGCTGCTTATACTAGCGAGGTAGAGCTACTTGTTGTATCGCTTGAGAATTCACTTAGGGCATGAGTCATTAGACTTCTCCATGCCCCTTCCGTGCGCGAGACCATTTGGCCTTCTCCCCTCGTCTCGCCTCGAGACGAATACAATGCGAGAAGACCCTGGAGATTAACCCGCTCTTTACGAGAAGTCACCCAACTTTAATTACTTGTGCGAGACCTTTCCTTTGTCAGTGAGAGCCTACTTGCTATGGGCGAGACCCTCTTTATCGAGCGCCGGTTGATGATGTCCTTCCTCATTTGTATTGCACCAACCTCTTCCTCCTATAGGAAACTTTCTTTGTTCCCTAATAAGTTTATATATTTTTCTTTGAGGGATCTTACCAATTGTCCTGCCAACGAGTGAGCCTACAGTCCTGCCAGCTAGGCGAGAGCCTGGTCAGCGGGTCTACTCGGAGTCTCCTCTCCAAAAAACCTCCAACCAGCAAGTGAGCCTACAGTCCTGCCAGATAGGTGAGAGCCTGGTTAGCGGGTCTACTGGGGGTATCCTCTCCAAACAACCTCCAACCACCGAGTGAGCCTACAGTCCTGCCAGTAAGGTGAGAGCCTGGTCAGCGGGTCTGCTCAGGGTCTCCTCTCCAAACAACCTCCAACCACCGAGTGAGCTGACAGTCCTGCCAGCTAGTGAGAGCCTGGTCAGTGGGTCTGATCGGGGTCTCCTCTCCAAACAGCCTCCAACTAACGAGTGAGCCAACAGTCCTGCTAGCTAGGTGAGAGCCTAGTCAGCAGGTCTGCTCGGGGTCTCCTCTCCAAATGGCCTCCAACCACCGAGTGAGCCTACAGTCCTGCCAGCTAGGTTAGAGACTGGTAATCGTGTCTGCTCGGGATCTCCTCTCCAAACAGCCTCCAACCACCAAGTGAGCCTACAGTCATGCTAGATAGGTGGGAGCCTGGTCAACAAATCTTCTCGGGGTCTCCTCTACAAACAACATCCAACCAATGAGTGAGCCTACAGTCCTGCCAGCTAGGTGAGAGCCTGGTCAGTGGGTCTGCTAGGGTTCTCCTCTCCAAACAACCTCAAACCACCGAGTGAACCTACAGTCCTGCCAACTAGGTGAGAGCCGGGTCAGCGGGTCTGCTCGGGGTCTCCTCTCCAAACAACCTCCAACCACCGAGTCAGCCTACAGTCCTTCCAACTAGGTGAGATCCTAGTCAGCTGGTCTGCTCTGGGTCTCCTCTCCTAAAAACCTCCAAACACTGAGTGAGCCTACAGTCCTTCCAGCTAGGTGAGAGCCTGGTCTGCGGGTTTGCTTGGGTTCTCCGCTCCAAACAACCTCTAACCACTGAGTGATCCTACAGTCTTGCCAGCTAGGTGAGAGCCTAGTCAGCGGGTTTGCTCGGTGTCTCCACGCCATACAACCTCCAACGATCGATTGAGCCAACAAGCCTGCCAGCTAGGTGAGATCCCGGTTAGCGTGTCTGCTCGAGGTCTCCTCTCCAACCAACCTCCTACCTCCGAGGGAGTCTATAGTCCTGCTAGCTAGGTGAGAGCGTGGTCAGCGGGTCAGCTCGGGGTCTCCTATCCAAACAACCTCCAACCACTGATTGATCCTATAGTCCTGCCAGCTAGGTGAGAGCCTGGTCAGCGGGTCTGCTTGGGGTCTCCTCTCCAAACAATCACCAACCACTGAGTGAGCCTACAGTCCTGCCAACTAGGTGAGAGCCTGGTCAATGGGACTGCTCGGGGTCTCGCCTCCAAACAACTTTCAAACACCGAGTGAGCATACAGTCCTTCTAGCTACGTGAGAGTCTGGTCAGTGGGTCTGCTCGGGTACTCCTCTCCAAACAACCTCCAACTACCAAGTGAGCCTACAATCCTGCCAGCTATGTGAGAGCCTGGTCAGCGGGTCTGCATGGAGTCTCCTCTCCAAACAACCCCAACCACTGAGTGAGCCTATAGTCATGCTAGCTATGTGAGAGCCTGGTTAGTGGGTCTGCTTGGTGTCTTGCCATCCATCCTTTCACTCTCTTACCATGAAAGAAGACACCTGCGGTTTCATCATATCAAATGGTCACAACAAATTTACAAATATTGAATGATGAAAAAAATGTTTGTGGATAGAATTTTTTTAAGTCATCAGCGCTTCAGGCATGATCGAGAGATACCGCGTCCATATCCTGGAGGTGGTACCCTCCTGACTTCAAGACCTCCTTCACCACAAAGGGGCCTTCGCAGTTGGGATTGAGTTTTCCTACCGAGGCTCCTCTGCCTGCTGTGTATACTTTTTGAGGACCAAGTCACCCTTCTGAAACTATGTTTATCAAAGTATCTCGCCATCCGAAGCTTCACTTCTTCCTGCCGGATCAATGCTAAATCCATGAGCTCCTCAACCAGATCAAGAGAGAGGTTTTTCTCCTACTCGTTCTCCGCCCTACATCCTTCGTCTCCCTTCTTTGCAGCGGCTACTCTTGGAGATGTGACCTCGAACTCTATAAGTATGATGGCCTCCGACCCATGAGATAGTTTAAATGGAGTTTCCCCTATGGCGCTGTCTGGGGTGGTCCTCAAGGCCTAGAGAACTGAAGGGAGCTGTTCCACCCAACTTCCCCTCAAGTTCTCCACTTTCTTCTTCAGGAGATTCATGATAATCATGTTTGCTGCTTCCACCTGCCCATTTATTTGAGGATGATGAAACGAGGCAAAACAGAGGTATATGCCCAGTCCGATACCGAAATCCATGTATTCCCTGCTAGTGAATTGTTGTCCATTATCAGTGACGATGGACAGCGGAAGCCCATGCCTACAGATGATCTCTCCTCATATGAAATTTTTGATCACTTGCAACGTCACCTTAGCCAATGCCTTCACCTCCAGCCACTTTGAAAAGCAATCAACCATGACCAGCAAAAACATCCTTTGGCCACTAGCTTGGGGAAAACCGTGCGTGACCATTTTTCTGAGCTGCTTCTATTTAAGTACAGGTTTTCTTCTAAATTAATGATCCGCTTTTCTGCCATTCCTGCTGCATTTTTAGGGCAAAACTCCACCCTTTCTCCTCTGCCCTCCTTCTTCCACTAAGAAGAGAAGCTCCGGACATGCTCGCGAAGCTTACCTCTCGTCGGTGCTTGCTCTCGGCCTTCTCCTTCGCTTCCTAGTGCTATTGCAAGTTTTGAAGCTGTATCCATCAAGCAAAAGGGAAGCTTACAACATTATTCCGGTTCGTGACACGAATAAGACGAGTCCATTGGAGGGTAGTGACAACCTTTTCTACCCCGGATGTAGTTGAGGACCGAGCTTGGACGCGGATTTACAACCCGGTGATTCCTTCCGCGACTCCTCGATGAGCCTTCGGATTCGGTCGATTTCTTGCCTTGTTCTTGCTTTATTGATGTACATGCGTGGATAAATCTTTATATGTAGTTGATGTGGCACATTAGTTGTAAGCATTATTAGTTTCATGTCTATATGAATCTTTATCGTTTTACTACTTTAGTTGCTTGTGCAACGCCTATATTTCCGCCCGCCGCCATTATTGGTTTTGCCGGTCTATCGATTACTAGATTCTCGTGTTGCGAGGAGGTGTTTGAGACACTCAATACGGCATTCTTATCTCTCCCTACGCCTGTAACTCCCTCCATTCCACCAAGCAAAGCAGCGCATAGCAGACTGCATAGGAGTAGATTTAGTTAGCTTTTATTTTCTTGCTTCTAAAACCAATCCTCTTTGGACATCATTCTCAAGTCCTCCATATTAGACAGCTCCACCTTGAGTTGTTCCTTGAGAGATTCGATACTTGGGAAAGCCTCCCCATTTTGTATTACTTACGTGAGCGGTACACTTGTCGTAAGTGCATCAAGTTTTTGGCATCGTTGTCGGGGAACACCGTCGTGTGAGTTTTCTGAAATGAAGTCTTGTGATTGTTGTTTTTATTTCTATTTTAGTTGTTACCGTTTCTTTGGTTTATCTGTTTTTGCCCCTTTTCTGATTTTTGATATAGAAAGAGGGTTTGTGTTATTTTTATTCTAAGTTGTGTAGCACCCATTCGACAAAAATTTTTGTTCGCAATATACTATGTTGTTGAGTGCCATCTATATAACACTTTGCGTCGATACATCGACGCCTTGGCCGCTTTAAATGTCGAGCACTGTATTAAGTGTTTGCTATGCCATGGTATAGGCCACATGTTGAAGGTTTTCCCTCATTTGTACAACCCTTCTCCCTCTGAGGGCGTGTGTGCAGCAACCCCCCATTTACGGAGGACTACTGTGGACATGCCTACCAGGGCATTGCCGGGCCAATACACTAACTTCGCGCACCTTGCTCGCTCTTTTCCCATTGAGATTACCGAAGAATCTCTCGTCGCATACATATCCTTCATGGTCCCTCGCTCCCTTTTTACGAGCTTCCCTTGAATGATGACGATCAGTCTGGTTGTAGCCAGCAAAAAGAGGATCAGGAACACATGGGCGCTCCTTTATAGGACGTAGATATTGTTCCCATCGACGGGGAGGTGTCTGCGGATGATTTTGGAATGGGGCCTGCTCGTTCAATGCCTGATTTTTAGAGCAGTATTGCCCCTCCACAATTTTGGCTTGATCGTGCTACTCCTTTTTTGTGTGAGTCGGCTGATGATGCCGTATTTGTTGATGATTCGGTGCCTGAGGTTGTGCCGAAGTGGGATGTGGATTTTACGATCTCTGACGGAGAATGAGGATCTTCGGAACACTATGATGCAACCCGGTGGGATGAGGAGTATCCTCTTTCTGATATGGAGGTTTACACCTCCTTATTAGACGAGGCGGTCCCTCTTACCAACAAGGACCTCGAGTACTCTGATCCCCCCCGATATGACTTATATGATACCGAAAGTTATCGGTGCTCGGATCCTGTTGAGGGTGATACCGGGATCACTCTCCCATATTTTGTACATTTTAGTTTTTCCTCTCATTTATTACTTGACCCCCCTTCATTATCCGAGCCTGTGCGGGTTGAGTCTCCACGAGTACGTTGGGATGACGATGAGCCTTGTGCTCATGCCGACGACGAGTGCATCTGCTTGCGTGAGAAGGTTCCTACCTCCTTCGCAGTGGAAGCCCCTGTCGTCGCCATCGCCTCCTGCGGACCTGTGGTCGACGATGCCTTGCTAAGCAAGGATTTAGGTGATGATGAGATGAGCGAGGACCAGTGCTCATCCTCTTCTTGTTTCTTATTTCCTCTACCTATGTTCGGCAGGTATTATTATGTAGGTAGAGGTGTAACTACATTATCTCCATATCGGTACTCGCTACGACAACGAATTTTGGTCAGTTACCTGTGCATCTTTTTTTTAATTGGCCAATTAGCTAGAACTTTTTCGTTAGTCGAATATGTCATGCTGGGTGGACAATAACCCCAGTACTTATCTAGTAGTAGGTATAGTTAGTTATTTTTACTGTCGCATAGCTTAGATTTAATTTGTTATTACCACTGTGTATACAATTTTTGCTGGAGCTCATTTGCAGGTTAGTGCTTCACTTGCAAGGAGGAGTGATGGAAATTATTGCAGGTTTAGCTTCATGCTCTCTCATGTCTTCTTGTATGCTCATTTGATGAGCACGGGGTAACATGTCCCCCAACTTTTATTTCATTAATTTAACTGCAAATCTTGTGTTAGGTTGTTTATATTAAGTCTGGTGGGAGAGAGTTATATGAGTTACCTGTGCACATGCATCACTATCACTTTCATACCAAAATCATATTTTTATTTTCTGTTTTCATGTAATCATGCCCGTATTGAGCACCTACGCCCACATGAGCGTGATCTTAACCACGCGCGCGACCCGAGTCAAATGTATTACTTCTGCGTAAACTTTAAAATAGCAGTGCTGGCTTAGGATTTTATGAAAAAGTATTGTGAAACTCGTGCAGTGCTCCTAATCGAGTACTCATAGACTGTGTAGAAATAGTATAGATTTAATTTTTCTTTATGCTCGTAGATTTATACGTTTTTTGCATATGTAAATATTGTTTGTACTACTCAATAATGTTGAATTTGGTGTAATCGAATGGTAGTGTAGGGATGTGTGTAGCCATCACTAGCCTCGTATTATTTGAGTCGGGAGGAAGAATCATCTTTCTCGGTGGATAATAACTTGCCCCAAGCTACTCTTGAAGCATTGGTGCATGGTTAGTCAAACGTGAGTGTGATGTAGGACATCGTTTTGGCCTGGTTGAGCCTTGTACCCTGTCCTAACGTAATCCTTATTATCCTGGTTGTGCCTATCCCTCCTTTTGATTTAGCCTTACTCCGCGATCACCAAAGCCTAGAAGCCTATCCCAGTTGCACGCCCCTATCTCGAGCTATTAGTATGTTACTTCTTGAATTTGGGATGTTGCTGTGGTGCAGTTTTGTGATTGTGAGCTGGAGTTTTCATGTTAATTTGTGCTGAATGTGTTTTAAAAAAAAGAGAAAAGAAAAGAGTGTAAAAAAGAGAGATGTTGTTTGTTGTGAAATAAGAAAAGTGAATAAGAAAATTCCATTTGCGATTTTATTTCTGTGGCGGTAGGCGGTGCACACACCCTTGTTGTCAAGTTCAAGTATGGTGGTGTGGTGCACCTGCAATTTGTGTTGGTACGAGGATAATCATTTGTATGAGCTTATTTGGGGTTGTGCGTAGCCGTCATTTTTACCGTTGTGCATCCTTACCTACATATACACCCAAGCCCCATTATTATCCTAAAGCCCTACGGATTCACGCATGAGTCAAGCTAGCGTCGTGGAGAGAGTGTGAACAGGCAAGCGTATGATCCTCAACATTGACGGATTTCTTTGGAGGTGATCACGATCCCTGGTCTTTGGCAATTCTCACCTGAGTGGCTGACCTACTTTCTTCCTATGTATGACCAAACGATTCTCCAGAATTCCAATTTTGAGTAGATACAATATTTATTTACGCCTGTCGAAAAGTATAAACTCTATAGTATAATTAAAATGTTTATCTATTATATTTTCTATGCCAATGATGTATTTGATTTTTCGCAATACTTTATTTGGAAATTACTAAAACCGCTAACTATTTTCTGGTCCACAGAGTGATGATTTACTCAGGACGAGCAAATGTTTAAGTCTGGTGGTGTGATGAGTGCAATTTATATAGGGTTTTTCGAACTCATCTGGGCCTGTTTTCTCACACGTGCATTGCATTTCAACCGATAATCGATTATATTTGCTTCGATCATTCAATGACATCACTGTGCAATGCTTTGGCATGAGGGTGTGCAATTGTGCATTTTGTTGTCAGGGGTAAGCACATGGTGCTCCCCATGGCACTGTCTGGCTATTCTTTGTTGTATATTTATTGCTGAGAGCTTTTGCTCCAGCTTTGGTTTTGATGTGCAGGTATTGCGTTTTCCCCAAGGCAGGAATTTTGATTTGTGGAAAACGCACGGTCGTGTGTTTCCTTCATGCACGGTTTGTGCCCGACCGTGCATTTTGTTGAGCTGGAGAAACATCGAGTGGAGCTCGAAGAATTTCGTTGAGCTGAGCTCGACGATCTTCACGCATGGTTTCTTTGGAAACGTGCGTGAAGGAAACACACGGTTTTCCTATGGCTGCCTGGTTTTTTTGTGCTTTGTGGTTAATCATGCTATTTACTCACGCACGGGCAGAAGTTCCTGTGTGCGAGTAAAATGCACGGTTCCAACTGCTTGCCGGAAATTTCTGCTTTCTGTTGTTACCCGTGCGTTTTCCTTCACACACGTGTGGAAGCGGCCATGCACGAGGAAATGCATGGGTCAATGCTTCTTCCTCCCAAGCCAATTTTTGCGCGTTAATAACACACGGTTAATGTGCGGTCGTGCGCCAAACTGTGAGTGACCATTTTTTGACCTGCTTCTATTTAAGTACATGTTTTCTTCCAAATAAAAGATCCGTTTTTCTGCCATTCATGTCGTCGTTCTAGGACAAAAATCCTCCCTTTCTACTCCGCCCTTCGTCTTCCACTAAGGAGAGAAGATCTGGCCATGCTCGCAAAGCTTACCTCTCGCTAGTGCTTGTTCTCGGCCTGCTCCTTCACTTCTTAGCTCTATTGCATGTTTTGAAGTTGTATCCATCAAGCAAAAAGGAAGCATGCAACATTCTTTGGAATCATGATACGAAGAAGACGGGCCCATTGGAGGGTAGTGACAGCCTTCTCTATCCCGAACGTAGTTGAGGACCGAGCTTGGACGTGGATTGACAACCTGGCAATTCCTTCCACGACTCCTCGACGAGCCTTCGGATTCCGTCGATTTCTTGCCTTGTTCTTTCTTTATTGATGTATATGCATGGATAAATCTTTATATGTAGGTGATGTGGCACTTTAGTTGTAAGCGTTATTAGATTCATGTCTATGTGAATCTTTATCATTTAACTGCTTTAGTTGCTTGTGTTGCGCCTATATTTCCGCCCGCCGCCATAGTTGGTTCTGCCGCTCTAGAACTTATTAGAGACGCGCGTTGCAACGAGGTATTTGTGAACCTCAATCTGCCTTTCTTTTCACTCCCTATGCATGTTACTCCATCCATTCCGCCAAGCGAAGCAGCGCATAGCGGCCTGCATAGGAGTAGATTTAGTTAGATTTTATTTTGTTGCTTTTAAAACCAATCCCCTTTGGACTTCAATCTCAAGGCCTCCTTGTTAGAAAACTCAACCTTGCGGTGTTCCTTGAGAGATTTGATACTTGGGAAAGCCTCCCCATTTTATATTACTTATACGAGCGGTACACTTGTTGTAAGAGCATCAAAAAGGACCCTCTAAATCTAGCCCCCATATTGCGAAGGGCCAGGGGGCCATGATCGTACGTAATATTTGGGTGGGAAGGAGTTGGATACGGGCGAACTACTGGCACTTTCGGCATCTTTTCATGAATTCCTCTGCATCCTTCCTGAGCATAGTCCAGAAGTAGCCTTGCCTCAACACTCTCCCCTCCAAGGTCCGACTCACCGAGTGACTCCCGCACTCTCCCAAATGAATTTCTTCTAGGACCCTTGGAACCTCTCCCTCATATACGCATCAAGCCAGTAAACCCGGTAGCATCTTCCGGTATAATATCCCATCCTTCAATAGGTAGTATGTCGATTTATAACTGACCCGCTTCTTATTGAGAGCCCTCTCGGGAAGTTGTCGTGAGGTCAAAAGGTGATGAAGGGGTCCATCCAAGACCCTTGTTGGTCTACCTCCATTAATTCTCCTTCATCTATGGATGGCCTGAAGAGTTTTGTCACCGTTCCTCCGGCCCGAGGGCCATATTTGGCGAGTAGGTCAGCCTGAGCACTTTCATTCCTCGGGACGTGTTGAAATGAAAAGCTGCGGAATTTCCCGATGATGTCTTGGACCTTCACCATATACAACTTGAGGGTGGGTTCCCTTGCTTCAAATTCTCCATTGATTTGCCAAACAACAACCATAGAGTCTGTGGAGAACTTAATGTCCTGTATGTCCAGCTCCCGAGCTAACCTGAGTCCGGCGATAATCGTCTCATATTATGCTTGGTTGTTTGTGATTGTGAAGTGGATCTTCAGATCCTGCTAAATTCTGGTCCCTTCTGGACTTACCAAGATCATCCCTCCTCCAAAAGAATTTTTTCCCGACGCTCCGTCTACTATTATCTCCCAAGCAGCTCGAGGGGGTGCCTCAGCCTCTCGGACCTCGACTACGTAATCTATCAGGAAATCAGCAACCGCTTGTGCTTTGATGGCTAGACAAGGAGTGAAAATGAGGTCGAACATACTGAGCTCTATCGACTATTTGGCCAACCTCCCAGAATGCTCCACCCCCTCCATGATGCAGCGAATGGGGTGGTCCGTCACTACCTGAATTGAATGGGCATGAAAGTATGGCCTAATCTTCCTGGCTGATACGATGAGAGTGAATGCCAGCTTTTCAAGGATACGGTACCCGAGTTACGCCTTCTTCAGGACCTGCTTATGTAATAGATTGGGAACTGCTTTTTTCCTTCCTCTCATACAAGGACCTAACTCACGACTCTGGTCCCCACTCCTATGTACAAGAACAAACCCTCCCCTTCTCTTGGCCCATGGAGTAGAGGCATCCGGGTGAGCCGTTGTTTTAGAGCCTAAAATGCCTCTTCACATTCCGGGGTCCATTCGAATTTATTGCCCCTTCTTAGTGTTCGGAAGAAAGGTGAGCATTTCTCCCCAGCATGGGAGAGAAACCTGCTTAATCCGACCAGCTTGTCGTTGAGATGTTGGACTTCCTTGGCATTTTTTGGAGATTCAAATTCTAAGATTGTTTTCACCTTATCTGGATTGGGTTATACACTGGATGGGGTAAGGAGAAGCCCTAAAAATTTTACCTTGTTTGTTTTGAAGACACATTTTAACGGTTTAAGTCTCATCTTATATTTCTTTAAGGTTCCAAAGGTCTCCTCTAGGTCTAAGATGTGGGACCTGATATATCTGCTCTTGATCATCAGGTTGTCCTCATACACTTCAAGGTTCTGCCCCTTCTGCTCCCAGAAGATTCGATCCATCATTCTTTGATAAGTCGCCCCCGCGTTCTTCAATCCAAAGGGCATCATGTTGAAACAGAAGTACCCAACCTTCTTGACGAAGGTGACATCTTTGACGTCCGGCGGGTGCATGCGCATTTGGTGATACCATGAAAATGCATATATAAAGCTCATTAGTGGAAAACCGACGGCTGAGTCAACCAGAGCGTCGATTCGAGGTAGAGGATAACCATCCTTAGGTAATACATTATTTAAGAGAGAAAAATCAACACACATCCTCCATTTCCCCTCTCCCTTTTTCACCATTACAACGTTACTCACCCACCCCAGGTATTTACATGCAGAAATGAACCCCACCTTAAGCATCTTCTATACCACTTCTCTGATGGGTTCGGCCATCTTTGTGGCGATGGATCTCTTCTTTTGTTGTATAGGACAAGCGTTGGGGTCGAGGTTGAGACGTTGGCATGCCACGTCCGTGTCAACCCCCGGCATGTTAGATGCACTCCAAGCAAAGTTGTCATTATTCCTCTTCACCCACACCCTGATCTCCTCCTGGTCCTCCTTGATGGTTCTCTCCCCCCTGAGGAAAACCTCTTCCTTGCCCTTGGGCAGGGCCTCCTTGCTGCCTCCAACACAACTCTTGGTATACTGGCACCCTCAGCTCTTCTCTCCTTCTCCCGTCTTCTTGTCTTCCCCCTCCTGGCTCTATTTATTCGACCTCCATCAACCTTGCTAGTTTTCTAGTGAAGGTCGTGTTTGCCGCCTCCATCGCTATCTCTTTCGCGACCTTCTCCATCAGTCCTTCAAACGACAGTGGAACCTTCCAAGTTAGGCTCATCTTAAAGAAACCCTCCCATTGTTCAACGGTGAAGGTCATCTGGAGAGCAAATTCAGGCACCTCCTGAATATCCAGAATCTCTTCCTGGAATCTGTCAACGTATTGGTCCAAGGACTCATCCGCCCTCTGCTGGATCAGAAAAAATGGACTCCGAATTCTTCTTCCTTTTCTTTGAGGTTGAGAAACGCAACTAGAAGCTTCTATTTAGCTCTTCAAAGATATATATCGAGCATGTCAGGAGTTGATGAAACCAGTCCCTAACTTTATCTTTCAAGGTGATGGAGAAATGATGGCACTTGAACGCATCCGTCATCACCCTAATGGAGACCGCATCTTCGAACCATTACAGGTGCTGGAGAGGGTCGTCTTTTCCCACAAAGTAGTTCATCTCGTGCTCTCTGAACCCTTCTGGGAACGGATCTAAAAGGATCAACTTGCAGAATGGGGACCCTCTCGCCGCGGGTCTTGCCGCTCCCACTCGCACGACAATGTCTCCTGGAGAGACGACAGTCGTAGGGCTTGGGAACAAGCCCCTTCCCGCCAGGTCTCACCCGCCTCCTTCTATCAGCACTTCCTTTCTGGGTCGCCTCCCGGGGGCGCCCTCTCCAACTCTTGCCAAGATGAGCTCATCCTGTTGCGCGAGAGCGGGCGCCTTAGGTAAAGGGGTCGAGCATTCGCTCTGCCGCGAGATCCCCTGTAACATGTCCATGATGCCCTTGATGGATGCCATGAATTCCTCCCTTCCTATAAACCTCCCAGGTTCTCAGACCCGTCCCCGTCTCCTTCTCCATGACCTCCCACCATGAGGTAGTTCAAGATTCTTTTGTGTAGGCTTTGGTCCACGCTCACCGCACTAAAAATGTTGGAGCCAGTAACCCGACCTCACCTCAATTTCGGACTTGAAGTTGGAACTCACACCTACTCTTCTCAAACAACCCACTTCGCGTGTGTCTCAGAACCAGAAATGGACCCAGGGCCTCAGCTTGGAGGTCCTACCTCTTACACGAAAAAAATTAGAAGTTCTTCCCCTCCCTAGCCAATGCTGAGCTAGGTGCCTTGGAGGAAGAAGATAGAAAGGGGTTCAACAACCTTTTCAAGGCATCTTATCATTTTTTAGGCCTCTAAGTTTGACCTGCCATCAACCAAACTGAACGGACCTGAAATTACAAAAATATCCTGGGTTGGGTCTGCCAACAGCAAAACTTCGCTGTTTTTAATAGTAATACGCATACCACAAAGGGCAAAATGGGAAAATTACCTAGGGTAGAAGGGTGAAATCCCCTCCTGGGGGTAAGAATGTAAAAACATATTTTTCTCATATGGCGAGTGAGAAAATAGCCGGCGGGCAAGACAATTATATCTGCTCGTCTCGCGAGTCCCCTGCCATGCGAGAGGCTTCTCGCCACAAAGGTCTAATGTGTGACGCGAGAGCCGTCTCGCTGCTCCATTGTTCCCATCTCGCCCATCATATTTTGCTCTTTTAAAGATATCGGCGAGTTGACCCTCTGGTCCCACTCGCCCCTGCTGTCCTCTCAGCCCTCTCGCAGAAAACTCAGTACTCCTCCTTCAGTTGCCTCCTACGAGGACGAGGTTGTACAGGATGCCTTCAAAAGATGTAAAAGCAAGCTTTGGAGATCACCTCCCTACTGCTTGTTGCTTCCCTATAGTTTGAGTCAGCTTCCTTGCTGAAGTAAAAGATAAGGGAAGTTAGGCAACTGAAAAGCATCACAATCATCCAGACTGGGACCATTAGATACAAGGACAGTCTCATTAGGGATCTTGAAGAGAAACTCCAGAGGGAAAATAGGATAGTGGCTAGTTAATCTAAGCCAAGTATTGTGTTGCCCTTGATAGACTCCTTCTCCTCTCATAAGGGAAAGAAGGTGTTGGTATTAAAGGGAAGTACAAGAGTTACACATTCTAAAGGGAAAGACAAAGCTGTAGTTCATCCTCTAGCATCAATGCCTCCCATTCCCTTTAAGAAAGTTTTGTTACCTTCAAATAGGCATGACCAAGAGAGCATCTATAGTCACTGGATGAATGATATATCCACTAGTATGAACAAAGATGTTCACAGCTATGGTGGAAGATATAGTGGGGGAATGGGTGCCTTTAAGGCTCCCAATGAGGAAATTCAAATGGCCCCTCATAGACTATTTGTCTTTGGTACCCCTGCCCCCACTCTCAAGAACAAGGAAGTGGCCTTCACTCTAAACCTTCTAGAAAAGACTCAGACCAAGGGTAAATCTATCAGTAGGCAAGATCTGGCTATCCCAAATGCTATAAATAGCATGTCCTCTGCAAAGAAGACTGCTGTAAATGGAATTCAGAGCAAGCCAAGAAAGTCTGTTGAAAGACTCACCTTCAGTCAGATCCTTGGTGAATGGAACTTGAAGAAGATTCATGCACCTCTTCCTTCTATTCAGTCAGTAGTTAACCAAACTTCCAGACCTGCTCAGAAAAAAATATATAACATTCATGAGTGTTGTTGTTGTGAGAAAGTGAGGCATTTTGCCCGAGATTGCTGGCACAATCTAAATGTGCCCTGAGAAAATGTTAGTCCTCCTATCAGAAAATTTGCAGGAAGACATTTTCTTTTTTCAAGCTAATTAGAACCTAGGACCCAATAATTATTGGGGTCCTAAGGTACGATAAGTTTTGTCATGTAGGTTAGTCCAAGTGCCCATACCCCTATATGGTACTTGGATAGTGTTGTTCCAGGCACCTGACTGTAACAAGGAGCAATCGAAAGTAGTACACTCCTGTGAAGGATGGACCCAAAGTAATCTTTGGTGGTTCATATAGAGGAGTGATAAGAGGCTATGGTATGATTACCAATGGCATAGTCACCATCTCAAAAGTGGCTTATGTTGAAGGGTTGCAACACAACCTCATAAACATAAGCCAACACTGTGATCTTGTCTATGTCATTGCATTCCACAAGGATCGGTGCCAAATTAAGAGGTCAAGTGATCAAGAGGTCATCTTGACAGGCACTAGGAGTGAAAATGTTTATTGCTTAAACTTTCTATGTCTTAATAAAGACTCTCCTATAAGTCTAGTTGCAAATGAGAAAGTCTCATACTGTATACAATATCATAAGAGACTAGCTCATTTGAAATATAAGATAATTGGCAAGCTATTTAGTGAAGAGCTAGTTAGGAATGGTCCCAAGATGAAATGCACCAAGGAAGGCATTTGCTCAGCATGTCAAAAGGGCAACCAAACTAAAGCTTCTTTCAAGAGCATCGGGACCAAAGACTCTGTGGGTTGTTTATAACTTTTGCATATGGACTTGTTTGGTCCTATGCTCGTTCATACTTTAGGTTGGAAAGTCTATAACCTTGTGGTTGTTGATGACGTTTCCAAATTTGCATGGGTTTTCTTGCTTTAAAAAAAATCCGAAACTCCTGATGTCTTCAAGACTTTTGTCAAGCAGATTCAGAATGAGTTAGACAGTACTGTGGTCAAAATCAGAAGAGACCCTGGGATTGAATTCTAGTATGAAGGCATGACAAGATTCTGTGAAGAGCGAGGGATTCATCAAGTATTTTCTTCTCCAAGAACACCCCAACAAAATGGGATTGATGATAGGAAGAATAGAACTCCCATAGAAGTTGGTAGGTCCTTTCTACGTGACACATCTCTCCCAGAATATTTTTGGGTAGAGACAGTAAATACTGCATGTCATATCCTCAAAAGAGCCTCTATCAAAAAGAGCCATGTTGTAGTATGGAGACCGGGCAGTCTGGCGGTCTGACTATGGAAGATTGGAGACTAAGCGGTCTGACGGTTTCTCTCCATCGGTTTGGTAGCCGGATTGTTGTTGTTTGGTGTCCGGGCAATCTGACGGTTTGTCTCAGGCGACTTGGAGACCGGGCGGTTTGGCGCTCTCCTATGGCGGCTTCTTCTCTCCTTCTGGTGTTTGCCTGGCAGTTAGCCTATTCGTCTAACAGCTCGACTTGTTCGGCTTGTTTTCTTGTTAAACCGCTTATACTTTTAATTAGTTAGTCTCACATTGCTTATTCGTAATCTCTGTCATCTCCTCCATTCTATAAAATGGAGGTTATACCTTTGTAATAGACACCTTTTTGAATAATAAAAGTTTCTATTATTCTAATTTCTGGTTTCTAGTTGTCTGTTCGCACATGGTATTAGAGGACTCAATCTTTTCTTCCTGATTCTGTGAGCCCTCTCTGTCCGAGCGGCTTGTTTCTTCTTCTCGCGACCTGTCTTCGCGATTTGTTTCTTATGCCTGCTTTCGCCATGTTCGTGCGGTTTCATACTCTCCTTGTCATTGCCCTTTGTGTGCGCGGCCTCTTTGATTCCACTTTCTTCTCGCCACGACCTGTTATTAAGTCGCTGCGACCTGTTCTTCTTGCAGTGACGTGTCCTTAGTCATAGCACCCTCATTTTCTTGTCGCTCCTCTTCCTACATCATTGCGACCAGTCCTTAAGTCGTCGTGACATCTCCTTCTAGTACTCTAAAATTTCGACCGCTCCATCTTTCTATCTGCGACCTGATTTCGCAGTTTCTCTGCCTCTTTTCTCCCCGTGAACTCCTTCCATTTCATGTGGTCTTCTATATCTCATGTTTGCGCGGCTTGCGTTTTAGCCTCACAACTTCTTTCCCTCTGCTTTGTTCTGCTTCTTAGTCATGGCCTTCCTTGCCGCTGGTGTGTTGACACTATGACCGATGCAAAACCTCATCATGTGTCCTCTGTGGCCGTCATAGCTGCATGACCTGCTTGCTGGTCGCATAGTTTACGCTGCTTGCTATTCGTGCTGCATGTCTCTACTCACGCGGCTTCTCTTTCATGGATCTTTCTGGAACCTGTACTTCCACCTCCTCCTCCAAGCCATCCCCCTCAGTGGTCACGTCATCAGGTAGAGCCCATGTGGATACTCAAGGTAGATGGATGATAGACTCTGGTGCGACTAATCACATGAAGGGCAATCCATAGTGCTTTTCTCTCCTAGAAACACATGATCGGTTGCCCCTGGTCCTCGTTGCAGATGGCTCTCCCTCCCCGGTCCATGGGACGAGAGTGGTTCATGTCACTCTGTCTCTTCGCTTGGCGGATACTGTCTATGTTCCTAAGATTCCGTGCAATTTATTGTTGGTTACCTCTTTATGCAAGCAACTTCAGTTCTCCAAGCACCCAATGGACGATTTCTACTGGGACTCAGAGTGGGGGCCTCTACTTCCTCGACAATGTTTCCGCCATGTCCGCCTTCTCCACCTCCTCTATAAATCTCCTACAGTGGCATCTCCACCTTGTTCATCCTCCTTCATTCCTTCTTCATCAGCTTCTGCCCCACCTCCCTCCGCACAGTTCTCCTCTCAACTGCGATGCTTGTTAGCTTGGCAAGCATCACCATTAACCCTTACCGCTGTAGCAAGTTCTTGGCTGTACCCATATGTTTGATCTCATTCACTTTGAAGTCTGGGGTCCTGCTCCTACCCTCATAGTTGGTTGGGGTAGTTCTTATTTTGTTAGCTTTTGTGATGAGTTTTCTAGATGTACTTGGGGTGTATCTCTTGTGAGATCGCTCTGAATTATTTGATGTATAGACATCTTTTATCATTTAATTCAAAATCAGTTTGGTGTTTCAATTGAAATCCTTTGCTCTGATAATGCTAAGGAGTATATTAGTCAAGCCTTTTCTTCTTTATGTATGCAACATGGAACTGTTCATCGAACTAGTTGTGTTTATACCACACAAGAAAATGGAGTGGGGGAACACAAAAACCGTCACCTTCTTGATGTCGCTCGCACTCTGATGTTGCAGATGCATGCCCCTCGCTCCTATTAGGGCTATGTAGTTCTCATTTCCTTCTATCTCATCAATCGCAATCCCTCCATGGTTCTCCACGGTAAAACCCCATTCTCCGTTATCTATCAGGACAAGGATCCTTTTCCTATCCCTCTCCGTATCTTTGGGTGCACAGCTTTTGTACACGCTCCCTCCTCCTCCCGTGACAAACTCTCCCCTCGCTCTACCAAATGTGTCTTTCTGGGGTACTCTACCACTCAGAAAGGATATTGTTGTTTTGAGCCCATTCTTCAAAAGCAGTTTGTCTCCGCCGAGGTTAACTTCTTCGAGAATGCTGCCTATTTCTCCAACGACTCCTCTCTCTTCATCATCGAGAATGTTCCCACAGCTTCTGATTCTCCTACTGTTCCCTCCAACCCATCGACCGCTACCGAGTTTTTTCCACCTCCACCATCTCCATCGTCTCCTCCTCTCTCTTCACCCACACTATCTCCCTCTTCTCTGCTTTCTCCCTCTTCTCTATCATCATCGCTCTCTACTCCCGGTCCAGCCCTCTCTGCCACGGATGCTCCAGATGCTGAGGAACCTGCTGACCTGGATCTTCCCATTGCTCTTCGCAAAGGGGTTCGAGCGTGTACCCAGCACTCTCTTGCTGCTATTGTTTCTTATGATCGTCTTACCCCTTCTCGCAGGGCTTTTGCACTGGCTATCTTTGCCACTGCCACCACCGTTCCTACCAGGAAGCCCATACTGTTCCTCATTGTAAGCCTGTCATGGATGAGGAGATTGCCACTCTCACTAAACGGGGTATGTGGAACATTGTTCCTCCTCCCTTTGGCACAAATGTTATTTGCTGTCAATGAGTCTTTGTGGTGAAGTTCAGTACGGACGACAGTGTGGATCGTTACAAGGCCCGCATTGTTGCCAAATGCTTTACCCATACTTATGTTGTTGAAAATTTTGACACTTTCTGTCCAATTGCTCGTCTCAATACCATCGGGGTCCTGCTATCGGTGGCTGTAAATATGGATTGGCCCATTTCCCAAATAGATGTTAAGAATGCTTTTCTATATATCAATTTTCAGGAGGATGTTTACATGGAGTAACCTCCAGGGTATGTTGCTCAGGGGGAGACACAGATTTTTCGACTAAAGATGGCTATCTATGGCCTAAAGCAAAGCTCTCAGTCTTGGTTTGACAAGTTTAACAGGATTTTGGCGGTAGTGGTTTTACGACAAGTTCTTTGATCACTCATTATTCGTTTGAAAAACCTCCCTGGGTCTGGTGGTTCTTGCGGTATATGTGGATGATATTCTTCTCGCTGGAGATGACCATGCTGGGATAACCTTGACAAATAAGCATCTTCAATAACAACTGGTCACAAAGTATATGGGCTCTCCAAAATACTTTTTGGGGATAGATATCTCTCGGAAGCCGAATATCTTAGTCCTCTCCCAACGCAAGTATGCTCTTGATTTGCTAAACCAGGAAGGGTTGACTGGGGCTAAACCTGCCCGATGCACCATGGCGACTAGAGAAGAAAAAACTTGGATGGATGACTGTCCTCCTCTTTCAGATGTTATGAGGTACAGAAGTCTAGCTGGTAAGCTCATATATCTCACGGTGACCAGCCCCGATATGTCTTATGTTATATGCAAGGTTATCTAATTCATGCAAGCTCCTAGGGAGTGTCATCTACAGTCTGCCCTGAGAGTATTGGAGTATGTTATATCAGTATCTGGGAAAGGACTACTCTTTCAAAAAGAATGGTCACTTGAAGATTAAAGCATACTCAGATTTGAGCTATGTTGATGACAAAGGAGACCCCAAGTCAACATCGGGCTTTTGCACCTTTGTGGGGGGAACCTTATGAGCTGGAAGAGCAAGAAATAGTCTGTCATCTCCAGGTCTAATGCAGAAGAAAAATATCGAAGTATGGCGTCAACCACACGTGAGTTGAACTAGTTACGAGCTTTCATGCTTGACTTAGGATAGGTCTACAACTATCATCTACCTATGTTTTGTGATAATAAGGCTGCTATATACATATCCAATAATCTGGTCTTCCATGAGAGAACAAAGCACATTGAAGTCGACTGCCACTTTATTCGGGAATAGATATTGAAGGAAAACATTTGTACTTCGTTCGATACCTCCGATAAAGAGTTGGCTGATATTTTCACCAAGCTGGTGTCCGCCTCCTTTTTCCACGTTTACGACAAGCTTGGCATGATCGATATATATGCTCCAGCATGAGGGGGATTATTGCAGTAAGGAGACCGGGAGGTCTGGCTGTCTGACTCTGGCGGATAGGAGATCGAGCGATCTGACGGTTTATCTCCATCGGTTTCGTAGCCGGACTATTGTTGTTTGGTGTCCTGGAAATCTAACGGTTTGTCTCAAGCGACTTAGAGACTGGGTGGTTTGGCGCTCTCCTATGGAGCTTTCTTCTCTCCTTCTGGTGGTTGCCGGGCGGTTAGACTATTCATCTAACCGCACAGCCTGTTCGGCTTATTTTCTTGTTAAACCGCTTATACCTGTAATTAGTTAGTCCCACATTGCTTATTTGTAATCTCTCTGAAAGAAATGGTAAACCACTTATACCAATAGAAAGAGACTTAGGCAATTGATAAACCTTTGATACTAATTGAAAGTCAAGGGGATAGATCTAATTAGCTTCAGCGGGTGGGGGGGGGGGGTGAATGGAGCTTTAAAAACGTTTTACAGATTTATATGATTTAGCTGTAAAATAGGTGATAGCAAATATTATGTAAAGATAATAAAGCAAAACTATCACAGCACACCACAAAAAGAAAAGGGGGAACCAGACAACACAAGAAATTTTATAGTGGTTCCCCAAACTGGGTACATCCACTCTTCTACCACCTGGTAGGAATCCACTAGCAGGTTTTGATCAGGTGACTGCCAACACAAGATCTATTTACAGGGAGATCTCATAACCCTTTAGGATTTTGATCAGGTGCCCAAAAACCAACAATAAACTTTTCAAGGGAGTTAATAAACCCTTTATAGATTGAAAGAAAAGTTGACGACGTCTTCTCTTTTTCTCTAAACAACAGAGAAGCAAAAATGGATCTTTGTTGTCATGGTTCCCCCTAAGATGTAGTGTAGTTAAGGAAAGAAGGAAGCTTTACTTCAAGGTGTAGGTCTTTAGATTGATGTTGATCTCCAGCAAGCTTTTTAGACTAATTGTATTCGATGTCTCTTGAAAGCTTGGAAAAGATTTGCTGATGATGAACATAGAATTAATTTTCAGACTTCTGAAACTTTCTGTGTCTGCCCATATGACTAAGTTGATTCTCTAACTTCTCCTTTTTCTATCTTGTCATTGATAGCAGATCATTCTTCTCTGTATATCTTCTGAATTTGAATGTTACTACTTGATTGACTGCTGAATTCTTGGAACTTGGACAAACGTCTAGAAGGGCATTAATTTGATACCTCAATTATCCCAGTTATTAAGCCGAATTTTTATTCTGTGAAATTCAGTAATTAATGCTGCCAATGAATGGATATATTAATAAGAATATATGCATTTAATTACTCAGAGCAATATAGGTAACAATATATTAAATCTGCCTTGGTCAATCTGGAAATGAACTGCAGAGAAGGAAATACTGAACTGACAGATTTCATCGACCTCAGAACAAATTTCGTCGACCTGAACTCAAAGTTCGTCGAGCTGAGAAATCATCTTCGTCGACCTGAGCTCAGCGAACATCAATATGGAAATATCTTGCTAATTTTGAGCTCCAAGTTTATCGATCAGAGAATTTGTCTTGAGGGTAGTTATAGTCAACCTGAGCTCGAATATCGTCGAGCTCAACTCAGAGAAAGAACTCTGAGTTTGTCGATCTTAGATCAATGATCGTCGAGCTGAGTTCGAAGAACTTCGAACTAATAATCTGAACTTTGAATTCTTCTAAGTCTGAGTTTCCTGACGTCCATTGCAGGCTGGTCCTTGAAGCTTGATTCTAAAGACTACACTAAACTCTAGGACTGAAAACTTGACCCTGGCTATACAAGGTGTGTCAAAACATCCTAATAGTGAACCTTAGACCAAATCCAAACTAGGGATCCAACAATCTCCCCATATTTGGGTTAGGTCACTAATAAACAAAATATAAGAAATAATCACAAAGCAAGACAACAAAAATCTGGCAGAAAATAAAAAATCTAGCAGATATATATAACAAGTGCTTTATGACAAATTAACATAAATAGTTCAGAAAATAAACTAATCAAAAAGTTATTTAGGTTTCTTGGAATTGTCTCTCTCAGCTTTCTCAAAAGGTTGTCTGAAGATGATTTCCCTGTTGGGATTGGCAGCTTCTTTCTTAGAAATTGCCATATCAGCTGCTCGAATAATGTTGCAAGAAATTTCTCTTGGAACAACTGCTTCTGGGTGAAGACTCGTGTAAGCATCTACATTGAAAAACTGATTTGCTTTATCATACCTTTTTAGCTCGTCTTTCCTGTAGGAAGACATGGTAGAATATTGAGAGGGATCCTTGTCTTCTGCTTTTGCTTTCTTAATCAAAGATAGTCCAATTAGCTCTTGAAATCTGGTCATTTTAGCAGTGTTCTCCTGTTCAGGATCAACAAATGGAAATGGTGGAGATTCAGGCAATTTAGGACTGCTGTCCTTCTTTAATTTACCATCAGATTTTGAAGGACTCTTTTGCTCTGTAGTTGAAGGTGGATTGCTTCTTGTAAACTGTTGCTGGTGCTGGTGCCTGCTGCCCTGGGAATTTGGCTTGGAATGTCTTTGATATGTTTTAGTGATTGGAGTTAATTTATGAGAGACACTTCCAGAGGCCCCTGCAGATGGATGAGGAGGAGGAGGATCCTTTCTGAATTGCTTAGGAGGGGACATGTATCTTCTCCTCGTCTTCCTTTCCTTTTGTTCATTCCTAGATAGCCACATCTACTGAGGCATACCAGGATAAGGAGTAATCTTGTTCAATATGTAATATGGTGTGTCTGCAGTTGGATTAGGCTTCGGAACATCCTTAGGAATAGTTTTTCTCTTCTTAGGCATCTTTTTCTTAGATTTATATTCATTAGAGACTTCAGAGTCGTCATCATCACTATTGTCATCAAAAAAACCAGGAGGATTATCATATAGTCATCAATCTCTTTCAATGCATCCTTGGAGATTGTCATCAGAAGAGGAGTATCTTCTCTTCTTCCTTCCTTCCTGAAGTTCTGCCTCATTAACACTTTCAGCAACAATTTGGTTTTCATCTTCTTTTTCCATATCTGCAAACATGATGTCATCCAAGTTTGGCATTGGGGACTCAGCCCACGTGCTAGTAGGAGGACTGCACACCTCTTCAGCAACCAGTATATCTACGAGCACAGGGGCTGCCAAACTTACCCTTGTTTGGTCCATAACTTCTGGACTTACTGGAGCAGAATATCATACAATGGCTTTGGAGAAAACTTGCTCAAGAAGAGGAAGAGAATGAAAAAGAGTATCAAAATCTCTTAATAAATCAGCTAAGTCCACAAAAGGGACTAGGTAAAAGAATGGTGTAGCTTCCAAAGGTTCTGTAATCTCAACATCAGTTAGCTCAATATCAAATTCTGAAGGATCTGCCTCCAGAAAATCTAATAGCTCTGTATCTGTATTTACACTTTCTGTAATTACTATATCCATATGTACATCTGCTGTTGCTGCTACTGCTACTACTACTGGAGGAGAAGGAACTGGAACTTCTTCACAGCACATCTCCGCATGCCTAGTTTCAGAGGGTCCTAAAGTCAGGACCCTAGAAGAAGAAGGGACAGAGGGGGCAGCAGCAAAGAGAGCAGAGAGGGAGGAGATGGAATCAGTAAGAGGTGAAATTGCCTTTATTATGAGATTCCTTAGGATTAGAGTGATGAGCTCCAAGATATTGGAGATGGATGGAGAATTCAATTTCATAAACTCAGGAGGTGTCTGAGTAGATACAGATGGATGGATGATGGAGGATGAAATGAAAGGTGGAGTAACAGTCATGATTTCATCTGGAGATGATGGAATTTGGTGAGGAGATGATGTTAGTAAGTCCAATGATGGAAGTGACAAAAGGTCGTGAAGTGGTACGTCATCAAGGTGAGGTGGTAATGGAGATGAAGGTGGTGTGATGTGTTCTGGAGATGCAGGCAGTGTTGGTTGCTGCACTGGTGAGGCAGGTGGTGTTGGAGATTGAAGTTGTGATGTTGAGGCAGTGGATGGTTGTTGTAGGGGTGTTGATGAAGGAAGTGAAACCTGTGTATCATCAAGGTGAGGTGGAGATTGTTGTTGAGAGGGAGGTGATGGAATCCTGATGGAGGGAATTTTTTCTGGAGGGGGATGAGTGGCTATAATTTCCCTTGTGTCCTCAGAAATTCTGGAAGAGGATGAAGCACTGGATGGTTTAGTGATGGTGCTCTCCCATCTGCCAAATAAGGCACAAGTCAGACTCTTGGAGGCATTGATGAATATGATCTGAGAGACCAGTGATTCAGATGCCTTGTCCTGGAGGAAAATCCCTAGAATCCTCCCAAACAGACTTTCTTCTTATTATTCTTCTTTTTGATTAAATCAAACAATATCTATCCCCAGTGAACTACCTTCTTGTTCACCACAACACACATCACAAAAAACTCGTGCCTTGTAATGTAGTCAAGGGTAGTATGCTTGCCCAGCAAGACTTTGCCCACAACATCAGCCAAAAACTTATACTCAGCAGATAAATTTTTCTTTAATAATCTGTTAGGGTTTACGTCAGAGTTACCCATTTTTAGCAACATATCATCATACTCAGAACTATCTATTTCTATATCTTCTTCTCCATTATTAGAACCAAAAATTTCAGATAGAATGACAGGAGTAAGAGTAACCTGTTGTCCTGCTATTGTTCCTGTCATTGTCTCAGCATCAGGTGTGGCTGAAGTATATACCGATTCCTTTATTTTAGCCACCGGCAATTCATCCTTGTGGTCATGAACTTCTTTAACTGTTGTTCTTCAAATAACTGCAGTATATCCATGAATATTTGATCAGAATGTTGGAAGGAGTCAAAATCAATGTCAAACCCAGTGTCGAATTTCATGTTTGTGAGAGAGTTTGCTGGAATCGCCATTATTTCTTGCAAAAACAAGAAAGATAAAGTGCAAGAGAGTTCTGAAATTGCGGTATTTAGCTCGAAGTAAAACCCAGTGTCGAATTCTTCGATCTCAGGTCGACGAATGCTGAAAGTTCTTCGATCTCAGTTTGAAGAGGAGGGAAAATAGTTCATTGATCTTAGGTTGATGAAATATATTCTGGTCCAAGTTCGTCGATCTCAGGTCGTAAAAATTGACTTCTCACTGAGATATCATCAATCTCAGGTCGACGAAATATCTGAAGCAGATTTCTCAGTTCGCCGATCTCCGTTCGATGAACTTTGATAAATTCTTCGATCAGAGATAGAAATTAAATTAAAACCTCTCCATTTATCATATCTAGCTGATTCATAAAGAACGGATGGTTCCTCTCATCCAAGGGTTTGGTGAAGATATCTGCTCTTTGCAAATCTGTGTTGTTGTAGACAAGCTTAATTTTATTTTTGTCCACACAATCTCTAATGAAATGATTCCTTATTTCTATATGCTTAGTTCTACTATGATGCTCTGGATTTTGTGCAATGGAAATTACACTTGTATTATCATATAGTAAAGTTGAATTATTTAAGTTGAAACCATAATCTAGGAGTTGGTTCTGAATCCACAGTATCTAGGAACAACAACTGCCAGCTTCTATGTATTCTGCCTCTGTAGTTGAAGTAGACACAGATGTCTGCTTTTTGCAAAACCATGACACTAGTCTAGCACCAAGGAATTGGCATGTCCCTGAGGTGCTTTTTCTGTCCACTCTACATCCAACAAAGTTAGTGTTTGAGTATCCACTCAACTCAAACTCTAACACAGTTGGATACCAGAGTCCTAGACTAGGACAAACCTTTATATATCTTAAAATCCTTTTTAGAAACGTAAGATGGGATTCTTTAGGGTTCACTTGGAACCTAGCGTAAAGGCATGTAGCAAACATTATGTCTGGCCTACTTATTGTGAGTTATAACAGGGACCCAATGATGCCCCTATATAATTTCTGATCAATAGGTTTGCCATGTTCATCAGAGTCAATCACAGCATTAGAAGCCTTGGGTGTTTTCTTTGCAGAGGCATCTGACATCCCAAATTTTTGATTAGCTCCTTAGCATACTTGGACTGGGATATAAAGATGCCATCAGCTAGTTGCTTCACTTGGAGGCCAAGTAAGTAAGAGAGCTCACGCATGCTACTCATTTCAAACTTAGAATGCATTAGATCAGAGAACCTCTTGCATAGTTTGGAATCAGTAGTGCCAAAGATAATATCATCTGCATAAATTTGTACTAATAAGATTATGATGTCTAGTGAACGAAGTACTATCTACTATGCCCCTAGAGAATTTATGCTCTAGAAGAAAGCTGGCTAAGGTTTCATATCAAGCTCTTGGAGCTTGCTTTAGACCATAGAGAGCCTTATGCAATTTAAAAACATAAGAGGGATGAGTAGGAGAGATAAAACCTGGTGGTTGCTCCACATAAACCTCTTCTTTAAGTTCACCATTTAAGAATGCACTCTTGAGATCCATTTGATATACTTTGAACTTCTTGTAGGCAGCATAAGCAAGGAAGATTCTGATTGCTTCCAGCCTTGCAACAGGTGCAAATGTCTGGTCATAGTCAAAGCCTTCCTCTTGTCTATAGCCTTGAGCAACTAGCCTTACCTTATTTCTGATTATAATACCTTGGGCATCTAGTTTATTTCTGAATACCCATTTAGTTCCAATGACTGGGTAGTCTTTGGGTCTTAGAACTAAATCTCAAACTCTACATCTTTCAAACTGGTTGAGCTCCTCTTACATTGCAATAATCCAGTGTGGATCTTGCTCAGAATCTTTTATGGATTAGGGCTCAGTTTGAGATATGAAGCAGGCATGCATCAAGTCATGGTTGATTTGATGTCTGGTCTGCACACCTACTGACATGTCTCCAATCACATAAGATACAGGATGATCCCTAAGTGTGACAAACTCAGTAGGTGGAGTTGGTTCAGCAACATCTTGGGGAATTAATTCCTCTTGTTGAATTATAGGAGTTGTTGTTGGTTCAACATCCACTTCAGTGGATTCATCTTCACTGTCTTAATTTATATGTCGAGAGGGATGTGCAACAGTCTCATTTGTGATGGTCAACTCATCTAACTTCTCAAACACGTGTGGTACTTGCAAAGTTTCAATGGTAGAAGGATTATTCTCCTTGTAAAACATGTTAGTTTCATCAAATGATATATGTACAGTCTCTTCCATTTTCATAGTTGATTTATTATATACCTTATATGCATTACTGACTTGGGAATATCCTAAAAAAATTCTCATTATAGCCTTGGCTTCAAACTTTCTAAGATATTTCTTGTCATTGTTATGAATGTAGCATAAACAACCAAAAATTCTAAAGTAATCTACTTTAGGTTGCTTCCCTTTAAGTAATTCATAGAGGGTCTTGCCCTTAAGATTATGTATCAGACTCCTATTCAGTACATAATTTGTTGTGCTTATAGCCTCTGCCCAAAAGGATAGTGACAAGTAAGCATCTGCAAGTAATGTGTCTGCAGCTTCAATCAAGGTCATGTTTTTCCTTTCAGCTACCCCATTTTGTTGAAAATTTATAGGAGCAGAGAAACTCTGTCTGATACCTTCCATCTCACAGAATTTTTGCATGGGAAGAAACTAAAACTCAGTACCATAATCACTTCTAATCAATGCAACTTGAGTAGAATACTCAATCTATATGCTCTTACGAAAGTCTATAAGAACATTAAAGTTATCAGACTTGTTTCTCAAGAAGAACACCTAAGTGGATCTTGAGAAGTCATCTACAATCACTAAGGTGTAAGATTTCCCTCCTAGGTTCTATACAGCAATGGGTCCAAAAAGATCCATGTGGAGCAAATACAGAATTCTTGGTGAATCACTCTTATTAATGCCTTTAAAACTATTTTTATTTTGCTTGCCTAATTGACAAGACCTGCACAGGCTTTCCTTCTTGTAGGGGTAAGAAGCCAATCCTCTTACAAGGTTTTCCCTAGATAATTTAGCAATGTTCTTTAAGTTAACATGTCCTAATCTCTTATACCACAATTCATTATTATTATTAACCTGGTTGAATAGGCATATCTGAGACCTAGCAGTCTTAAAATTTACTATGTAAATATTTCCTATTCTAGTTCCAGTTAAAACTACTTTATTTTCTGCAGAAGTGATAAAGCAGGAAGAGTTATTAAATGATATGTAACAGTCCAAATTTCTGAAGCAGGAAATTTTTGGGTGACACGGCCTGGGACATGGGCGTGTCCCAGGGCGTGTCAGCGGACACGGCCTACGACACGGGCGTGTCGCAGGGCGTGTCGAGGCTGTGTCGACGATCGTCCTTGGTGTTGATGATTTTTCGCTCGACGATGTGTCGAGAGGAGACACACGGCCCAGGATACGGGCATGTCCAAGGCCGTGTCGTGTGCTCGATGACTTTTACTCGACGATCGTCGAGTGTCGAGACATGAGTGTCGAGACGTGGGTGTCGAGTGTTGAGAAGTTGTACACGGCCTGTGACACGGGCGTGTCACAGGGCGTGTCAAGTCGGGGTCGACGATCTCAGCCCGACGAAGCTTTTCGATAGGGCGTGTCTTTGTGTCGTGTCTGGGCACACGTCCTGGGACACGGGCGTGTCACAGGCCGTGTGAAGTCTCGGGATGATTTGGGATTTTTTTCGCCCAGGCACACGGCCACAGACACAGACGTGTTCGAAGGCGTGTTGGTGACACGGCCCATGACACGGGCGTGTCCCATGGGCGTGTCACTGGTTTGGATAGGTCGGTTGGCCACCGCGTGAGGCACACGGCCTGGGCCACGGCCGTGTCACAGGCCGTGTCAGGTCAAATTTAGCATTTTTGGCAAGTTTCTGGTCGTCCATTCCTTCAGCTGGGATCCAAGGGCTGAAGCTTCTTTCCTCTTTTTCCTAAAGGCCGAAATCTGAGAAGTTATTCTCATTTCTTCTTGGCCTTTATCTTTCTTCAAAAGAGAGAAAGAGAGAGAGAAAGGAGGAGGAAGAAGGGGAAGGGCTGCTGCTGGTGGTGCTGCGGTTAACCAACGAGAAATCTGAAGCCGGCGTTGCGGAGAAAACGCTCTTGCGAGTCTTTCAAGCAAGCGTTGAGGTCATGGCACTGAAGCGGTCGTCAAGGGTAACGACTTTTCTTCCTTTTGGCATATCTTGTGATTTCCCCCACCAAGAGGTGGCTGATTTTGGGAATCTTTAGGTGGATGCTTGAATCCGCTTTGTTAGCATATAGATCCGGAAATGGAGTACGGAATAGGCATGCTGTGTGAAGCCCATCTGGACAGGTTGGTCTGGATTGGTGATGTTGCATACGAACCGGAGAAGTCTCCGTGATACTGTGTAGGTAGAGTCTACGGGTTATGCCTACGAAAAGGAGTAGCAGGAAGTACTAGGGTGGTAGCCCAGGAAAAATAGCCATGTGATGTTTTTGGGTCCAACCTGTGAATGAGGCACAGGAAGTACTGGTGTGACCAGGAAAGGCCCTTTGTGATGCTTGATGTCGTAGGGTGTCCACCTGTGAAGCGAGTAACAGGAAGTACTGGCATGATAGGCAGGAAAGACCCCTGACATTTTTGTTTGTGCGGTGTCCACCTGTGGAAAGAGTCACAGGAAGTACTGGGAGGCCCAGGAAAGACCCGCTGTTGTGCTAAGAAAAGGGGTATAAAGAAATACCCAGGCTTAAATGCCAAGAACAGGATTGGTGAGACTGACCCGCGCCTTTGATATAGCCATTAGTACGCGGTACTCGGAGAAGGCAAGGCGATTTGAGCAACGGGGGGTAGAGGATCCGACCTGCGCTATGTCCGTCCGACGTGAGACCAAAAGGTGCGGTATATTGGAGCGCATAGCAAGAGTCTTCAGCCTGCGCGCCATGACACAATGGGGGGCTACGGGCCATCCCGGTGTAGGAAGACTAACTCTGGCTGCACGCCATGGAGTAAATGCTCAAGAGATTTACCGTTGGGTTGTGACCCTAATACGGTGGTGGGCAAGAGCTTTGCCAGAACACCAAGAATGTGCCCTGAGTGCACGAACCGTTGGGCCGGGTGGTGAACGGTTGTGATGGCTTGTGTGCGTGAAAGCACATTTTGATGAGATATTGCCATACTTGTGATTGAATATGCTTGCAGGGAAGAATACCGCTGCCCCGAGAGAAGGGGTAGGGTCATTATAATTTGGTCAGCTGAACGCTGACCGTTGCTTTTGTTTGCCACTGTTGGGTGGATTGTCCCTGTACAGGTGCTGGAGAGCCGAGCGGGACGCATAGAGGTTGATGTACCTGCTGTTGTTGCTGCTACTGTTGTGAGCCCTTGAAGGCTCTATGTTGTGTTGTGTGTTTTCTTTTCGTGTGGCCGGCCTGCGCGCCAATTGTTTTAGGCCACTGTTTGAAAGCCATGTAAGGCCATAAGGCCAACTCTTTGTACTTGTTGTAAGACATTCCTATCCTATATAAAATGTGGAGTTTTATGTTTGGACATTCATGAGGAGTTCCAGTTGTAGTCTAGGCTTCCGCTAGAATGATTTGTGATAGGTGCGATGCGCTACTCTAGTATCATCCTGTACCTTCACCGCCTGTTTTGTGATATATATTGTGGGGCCCCGGCCGGACCTTCTAGAATATACCATATGAACTGATGGGGTTGTTACATTTTTGGTATCGGTTGTCTTGGTCTTTCCCTCTCGAAGTCGTGGCCGACTTCTTTTTTGGGGTGGCGAGCACGTGTTTGTGCAATCTACAGTCTACGGAGGAACTCCTGAATGTCCATGATAGGAATGCAAACTTGATGTGTTTGAGGAACCTGTGTGTTCTTATTTTGTGTTGTTTGCTTGGGTACGACAGCTAATGTGTCTGTCTTATCCTGTATTTAGGTTACTCGAAGTGGAGCTGGGCCGTCTGAGCCCCAGCGTTCTGATGAAAGTACGGCACCAGCCGCGGTGCCTACACCTCCACCGTCTGCGGAACATGTGCGTTTAGTTGCATAGGCCTTATTTACCATGATCCAAGGCCAGCCACTTAGGCAGGAACAAGCGGCTGTGAGGCCAGAACAGGTGGAGGCAAGGCCGGAACCTGTAGTGGATGTAGCTCCTCGAGCGGCTGAGAAGCAGCTAACGCGGTTTATGAGTTTCCATCCGCCTACGTTCTCGGGAGTGGGAACTCCGACGCAGGCTGAGGATTGGCTATCGCGCGTCAAGCGAGTGATGACGACGATTGGAACGGCGGAGCACCAGAAAGTTACTTTAGTTACCTTTTTGCTTGAAGGAGAAGCTCGATTGTGGTGGGATGAGATGGAGTTGTATCATTTGGCGGGTCGTCCGTTAACCCAAGTATCGATGGAAGAATTCTCCAGACTCTTCCTAGCGAAGCACCTTCCTGCGGCTCAGCGAATCGCCGTGGAAAATGAATTCCAACGGTTGACCCAAGGCGAGGGCAGTGTTGACGCATACCTGCATGAATTTACTCGCTTGGGGCGGTATGCGGGTTCTATATTTGCTGATGAATAGAGGAAGACCAACAGGTTCTATGAAGGACTGAGGGACGAGCTGAGGTTCCTTGTGTCAAGTTCAGTGAACCAAGGTTTCCAAGCATTGGTTGACAATACGAGCGCACTGGAGAAGGATATGAAAAGGGTGCAAGGGAAGAGAGCTTTGGCGGTGTCGCAACCGGAGTGGAAGGCTCCCCGATCGGGGAAACCATTTAATAAGAAGAGATAGGGCAAGAAGTCCAAGCCTAGTGGACAAGCTCCTTCATCCGTTGCAACGGGAGCAACGTCAGGGGAAACCTCCAAGCCAGATACTCGTATCTGCTTCAATTGTGGCCGAATGGGGCATATTGCGCGAGATTGTAGGATGCTGCCAAAGAGTGAAAAGAAGGCGGGAGCATCTTATGCGGAAAAACGAAAGGCGGTGGTGGATTCCTCTGCCTCGCAGGTGCAACCCTGGGTATACAATCTTGGCCTGCAAGAGTCCATCAAGCAGAGTGACGTGGTCACAGGTATGAGTTTAGTTTTGCATATGTTATTGTTTGTATGCTTTGCTTAGTACCCCTCTGTTTGCGGTTTGTGTGTGTGACATGTTTGTCATAGGCTTTGTGATGATTCGGGACACGCTGGCGCGAGCACTGTTTGATACGGGTGCATCACATTCTTTTCTGTCTAGCGAATTTATTACGCGGCTTGGGATACCCAGTCGTGCACAGACAGATAGCATCAGAGTGGTGTTGCCGAATGGCTGTTGGATGCTTGCGGATCAAGCTTGCGATGTGGCGGTTCAGTTAGGAATTTGGGATTTTCATTTATCTGCATTTGTTTTGCCAATATCGGAATTCGACGTGATTTTTGGGATGGATTGGCTTGCGGAGCAGCATGCTATGATTAATTGCCAGTCCAAAGAAATCACGTTGGGCCAGAATACCGAACAGGAGACAAAGTTCGCGGGTATGCGAGGAGTGGGTGGGACGTTGATGTCTGCACTCCAGGTAGTCAAGGCAGTTCGGAAGGGTGCGGAGTGTTACTTTGCACTAATTCAGGCTGTTGAGCCTAAGGCCAGTTTGTGCGTGGTTCCGATTGTGGCAGAATTTACAGATGTGTTTCCCACGGATCTCCCTGGGCTACCACCCCAACGGGAGATTGACTTCACGATCGAGTTGGTGCCAGGTGCGAAACCTGTGGCCCGCTCTCCATATCGCGTTGCGCCAAAAGAGATGGCTGAATTGAAGGTTCAACTACAAGAAATGTTGGAGCAAGGTTATATACGCCCAAGCATGTCCCCTTGGAGCGCGCCTGTGCTTTTTGTAAAGAAGAAAGATGGTGGGTTGCGATTGTGTATCGATTATCATGAACTGAATAAGCTGACCGAGAAGAATAAATATCTGATACCCCGGATTGATGAGTTATTCGATCAGCTGGTGGGCTCGACCGTCTATTCGAAGTTGGACCTGAAGTCTGGTTATTACCAGTTAAGAATTCGGGAAGGTGACATTCCCAAAACCGCATTTGGAACGCGTTATGGGCACTCTGAATTCACAGTCATGCCATTTGGACTATGCAATGCGCCCTCGGTGTTTATGGATCTGACGCACCGTATTTTTCGCGAGTATCTGGATCTATTTGTGATAGTGTTCATTGATGACATCATGGTGTACTCGAAGTCCAAAGCTGAGCATGAGATTCACTTGCGGTTGGTGTTGAACACGTTGAGGCAAAATCAGCTCTATGCCAAGTTCTCGAAGTGCGAGTTTTGTCTATCGTCAGTGGTATTTTTGGGCCATGTGGTGAGTGGAGCGGGCATTGCAGTGGATCCAGCGAAGATAAGGGCCATACAGGAGTGGCCAATGTTGTCTTCCGTGGCCGAGGTCAGGAGTTTCCTTGCACTTGCAGGCTACTATAGAAGATTTGTGGAAAACTTCTCGCGGATCGCTTTGCCGCTCACCACATTGACGCGAAAAGATCAGAAGTTCGTTTGGACGCTAGAGTGCGTACGAGCTTTTGAAGAGCTGAAGATTCGGTTGACCACGGCGCCGGTGTTGTCTTCGCCACGTGGAACCGATGGATTTGTAATTTATAGTGATGCCTCAGGGAGCGGCTTATGCTGTGTTCTTCTGCAGAGCGGAAAGGTGATTGCTTATGGCTCACGCTAGCTGAAGGTGCACGAGTGAAATTATCCCGTCCATGATTTGGAACTAGCGGCGGTGATTTTTGCACTCAAGTTATGGCGACACTACCTTTATGGTGTGAAGGTGGAGATCTATACCGATCATAAGAGCCTAAAGTATCTTTTGGAGCAGAAAGACTTGAACATGCGACAACGAAGGTGGTTTGAGTTCCTTGGGGACTACACTTTCGAGATTCACTATACGCCCGGGAAGGGGAATGTTGTCGCGGATGCCTTGAGTCGGCGGGTTCCGGCGAGAGCGAATTGGTTACAAAGGCATGATAAACGTCTTATCCAGGAGTTGGAGGCGTTAGAGATCTATTATGTTGACAAAAATTCCACTGCCACGGCATGTTTGAACTGGATCGAGGTGCAATGTGACCTTGCAGACCGAGTTCGACGGGCAACGGAGTTGGATGACGATCTCTTGCGCTATGTGAATGAAGGGCTAGAAGGCAAATTCACCTGGCATGACGGTCTTTTGCGAAAAGAGGGCCGTTTGTGCATCCCGAATGTGGGGAAACTGAGGGAAGAATTGATGTATGAAGCGTATTTTACAAAGTATTTCATTCACCCCGGGAGCACAAAGATGTTCAACGATATGAAGAATCTATTCTGGTGGCCAGGGCACAAGAAAGATGTTGCCCTTTATGTCTCTAAATGCCAAACATGTGCGTTGGTGAAGGCGGAATGCCAAAAGCCGGGCGGTTATTTGAAGTCATTGCCGATCCCAGAGTGGAAATTTGATGATCTTTCCATGGATTTTGTGCACGGGTTGCCAAGATCGCAGCGAGGAAATGATTCCATTTGGGTGATTGTTGACCGGCTAACTAAAGTGGCACATTTTCTCCCGAACAGGCGGGATGATTCAGTTGAAAGTTTGGCAAAGTTATATGTCGACCAGATTGTGCGGCTTCACGGTGTTCCTCGAAGCATCGTAAGTGATCGAGATGGGCGATTCACGTCAAATGATTGGCGGCTAGTTCACCGACTGTTGGGCACGAAATTGACTTTCAGTACGGCCTTTCATCCCCAAACGGATGGCCAAACTGAACGTACCAACAGAACCATGTAGGACATGCTCCGAATGTGCGCCCTTGACTTCGGAAAGAGATGGGAAGATCATCTCTATATGGTCGAGTTTGCATATAATAACAGCTATCAGGCAAGCATTGGGATGGCACCATATGAAGCTCTATATGGAAGGAAGTGTCGTACTCCCTTGGCTTGGGTAGAAGCGGGCGAAGCTCGAGTTTTTAAACCAAATGAGGTTGATGAAGCAAACTCAACCATCCGAACTATTCGAGAGAGATTGCTTATTGCCCAAGATCGACAAGCGAAGTACTACAACGCCAAGCACCGAAACGTGGAATTTGCGGTTGGTGATTGGGTCTACTTGAAGATCAAGACATTCAAAGGTGTCTCCAGGATTCAACGATTGAAAAAGTTGAGTCCAAGATATTTGGGTTCTTTTGAAGTGGTTGAGCGAGTTGGCGAAGCGGCTTATCAGCTAGCTCTGTCGGCAGACTTGGGTGGATTACATGATGTATTTCACATCTCGGTGCTTCGGAAAGCCATAAAAGATCCAGTTCAAGTGATCGCGGATGATCGTGTGCCGGTGGAGTATGGGCTAACAACGAAAGTTAGACCCATTCAGATCGAAGATCGAGCCGAGAAACAGTTGCGGAATAAGACGGTCGGCATGGTGAAAGTCTGATGGGACAACTGCGGCCATGAAGAACTGACATGTGAGCGCGAGCAAACCATGCGAGAAGAGTTTCCTGAGCTGTTTTTGTAGTATGGAGAGAGGATGTTGTAACATAAAATTTTGTATGTTGTAAAATATTTCTTGCTGGTTACTGTTGCTTTTCCTGTATCTGAATTTCGAGGACGAAATTTCTTGTAGGAGGGGAGGATTGTAACAGTCCAAATTTCTGAAGCAGGAAATTTTTGGGTGACACGGCCTGGGACACGGGCATGTCCCAGGGCGTGTCAGGGGACACGTCCTACGACATGGGCGTGTCGCAGGGCGTGTCGAGGTTATGTCGACGATCGGCCTTGGTGTCGACGATTTTTCTCTCGACGATGTGTTGAGAGGAGACACACGGCCCAGGACACGGGCGTGTCCATGACCGTGTCGTGTGCTCGATGACTTTTACTCGACGATCGTCGAGTGTCGAGACATGAGTGTCGAGACGTGGGTGTCGAGTGTTGAGAAGTTGTACACGGCCTGTGACACGGGCGTGTCACAGGGCGTGTCAAGTCGGGGTCGACGATCTCAGCCCGACGAAGCATTTCGACAGGGCGTGTCTTTGTGCCGTGTCTGGGCACACGGCCTGGGACACGGGCATGTCATAGGCCGTGTGAAGTCTCGGGATGATTTGGGATTTTTTTCGCCCAGGCACACGACCACAGACACGGGCGTGTTCGAAGGCGTGTTGGTGACACGACCCATGACACGGGCGTGTCCCATGGGCGTGTCACTGGTTTGGATAGGTCGGTTGACCACCGCTTGAGGTACACGGCCTGGGCCACGGCCATGTCACAGGCCGTGTCAGGTCAAATTTAGCATTTTTGGCAAGTTTCTGGCCGTCCATTCCTTCAGCTGGGATCCAAGGGCTGAAGCTTCTTTCCTCTTTTTCCTAAAGGCCGAAATCTGAGAAGCTATTCTCATTTCTTCTTGGCCTTTATCTTTCTTCAAAAGAGAGAAAGAGAGAGAGAAAGGAGGAGGAAGAAGGGGAAGGGCTGCTGCTGGTGGTGCTGCGGTTTACCGACGAGAAATCCGAAGCCGCCGTTGCGGAGGAAACGCTCTTGCGAGTCTTTCAAGCAAGCGTTGAGGTCATGGCACCGAAGCGGTCGTCAAGGGTAACGACTTTTCTTCCTAGTCATGTGAAGGATTCCTTTTGGCATATCTTGTGATTTCCCCCACCAAGAGGTGGCTGATTTTGGGAATCTTTAGGTGGATGCTTGAATCCCCTTTGTTAGCATATAGATCCGGAAATGGAGTACGGAATAGGCATGATCTGTGAAGCCCATCTGGACAGGTTGGTCTGGATTGGTGATGTTGCATACGAACCAGAGAAGACTCCGTGATACCGTGTAGGTTGAGTCTACAGGTTATGCCTGCGAAAAGGAGTAGCAGGAAGTACTGGGGTGGTAGCCCAGGAAAAATAGCCATGTGATGTTTTTGGGTCCAACCTGTGAATGAGGCACAGGAAGTACTGGTGTGACCAGGAAAGGCCCTTTGTGATGCTTGATGTCGTCGGGTGTCCACCTGTGAAGCGAGTAACAGGAAGTACTGGCATGATAGCCAGGAAAGACCCCTGACATTTGTGTTTGTGTGGTGTCCACCTGTGGAAAGAGTCACAGGAAGTACTGGGAGGCCCAGGAAAGACCCGCTGTTGTGCTAAGAAAAGGGGTATA
Source organism: Platanthera guangdongensis (assembly GCA_039583875.1). NCBI lineage: Eukaryota > Viridiplantae > Streptophyta > Magnoliopsida > Asparagales > Orchidaceae > Platanthera > Platanthera guangdongensis. Next base: position 133,199,755 of record CM077166.1, read on the forward strand.
AAGAAATACCCAGGCTTAAATGCCAAGAACAGGATTGGTGAGACCGACCCGCGCCTTTGATATAGCCATGAGTATGCGGTACTCGGAGAAGGCAAGGCGATTTGAGCAACGGGGGGTGGAGGATCCGACCTGCGCTATGTCCGTCCGACGTGAGACCAAAAGGTGTGGTCTATTGGAGCGCATAGCAAGAGTCTTCGGCCTGCGCGCCATGACACAATGGGGGGCTACGGGCCATCCCGGTGTAGGAAGACTAACTCCGGCTGCATGCCATGGAGTAAATGCTCAAGAGATTTACCGTTGGGTTGTGACCCTAATACGGTGGTGGGCAAGAGATTTGCCAGAACACCAAGAATGTGCCCTGAGTGCACGAACCGTTGGGCAGGGTGGTGAACGGTTGTGATGGCTTGTGTGCGTGAAAGCACATTTTGATGAGATATTGCCATACTTGTGATTGAATATGCTTCCAGGGAAGAATACCGCTGCCCCGAGAGAAGAGGTAGGTCGTTATAATTTGGTCAGCTGAACGCTGACCGTTGCTTTTGTTTGCCACCGTTGGGTGGATTGTCCCTGTACAGGTGCTGGAGAGCCAAGCGGGATGCATAGAGGTTGATGTACCTGCTGTTGTTGCTGCTACTGTTGTGAGCCCTTGATGGCTCTATGTTGTGTTGTGTGTTTTCTTTTCGTGTGGCCGGCCTGCGCCAATTGTTTTAGGCCACTGTTTGAAATCCATGTAAGGCCATAAGGCCAAATCTTTGTACTTGTTGTAAGACATTCCTATCCTGTATAAAATGTGGAGTTTTATGTTGGGACATTCATGAGTAGTTCCAGTTGTTGTCTAGGCTTCCGCTAGAATGATTTATGATAGGTGCGATGCACTACTCTGGTATCATCCTGTACCTTCACCGCCTGTTTTGTGATATATACTGTGGGGCCCCGGCCGGACCTTCTAGAATATACCATATGAACGGATGGGGTTGTTACATGATACCTGAAACCCTTCACCACATAATTGACTTATGAAGATTAGGTTGTGCTTCAGTGCACTTACATAAGCCACCTTTTTGAAAGTGACAGCTCCAATATTTACTTTCCTATAGCCTTTATTCTAGCCACAATTGGAGTCACCATAGAACACTTTTGGACCTATCTTGGACTTATAGTTGATTAGATTTTCCTTGCTGCCAGTCATGTGCCTTGAGCGGCCACTATCCAAGTACCACTGTTACTCTGTGGTAGGATAGTCTTTCACCTGCATTTAAACAGATTAGATGTTCTTGACCCAGGTTACCTTGGGTCCTTGATTCTTTTCATAGTTAAAACTGGAAACATAAAAATATTCATATTGGTTTTTATACCCTAGGGGGTGATATCTTCTTGGTGGTATTATCCACTGGGTGAATGGATTGAGATATTCCCTAGGTTGATTAAAGGTTCTTAAAGTATTAATATTTCTGTTATCTTGAACTGGGTTCGACGAATTCTGGTGAGTCCGTCGATCTAAGGTCGACGAATGGGGATGGGTTCTTCGAACTCCGCTCAGAGAATGACTATATTCATTCTCTGTGCCCCAATATCGTCGATCTCGGCTCGAAGAACCATACTGGATTTGTCGATCGCAGTTCAAAGAATAATTATAATAAAAATATGCGTTCGGAGTTCGTCGACCTGAGTTCGACGAACTGTACACATTTCGTCGATCTGAGTTCGACGAAATCTGTTGAACATTGTTATAGTTAGAATTTCTCTTGTTCTTTTATTTTTCTTTTTTTTTGTTTTAATTCTATTTGCTTAGTACTATAATCATCTACCTTTTCATTGCCTTTTTCAGAAACAAATTTGATTGGAGTTGACAGTATGTTTTTTTGAATTAATAAGGCTTGTCTTGATGAAGCACCTAAGCCCAGCTTGCCATTAAGTCTGGCATTTACTGTGCTTATGATGTTCATCAACTTCATGCTTCTCCCATTTAGGAATTCTTCAAGTTGCCTTGCCTCGGCTAATTTAGTTTTTAGAGAGATGATTAGTTCATTACCTAAGGTTAATTCAACTTTCAATTTGATGTTTTCAGAGATGAAATTATCTTGTTTTGTTAGTTTTTCTCTAAGGAGTTTGATTTTCTTCTTAGAGTTTAATATATAAATACATAGTGATTTAAATTTAGTTCTAAAACCATCTGAATTGAAATCAAAAGAGGACAGTACCTGATCTTCTTCATATTGAGGTTCTTCACTGTCTGACTGCTCAGCTACTGAGAGGCTGCCTAATGCATCAATAGCCATCAAGCAAACCTCCTTAGCTTTAGTTTCTTCTTCATCTTCACTGGAGCTAGAAGATGAAGATTCATCTTCAGTTTCACTCCAGGTTTCAGCAACAAAGCCTTTCCCCTTCCTCTTATGCTTCCTAGAGGAGGGCTTGCTGTAGTGCTGCTTCCTGGGCTCCTTTTCTATTCTTCTCTCCTTCTTTTGATTCTCTAGACACTCTGATATGAAGCATCCAGACTTCCTGCAACCAAAGCAGACAATTTCTTTAGTTGGGGTTTTATCATACCTTGGCTTGTTATCTTGTCTAGATGACTTCCTTCTGAAATCCTTCTTGCCCATTTTGTAGAATCTAATGGATAGGAGACTCAGAAATTCTTCACTAGCTGATGGAGCTTCTATTTATTCATATGCTTTGAATGTTATGTTTTGGTCCTTTCTAGCTGATGAGGGTAGCTCCTGCTCAGCAGCTTCTCTAGTCTTTATTAACTGCTCATAAGATTTGAGCTTTCCAAGTAGAGATTCAGTGGAAATCTCATTCAGACTTCTGGCTACTTTGATTGGCCAGATTTTGGAATCCCATGAGCTGGGGAAGCATATGAGAATCTTATCATTGACCTCAGTGATGGTTATGTCCTTATCCAGAGTTTTTAGCTTATTGATGATTGAGCTGAGTCTATTGTACATATCACTCACTGACTCTAACTCTTCTTTCTTGAAATTCTCATATTGGGATATGAGATTTGATCTCCTGTCTTATCTCTCATTTGTAGATCCAGCAACCATCTGGTTTAGGGAATCCCAGATGGCTTTAGATGAGGTGCACTCTACCACTTTTTGGAAAATGTCATCTGACATTGTCTGAGCCAAAATGTTCATGGCCTTGGCATCAGCTATCTTGGCCTTCTTCTATGCATCTGTCCACTCAGGTGGTGGAACAGCATGAGTGTTGTAAGTTGCAATAGATGTAGCCACTGAAGCTGGTGGACATGTCAAGGTAGAATTAAAAATATCTTCATCAATGGAGTTCATATATAATTTAATTCTAGACTTCCAGATAGCAAACTTATTCAAGTTGTAAACTGGAGGTCTGGTGCTTGCAGAGTCCTTGTTCTGTGCCATGGTATAAATAATGTGCTAGAGAAATTTAGTTCTTATAAGGATCTGTCTGTTCAAGTGTTACCTTGTACAACAAAAAACCCTACCTCTGATACCAATTAAAAGAAATGGTAAACCTCTAATACAAATAGATAGAGACTTAGGCAATTGATAAACCTTTGATACCAATTGAAAGTTAAGGGGATATATCTAATTAGCTCTAGAGGGGCGGGGGTGAATAAAGCTTAAACTTGTTTTACAGATTTATATGATTTAGCTGTAAAATAGGTGATAGCAAATATTATGTAAAGATATTAAAGCAAAACTATCACAGCACTGTACAAAAAGAAAAGGGGCAACCAGACAACATAAGAAATTTTATAGTGGTTCCCCAAACTGGGTACATCGACTCTTCTACCAACCTGGTAGGAATCCACTAGCAGGTTTTGATCAGGTCACTGTCAGCATAAGTTCTATTTGTAGGGAGATCTCACAACCCTTTAGGCTTTTGATCAGGTGCACAAAAACCAACAATACACTTTTGAAGGGAGTTAATAAACCCTTTATACAGTGAAAGAAAAGTTGATGATGTCTTCTCTTTTTCTCTAAACAACAGATAAGACAAAAGTGGATCTTTGTTGTCAAGGCTCCCCATGAGATGTAGAGTAGCTCAGGAAAGAAGGAAGCTTTACTTTAGGGTGTAGGTCTTCAGATTGATGTTGATCTCTAGCAAACTTTTTAGACTAATTGTATTTGATGTCTCTTGAAAGCTTGGAGAAGATTTGCTGATGATGAAGACAGAATGAATTTTCAGACTCCTGAAACTTTATGTGTCTGCCCGTATGACTTAGTAGATTCTCTAACTTCTCATTTATCTATCTTGTCATTGATAGAAGATCATTCTTCCCTGTATATCTTCTGAATTTGAATTTTACTCCTTGATTGACTGCTGAATTCTTGGAACTTGTACAAACGGCTAGAAGGGCATTAATTTGATTCCTCAACTATCCCAGTTATTAAGCTGAATTATTACTCTGTTAAATCCAGTAATTAATGTTGCCAATGAACAGCTATATTCATAAGAATATATGCATTTAATTACTCAGAGCAATATAGGAAACAATATATTAAATCAGCCTTGGTCAATCTGGAAATGAACTGTAGAGAAGGAAATACTGAACTAACAGATTTCTTCGACTTTAAAACAAATTTCGTCGACCTGAACTCAAAGTTCGTCGTGCTGAGAAATCATCTTCGTCGACCTGAGCTTAACGAACATCAATCTGGAAATATCTTGCTAATTCTGAGCTCCAAGTTCGTCGATCTGAGAATCTGTCTTGAGGGCAGAAATCGTTGACCTGAGCTCGAATATCGTCGAGCTCAACTCAGAGAAAGAACTCTGAGTCTGTCGATCCGAGATCGACGATCGTCGAGCTGAGTTCAATGAACTTCAAACTAATAATCTAAAGACTGAATTCTTCTAAGTCTGAGTTTCCTGAAGTACAATGCAGGCTGGTCCATGAAGCTTGATTCTAAAGACTAGCGTAAACTCTAGGACTGACAAACTTGACACTTGATATACAAGGTAGGTCAAAACATCCTAATAGTGAACCTTAGCCCAAATCCAAACTAGGGATCCAACACTCTCTCATATCCTCCATTCTATAAAAGGGACGTTATACCTTTGTTATACACACCTTTTTGGATAATAAAAGTTTCTGTTATTCCAATTTCCAATTTCTAGTTTTTTGTTCGCACAAGCCACAAGAAAACTCCCCATAAAATCTTGAAGGCCAGAAAACCAAACCTGGCCTATCTCAGGATCTTTGGTAGAAAGTGTTATGTTCTACATAATGGAAATTCATATGTGACTAAGTTTGTTGTCGAGTCCTATGATGGGATTTTTGTTGGGTACATCAATCATAGTAAAGTCTATTGGATCTATAACTTGAGAAGTCAAGTTGTATAAGAGTCTGTACATGTATTATTTTATGAGTCAACTACGATTGATTGTAAGCTGCCAAGCTCCTCTTCTAGACCTGCAGGTGTAGAGCTGATGATGGATAAGCTAACCATCAAGGAGTTTTCTCCATTAATCCAAGATGGAGTGGATATTCTAAAAGAAGTATAAGGCACACATGAAGTGGATGAAGATCAACAAGATGCAACCACTGAAACTCAAGATGTTGAAGGAAGATTGTCTCCAGCTGTCAGGCATCTAAGGGATCATCAAAGAGACCAGATTATTGGTGATGCTAACCATGAAGTGTTGAAAAGGAGCAGAAGTCTTAATACAACTTTGTATTCAAGTTTCCTGTCACAGGTTGAGCCCAAGAGATTTGAAGAGGCCGACATAGATCAGTTCTGGATTGTATCAATGCAAGTGCAATTGAACCAGTTTAAGAGATATAATGTCTGAAAGCTGGTTCCAGACAACAAGTATATAATATTATTGGAACCAAGTGGATTTACAAGAATAACTTGATGAAAATTGCATTATAATCAAGAACAAGGCTAGGTTGGTAGCTAAGGGGTATATATAAGAAGAAGGTATTGACTTTGATCAAACCTTTGCACATGTAGCAAGATTGGAAGCCATCCGACTTTTCCTTGCATATTCTACATACAAAGGTTTTAAAGTCTACCAGGTGGATGTGAAGTCAGCTTTCCTGAATGGTGACTTAAAGGAAAAGTCTATGTTGAACAGCCTTCTAGTTTTTTTATTCTAACTTTCCTGACTTTGTTTATAGACTTAGGAAAGCTCTATATGGGTTGAAGCAAGCCCGTGGAGTATTGTATGAGACATTGTCAAGCTTCCTTATTGAGAACAAATTCTTAATGTGGAAGATAGACAAGACCCTATTCCTAAGGGAATCTAAGGGCAAGATCATCCTAGTCCAAATTTATGCAGATGACATAATTTTTTTGTCTACTGATGACAACCTTGGCCGGAAGTTCACCAAACTTATGCAAAGGAAGTTTGAGATGAGCAATATGGGTGAACTTAAGTACTTCTTGGGACTCCAAGTAAGGCAGACTAAAGATGGATTATCCATTTCACAGTCTAAGTTCACAAGGGAGTTGATTAAAAAGTTTGGAATGAAGAATGCCTCCACCATGAAAACTCCCATGAGGTTAAGTATGTCTATAGACAAAGATGAGGCAGGAAAACATATTGATGAAACTTTATATAAAGGGATAATTGGCTCCCTTGTATATCTTACAATAAGTTGGCCAGACATCATTTATGTTACATGTGTTTGTACTAGATATCAGGTCTGTCCTAAAGAGTCTCACTGCTCTGCTGCTAAAAGGATTTCGGGATATCTTAAGGGCACTCCAGATATTGGAGTATGAAACCCTAGAAATAGGGATTTTGAACCAACAGGCTATTCAGACGCAGACTTTGCAGGCTGCAAAGAGTACGGGAAAAGCACTTCAGCCACATGTTAGTTCTTGGGAGGAAGACTTGTGTCTTGGAGCAGCAAGAAGCAGACTAGTGTTGCAATCTCAACAACTGGTCAGAGTATATATCAGTAAGTATCTGTTATGCATAGTTGATGTGGATCCAGCACCAGCTCTAAAACTACAACATTCAGGTAGATAAATCTCTCAAGTGATATCAACACTCTCAAGTCTTTCAATTGATATCAAGACTTAAATGGACACAAGAGTCCATTAGAGAAGATGATAGGAAGTGCTCTAGTTGAGGGGGAGCAAGTCAAGATGTTCTTATTGAGGGGGAGCAAGTCTGGCAGCTGCAATAGTGGATCAAAAATCAACACTACTGATCTGTGTGTCCTCAGGACTATGCACATGCAAAGGGGGAGATCAACACAAGTGGAATGCTGCTGCTGGGAAGACACTGCTACTGCTAAGAAAATAAGCTACTACAGGAGTAGAAGAAAATCCAACACCTCCTTGACTAAAGCTGCTTTTGCAGATGTCATAAAAGGGCGAGGAGTGACATTGGCTCAAGTGGATCAATGTTATTAGCTTGCTTAAGTGGATCAATGGACCACTCAATAGTCACGTGGTTGCAGAGATATGTTGTATCAGTGGTATCAACACAAGTGGTATGTTCTCCAATCAACTAGTTTGATCACTAGTGTAGTGGAATTAGGCTAGGATCAAGAGTTAAATTCTCAAATGATCCTTTCCCCCCCCCCTCATTAGATAACTATTACTTTGAAGAAGCCAGGTCATGTTGAGTCAGTGCATATTACTCGGAAAAATTCAAGTAGTATGAGGAGTACAATGACTACATGTTGAGCCATTACATATTACATACCCACCTCTAAGTGGTATGAGGAAAGTGCTTCATTTATGTTTTAAGTGGTATGGGGAAAGTGCATATTACTTGAGCAAATGTTCAAGTGGTATGAGAAAGCAATGACTTGACATGTTGAGCCAATGCATTTAAATGGAGAACATTGAAGTGTTATGCTGGTAATTAAAGTGGTATGAGAAACCTACATCTGTTAGCTTACAGTTGCATTGAATTAATATGCTTTATGTGATAATGCATCTTAGTATTGATGTATGTTCTGCCTTCTTCAAATAGAGGGAGATTATTGCGAATATTGCACTCAATGTTCCTTAGATTTGAAGAGGCATCACAATCAATTCTAAGAACATAATTGTATTTGATGTTATTCAGGTTCATTAAGTGTAGGATGTTCATTAGAATAAGTTTAGACAGATTGTTTACGTGATTGTGATAGGTGGCCACAAGGAAGAAAGGTGGAGCGACATAAATCTGTCCAAGTCCACATGCATTACGTGAAGCCGGTTCACTCAACTCCAGGTGTCAAGGAAGGATGCAGGAAAAACAGAAATCTATTTAAGTCCACAAGCACTGAGTGAAGCCAGTTAACTCAATGCTAGATGCCAAAAAGTGTTGAGTAAAGCATGGACAGTCAAAGCCCAATAGTTTGAAAATAGATTTGCAGCTAAGCCCGCAGGCGGTGAGTGAAGGCAGTTCATTCAATGCCAAATAATAAGAGACATCGAGTAAAGCTCTATCTATCAAAGCTTCAGCATTGTTAAGGAAGAAATTCAACTAAGTACAGAATCGTTGAGTGCGGACAGGTCACTTAATGCCTGAAGAAAGAAGCGTTGAGTCAAGCTCAAGCAATCAAAGCTTTTGAATAATCTGTCAAGAATTCTGGCTAAGTCCAGAAGCATTGAGTGAAGATAGCTCACTCAATGCACAAAGAAGAAAGCATCGATAGGATAGTGTTCAATCAAAGCTTAAGAAGAGATAGATAGAAAATCTGTCTAAATCCAGATGCGCTGAGTGAGCATAGCTCACTCAACGTAAGCTCATCAGGAAGATTGGCTAAGTACAGAAGCATTGAGTCAAGCCAGCTCACTCAACGCCTGATCAAAAAGACAGGCAAAGGCAGAAGTGTTGAGTGATGAAGGCCCACTCAACGCATTCATAAAGAGAGAAGCGGATAAGTATAGAAGCATAGAGTGAAGGGAGTTCATTCAACGCCTCAACAAGATTGCAGGAATTCAGAAAAGCAGCTAAGTCTAGAAGCGTTGAGTGATGAGGATTCACCAAACGCACTCAACTCTTGATAGTGTAGAAGTAATTGGATAAGTCCAAATGCATTGAGTGATGAAGGTTCACTCAACTCACTCAATGCCTGGAAGTGCAGATTATCTGACTAAGGGTTTTGCACTGAGTGAAGGCAATTCACTCAATGAACCCAACGCCTAGGATGAAACTGAGAATTTAGCTAAGTCCATGGATGCTGATATCAGCATGAGTCAGCAAAATTCAAAATTGTTGCAGGAAGTCTACTGTATACAAAAAATGGCGTTGCTTGCCTTCCATGCTGCATTTAATGCAAAAGTGAGATTGCAGCTTGCAAATCCAAGTGGCTCATGCGTCAAAGAGCTGTTGGATGGCGGAAGATAAAAGGAATAATATCGACAGAAGCAAATCAACTTTTAGGGTTTTATCTTTTCGCAAAGAGGTGGAACTTCATTGTCTTCCAGTCGCCATTATTGTAGAGCGTGAAGCTAAAGTTCAACCTGCTGATCTAAAAGTTCACACAGTTAGTTGTAGCAATCTTCAGCCGCTACAACAAGTTTAGAAGGGATTTCTGAGAAAGAAGAAGACACAGAGCATTCTAATTTCTGTAGTAAATGTTATCTGAGTGAAGAATTCAAAAAACTATAAAATCATTTGTCTTCATCAGCAAGATCAGAACCTTGTGTTTCTGAGTTACTTCCTACACAAGAAGCAGTTTCCTGAAGATCATCCTTCTTGTTGCTGAGATGAAGTTAGGGTTGAGTTCATCTCAGCTCAAGAAGAAGAAGACTCAAAGAATATTTCTCTGGAGTTAAATCAACAATAACAACCCTTTATTTTTTGTAGGATCCTTTGGATCTGAGTTGTAGGACTATTTTATAAAGGCTAAGTGTAGGATCATTCCTTGATCTAAGGTAGGATCCCGTTTGAATATGACATAGGGCATGTGTGCCTGAGGTCGGGCAGTTTGCCTGAGGTAGGAGAGCCATTCTCTCTGAGTGGTAGTTCCTTTTATGCCTGAGTTATAAGATCCTTTTGTGATCAGAGGTGGCGCCTTTGTGCTTGAGCTGTAGGAGAGTCATCCTCTCTGATTTGTATGGATAACATCCTAGCCAGAGCTGTAGGATTATTAATTTAGTCTGAGGTAGGTGATCTTTGGATCATTAAGTTGTAGGAGCATGCTTTCTCTGATGTAGGGCTTTGTGCCCGAGCTGTAGATCTTGGAGGATACTGAGAGATCCTGCGGGATCTGTGTTGTAAGCTCTTAGGATGCAATATTTGGAGGAGTGCCTTGTCTAACACACTGTTAGAAAGGTGGGAGGGAAAATGGATGTACCCATAATCTAGGGAACCACTATAAATTTTGTGTGTGCTTTTTGTGGTGTGTCTTGAAAGCAGAAAATTACTAACTCACAACACACTTAAAGAAGGAAAATTATAAAGAGACCAAAAAACCTATTCACCCCCCTCTTGGTGTTTAGCTACAGTTGAAACTAAAGACTTTCAATATTACTTGGCATTATCAGTATGAAAAACTTTAATATGCGCATTAAACTGTGTGTGGATCTCATTATAAAGTATAGCAAACATAGAGTAAAGCTCAGAATGCTCTTTTTAGAGGTACAACTAAGAACACCTCAAGAAATTATAAATGAAGTTAACAAAATACAAGCTACCTCAACCAACAGTGATAATAGGAGATGGATCCCAGATATCAGAGTGAACTAGTTCAAAGGATGCAAAGAACTAAGTCCTTGCCTTACTTGGAAAGAAGAGTGTGGTGTTTGTCAAGCTAGCAGGCATAACAATTCAGATAGAACTCCACTTGAGGTAGATTTGAAAGAAGTTGGTGTATGAGGCGAGGATTAGGATGTCCAATTTGAAGATGCCATTGTAGAAGAGAAGTAGAAGCAGAAAGAGTAATCACACTGTCAAGAAAAAAATGCCACCACTAGCAGTCCCAGTAGCAATCATGTCATTGGAAATAGAATCCCAAAAAGAACAAGTACGAGAAGTAAAAGTAATCGTGCAGTTTAACTGTTTGCAGAGAACATGAACAGACGATAAATTGCATGTAAATGTGGGAATATAGAGTGTTGGATCCCTACTTTGATTTGGGCTAGGTTCACTAAGTTAGGATCTTGTGACCCATCTTGTATAGCTAGGGTCATAGTTGTGTCCTACAGTCTAGGCCAAGTCCTTAGTTTCAACATCTCATGGACCAGCCATCATTAGACTGCTAGAGACTCAAGACTTAGAAAATTTCCAAAGACTCAGTAAAATGAGTTCGACATTCGTCGAACTCAGGTCGACGATTATCATGCTCAGCTCGACGAACTTTGACCACTTCAGCAAGAGTTATGAAGCAGCAGTTAGTGGTCCTCAACTCGACGAAACAAATTCTCAGGTCGATGATTTCTGGATACTTCACTTCAACACTTCATTCCAGAAGCATCTAAAATATTCTAAGTCCAGAAATACTTTGCTGAACTTCAGTCGACGAAGCCAGTTATCAACTCGACGAATTCCATACATAGAATTGTTAAAGTTTCTAATCAATGCAGTTCTACTCTCTGCACGATGATCTTGAAACTCAGCTCAAAGAACAGAATCCATCTGGTCGACGAACACAGCTTCTCAGCTTGATGAACTTTGGACTCAGCTCGACGATTTCTCTTCTCTGTTCGATGAATCTAGACTTAGTTATTTCCTTCATTCTGTCCCCTTTCTATTGCAAAAATTCCTAAGTAATCAATGCTAAAAATAACCGTTAGACAGAGCATTGATTATGGTCTTTTTGCAGGATTATTGCTTGTCATTAAACCATGGGACAGTTGGAGAAATAAATCAACACAGTTTATTCTCAAGGCCGTCAGCAATTAATGTAGAGGAATTCAAATTTCAAAAGAGAATTTCTTGACAAAATATAAAATAAATTTCATCTCCTTTCCTGGATAGACATACAGAGATAGACAGACAACATATATACACAGTTAGTCAGTCTGCAACAAGGAATTCTCTGCTATACTCTCTTGACAGAACTCTAATAAAAATATAGAGAACTCTGATATAGAAAAGAAGCCCTAAACAAGAAGAACATCAGCTATATGAAGAAGAAGAACAAAAAATCAAGATCAAGAGTCTTCCTTCTTCGACACTCCAGGACACTTCAAAGGACAATAACAAATCCATCTGTCAAGAAGTTCCTGAATACTTTCTGGTCAATGCTGATAAAGACTGGAGACTTATCACCCTGAAGCAAAGCTCCAGTTTTTCCTGAACCATTCTACATCTCAGTGGGAGCACTTTGCTAATATCATTTCCACTTAAGTCTTCTCAGTTGTATATAGAGAAAGAGAAGACAATGTCATCTCTCATCCCCCACTGTATAAAGGGTTATAACTCCCTTCAAATGTTATTCCTGGTTGCAAGTCACCTGACCAAAAGACTTGAGGTTTGGTTTTTGAGCACCTTATCAAAAGCTCATTGGTGTCACCCACCTGATCAAAAATCTGAGTGAATTCCTACCAGGGTGGTAGAAGAGTGGATGTACCCAGGTTGGGGAACCACTATAATTTCTTGTGTTGTCTAGATGACCTTTCTTTTTGTTATTGCTGTGTTTGTGCCTTTTTAGGATTGTTGTGTTTATACTTTATTTTACTCTGCAATTTTTTATTTATAGCAAAAGCTGTAAAGGATTTAAGAAATACTCTATTCACCCCCCCCCCACCCCCCCACCCGTCTAGAGTATTTCAGATATAACACCTCACTCTCATAGAGAGTTTCCTCAAGCCGCATAGACGGAGTGAGTTGCACAATACCACTACCACACATAGGAGATGAAGTACCATCTATAAGAATGACTGGAGATACATGATTATGATTTTTCAAGTAGGAGAAGAAATGAGAATTGCTGGTCATGTGATAAGTGGATCCACTGTTAATAAGCCAATTATCCTTAGTGGCCAAATGAGCACTTCCTGAAGAGGAGACAGGAAAAGTCGATCGCCTGGAGAGAAAAAAAGAAGAGACATCCATAGAAAGAGAGAAAAGAGGACGTAAAACCTCTAATCGCATGGTTAGGGAGGAAGACCACAAAAGGGGTGAATAGAGAAAGTCGTGCAAAGAAGCAAAGGAGACCATGTGAATAAGGAATCAACGTAAACAAAGCGGTTTAGAAGAAACCGCAAACAGAGACCACAAGGTATCTAGGACAAAAAAAGCATGAATAGCAAAGAGATAAGAATCCTGCTACAAGAAAGAGACATCACACAAACACAATAGTGGTCGCGTGAAAAAAGAACAAGGCCACGCGATCACAACAAGACCGCAGGAGCATAAAAGAGGATGCAAGCAAAGAACAAATCGCCAGCAGAGCGACCAGCCAAGGGAGGGTGGGAGGGAGACCTCAAGCGATAAGAAAAAGACCGAAAGCTCAAATTAAGAGACTGAATAGTAAGCCAGAGCAAAGGAGAAAGAGCCGCATTTAAAAGAAAACAAACCATGGAAAGAGAAGATGATCGCGATTTAAGAGAGAAAACCGCAGCGAGAAGCAAGATGAGCGGGCGGTTTGAAAACAAGCTGCCACTTGGATTGCTTGAAGCCTGAAAAATCAATCTGGTGCAAAGGATCAGTTAGCTTTGATAACATATAAAAAGAGCTAAATAAAAGGCAAATGTTTTTAGTCCAAAATGATAAATAATACAAAGATATGCCCCCTATTTATAGAAGATGAGGGAGAGAGGAGAATACAACAAGCGATGTGAGATCATTTAGAAGTAATGCGGGATATGCGGTTTGACGATGTCAAACTGCAAAGCTATAAAATGAGACTAATGCGGTTAGTTCTTGGATGCCACTGAACTGCAGTAGAGGATAGCTACTAGACGCAACAGGGGATTGACACTAGACTGCAATTGCAGGTTATTGGCAGACCATAACTGTGGGTTGCCACCAGACCGTAGCTACATGTTGACATTAGACAACAGCTATAGATTGCCACCAGATCGCAGCAGTGAGTTTCCCTCGGTACTTCAAGTCAAATAGGCAAACCTCCTATACAGCACTGCGGGAAGCAAGTCAACAACAATAGTTTGCCAAACTTCAAAGAGTACACTGCAGATTTGTCAAACTATCGGGACTTGCTATAGCGCAGTCTGCCAAGAAACGTCACCAGACATGACTTCTATCTCTATCCACCAAGCCAGACCACCAGACCTCCAAGCTCTCTATACACCAAGCCAGGCCACCAAAACACTAGTCCGTCAAGCTCGCTATCAACCAACCCAGACCACCAGACCAACAAACTGCCAAGACAAGTCCACCAAACTGACAAGCTCTAACAATTCAAAATTGTAAATTAGTGCCATTTTGATGATGTCAGCTACTGGTTTACCGGTGTCCTTCGTTTACTTCATTTTATGCAACAGTGAGTTACTATTGGGCTGTTGCACCATTTAAGTGTAAAGGTTCTATCTTCAGGACCTACTACTTCTTCCTCTAAGATCATTGCCATCTCCAGCACTATGGTTAAGGATTTGGCAAAACTTTTTAACGGGTGACCGATGTTTTGCATTTGATTGTTGTATATGAGGATGACATGGCAGTATTCTTATAGAATTCCATGATTTCCCTTTTGAAGATCTTTTTTGACTGAGATAACATTAATTACACTCCTGCCTCTTCGTATTTCCTTATCACGGTTTGAAGATCTGTATCACCCTTTGCAAACCCACCATGAACAAGCTCACTTCCGATATTGAATTCCTCACCTGAACTCTTGAGAGCCATTTCTGTGATTCTTGTTAGAGTGGCTGAAAACTCATTTTTAGCGGAAGAAGGTGAAGCGTTGTTTAACAAAATGTATAAGGAAGGGGGTTTGTGTAAGCCAATATATAATTTATGCATATATATATATATATTCTCTTTAGAATATGAAACGGTGCATACCTGTTTGCCCCGAATCTAAGTTGTTTGATTTTATTAAGATAAGATTGAAGACAAGGATTTGCTTTCTTCAATTTTGATCGAAGTATCTTCAATCTGACTACATCACTCCACACAATTGACTAGAGCTGGAGAGCACATTCAGTCGAATCATCATTGATTAATTTTCATCTTTATTCGATCGACTAGGTTTCCAATATCCTATCAAAACTTAGAGAAGTTTTTGGATTTGTCTAGATTAGTAGCATTGTATTGTTTATTCTATATGTCAATTTAAGGAGGATTAATGCCTGTTAACTTCATTCAAAATTTAGCTTCCTAATTCAAATTTAAAGAAGTTGAATTTGTCTTCATCAAGGGGCTTGGTGTAGATATCTGCCACCTATCTATCTGTTTGCTCATATTGTAGACATATAACTTCCTTTTCTACATGATTCATGATGAAATGATACCTGATTTCAATGTGCTTTATCTCATTTTAAGATACATGATTTTTATCAATTGAAATTGCACTGGATGAGCCATAATACATAACTATTTTGTTGATTTGAGTGTTGTAGTCTTCTAGCTGATGTTGAATATATAGTAGTTGTACACAGTAATTTCCAGCTGAAATGTACTAAACTCTAACAGTGGAGATGGCCAGACAAGTCTACATTTTGTGGTTATATGAAACCAATCACTTGCCGAGAAATTGGATGGTACCTGAAGTGATATTTCTATCCTCTTTACATCCTGCTCACCTAGAGGGGGCAGGGGTAAATAGGAGTTTGGCCTTTATAGTAAGGCACAACACAAACACAACATACACACACAACAGCTTATAGTGGTTACCTAGGTTGGGTTCATCTACTTTCCCCATCTTCCTGTTCAGTAGTGTGCTAGACTCGTCAAAAATTAACAAAATCCTCATATTCGCAGATCCTACAACTCAGAAACCCAATCTCTTTCCTTAGAGGCATGGGCTGACCTTCTACCTCAGGTCACAATGACCCTACCTCAGATCTACAAAGGATCCTACCTTAGAGGACCAAACTAACCTCCTACCTCTGGTCCTAAAGTCCCTACAACTTAGAGACAAAAGTCTCCAACCTCAGATCCACAAGGGATCCTACCACTCAGAAATGAAAGTCTCCTATAGTTTACAGTAAGTTGTATTACAAACTTTCTTTAGACTCAGCTGATTTATATTGAAAGCTTTGGAGTCTTCTTGAAATTGTTAAGGCTAGCTTCTTCACTAGTCTTCCAATAGAGGGCTTTATGATAAACTTCTCTCTGTTATTTTGGAAGATTCCTTCTTGCTGAGATATGATTTAGATTTTTATCTGTTTCAGAAACTTAAACCAATCGACCTTATTGAAGGAGAGAAGGTTTTCTGTTTGATTCATCTCCTCCAAGAACTTTTTTGAGCTACAACAATTAGAAAGTTTAATTCTAAAGTTGGCGGCGAGAAAGCTCTATCTTTAGATAGTTGATTTATTTATTGGTTTGTTAGGGTTTTAGTTCATGTCCTTGTCTTTTATATGATCCAAATCCTAACAGTTGAATATCGGACAATCTTCTATCAGAAATCTTTTTCCTTAGAGCATGCAATTGATTGCCTCTTTCTGTGGTACCACTACTGGACTACATACCATATTAGTGCTTTAATTTTAATACAACTATGTTACACTATTCAACTTGTGATCAAGTCAAATTCTCCTTATCAAGTCAAATGTCTTCTATGACCATTCTTCTGCTTAAATGCTAGACTTCTAGTCAAACTTGACTGTTGATTCTACTAGATGATGTTGTCAAGTCTAATCAACTTGACATTTAGCCGAATTTCTTGATATTATAATGAATAAGGCATTTCTGGTCGAATGGCTTGATATCAAGACTAATTTACGACAAGGCAAATCTTCTTCATATTCTTCATCATACAATGATATAGCAAGTCTTCTTTATGTCCAGTTGAATCATTCTTTCTTGACTGGTGGAAAGATTCTAGTCGAGGTACTAGATTCCTAGTTATCTTAACCAGAACTTTCTACCTTCAATACATCTTGATCTTCAAAGAACATCAGATCGAATTGTTGGAGCATGCATTGCACATCTTTTAGTTTGAGAATAACAAATACCATAATGTATTTGATTTAGTCTGTTGTGTGTTTACTTTGTGCAAGTCATGCATGTACAAGCATAGATTGAATGAGAAGACAAGACCTCAAACATGCTCGTGACACAATGGCGTGTACACTTTAGAAATAGCAAAAAGACGAGTGTTGATTGCTAAATTTCATACGGTCATAACTTTCAATCTAGGAAGAATTATAGAACGTGCAACCCCATTCCGAAAATAGAATGACATCATCTACAAGCTGGAAGCATTTTTACTAATGTCAGGCATTAGGAACTAATGATGGACTTAGCATCAGTCAAAAAGGCAATAATATTGTGAATCTAAAGATTGCAAGCAAGGAAGTTCTTGCTAAGTCAAACTTAGAAATTACTAGCACGGGGCGTTAACACTACCACCCGATGATAATATATAGAAAGACCAAAATTGGCAAAAGCATGACTTCCATACCTTTCATGATTCGTATGCCACTTACTAAATATAGTTAACTCCCAGTGTTAACTCCAACGCCGACATTAGCTCCGGATCTCTATTTAAAGATCGGCTCCTCTCCTTCTATGGCACATATTCCTTAGCCTCTAAAACTAGAACTCCGAATATTTTGAGAGAGGCTCATCTCCAAACAATGAGAGAACTCCCTTAGATTAACAAGAAGATCTAAAGGTGATTTTGAAGGAGAACTAAAATGCATATTCAATATGAAGGGTGAACACATCAAGAACGCTGACATTTACAACTCCTTTGTCTTCACCTTCAAAAATCCTTGAGGAGTTTCTATTACCTTTTTATTATCTTGTAATTTTTTAAACTTTGATAACTGAAGTGGAGAAATTGATCGGGGAGAACGTCGGATTCCAGGAAGGATTCAATTGAATTCACTGCAGTTGTTGGCGACTAAGTCTTTCGAGACATTGGGGGAAAATTATCCCGAGTGAACGTCAGATTACAAGGAGGATTATGCAACACACCACATGTTATAGAGACTAGGTCTGGGGTTGACCTAGGGATGGATCGAGGTCTTATCTGGTAGAGAGTGGCTAGAACTAATTGGTTCTTAGGAGAAGTGTCGGTATAAAAAACAAAAAAGTGATTATCATATTTTGCCACGGTTTTTAGCGGCATAGAAATCAAATATTTTGTAATCAATTTTATGTGAAATAAAATCATATTTTCCATAATTCTATTATCTTGATATTAGTTCCAATTCTAAAATGTTATAAATAATATTTCTCACTCAAAGCATCAACGCAAAATATATTGCAAATTAGTTTTCAAAAAGTACATGTGGATTTCACTTCATGTGACTAGCACCAGGCGATAAATCTTACCGTTGGCGGTAGTGTGGTGATGGTTAAAATTTCACGATAGCGCGTGATTCTAAATCAAATAGTCAAGTGTACCTATCATTCTAGAGTATAGGATCAAGTGTCGTATTAGACTCGTGGCCTGTTGAGAACTTCTACTCATGCCAATTAATATTATTTTATCGGATAATAAAAAGAGTGAAATTAAACTATAGCTAGAAAATAAACTAAAAGATAGCACTTGAACTAGACTCACATTGAATTAAAATAGAATTTCATGAAATGATACAAGTACAAGCTCCTAATCACTTACTTCGACCGTGGAGGTTCCCAAAATAGAAAGCGTTTCTCTCTAGCTCTTGCTTTTAACTAACCTTAGGTTTATCGATTAAGACCCCTCGACCAGTCGAAACCCCTAAGCTTGCTTTAAGCGGTGAACCCCATAATTGGATTTGACTCCAATCTGGAAGATTTATGTCGTCCTATCTCGAGGAATGCATGCAACTCCTTTTATCTTTGAGTGATCTACTCGTATCCGCAATCTCTCGGTGATTTGAAATACGGATCTATGATCGAAGAACAAATCCGCGAAATATGAATTCGACACAAAATATTTCAAAGATAAATCAAAGTAGAAATAAACCGAGTTTGATAAAGAAAAGAAATTTATTTAATTTCAAAGGTTGTCATGATCAAGTTCTAAAGTAAATTAGGTACATGACATGATAAAGAAGAAGAAAGAAAGGGGTAGATCTTATTTACTCTGGAGGGGGGTGAATAGAGTAATTAAACTTTTGGCTGTTTTTAATTATATCAGAGTAATAAAATAGGTGATACTATAGTAGTAATATAAAAAAAAACAGTAAGCTAATCTACTCTATCACAGCACAACAATCTACCATAACAAAGCAAGATAAAAAATAAAATAGGCAATCAGACGACACAAGAATTTTTATAGTGGTTCCCCAACCTGGGTACATCCACTCTTTTACCACCCTGGTAGGAATCCACTAGCAGGTTTTTGATCGGGTGACTGCCAATACAAGATCTATTTCCAGGGAGATCTCACAACCCATTAGGCTTTTGATTAGGTGCCCAAAAACCAAGAATAAACTTTTGAAGGGAGTTAATAAACCATTTGTACAAGAGGAGGTGAGAGATTTGATGGTGTCTTCTCTTTCTCTAATCAACATAGAAGACTAGTGGATTGTTGTTGTTAAAGGCTCCTTCCAAAATCACTTGGAGCCTTGCGTAGGGTGTAGGTCTTCGGCCTTAACTTGAAATGATGTCCCGGAACTTTCTGACTGATTGAATGTTTTTATCCTTGAATGTTCATGGAGAAGAAGTTAAAGAAGACTCTTGATCTTTGTTTGTTGTTCTTCTTCAGTCTTTAGTAAGCACAAGGAGAAAACTTGTTTTTTTCTGCACAGAGAAGAAGCAGGTATGTTTCTGTATGTTTTCTGTAATTCTTCTATGTATTATTTCTTGTATATCTTTGCCGTCTGAAAAAAGAGAAAACTCTTTTTATGTTCTCTGTCAAAATTCTCCTTTGAAAATTTGAATTCCCAGCATTGATTGCTGATTCCCTAGAGAATGAAATACGGTTGGAGAATATTGTCTTTAATGAGTTTCCCAACTGTCCCAATAAATTAAGCAAGTAATTAACCCTGATGAAGACCATAATTAATGCTTCCAAAAACGGCTATATTCAGGGGAATATATGCATTAATTACTCAGGAAATTACTGCTAAATAATATATGGAATAAGGACAGAAAATAGGGAAAACTCTAAGTCTGGCACTGGACAGAAATCGTTGAGCTCTGAACAGATTTCATATGCCAGAGATCCAAGTTCGTCGAACTGAGAAATCTTGTACGTCCACCAGAGCTCAGCGAACTACATTCTTGAAATAGCTTGCGAATTCTTCGGTCCAAGTTTGTTGAGCTGAGAATGTGTCTTTGTCAAGATGAGTTCAGCGAAAATAATATGGAAAGAATCTATTGAATCTGAACACCAGACTTCGTCTACCTGAGCTCAAATATCGTCGAGCTAAACTCAGAGAATTTACTCTGAGTTCGTCGATCTGAGATCGACGATCGTCGTGCTGAGTTCGAAGACTTTCGAACTGATAATTTGAACTAGAACATCTTCTAAGTCTTCAGTCTCCTGAACTCTTCTGCTGGTTGGTCCATGAATGTTGAATCTAATGACTTGTCCTAAACTTTAGGACTCAAAGACTTGACCCTGGCTATACAATATGGGTCAAACTTAACCTAATTAGAGAACCTAGCCTAAATCCAAACTTGAGATCCAACAATCTCCCCCTATTTGGGTGTGGTCACTAATAATATAAAAAGAAAATGATCACAAAGCAAAATAAAATATATCTGGCAGAAAATTAAAACATTCAGCAGATATGTACATAGATGCTTCATGATTTAACAATTAGAGTTCAGAAAATGATAAACTAAACAAAATATTAATTTGTTCTTCGTTTGCTTTTCTCTATCAGCTTTGTCAGTTTGCTCAGAGGGCTGTTTGAATATAATTTGTCTATTGGGATTAGCTGCTTCTCTTCTAGATATTGTCATGTCAGCTGCTCCAATTATATTGAGAGAAGTGGTTCTTGGTACAACAGCCTCTGGATGCAAATTCATGTAATCATCTACATTAAAAAACTTATTAGCTTTATCAAACCTTTTTAGTTCTTCTCTCCTGTAGGAAGACATGGTAGTGTACTATGATGGATCCTTGCCATCCTTTTTAGCTTTATTAATGAGGGAGAGTCCAACAAGTTCTTGAAATCTGGCCATTCTTGCAGTTGTTTCTTGTTCAGGATCTACAAAAGAAATTGGTGTTGATTCTGGCCTTTTTGTGTAAGACCCCCACACCCCCCCCCCCACACCCCCCGCAGGATCCCAAAACACGGCACTAAGGGGGAGACTTATGCCCGGAACAGCCGCCTTGCGGTAGCATTAGCACACGGGCTAACCTGTACCACAAGGCGCCTATTCCGTCAGCTAAACAATATCAATAGAACATGCCAACCCAACCAAATATAATAAGCAAGAGAAGTCAAAATCCACACTAAGTAAAAATGTCCAAATACATCAATAAAGGAGAAGCTAAAACATGCTTCTTCAATATATCAGAGTACAGCTAAACATTGCCCAAATAGGCTACATCAGAGTATCAAAATACTAACAACCGTAACTGACGGCACCGTCACTTTAGGACCTATCGTCCTGGCCTGGCTGTCCTGCTACGTAGTCTGCGGCTGCTCTACCTGCGGAGTGACCTCCTAAAAAGGAAGACGTAGCAACCTTAGTCGAAATGACTAAGTGGTTTCACATCCGCTCCCCCGGCGACTCCTCGGCACCGGGCAGGGAAAAGGAACAAGAGTACAGTATATAATAAGTATGCAAGTAAAGGAAGTACAAGCAGGTGGCAGTAGTGTAAGAGTAACAATAATATGAACTAGCAAATATTTAAGAGCTACAACAAACTAACATGTATAAGTAACAGCAGGAAAGTAACTTAACTTATAAGAATGACCATACAAACTTATAAGTTAAGGATCGGGTTATCTTAAAGATAACTCATCATATAAGAGTGCCCATACAAACTTATACGATGAGGATCTTGTTGTGCAATGTTATTAAATGCTATGAATGCTATGCAATGACTCACCCATGATCACACCCATGCAATTGCTATGTCGACACAGACTATAGTTCCCACTTTTCGAGCAGGTAGATAACCTCTCAGGCATCAGCCGCCGTGGCCAGGCGGTGACAGTAGAATGAGAACTTCTACTACCAGGCGGGTGTCCACACTACTTCACGTAGGCCTCCGTACGCCTCAATGCTAAGAACACAACAGCAGAGCCCATGCGTACTATGGCCCAGCGGGGACTTGGGTAGGTGTGCACCAAGAACACAGCCCGAACTGGCCTTGTGTGACCCGGAAGGGGCATCGGTAGTAAGCACGAGGACACAGCCCACCCGTTCACTTGGCACGGAAGGGGCCCCGGGACGTGAACACCGAGGACACAGCCCAACCGCCCAAAGTCTAACTATCGACTCCCGTCGGTGTGATGACTGGCGAGCCCGTAGACCTTCCACACTATCCTTAACCCTGGATTACGACACCGCGTGTCGACTCACACCACATGTAAATTCCACATCAACATAACAAGGAAAGGGCCTCGGAAGTAAGCACGAGGACACAGCCCAACCATCCATCCATATCTCATCACAACTCAACCAAACAAGTGACGGTCAACACCGTACCTACATCCCTTCACAATACTACCCGCAGGGAGACGATGCTCTAAGCATTGGACTACTAAACTCAATTCATTAATCAGACATACTCATGGCCATGATTTATTCTTCTATATGACTCCCAAATGATGACAACATAATATAACATGTTACACATATAAAGATTTACAAATATTTCCAAAAGTACTAACCTATTATGAACATGATGCGCATGTAAAGATCCATCACACTTTCCATATGTTAACGACATATTATATATGATGCGCACAAATAACAATCTTTCAATTCTTATCAAGTCAATTCGTTTAAATAAGATTGCTTCACAATTTGATTATATGAAATCTAATTAATAAGCTTCGTCAATCATGCAACAAATGATTAATCATAAAGGTTCATCCAAGCCAAGTAACTTGCAATAAAACTTCCACCGAATCTAAACCCATCTTATAAAAAGCCCAGAATTTAGGTGCAGATTGAATCTGGATAGCAGATTCGACCGGAGATTCCTGAAGCTACAGGAATCCGGTGAAGAGGTGTAACCCCACGATGGAAAGGTATTTCCGTTGTCCATAACATTCATATTCGACCTCAACCCAATTTTGACATTATCCTATCTGAAATCGGACTTGAAGTCCGTTGCGTACAGAACACAATTTCTGCATGCAGGAATTATTGAACACCATTTTCATTTAGACGCTCCCGTGGCTACAGACTTCGCCTGAAGTCATGCAACCATTCGTTGGAAAGGTATTTGCAAGGGCTTCAACTTTCGTGTTTAGCCGAAACACAAATATGGTCATATCACACCTAAAAATGGCCACGACGTTCGCTGCACGCAGAATACAGATTCTGTACGCATCTTAAGGCGAAATGAATGGCATCGGTTCATCTTCCTCCTCAAGGCAATCTTCCGAAATTATTCCAGAATTTCCTCCAACCTTATTCAACCTCATGAGTCCAACACTCTTCACGAAACCATCACCCATCATCACATAGAAGAAGAGAGTGGTTGAAGAGATCTAAAACCTAGAACACAAGTCCTAGCATGGCCAAACCTAGAAGACTTCTTCTCTCCATCAAGACTCTCTTGAACCGATGTCTCTCCTAGGAAAATAACTATAGATCTAGCACCAAGGGAGAGGGTAGGAAACTCACTTTGATTCTAGCGGTACCACCATTTTAGGCCATGGATCTCGTAATTCTCCTTGGCGGCATCTTCTCCTTTGTGGCATTGGCGGATTTTCTCCTGTAGAACTTGCTCCAGCAGTTTTCTCTCTCACCAGGAGTTCTCACAGGAAATAGGGAATGAAATGAGGATGAAAACGGCTAGGGTTTTCTCTTCCCTTATATATGAAAAGTGACACGGGTAGGGACATGGCCGTGTCCTTACCCGTGTCCTGCATGGCGAAGCGGCAATGATAGTTTCCATGTCGGTTCAATACTTGACACGGGTAGGGACACGCCCGTGTCCCGACCCCTGTCCACATGACGCGGTCGGGTTCCCTGGCCGTGTCCTTCTCGGGATACATTTCGACGATCTCAACAGTTCGTTGATCTCGATCAAATTCGTCGACTGGAGTACACGGGTAGGGACACGCCCGTATCTCTACCCGTATCATGTTAATTCGTCGAAGTCGACGCGCAGTTTGTCGATCTTACACTCGACACACACGGGTAGGGACACGCACGTGTCGCTACCCGTGTCACATGGTGTCGACACAGCTCGTCATTCTCGACACGCCCTGTCGAGTGTAACTCGACACACGCGGGTAGGGACACGCCCGTGTTGCTACCCGTGTCACATGATGTCGACACAGCTCGTCGATCTCGTCATGCCTCGTCGAGTTCAACTCGATGCATACGCACACGGGTAGGGACACGCCCATGTCTCTACCCGTGTCTCATGCTTGTCTAATTTCTCCTCCTTTCCACATGTGCTGCCCTTTTGTCAGCACTCTCCATGAACCATAGTCAGCTCTCCTGACTCAAAACACGCACGAGGGGCCTGGTGCGATTCAGGACGTTACAAATCCTATAAACAAAAGAAAAGATTTTGTCCACGAAATCAGGCTTAGACAGTGGGGAGAAAAGCATAACAGAAAATTTAACATATGCTTTTAAATAAAATTACCTTGAGCAAACCACTCCGGGTAGCGTTGCTGCATCAAATCCAATGGCTCCCATGTGTACTGCACCTTCCCACGTTTGGACCATAGCACCTTCACCAAGGGTACACTTTTGCGGCGTAAAGTTCTTATCTCGCTGTCAACAATCCGCACCGGCTCTAGTCGCACAGACCTATCTGACGCCACTGCACCATCAGTAGTCGGAATATATTGGTCGGGCTGCAACAGTGCTTTTCAAAGCGACGACACATGGAACACGTCGTGGAGATTCTCTAGTTCTGGTGGTAACTAAAACCGATAGGCCAACGGGCCAATCCTTTCTAGTATATTATAAGTCCCAACATATCTTGGGCTGAGCTTTTTCACCCAACGTACCCGCGACACTCCATGCATCGGCCGAATCTTGAGGAACACTTTATCGCCCACTTGGAACTCCACCATCCGGTGCTTTTTATTGTAATATTTCGCTTGCCGACTTTGAACCTCCAACATGCGATCCGGTATCAATCTGACCGCCGCATCAGTATCATCTATATATTCATTTCTTAAGGCCTTCGGATCTTCATCCTGCACCCAAGATAAGGGGGTCCTGCAACTTCTTCCGTAAAGGGCTTCATGGGGCGCCATACCGATGCTCGCCTGATGGCAATTATTGTAGGAAAATTCCACCGGGGGCAAGAGGCCTTCCCACATCTCTCCTCTGTCCAACACACATAATCTCAGCTGATCCTCCAATGTCCTAATGGTCCTTTCAGACTGCTCGTCCGTCTGAGGATGAAATGCGGTGCTGAAGGTAAGGCGTGAGCCCAAATATGCTTGTACCGCCTTCCACTCCTTGGAAGTAAACCGACCATCCCGATCCGAAATAATTGTCTTGGGCACGCCATGATACCGTACGAATTTCTCCACAAAAAGACGTACCAAAACATCCACGTGTGCTTCCGTCTTCATTGGAATGAACCGGGCCACCTTTGTCAGTCGATCAACAATAACCCACACTGAATCATTCCCGGAGCGGGAATGAGGTAGCCCATGGACAAAGTCCATGGAGATATCCTCGAACTTCCATTCAGGGATGGGCAACGACTGCAACAAACAACTGGGACTCTTACATTCGGCCTTCACCCTTTGACAATCTTCGCAATGTGTAACATAGTAACGAACATCGTTCTTCATTCCCGGCCAGCACATGGTCTTCCGTAAGCCGGCGTACATCTTGGCAATACCCGGGTGTACAGAATATTGAGAGCAATGTGCCTCTCTCAAGATATCCTCCCGGATTTTGCCGCCCTTGGGAATGTAGAGCTGGCCACGAAAATAAACGAGGCCGTCTTTTAGTGTGTACTCATCGGTGCTCCCATCTTCAATTGGCTTGATTGTCGGGGCCAAGGCCGCATCCATGCCTTGCTCCACCCGAATCTGGTCCTGAATATCACAAACTATGCTCATGCTTGCCAAAAACTCCGCATACTCTACCGAAGGAGCCTTGAACAACAAAGTAATATCCATATCCTCAATCATCCGAGCCAACTCCATACTCATCAACCGTGATTCTGGGCTAGAGCCTGGCACTTTTCTACTCAAGGCATCAACTACCGAGTTCGCTTTCCCGGGGTGGTAGTTCATGGTGAAATCATAGTCGCATAGAAATTCCAACCACTGTCGTTGTCTCAGGTTCAACTCCTTCTGAGTGGGGACATACTTCAAGTTTTTGTGATCGAAAAAGATCTCGCAATGGACGCGATATAGATAATGCCTCCTGACCTTCAAAGCGAACACCACTGCTCCCAACTCCAAATCATGGACCGGGTAATTAATATCATGTTTCTTTAACTGCCTTGAAGCATATGTGATCACGTGCCCGTGCTGCATCAGTACCGCTCCCATCCCTTTATATGACGCGTCCGTATAAACCTGAAATCCTTCCTTCCCAGATGGAAGTGCAAGGATGGGGGCGGAGGTAAGCCTATCCTTCAGCTCTTGGAATGCCGCTTCACATTGGGGAGTCCACTCAAATGGCACACCTTTCTTCGTCAATGAAGTAAGAGGAAGGGCAATCTTGGAGAATACTTTCACAAACTTGCGATAGTACCCGGCAAGTCCAAGGAAACTCCTCACATCGGCCATTGACTTAAAGGGAGACCACTCCTTCACGGCTCGCACCATTGCTGGATCCACTGCTAATCCTGCTCCACTGATCACATGCCCCAAGAAGGCAACATCCTTAAGCCAGAATTCACACTTGCTAAACTTGGCGTACAAGGCGTGCTCCTTCAATTTCTTTAGAACCAAGGTCAGGTGCTCGACATGCTCCTCCTCTGTCTTTGAGTAGACCAAGATGTCGTCGATGAACACAATGATGAAGATGTCCAAATACGGTTCAAACACCTTGTTCATCAGGCTCATGAAGACCGAAGGGGCATTTGTGAGCCCAAACGACATTACTGTGAACTAATACAAACCATATCTCGAACTGAAGGCCATTTTCTGGATGTCCCCGTCTCGAATCCTCAACTGATAGTATCCAGAGCGCAAATCTAGTTTGGAAAATCAATGTGCTCCCTCTAGTTGATCGAACAACTCGTCGATCCGAGGTAGTGGATAGGTGTTCCGTACCGTCAACCGATTGAGTTCCCGATAATCTATGCACAACTGCAGGGTTCCATCCTTCCTCTTCACGAACAGTACAGGAGCTCCCCAGGGTGATGAACTGGGGTGAACGAACCCTGACTCCACCAGTTCTTGCAATTGAACTCTAAACTCTGTGAGTTCTTTCGGGGCCATTCTGTACGGAGCCTTGGATACAGGCTTGGCACCTGGTACTAGATTAATCTGGAAGTCAACCTCCCTATGCGGAGGTAATCCTAGTAGCTTCTCAGGAAATACCTCGGGAAAATCCCGCACAACCCGTACATCCTTTAATTCCAATGCTTCTTCCTTCAACTCGAACCAGATCATGAAGACCTCGTCCCCCTACATATGAGCTTTTACAACCTGGACGGAAGATAACATCATGCAAGGCGCGAAGCCAAACCTTGGAAGATGACGTCAGAGTCTCCATGTCTCAAATAGATCCGCTTCTCCGCACAGTCGATCCTCGAGAAGTTCCAATCCAGCCATGTCATGCCCAAAATGATGTCAAACTCCGGCATTCTCAGAACCGTGGCTGGCGTATCAAAGGCCTTCCCATCAATAAATAACCCCAACTCGCACT
Source organism: Platanthera guangdongensis (assembly GCA_039583875.1). Lineage (NCBI taxonomy): Eukaryota > Viridiplantae > Streptophyta > Magnoliopsida > Asparagales > Orchidaceae > Platanthera > Platanthera guangdongensis. The sequence continues at coordinate 133,227,652 of CM077166.1, forward strand.
TGGTGGTTGCGATCATCTCCGAGCCGTTCGGAAGGCATACACGTCGGGCTATGCCAGTGAAGTACTGTACACCCTCCACGTCCTTTATGAAATCCTCGGACACAAAGGAGTGTGAGGCACCGGTATCGAACAGCGCATAGGCCGTCTTCCCTCCAATAATCATGGTGCCTAAGTACCAACAACCAAAACTTATTGCTAGGTGTCTAGTAAATCTTAATCAATTAAAGTTAGACCATGAAAATATGTTAATTAATTAAATCATACCTGCAATCACATCTTGTGGGTTCCGTTCCTGCGCCATGTCAAGCGCGTACACCTGATCCCTAGCAGGGCCGGGGTAACCTCCTCGCGGTCTTTGTCCTCGACCACGCATATATCCCCGTCCTCGTGGGGCTGCTGGAGGGAGAGCAGGAGGGAGAGCAGGAGGGAGAGCAGGAGGGGCGTTCCCATATAGCTGCGGGCAGAAATGTCAAATGTGGCCCGGATGGTTGCATTCGAAGCACACCAGCCCACGACGCCCTTCAGGTTGTTGAAATTGCTGAGGCTGTGCGGGTGGAGGCAATTCAGGCGGCTGCGGAACTGGATGCTCCACCCTATAGTTTCAGTGGACACGGCCTCCACCTCTTTGATATCCTCTTCCTCCTCTGAAGTCTCGCCTCCTTCTATTCCATGGGCCGGCTTCCATCACATCCTCCGCAGGCCTCTTACTGCATCCCAACTGGTCTGCCTCCAATCTTTTTGCCATATCAATGATCTCCGCCAACCATCCATCCGCTATAAACAAAAGGGACTGCCTTAGGGGATCTCGTAGCCCTTTGTAGAAGCGCTTGGCATAACCTCTGTCATCCAACTCATAAGAATCCGCAAACCTTGCGAGATTCTGGAATTCCCGCTGGTATTCCGTAACCGACTTTGATCCCTACTTTAGTAGAAAAAACCTCTGCTCAAGCTCATCTCGAGCCGATGTAGGGATAAAGTGCTCCAAGAAAACACCCGAGAATTCACTCCAACTTATCTCTATGTAGACCCGGCCTTGGAAGGTAGAGCCCATGAGGGACTTCCACCACCTCTTAGCATGTGAGTCCAAGATGGACACCGCTAATGTCACTACCATGTTGGCCGGGCAACGGATACCAACCAACAACTCCTGAACCATGTCTAGCCATTCCTCTGTACGTACAGCTGACTTCGTACCAAGGTAGGCAGGAGGGGAGAGAGCCCGGAAGGTGCTCAGCCAGTTGGAGCTCGGGTCCTGTTGTTGCACCGGGGGCTGCTACGCCCTAAAAGCATCGAGGATGGCAGTGACCGTCAGCCCCAACTCAGATTGTTGGAACTGAGTGGGAGTGGGTATGGAGGGAGTAGGAGTGCTTCTCACCTGCTCAACAAGCGCTGGAATTTACACATAAAACGCAAACGTATGGTCAGGTTGGCTAATCTTAAGGTCAAAGTTGGACATACTTAGCGTGAATTACATATGGGCACACCACTGCTTCCGCTAAGTCAGTTTGTCCCCAAACTGACTAATCAAACGGGGGTGGCACCATTGTTGAATGACTTCTTTAGTTGAGGATCGTGGCAAACTGATACCATTTGTAAGACCCCCCCCCCCCCCCCCCCGGATCCCAAAACACGGCACGAAGGGGAAGTCTTATGCTCGGAACAACCGCCTTGTGGTAGCATTAGCACAAGGGCTAACCTGTACCACAAGATGCCTATTCCGCTGACTACAACAATATCAATAGAACATGCCAACCCAACCAAATATAATAAGCAAGAGAAATCAAAATCCACACTAAGTAAAAATGTCCAAATACATAAATAAAGGAGAAGCTAAAACATGCTTCTTCAATATATCAGAGTACAGCTAAAAATTGCCCAAACGGGCTACATCAGAGTATTAAAATACTAACATCCGTAACCGATGGTATCGATGGCATCGTCACTTCAGGCCCTATCGTCCTGGCATGTCTGTCCTGCTGCGTAGTCTGCGGCTGCTCTAACTGCGGCGTGACCTCCTAAAAAGGAGGACGTAGCAACCGTTAGTCAAAACGACTAAATGGTTTCACATCCGCTCCCCCGGCGACTCCTCAGCACCGGGTGGGGAAAAGGAACAAGATTACAGTATATAATAAGTATGCAAGTAAAGGAAGTACAAGCAGGTGGCAGTAGTGTAAGAGTAATAATAACATGAACTAGCAAATATTTAAGAGCTACAACAAACTTACATGTATAAGTAACAGCAGGAAAGTAACTTAACTTATAAGAATGTCCATACAAACTTATAAGTTAAGCATCGGGTTATCTTAAAGGTAACTCATCGTATAAGAGTGCCCATACAAACTTATGCGATGAGGATCTTGTTGTGCAATGTTATGAAATGCTATGAATTCTATACAATGACTCACCCATGATCACACACATGCAATTGCTATGTCGACACAAACTATAGTTCCCACTTTTCGAGCAGGTAGCTAACCTCTCAGGCGTCAGCCGCCGTGGCCAGGCGGTGACAGTAGAACGGGCACTTCTACTACTAGGCGGGTATCCACACTACTTCAACTAGGCCTCCGTACGCCTCAACGCTAAGAACACAACAGCGAAGCCCATGCGTACTATGGCTCAGCGGGGTCTTGGGTAGGTGTGCACCAAGAACACAACCCGAACTGGCCTTGTGTGACCCGGAAGGGGCCTCGGAAGTAAGCACGAGGACACAACCCAACCGTTCACTTGGCACGGAAGGGGCCCCGGGACGTGATCACCGAGGACACAGCCCAACCGCCCAAAGTCTAACTGTCGACTCCCGTCGGTGTGACGGCTGGCGAGCCCGTAGACCTGCCGCACTATCCTTAACCCAGGATTATGACACCGCGTGTCGACTCACACCACATACAAATGTCATATCAACATAACAAGGAAGGGGCCTCGGAAGTAAGAACGAGGACACAGCCCAACCGTCCATACATTCCTCGTCACAACTCAACCAAACAAGTGACGGTCAACCTTCACATTACTACCCGTAGGGAGACGATGCTCTAAGCATTGTACTACTAAACTCAATTCATTAATCAAACATACTCATGTCCATGATTTATTCTTCTATATGACTCCCAAATGATGACAACATAATATAACATGTTACACATATAAAGATTTACAAATCTTTACAAGAGTACTAACCTATTATGAACATGATGCGCATGTAAAGATCCATCACACTTTCGATATGTTAACGACATATTATATATGATGCGCACAAATAACTATCTTTCAATTCTTATCAAGTAAATTCGTTTAAATAAGATTGCTTCATAATTTGATTATATGAAATCTAATTAATAAGCTTCGTCAATCATGCAACAAATGATTAATCATAAAGGTTCATCCAAGCCAAGTAACTTGCAATAAAACTTCCACCGAATCTAAACCCATCTTATAAAAAGCCCAGAATTTAGGTGCAGATTGAATCTGGACAGTAGCTTCGACCGGAGATTCCTGAAGCTACATGAATCCGATGAAGACGTGTAACCCCACGATGGAAAGGTCTTTCCGTTGTACACAACGTTCGTATTCAGACCTCAAGCCAGTTTTGACATTATCCTATTTGAAATCGGACTTGAAGTCCGCTGCGTACAGAACACAATTTCTGCATGCAGGAATTGTTGAACACCATTTTCGTTTTGACTTTCCTGTGGCTACAAACTTCGTCTGACATCGTGCAACTATTCGTTGGAAAGGAATTTTCAAGGGCTTCAACTTTCATGTTTAGCCAAAAGCCCATATCTGGCCATATCACACCTAAAAATGGCCACGAAGTTCGCTGCGCGCAGAATACAGATTCTGCACGCATCTTTCGACGGAATGAACGACATTGGTTCATCTTCCTCCTCAAGGCGATCTTCCCAAATCATTCCAGAATTTCCTCCACCCTTATTCAACCTCATGAGGCCAACACTCTTCATGAAACCATCACCCATCATCACATAGAAGAAGAGAGTGGTTGAAGAGATCTAAAACCTAGAACACAAGTCCTAGCATGGCCAAACCTAGAAGACTTCTTCTCTCCATCAAGACTCTCTTGAGCCGATGTCTCTCCTAGGAAAATAACTATAGATCTAGCACCAAGTTAGAGGGTAGAAAACTCACTTCGATTCGAGCGGTACCACCATTTCCGGCCATGGATCTCGTAATTCTCCTTGGCGGCATCTTCTCCTTTGTGGCGTTGGCGGATTTTCTCCTGTAGAACTTGCTCCAGCAGTTTTCTCTCTCTCCAGGAGTTCTCACAGGAAATAGGGAATGAAATGAGCATGAAAACGGCTAGGGTTTTCTCTTCCCTTATATATGAAAAGTGACACGGGTAGGGACACGGCCGTGTCCTTACCTGTGTCCTGCATGGCGAAGCGGCAACGACAGTTTCCATGTCGGTTCAATACTTGACACGGGTAGGGACACGCCCGTGTCCTGACCGGTGTCCCAACCCGTGTCTACATGACACTGTCGTGTTCCCTGGTCGTGTCCTTCTCGGGATAGATTTCGACGATCTCAATAGTTTGTTGATCTCGATCAAAAGCGTCGACTGGAGCACACGGGTAGGGACATGCCCGTGTCTCTACCCGTGTCATGTTAATTCGTCGAAGTCGACGCGCAGTTCGTCGATCTTACACTCGAAACACACGGGTAGGGACACGCCCGTATCACTACCCGTGTCACATGGTTTCAACACAGCTCGTCAGTCTCGACATGGCCTGTCGAGTGTAACTCGACACACACAGGTAGGGACATGCCCGTGTCGCTACCCGTGTCACATGATGTCGACACAGCTCGCCGATCTCGTCATGCCTCGTCGAGTTCAACTCGACGCATACGCACAGGGGTATGGACACGCCTGTGTCTCTACCCGTGTCTCATGCTTGTCTAATTTCTCCTCCTTTTCACATGTGCTGCCCTGTTGTCAGCACTCTCCATGAACCCTAGTCAGCTCTCTTGACTCAAAACACGTACGAGGGGCCTGGTATTCGAGACATTACATTTTGGATGGTCATATTTTTTAGCTTTATCAATTTCTAATACTTTCTGTTGTTGTTGTTGCTGTCTGCTGCTGCTTGCATGTCTATACTTACTGCTTCCATGAAATCTTGGAGATCTATCTTGTTGTCTTTGAGAAGTCTGAATGTATGATGCAGATCTTTGATAGATATTACCTGAAGCACCAGCAGGTGGAGGAGGAGGACCTCTCCAATTCCTTTGGGAAGGAGGAGGAGGAGAGTACCTTCTGCTCTTCTTCCTGGCTTTCTGCTCATTCTTAGACAACCACATCCATGAAAGCATCCCTGGGTATGGTGTGATCTTCTTTAAGATATAGTATGGAGTGTCTGTATTAGGATTTGGCTTTGGGATAGCTTTAGCAAGAGCTTTTATTTTCTTGGAAACTTTTTTCTTTACTTTTAAATCATCAGACTCATAAGAGTCATCATCATCATCATCATCAGAAGATCCTGGAGGATTTTCATATAAGTCATCAATTGCTTTCAGAATATCTTTGATATCTGCTTCTCAGCCTGAGGCTGTATTGGAAGTTCTGTTTCTACAACTTTTGTTTTAGCAAAACTTTCAGAAACTAATTTATTCTCTTCTTCTATATCAGCAAGAATAATGTCATCTAGATTGGGTAAAGGACTATCATCCATCTTATAAGTAGGAGGAGAGATAGACTTTGGAGGAGAAATATCCTTAGAGGCTGATACTAGTTCAAGAACATTCTCAATCATATGTTCTTCTGTGAACACTGGAGCTGCAAAATTGGTCTTGAGTTGCTTAGCAACTGCAGGACTTATTGGAGAAGTATAGGGGACTATAGCCCTAGACTGCTGATAAGAAAAACTAGGTAGAATATTGTTATAAACATAATTGAATGAATCTAGTAAAGAATCTATATTAGCTGTGGGATTTATAATTTAATCACCAACAATATTTATTTCTGCCACAATTGTGTCAGCCATGTCTATATCAGAATCTATAAACAATTCAATTATTTCTGCTGGAGGGGCTGCTTCTGCTCAATCATCAGACATCTCAGAATCTGTTACTACTGCTGTTGTACAAGTAGGAGCTGGAGCTTCTTCACAGAACATCTCCCCCTGACTAGGTTCAGAGGGTCTAGAAGCCAGTCCTCCAGAAGAAGGGACAGAAGACATGGAAGCAATTCCAGAAGAGAGAGATGATGGAAGTAGAGAGAGGGGCAATAGCATTAGTTATAAGTTTCTCAAGAGTGGGAGAAATAAAAGCAAGAAGATCTTTTGTAATATCAGAAAAGTTTAGGTATAGGGGTTCAGGGGCAGAGGTGGAGTAGGGAGTGTGATGTCCACAACTTGAACACACGGAGAATGCATTGGAGAAATCTGCGAGAGTGTAGTCTGAAGTAATAAATGGAATGTCAGTGTGGATGACTGAAGGGATATCAACTGAAGGAATTGTAGTGGTAGAAGGGAGAACTGTGGTTGTGGTGAGGAGATGGGTTCCTGAATTGGAGAATTATGTGAAGATGGTTGAGGAGATAATAGATTGATGGATGGTTGTGAGGTAGATGGAATTTTAGATATATGAATGTCAGGTGGAGAATGAGTATGTGGAGATGGAGGTGGTGTTGTATGTTTTGGAGATGGAACTGGTGTGAGTAGATGTTGTTGTTGAATTGGTGGAGTATGAGCTGAAGAAGAGGATGGTTGTTGTTGAGGAGGAGGTGAAGGAATTCTGGTGGAGGGAAGAACATTTTCTGGAGGTGGAGGAGTGGCTGTCACTGCCCTGGTGCTCTCAGAAGTCCTGGAAGAGGAGGAAGCCCTGGATGACTTAGAGATGGTCCTCTCCCACCTTCCAAACTAGGCACATGTCAGCCTTTTGGAAGCATTGATGAATATGGTCTGGGAGACCAGGGATTCAGATGTCTTTTCCTGTAGGAATATTCCCAGAATTCTTCCAAAAGAGACTTCTTTCTTAATATGTTTCTTCTTTATTAAATCAAACAGCAGTTTTCCCTACTTAACTGCTTCTTATTTACCAAGGCACACATCATCAAGAACTGGTGTCTGGTAATGTAGTCATGGGCTGTGTGTTTGCCCAATAGATTCTTCCTGACAACATCAGCCAAAAAATTATACTCAAAAGTTAAATTTTTCTTTAGTAGTTTATTAGGGTTTTCTCCAGTATGACCCATTTTTTCAGCATGTTGTCATATTCAGTATTATCCATCTCATTATCTTCATTACCATTCATCAAACTGAAATTTTCAGATAATATGGATGGGGTTAAAGAAATTTGATTACTGGATATAGTCCCGGTCATTGTATCTGCATCTGGAGTGGTGGAAGTGAACACCCAATCTCTAATCTCTATCGCTGCTATCTTGATTCTATTGGTCATGAAGTTCTTTAGATTCTGCTACTCAAAGAGTATCAGTATGTCCAAAAAGATCTGGTCTGAATGTTGGATGGATTCAAAATCGATGTCGAATCCTATATCGAACTTCATCGCCGCCAAAGAGCTTGCTGGAATCGCCATTGTTCGCCTGCATAGGAAAACAGAGAGATCAAGTGCAAAGGGAACAGAAAGTGCGAGACAGAGCTCGAAGAAAACCTAGATATATATTTTTCAGAATATGAAGTGGTAGACTCCGTTTGACGAAAAATAAAAATTCTTCGATCTGGGTTCGACGAAATATTTTATTGACAAAAGAGTTCGTCGATCTCAGTCAGAAGAAGGGAAAACAATTCGTCGATCTCAGGTTGACGAAAAATTTTCTGAAGCAATATCATCGATCTCCATTCGACGAATAGAACTTCACACATAGAGAGTTTTTCGATCTCAGGTCGACGAATTTCTCAAGAACTTTTCTCAGTTCGTCGATCTCCGTTCAATGAACTGTGGCAAATTCTTCGACCACAGACATAAAATTAAATTAATACATCACCATTGATTATACATAGCTGATTCAGAAAGAATGGATGTTTCTTCTCATCCAAGGGTTTGGTGAAGATATCTGCCTTTTGTAAATCAGTAGAGACAAAGGTGAGATTAATTTTCTTTTTGTCTACATACTCCTTAATTAAATGATGTCTTACATCTATATGCTTAGTTCTACTATGATGCACTGGATTCTGTGTAATAGAAATTGCACTTGTATTATCACATAGTAGAGTTGAATTATTTAAGTTGACACCATAATCTAGGAGTTGGTTTTCAATCCACAGCATCTGTGAACAAAAATTGCCAGCTGCAATATACTCAGCTTCTGCTGTTGAGGTGGACACAGATGTTTGCTTCTTGCAAAACCAAGACACTAGCCCATCACTAAGGAATTGACATATCCCTGATGTGCTCTTTCTGTCGACCCTACATCCAGCAAAGTCAGAATCATAGTATCTAGTTAACTCAAATTCTGACTCAGTTGGATACCGGAGTCCTAAATTAGGGCAACTCTTTATATATCTTAAAATTTTTTAAGGAAAATAAGGTGAGATTCTTTATGGTTCACCTGGAACCTAGCATAAAGGCATGTAGAAAGCATAATATCTGGTCTACCTGCTCTAAGATATAACAGGGACCCAACAATGGCCCTGTATAATTTCTGATCTACAGGTTTCTCATGTTCATCAGAATCAATTACAACATTGGTAGCTATAGATGTTTTCTTTGCTAAAGCATCAATCATCCCAAATCTTTTAATAAGCTCTTTAGCATACTTGGATTGGGATAAGAAGATGTCATCAGGTGTCTGCTTCACATGGAGACCATGGAAGTAGGAGAGCTCACCCATGCTACTCATTTCAAAATGGGAATGCAAAAGGTTGGAGAACCTTTTGCATAGTTTGGAATCTTTAGAACCAAATATGATGTCATCTACATATATTTGTACTAATAAGATTTTATCATGATGATGCTTAATAAATAAATTCATATTTACTATGCCTCTAGAAAATTTATACTCTAATAGAAAGCTACCTAAGGTTTCATACCAAGCTCTTGGAGCTTGCTTTGGACTATAGAGAGTCTTATGCAATTTGAAAACATAAGAGGGATGAGTAGGAAAAATAAAACCTGGTGGTTGTTCTACATAAACCTCTTCTTTAAGTTCACCATTAAGGAATGCACTCTTGACATCCATCTGGTATACATTGACCTTCTTGTATGCTGCATATGCTAGAAATATCATGATTGCTTCCAGCCTTGCAATATGTGTAAATGTCTGGTCATAGTCTAAACCTTCCTCCTATCTGTATCGTTGAGCAACAAGTCTGGCCTTGTTCCTTATGATAAGACCTTGAGCATCTAGCTTGTTTCTAAATACCAATTTACTTCCAATGACTGGGTAGCCTTTGGGTCTTGTAACTAAATCACAAACTCTGCATCTCTCAAATTGGTTGAGCTCCTCTTGCATTGCAATAATCAAGAATGGATCATGCTCAGCATCTTTAATGGATTTGGGGCTCAATTTGAGTTATGAAGCAGGCATGCATCATGTCCTGGTGGAGTTGATGCCATGTCTGCACACCAATTGAAATGTCTCCAATCACTTGAGATATAGGGTGATCTTTAAGTGTGACAAATTCAGTTGGAGGAGTTGGTTGAGCAACAGCTTGGGGAATTAATTCCTCTTGTGGAATTATAATAGTTGTTGGAGGAAGTTCAGCCACTTCCAAACTTTCTTCTTCACTCTCTTCTTCATCTTGTGGAGAAGGATGTTATGGAGCCTCTTGGGTGAGGTTTAGATCATCTAATCTCTCGCACAAGTGAGGTACCTGCAATATGTCATTGGTAGAAACTTCTTTATCCTTATAAAACATGTTAGTCTCATCAAATGAAATGTGAATAGATTCTTCTAGTTTTATGGTTGATTTATTATAAACATTATAAGACTTGCTTACTTGGGAATATCCAAAAAAAATTCTTATTTCAGCATTGGCTTCAAACTTTCTAATGTGTTTCTTATTATTATTGTTGTGCATATAACAAATACAACCAAAATTTTTAAAATAATCTACTTTAGGTTTATTCCCTTTAAGTAGCTCATAAGGAGTCTTATTCTTAAGCTTGTGTATCAAACTTCTGTTCATTACATAGTTTGATGTGCTCACAGCCTCTGCCCAAAAGGATAGGTGCAAGTGAGCATCTGCAAGTAATATGTCTGCAGATTCAATTAGGGTTCTATTTTTCCTTTCAGTAACCCCATTTTGTTGAGGTGTTCTAGGAGCTGAGAAGCAGTGCCTGATACCTTCCTTCTCACAGAACTCTTGCATAAGAAGAGACTCAAACTCAGTACCATGATCACTTCTAATAAATACAACTAGAGTAGATTACTCAATCTGTATGTTCTTGAGAAAATCTATAAGAACCTTGAAGTTATCTGACTTATATCTCAGAAGGAATACCCAAGTGAATCTTGAGAAGTCATCTACAATCACTAAAGTATAAGATTTCCCTCCCAGACTTTATATAGCAATAGGGCCAAAAAGGCCCATATGTAGCAAGTACAATATTCTAGGTGAGTCACTTTTATTTACAGATTTAAAACTACTTTTAGTATGCTTGCCTAACTGACAAGCCATGCAAAGGATTTCCTTATTGTAGGTGCAAGAAGGCAATCCTGTAACAAGGTTGTCCCTAGAGAGTTTTGCAATATTTTTCAAGTTTACATGTCCTAATCTCCTATGCCAAAGGTCATTATTATTACTGGTTTGATTAAATAGGCATATTTCAGATTTTGCAGACTTAAAGTTAACTATGTAAATGTTTCCTACTCTAGTGTCAGTCAATACTATATGGTTATCTAATGAAGTAATAATACAGGAAGTTTTATTAAAGGATACATGAAACCTTTCATCACATAACTGACTTATGGATATCAGGTTGTACTTCAGTAAACTTACATACTCTACCTTCCTGAAGGTGACTGCTCCAATTTTGACCTTTCCATATCCTTCAGTCTGGCCACAATTGGAATCACCAAATATTACTTTGGGTTCTAGCTTTGACTTGTAGTTGATTAGGTTGTCCTTATTTCTAGTCATGTGTTTTGAACAGCCACTATCCAGATATCATTGTTGCTCTGTGGTGGGATAGTCTTTCACCTGCAATAAAACATATTAGTTATTCTGGACCCAGGTTACTTTGGGTCATTCTTTCTTCACATAATTAAAACTGGAGATATAAGAATATTCAGGTTGACATTTATAACCTAAAGGATGATATCTTTTAGGTGGAATAATCCATTGATTTAATTGATTGATGAAAGATCTTGGTTGATTATGAGTTTTAGCAAAATTAAAGTTTCTGTTAAAGTGAACTGGGTTCGACGAATTTAAGTAAGTTCATCAATCTGAGTTCGACAAATTGGGATGAGTTCATCGAACTCCACTCAGAGAATGGAAGTATTCATTATCTAGGCCCCAAAATCATCGATTTCGGTTCGACGAACCATACTGGTTTTGTCGATCGTAGTTCAACAAAAAATTATAGTGAAAGTTTGCGTTCGGAGTTCGTCGACTTGAGTTCGACGAACTATTCATATTTCGTCGATCAAGTTCGATGAAATCGGTTGAACATTGTTATAATTAGGATTTTACTTTTTCTTTTTCTTATTCTTTTGTTTTAACTCAGTTTGTTTAACATTATTATTATTATCTATCTTTTCTTTTCTTTTTTCTGAAGCAATTTTTATTGGTGTTGACAATATATTTTTCTATATCAGTGGGAGTTGGCTTGATGAAGCACCTAAGCCCAGCTTGACATTTAGTCTGGCATTCACTGTGCTTGTGATGTCCATCAACTTGATGCTTCTCACATTTAGGGATTCTTCAAGTTGCCTTGCCTCAGCTAATTCAATTTTTAATGAAATGATTTGTTCATTGGCTAAAGTTAGTTCATCTTTCAGTTTAATGTTTTCTGAAATCAAGTTTTCTTGATCAGTTAATTTTTCTCTAAGTGTCTTAATTTCTTTTTAAAAATTAATTAAATCAATACATAATGATTTGGATTCAGTTTTAAAATTATCTGAATTATAATCAAAAGATGATAGTACCTGATCTGCCTCAGATTCTGATGATTCTTCATTATTTGACTACTCAGCTTCTGATGGACTACATGAGGCATTGATAGCCATAAGGAAAACTTCCCTTTCCTTTGCTTCTTCTTCATCTTCATTGGAGCTGGAAGATGAGGATTCTTCTCCAGTGTCACACCAGGTCTCAGCCACAAAGCCTTTCTCCTTTCTTTTATGTTTGTTGGAGGATGGCTTGCTGTAGTGCTATTTTCTGGAGTCTTTCGCTCTTCTTCTCTCCTTCTTTTTATTTTCTAGGCACTCTGAAATAAAGTGTCATAGTTTCCTACAACCAAAACAAACAATCTCTTTAGTGGGTGTCTTGTCATACCTTGGTTTGTCATCTTGCCTAGATGACTTTCTTCTGAAGTCCTTTGCCATTTTATAAAATCTCTTGGCTAAGAGACTTAAGAGTTCTTCACTTGCTGTTGGAGCTTCTGATTCTTCTAAAGCTTTGAAAGCTATGCTTTGTTCTTTTCTTGCTGCTGGAGGAGTTTTCTACTCTGCAGCTTCTCTTGACTTTATGAGTTGCTCATATGACTTGAGCTTCCCAGAAGAGATTTAGTGGAAATCTAATTAAGACTTCTGGCCTCCTTGATTGGCCATATTTTGGAATCCCATGAGCTTGGGAAGCACATGAGGATTTTGTCATTCACTTGAGTGAGAGTGATATCCTTATCTAGAGTCTTTAGCTCATTGATGATTGAGCTTAGTCTGTTATACATATCACTAACAGACTCAGATTCTTCATTCTTGAAATTTTTATACTGTGAGATGAGAGTTGATCTCCTATCCTTTCTCTCATCAGCAGAACCTGCAACCATCTGGTTGAGAGATCCCAGATAGCTTTGGCAGATGTGCACTAAGCCACTTTTTGTAATATATCATCTGACATAGTCTGTGCTAGGATGTTCATGGCCTTTGCATCTGTTATTTTGGCCTTCTTTTCAGCATCTGTCCACTCAGGTGGTGGAACAACATGTGTACTTGAGGATGTAGTAGCAGTTGTAGGTTGAGGTGGACCTGTCAAAATAGAATCATACATGTCTTCATTAATAGAATTCATATAAAGCCTAATTCTTGCCTTCCATATTTCAAACTTGTTCATATTGCAGACTGGAGGTCTGGTGCATGCATAATCTTTATTCTGTGCCATGCTATGAAATAGATAAAAATACTAAAAAAAAGATATCAGATCTAACAACGATCTTTTGGTTCAAGTATTAGCTTGTACAACCAAAGAAACACCCCTCTGATACCAATTGAAAGAAAGGGGGTAGATCTGATTTACTCTAGAGGGGGGGGGGGGGTGAATAGAGTAATTAAAACTTTTGGTTGTTTTTAATTATATCAGAGTAATAAAATAGGTGATATTATAGTAGTAATATAAATAGAAAAATAGTAATCTAATCTACTCGATCACAGCACAACAATCTATCACAGCAAAGCAAGAACAGAAAGAAAATAGGCAACCAGACGACACAAGAGTTTTTATAGTGATTCCCCAACCTGGGTACATCCACTCTTCTACCACCCTGGTAGGAATCCACTAGCAGGCTTTTAATCAGGTGACTGCCACCACAAGATCAATTTCTAGGGAGATCTCGCATTCCTTTAGGCTTTTGATCAGGTACCCAAAATCTAAGAATAAACTTTTGAATGGAGTTAATAAACCCTTTTTACAAGAGACAGTGAGAGATTTGATGGTGTCTTCTCTTTCCCTAATCAACAGAGAAGATTAGTGGATTGTTGTTGTCAAAGACTCCTTCCAAAATCACTTGGAGCCTTGCTCAGGGTGTAGATCTCCAGCCTTGTCTTGAAATGATGTCCATGAACTTTTTGACTTATTGAATGTTGTTGTCCTTGAATGTTCCTGGAGAAGAAGTTGAAGAAGACTATTGATCTTTGTTTTTTGTTATTCTTCAGTCTTTAGTAAGCACAAGGAGAAAACTGGTTGTTTTCTGCACAGAGAAGAATCAGGTATGTTTATGTATGTTTTCTATAATTCTTCTCTGTATTATCGCTTGTATATCCTTGCCGTCTGAAAAGAAAGAAAACTCTTTTTATGTTCTATGTCAAAATTCTCCTTCGAAAATTTGATTTACTAGCATTGATTGCTGATTGCCTGGAGAATGAAATACGGTTGGAGAATATTATCTTTAATGAGTTTCTCAACTATCCCAATAAATTAAGCAAGTAATTAACCCTGGTGAAGACCATAATTAATGCAGCCAATAACGGCTATATTCACGGGAATATATACATTAATTACTCAGGAAATTACTGCTAAATAATATATGGAATAAGGACAGAAAATAGGGAAAAACTCTAAGTCTGGCACTGGGAAGAAATCGTCGAGCTCTGAACAGATTTCGTCGACCGGAGGTCCAAGTTCGTCGAGTTGAGAAATCTTGTTCGTCGACCTGAGCTCAGCGAACTACATTCTGGAAATAGCTATCCAATTCTGCGGTCCAAGTTCATCGAGCTGAGAATCTGTCTTCATCGAGCTGAGTTCAGCGAAAATAATCTGGAAAGAATCTGTTGAATCTGAACACCAGACTTCGTCGAACTGAGCTGGAATATCTTCGAAATCAACTTAGAGAATTAACTCTGAGTTCGTCGATCTGAAATCGACGATCGTCGAGCTGAGTTCGAATAATTTTGAACTGATAATTTGAACTAGAATTTCTTCTAAGTCTTGAGTCTCCTAAAGTCTTCTGCTGGCTGGTCCATGAATGTTGAACCTAACGACTTAGCCTAAACTCTAGAACCCAAAGACTTGACCCTGGTTATACAATATGGGTCAAACTTAACCTAATTAGTGAACCTAGCCCAAATCCAATCTAGGGATCCAATAGAAGCTACATAAAAAAGATAAAGCGAGACAAGACTAAAAAGAGTAGCACTTGAATTGTAAATTGCAAAAAGTAAAACTAAACTATGAAATTGAAACTACAATAATGAAAATGCAAGAACTAGTGTAAATAAACTACTAAAACAGCCTAACAACTACTCCTAGATGGCTTCTAGCTATTCCTCAGCTCCTGGTTCGATCTAGAATTTATATGAAAATTTATGGAAGGTCATGCCCCTAGGTCACGACCGTGACTAGGGGGTATGCCAGGTGCATAACTGTCCTCTTGAAAGCCCGGGAACGTTGGGAGAAAACCGCCAAAATTCGTTATTCTGCGGGTCATGCTCCTATGTCACGTGTAACATCCCTCAAACAACTAGACCCCTATGAGTGGTTTTGTCATGACTAGGTCATGACAAAACCCTAGGAAGCCCAAGAAGGCCAAGTGAACCTAGGAATGTAGGTGAGATCACTATGGTCTGCTAATAGTAGATTTCTAAACCCTAGTTTAAGATGATCATGAGGCTTTACCATGACTCTAGGACCCCACCATGGTATCACCAATCCATTGTGAGGTTCATTAGAGACCTAAGTGTTCATTGGAGTCAACCCAGGGTGGCCAAGTTGACCTAGAACCACCCTAGGCATAAATTGGGCAAGGTGCCCTAACTAAGGGCAATATGAGCTAGTAAAGACTAACCAACCCTACCAGGGTCCTCCTAGACCTAAAGTGGGGTCAATGGGTCATTAAGGACCCATGGAGGGCAGTCAAAGTGGTTAAGTTGACCTAAGTCAACTCTAACCATAAATGGGTCAAACTGACCTTCCCTTAGCCAAGTGGATCCCACTCATGTCCTCCTAACCCAAGGATGAGGTCAATGGGACACCTAGGACCCATTGGGGTCAACTCTAGAGCCTAAGTTGACACAAGTCAACCTTAGCCCTAAAAAGGTCAAAGTGCCCTAACTAAGGGGCAAGTGACCTACAGTGTGCAAGCTAACCCTACCCAAGTTCTTCTAGACTTTAGGGGAGGCACATGGGTCATCAAGGACCCATTGGGGTTAGCCCTAGTTGCTAATTTGACTAAAGTCAACCCTTGGGTCAAAGTGGTCAAACTAGCCTAAATGGCTAACTCAAGCCCAATCCAAGTGGACTAGGCCTAGGCAAGTGTGGCCCATTGGTCTAGGAGGTGGTGAGACACATGTTGGGCCCACCAAATTCAGAATTGGGTGACTAGGAGAGAGAAAGAGGGAGTTACCCAAACTTGGATGAGAGAGAAAGCGGAGCTTAATGGCCATCATGGCCATGGAGGCCGCATAACTCCACCTTTTGATGGGGCTTTAACTCCTTGGAGGCAGGGCAGGAGTTTTCAGGAGGTGGCCGGCCAGTGGGGAGGCTCAGCACCTCAAATTGGGTGAAACCAAAAATTACCATTAATGGCTTTAATGGTGTCTTGAAGAATTTGGGAGTTACAAACCTCCTCTCCCCAATTCCTTCATTAGAGACATTCACCAGGGCAAGGAGAAGAGTTTCTCCCAATCACATTCTAGTTACAGAAGAGTTGGTGTGGAGCTTGTAGAGGAGTAGAAGCTTGGTGGTCAGAAATGGCGAGGAGGTACAACACCCACTCTCAGGCCGCGATTCAGGTCCTCCTCCACTCCTTCCATGGGTAGATCATAACAACACATAGGGCCCAATTTCGGGCTCAATTGAGCCCGATTGGGAGAGCTTTTTCTCCAGTTTCTCCGCAAAAATTAACTTATCGGTTCGTTAGAATAATCCGCTCCGGCGGCTCTACCGCCGCCTGTCGACAGCCTGAAAGAATTGGTTTCAAGATAACCTAAACACCTAGGGGGGGTGAATAGGTTCAATTCCTTTTTACTCTAAGGCAGAATATTAATTCAGTTAATCAAATAGAATCAAATAGTTCTACTGCGACCACATCACAAAAATCACAATATCACACACAATCACAGATGGAACACAGGTTTATAGTGGTTCCCCAAATGATGGGTACATCCACTTTCCCCCTTCGCCTATCTAGCAGTGTGCTAGATTCAGCCTAACTACTTCCTTCCTTCTCAGATCCACAGATCTTACAGCTCAGAACCCAGTCAAGGTTCCTACAACTCAGAGTGAGTCCACACTCCTACAACTCAGGCAATTAAGCCCTACCTTAGCCTTCACCCAGGCCTACAACTCAGAGAATTAAATCTCCTACCTCAGGCTCACGACCATACCTCAGCCTTCCCAAGGCCTACAACTCAGAGATGTAAATATCCTACCTCAGGCACTCAGCCTACCTCAGCCTTTATAAATTAGGCTTACAACTCAGAACAATAATGATCTTATAGAAAAAAGATATAAAATAAGTTTTATCTTTCACCCAAGTTGAGAGAGAATGGGTAGAAAGTTTTCTTGATCAGTTCTTAAAGAATCTGATTACTCAAAAATCAACATGTCTTCGGCTTTCTTCAAAGTTTCATGAATCTGAACACAGTAAGGTTGAATTCCTTGAAGTTTATCTTCAATCAGCTTCCTTCTTAAAATCCAGAAATTAATCTGAATTCTTCTTTGCAGATTAGTTCAGGATCTGCTCTTAAGAGACTAGTTGATGATAGTCTCTTTCTTCACTTGAATTGTTGGAGCTCTCTCTCTACAAATTCTTCTAAAGATATTTTGAAATTCTTCACTTAGATTCACTTAAAATCTCTGACTGGATTTTCTTGTGTATGTTGGATATTCTGTTGTAATTGTGTTTTGTGTCCTTTTTTCTCGTCATCTTCAGTTGATAGAATCTATCTTTATATAGACTTCATCCAAGATTATCGACTGATCCGGTTGCTAACCAACTTCTCACAGATCTGACAGTTGCAGTAGACTTGTTGGTTATGGTAGCTGTCATGTCTCCAGTCACTTCTTGAAACTTTGTCTCTGTCAGCAAAGTGTCGAGTCTGAACTTCACATGTGTCGACACAAGTAGACTAAGTGTCGACACAATCCTTGGTCGTGTCGACACAGCTCTCATGGTGTCGATACTGCTTCTCGACATAGCTTCTGTAAGAATGTGTCGACACAAGTCCTATGTGTCGACATAGTCACTTCTTGTCTTGACACAATTAACTTAGAAGAAATTTTGGTGTGTGTGTCGACACACGTCCGGTCTGTCGACACAGTTGATGTCGACTGAACTTTCTATGTGTCGACACAAGTCCTGTGTGTCGACACAGTTGATGTCGACTGAAATTTCTATGTGTCGACACAAGTCCTGTGTGTCGACAAAATTTCTTCTGGTGTCGACTAATGGACTTAGAAACTTTTCCTGCATATTCTTAACCTGCACATATAAACTCAAAACAACATCAAATACACCTTGATGAATATCATTGAGCTAAGTGAGGCTTATCCAAATCCGGTACACATTTTCTAATGTACCCAACAATCTCCCCCTATTTGGAGACGTCATAACCCTTAGTCAACGATATATACCATTTATAATAAACACATATTATGATGTATATAAACATTGCATGACAGGGTAACATATAAACAAAATATGTACAATATGTCATTACAGAATGATGCAAACACAGTGAGAATGAATCATTGTTTTGTTTAAACTATCAAAAGTTTGTCAACAATTAGTTTACATAGATTTTTTTAACAACTAAAGATTACATTGTTGTAAAATCTAGTTAATCTATTCTAAGGCTGATCAAGCTCCTTGATGACTATGCCTTTTTTTGGTTTGATCTGAGCCTACACAGTAGGTTCAGCATCATCAGCAGGTTTCTTTCCTTTCAGATCTTTCCTTTTCTATTATTCAGCCCTTATCTTTTGCCTTTCAAAATAATGAAAAGGCTTTGGGTAGTACTTGCTAAGCTCTAGAGCATTAGCACGTAACTTCCCAGCTTTTGCTTTCCTTCTGTATTGAAGAATGGTTTCCTGTCTGGCTTCATACTTGTTCCATTCTTGCTCAGTGTACCATTTACCCCTTTCATGGGTCTTATCCTTCACAGCTCTCCAGGAAGTCAATATAATGTTCCTGGAAGTAGGACTCCATTGCTCAAAATCAGGCTTCAACTCTGCGTGTTCTCTAAACCTTTTCTTTGACAGTTGAGCTTCTTGCTCTCTATGCAAAGCTGCCTCTGACATTTCTACTTTCTTAATGATAACATTCATAGTAGCCTCTGGAGGGTTGTACATCTGATGAACCAGGTGTTGAATTTCCTCAAAGTTAGAAGGGGGATATATGATTTGAGCTACTTCCTGCTGTCCCCCTTCAATTCCTGCAGCTTGAATTCCTGACTCAGTTGTGTTGTCATCATCACATAGGGGTGGATATCCCAGAGTTGCTCTAACAGCATTTGTTTTTCATTTGGCATGCTCTGAGCTAGCATTGACTATCAACCTCTCCACCTTTATGACTTCTCTTTCAATATGATCCTTGAGATCATTCTTTTGGAACCTGATTTGAGTAGCCAGATAATGTGTTCCCTCTGTATAATAGGCTTTAAACTTTTGAAGCTGAGCAGATATAATCTTCTGAGAGGCTTGAAGTGCAGATTGGAAATTGGCTAAATCTTCTTGAAGTTTCTTATCAAACTCTGAATTCTCTTTAGCCCTTGCCTCAGTTAGTGTAGTTGCGGTATTCTTTAATTTTGTAACAATCACATTATGTGATTCGGTAAGATTATCATTCATCCTTAGTTGATTTTCTAGGATATAGCCTTGCTTAACTACCAGATCATCAACTTGGGTCTTTATTCCTTCTTGTTGTTTTGCTAGAAAAACTACAGCATTACCTCCTTTATGGAAGCAATCTTTCTTCTCTTTTTTATTCTAGTTTACCTCAAATCTAATTTATTTTATATCTTGAGCCAAGGAGAATTGCAAATCTTTTTGAGTTTCATCTATGTATTTCTCCATGGCTATTCTTTGTTCATCTTATTTTACTTGCAAAGATACCAGTAAGGAGCTATAATCATGTGCAGGAACTGATTGTGGAGCAGTTTGCAATTCCCTTTTATAGCTTTGGCTTCTTCTTCTGAAAACCATCAACTTTCTCTTCTTTGCTTGTGATTCTGCTTCATCTTTAGAAGCTGAGGTACTTGCTATATCAACTCTTTCCTGAGGACTAGGAGGCAGTTCCTTTACAGTCCCAATTTGCTCCCCCTCAGTTTCACCTTGCTCCCCCTCAGTCCTGGCTTACTCCCCCTTAGTCATGGCTTGCTCCCCCTTAGTTCTGGCTTGCTCTATATCAGGGAACAACTCTACAAGAGTAAACTCTTATTGAGTTTGGCCTGGAGGCACCACTAACTCTAGAGCATCAACAACTATAGATATATCCTCCATGATAACATCCTGTGCTTAATTGTTGAGTTGAGTGGTCTGCTCAACATCAATCAAGGGCACAATTACCGTTTCATACTCATTATTGAAAATTGTTTGATTAACTTCTTGGATTACCTCAAGAATAGTTTGATTAGCCATTTCAATTTCTAAGTGTATTGGCTCTTCCTCAAGATGAGGCTCCCCCTGTATCTGATCATCATGTTTAATGTCTTGAGCATGTGATTTCTCAGAATTCTTTGGCCTCTCTTTATCATCCATGTCTTTTATCAGCACTCTATCCCATCTAGAGATTATCCTTAGATCCATTCTCCTCATGTGATTGATCTTGGATCCGGCAGCCTGTTGCATCACTTCTGGAATTGCTCCAGCCAAGTATAAACTTAATATCCTTCCCAGATTCGGTTTCTTGATGCTTTCTCTAATCTTCTCAAATATGAATACAGACCAATTTGTGTTGATTTTATAGATGATCCTGGTCATGAGGCAGAATATGTAGGCTGAGTCCCTATCATGTCCACCTAGTTTGCATAAGATTACTTTGCCAACTACTTCAGAAAGGAATTTTCCTTGTACATTAATTCCTTTTCTATTCATGGATGACCCAATTTTCATGGTGGGATCTAATCCACACTACTGGAGTGCTTCCCTGGTCTTGGAAGAGGTAACTTCTTAGTCTTCTTAGTTTTTGGGCAGATGAAGAGTTTTTCGTATGCTCTTCATGGTGAGTTTTATTTTATTACCCTGGACTGAAGACCTAATCTTTAGTCCAGTTAAATCCTGAGTTGCAGCTCCATAGAACTCAAGGATTTCCTTCTTCCATATATTTTTATGTTCTGATGACAAATACTCCAAGCCATTTTCTGCAATTAGAGCTATCACACTTTAATCACTGTTTCAGCATCGTCAAAGGCATTCTGTACCAGTTCATATCCCTCGTTCACATTTTCGTCAAGTTTCGGCGTCATTGGGATGGTGAAAAATCTTGAATGGAGCAGAGAGAGTTTGTCGACACAAGAGTCTAGTCTCAACAATCTGTAGAGCATGTCGACAAGGTTTGTTCTTGACCTATTTATATGTTTCTAAACATTGAAGGTCAAAAGGCGCGTCAAAATTTACTTAGTGTGTTGACACTGTTGAGATGGTGTCGACACAGACTGCTAATGTCTCGACAGAAGTGTTGTCTATTATGTGTCGACACCAATTGATGATGTGTTGACACAAACATACTTATTAGTTCAACAAAAATTCTGTGTCGACTCTAATTCTAAGTGTCGACGCAAAATTCTGTATGTGTCGACACAACTCCTCTGAAGTGTCGACACCAATTTTCTATATGTGTCGACACAACTTCTCTGTATCGACATTGACCCATTTTTGTGTCGACACAAAATTATTTAGACAAATTTGTCAATCTATACTATGTTCAACATACCTAATTCAATTTTAAAATTATTGAATTTAGTTTCATCCAATGGCTTAGTGAACATGTCTGCAATTTGAAAACTTGTATTGACAAATTCTAAACATATATCCTCTTTTTCTACATGATCCCTAAGAAAATGATATCTTATTTCTATATGCTTTGTTCTACTATGAGAAACAGGATTATTAGCAATAAAAATAGCACTTGTAAAATCACAGAATAATGGGGTTCTACTTACCTGGATACCATAATCTTTAAGCAGATGATGTATCCACAACAGCTGTGCACAACAGATCCCTGCAGCTACATACTTAGACTCAGCTGTGGAGATTGCCATACTAGTTTGCTTCTTACAGCTCCATGACACCAATCTCCCTCCTAGAAATTAAGAGGTGGCAGTTGTGCTTTTTCTATCTTCTTTGCATCCTGCAAAGTCTGCATCTGAATATCCAGTCAGTAGAAAATCTCTATTCTTAGGGTACCAAAGGCCTAGATTAGGTGTGCCCTTAAGATATCTCAAAATCCTCTTAGCAGTAGTATAATGAGATTTGTTTGGGCAGGATTGGAACCTAGCACAGACACATGTAGCATACATGATGTCAGGTCTACTAGTAGTCAGATAAAGGAGGGAGCCAACTATCCCTCTATACAAAGACTCATCTATAAGTTTTCCTGCATTATCTTTGCTTATAGGCATACTTGACCCCATTGGAGTTCTCATGGTAGTGGATGACTACATACCATAATTCTCAATTAACTCCTAGGTGAACTTAGACTGGGATATGGACAGGCCTCATCAGTTTGTCTTACTTGGAGTCCCAAGAAGAACTTAAGTTCTCCCATGCTGCTCATCTCAAACTTCTCTTGCATAAGTTTAGCAAACTTCCTACAAAGGTTGTTTTCAGCAGAACCAAATATTATGTCATCAATATATATCTGGACTAGAATTATCTTCCCTTTGGATTCCCTAAGGAATAGAGTTTTGTCTATTTTCCCCCTTGAGAATTTGTTCTCAATGAGGAAAGTAGACAAGGTTTCATACCAAGCCCTTGGGGCTTGTTTCAAACCATATAGGGCTTTCCTAAGCCTATACACATAATTAGGATAGAGTGGACCAATAAAACCTGATGGCTGTTCTACATAGACTTCTTCCTTGAAGTCTTCATTCAGGAATGCTGACTTAACATCCATTTGGAACACTTTGAAACCCTGATAAGTTGTATAGGCTAGGAATAGCCTTATTGCTTCCAACATTGCCATAGGGGCAAATGTTTGATCAAAGTCTATGCCCTCTTCCTGCATGTATCCTTTGGCAACAAGCCTTGCCTTGTTCTTAATTATGATCACACTCTCATCTATCTCGTTCCTGTAGATCCACTTAGTCCCTATGATATTGTGGTATTTTGGTTTAGGAACTAAATTCTAGACCTTGAATCTCCTGAATTGATTCAACTCCTCCTGCATAACATCAATCCAGTGTGGCTCTTATATAGCTTCTTCAAATCTTTAAGTTCCTGTTGAGACAAGAAGCTTGAGCATAGTACAGTATTCAAGCTCCTGCTTCTAGTTTGAACCCCTTGTCTAGGATCACCAATAATCTGGTGTACAGGATGATCCTTTAAATGTCTAACTGCTGGAGGAAGTCTGTCTACAGTTTGACTTTCTCCATTTTCTTCATTCTGATGTACTTCATGGTCATCATCAGCATCTTGTGAGTCTTGTACTCCCCTTGGATAGCAACCATCATTTTCCTCTTCCTGTCTTGCAGTTTGATCTTCTTTGGTAGTCAGCATGTCCATCCTCTCTTTTATACCTGTAGAGCTACAAGAACTACTAGGCAACTCACAGTTAATAAGTCTTGATTCATCAAATATAACATGAACAGACTCTTCTACAACTTGTGTAGTCAAGTTATAAACTCTATATGCCTTACTATTATTGTTGTACCCAACAAATATCCCATCTTGGGATTTGGCAGCAAACTTTGTCAGGTAAGACTTGCCATTGTTAAGCACATAACACTTGCAACCAAAGATCATAAAATAGGATAAGTTTGGTTTTCTGCCTTTCATAACCTCATAGGGTGTCTTTTTGTGGTTCTTAGTAATGGAAGCCCTATTGAGCACATGACATGCAGTGTTTACTGCCTCAGCCCGGAAATATTCTGGGAGAGAAGTGTCACTGAATAGAGTTCTACCTGCCTCAATAAGAGTCATATTCTTTCTTTCAGCAATTCTATTTTGCTGAGGAGTTCTAGCTGAGGAGAATTCCTGATGAATCCCAAATTCTTCACAGAACTTTGTCATATTTTCAGATTGAAATTCAGTTCCATGGTTACTTCTGATTTTGACCACTGAATTGTTCAGTTCATTCTGAATTTGCTTAACAAAGTTGCAGAAAATAGTGGGGGTTTCAGATTTCTGCCTCAGAAAGAAAACCCATGAAAATCTAGAATAGTCATCTACAACCACAAATGTGTAGACTTTCCTACCTAGACTCTGAACTGGCATTGGACCAAATAAATCCATATGCAAGAGGTATAAACACCTCACTGAGTCTTTTGTTTCTAGGCTATGAAAGGAGGATCTGGTCTGCTTGCCTTTTTGACAAGCTGAGCATATTCCATCCTTAATGCACTTAACATGAGGACCATTCCTCACTAACTCTTTATTAAAGAGTTGACCAATAGTCTTGTAGTTTAGATGAGCTAGCCTCTTGTGACATTTGACACAATGAGAGGCTTTCTCATCAGCTACCAGACAAATAGGAGAATCTTTATTCTCACTCATAAAGTTTAGGCAATACACATTTCCTTTCCTATAACCAGTCAACATGATCATCTGATCACTTGACCTTTTAATATGATAACCATTCTTAATGAATGAAATGTCATATCCAAGATCACTCAGTTGACTTATGCTTATCAAGTTATGTTTCAAACCCTTCACATAAGCCACTTGAGTGATAGTAATTGAGCTGTTAGAAATGTTACCAAACCCTTTAATGACTCCTTTTTCAGAACCACCAAAGATTACTTTAGGTCCATTCAATATGGGTGAGTAGTCCTTCAGCAATCCTCTTATTCTAGTCATATGTCTGAAACATCCACTGTCCAAGTACCATAAATGGGCATGACCACTTGGACTTATCTTCAATAAATAATTACTTAACCTTAGAACCCCAATTGATATTGGGTCCTTTGTTCAGGTTAGACTGAAATTTAGCATAATTTATAGCAGCCCTTATTCCAGGTAAGCTGGCATTCATCCTGACACTAGTGTTGTGCCAACAGTCAATGGCAAAGTGTCCCACCTTGCCACAACACCAGCACTCATATCTATTATACCCCTTTTTAGGTACAGTTTTAACAGCTTTATTGTCAGCTGTTCTTAATACTGTAGGTACAATGTTTCTTTGCTTGAGTGATGGACACCACTTGTCATTTAGAATATCAGGCTTACCATGACCATGTATGATATCATGATCATAACTAATTGTAGGCTGTTACACTTTTCTGAGAGCAATGGGGGGATTGAAGACAAGTGGCTTAATTGGGGCTTTCCTTTTTCTTTTGGAATGAACTGCCCTAGTATTTTCCTTAAAACTCAATCTTGTCTTACCCTTTTGAGACACAAAGTCATCAATTAAGGGTAGGAAAGATTTTGGCTTAGAGAAACTAGTCACTATATCCTTTTCCTTCTGAAGTCTGACTTCCATACTTTTGTGAAAGTGCAAGTTAGATCTGATATACTCTAGAGGGGG
Organism: Platanthera guangdongensis; assembly: GCA_039583875.1. Taxonomy (NCBI): domain Eukaryota; kingdom Viridiplantae; phylum Streptophyta; class Magnoliopsida; order Asparagales; family Orchidaceae; genus Platanthera; species Platanthera guangdongensis. Next base: position 133,253,131 of record CM077166.1, read on the forward strand.
GTGTGAATAGAGTATGGTGCTTGCTAAAAACTTTTTACAACTCTTGTTGTATTCCTAAGTGAACAGGGAAGCAATTGAACTGCAGCAACTGTCTAATCAAAAAGCAATCACAAACCACAGACAGAAAACAAAAGAAACTAAGAAACCAGAAGGCACAAGGAGCTATATTGGTTCCCCAATCAATCTGGGTACATCCACTCTTCTACCACCCTAGGTAGGAATCCAATGCAGGATGAGTTGATCAGGTGTCCTGGGCACCAATGAGCTTTTGATAAGGTACTCAAAAACCAAACCAGATTTTTTGATCTGGTGCCTTGCCACCACTGAGTTTTGACAAGGTCTCAAAAACCAACACAAACTTTTGAAGGGAGTTTGATAAACCCTTTATAGCAGGGAGAGAGAGAGGGATGAGATGATCTTCTCTGTCAACAATCAGAGAGAAGATAGTGGATGTTGTCAAAGCTCCCCCTGAGTTCTTTAGTTGTTCAGGAAGTGAAGCTTTGCAGTAGAGTGATAGACCTTCAGAAGATTTGATCTCCAGCAAAAGATGATTTCAGCAACAGCTGAAATGTGTGGTGTCTGGAGTCTTGAAAGATGATGGCCTTTGAATACTGGAATCAAGAGGGATCTGAAAATTTCAGTATGTTGATCTCCTTTTATCATGGTGTTCTTGTATGAATTCTAAGACTGAGAATATCTGCAACTCTTTCTCTTTCTGGTGTTGTGATTGTTGTAAGAGTTGTTGTTGATGATGTGTAGCAGAAAAAAAATGAAAAACTAATCTTTTATTCCTTAGATCTGAATAGAATATTTCTCTGTCCAAGATAGCCGTTAGTCTGTCATTAATGACTTCCTTAACTGTATTTTGTCTTCTGGAGGAAAGTACAATAAAACATTCCTTTGAAAATCCCTTGAAAATTGCTCCAAATTAATTGAAAACGGCTACAAGATCCTTGACATAAATGCTGAGAATAATTTCATAACTGTCTGAATTTGAATCTTGAAAAACGTCGATCTCTTCAGAAAAACGTCGACCTGAGCTCGACTATCGTTGAACTGAGCTCAGAGACTGGTCTTAGACTGAAACAGAGATCGCCGATCTGAGCTCAGCTATCGTCGAACTGAGCTCAGAGATAGAGAAACAAACTAGAGAAAAGAACGTCGATCTGAGCTCGAAGATCGTCGAATGGAGTTCGACGACTCGTTGAAGTTGAGCTCAGAGATCGTCGAATGGAGTTCGACGATTCGTCGAAGTGAGCTCAGCGATCGTCGAATGGAGTTTGACGATTTGTTGTCCTGAGCTCGACGAAATGACTTAGGTCTCCAGAACTGAAATATCTGGTCTTGAGGGCAGCTTCCAAACCTAAATACTAACCCTTAGACTCAATTCTAATTGACCTTTAGATCTATACAAGGAGGTCAAAATAGATTTCCTAAAAGACATAGTGATCCTTGCCCAAATCAGTAATAGGGTGTTCCAACAATCTCCCCCTATTTGGGATAGGATTACTATTTATAGATATTGGAAAAATAAAAACATACAAAGCAGAAATATAACAAACAAGACATTGCAGAAACACATACATTATCTCAGATAGTTCAGAAAACAAAATATACTGTCATCTTACAAAATCATTCCTTTTCCTTGCTCTTTAAAAGAACTATTTCTCTGTTGGGGTTGAGAGCTTTCTTCTTAGATCTTCTATCATCAACTGCACCTAGAGAGGTTTGATGCTTTGGCCTGGGCACTACAGCTTTTGGGTGCAACTTCATATAGCTTTCTGAATCAAAAAATTTACTGGAAGAGTATCTCTCAAGTTCTTTCTTTCTTTGATCTGATAAAGTAGTGATATTTGATGTATCTCTTCCTTGTTCTCTAGCCTTCTTGATTTGGTCCAAAGCAGCCAATTCTTTCATTCTTGCAGTCCATGAGGTGGGATTATTTTATGGGTCTTCAAATGGAACAGGAGGCTCATATATGTTTGAAGAAGTATCTGGAGGAGCTCTAGAAGAGATTAGATCTTTCAGCTTATAAGGGAAGGGACCAGAAGTAGTGTCAGATGGACCTTGTCCTTCCCTTTGATAAGGATGTTGCCTGGAATATACTCTGAGTCCTCTTTGATTTCCTCTGTACTGTCCTCTTCTGGACTGGTAACCTCTAGACTGATTTCCTCTATACTGGGATCTTCCTTGAGGTTGATATGAGCTTTTGCTTCTGGCAGTAGATTGGAAGGCAGAACTACCACCTGTACCTGCATCAGGTGAGGGAGGAGGAGGAGGAGGATTGAAATGGGAAGGTCCTTTGTCATACTTTCTTTTCTTCTTCATACCTTTCAGTTGATTCCTGGAGTATTGCATCCAAGGTTCTGTGATAGGGCAATCATGCAGTATGTAGTATGGAATGTCATTTGTATCTTTCACTTTTTCTGGGGGAACTCTCTTTATGGCTTTGCTTCTGGCTTTCCTTTTCCTTGCAATTGTTGCAGAGGAATCATCTGAGTCAGTTCTAAACTGATCACTTTCTGAACTTTGATTATCATACAATGCATCAATCTTTTTGAGATAATCTTTCTATTGTTGAAACTGAGCAGAAGAGACAGCAGAAATAATAACAGTAGCAGCAGCAACAACAGGAAGTAGAGTAGAAGCAACACTAGCAGAAGGAGCTATGGAAGCAGGTTCAGAAATAGCAGCAGTAATAGAAGTAGTAGTAACAGATGAAACTGGAAAATCAACTTCAGAAGGAGCAACAGCAGCATTAACAGCAGGCTAAAAAACAAATGCCTTTGTCATATGCATATCCTCAAAAACAGCAATATCAGAACTGACAGAAATATTAATAGCAGCAGTAGGAGCAGCAAAAGAAGCAGTAGGAGTAACAGAAGGAGCACTGTCAACAGCATTGAAGGAATTTATATAAGAGCTTATTAAGCTGAGGTCACATCTGGAAATAGGCACAATGGCCTTAGTAGGGTCTTCAGATTGCTGGACTGGAAGGCAGTTGAAGTATACGGAGTCAAAAACTGACAACAGTGACCTGAGGTCCACTGTAATGACTGCAATTGGAGCTACTGGAGCTTGGACTGAGGAAACTACAGCAGGCAATCTTTCAGCTTCATAAGTTATCTCCCCCCTGCCTAGATTCAGTGAGAACTGGATCAAGGCACCTATAAGAAGGGATTTCCTGAGGAGGAAGGAAAGAAGATAGCCTGGCAGACAGCTCCTGAACTGTTTTTAGAAGTGGAGCCAAAGAGGTCTCCAGTAAGAGGGATAGCCTTGGAGCTATCAACTCATATAACCTGTCTGCAAGAGCTGGAAGATCTACTTGCTCAAGAGGGACTTGAGTAGAGGTAGGGATGGATGAGGTAGAAATGAAGGTTGGAGCAGCAGGAGATGTTGTAGGAGAACCTGTGGATTGTGGAAATGATGGTTGGGAAATTAGAATTGTGGAGGTGGAAGAGAGTGGAATGGAAATGGATGGTGTGAAGGATGGTTGAGCAATTATGTCCTGAAGTAGTTGTTGATAAGAGGTGGATGAGGATGGTGGCTCAGGAGGGGATGAAGGAGAATCATCCATATAGGAATCATCTATAAGAGTGAAAGATGGAATATGAGAGGATGAATCAATATCTAGGTGTGGGTAGTGATGTAGAGGATGGAAGATTTCTTCAGTGAGTGGTGGAGTTGGAGAAGGGATTGAAGTTGGAGATGTGGTGGAAATTGTGTTGGTGGATGTGACTGTGGTAGATGAAACAAGAGGTGGAGGAGGAGGAGATGAAGCAGGCAAGTCTTCTGCAGGGGCAGAAACCTGAGGGGAAGAGACTGAAGCAGTCCTTGTGCCTGAAGTAGAGATTGCAGAGGGCCTGCTGGGCTTGACAATCTGCCTGTCCCATTTTCCAAATAGGGCACAGGTAAGCCTCTTGGAGGCATTGATGTGCATCCCACTAGAAACAAGCAGTGCAGAGCATCTGTTATGAAGAAACAACCCTAAGATCCTCCCAAAATTAATAAAGTCCTTGTTAATTTTCTTCTTGATTAAGTCAAAGAAGACTTCTCCCCAGTTCAGTTGTTTCTTGTCCACCAGGGCACCCATCAAGCAGAGCTGATACCTAGATATGGTATCATGAGCTGAGTGTTTGGCCAACAACACTTTTCCAACAACATCAGCTAGAAATCTGTACTCAACAGAGAGATTTTTCTTAAGCAATTTACTAGGGTTTGCTTCTGAGTGTCCCACCTTTTCAAGCATATTAGAAAACTCCTCTCCAGAAAGCTCAACAGAATCTTCTCCAGAATTTAATTGAAAAACCTCTGTCAAAGCAGCAGGTGTTAGAGATACCTGAGTTCCTGATGTTGTTCCAACCACTGTATTCTGATCCAGGTTATGGGCAGTATACACCCATTCCTTTATCTCATCTGCAGCCAATTTGATCCTTGTAGTCATTATGGTAACTAGTTGTTGGTCTTTGAAAAGTTCCAGAATGTCCTTGAAAATTTGATCGCTGTTATTGAAAGAGTCCATGTCGATATCAAAGCCTGCATCAAACTTCATTGCGGCCAATATTGTGACGGAAACTGCCATTGATTCCTGCAAAAATGAACAAACAAACGACCAAGTGTAGAGAAGTTTGGAGGGAAAGAAAAAATTTGCAGAGAATATGAAAGCGCAAAGGGAGAACGACGACCGAAAAATGAGTTTTATATTAGGGTTCGATGCAGAAAAGGAAAGATCGTTGAACTCCGTTCGACGATCTGGGCTTCTAAAGGAAACTGAAAGGTCATCAATATCGTCGATCTCCATTCGACGGTATTGGAGAGCGTCGAACTCCGTTCGACGATCGCTGACCTGAAGAAAGATAGTTTAGCACTATCTGAGAAGCACTGAACTCAGGTCGACGATTTCTGAAATTGTCGATCTCCGTTCGACGATCTTGGGGAAAATCGTCGAGCGCAGTTCAGATACCAGAAACATATTCTAGACACTAGAAAAAAAATCAAGATGTTTGCCTAGTCTTGGTCATTTTTATATTTTTAAAATCTTGGATATTATTTTAGAATTCCTCCATCTAACATTCCTAACTAACTTAGGAATAATGTATGTTTCTTTTCATCCAAGGGTTTGGTGAAAATATCTCCCCTTTGCAAATCAGTTGGGATATATTGAAGTTCAATTTTATTTTTCTCAACATTATCCCTTAGAAAGTGATGCCTAATTTCTATATGTTTTGTCCTACTATGGAGGACTGGATTTTGTGCTATAGAAATAGCACTGGTATTATCACAAAATATTTTAGACTTCTCTAAGTTGTAGCCATAGTGTAGGAGTTGGTTTTGAATGCACAAGATTTGTGAACAACAACTACTTGCAGCCATATATTCAGCTTCAGCAGTTGAAGTTGACACAGATGTTTGTTTCTTGCAAAACCAGGAGACAAGTCTGTCACCAAGAAACTGACAAGTTCCACTGGTGCTTTTCCTGTCTATTCTGCATCCAGCATAATCAGCATCTGAGAATCCAGTTAAGTCAAATGCTGAGTCTTTTGGATACCAGAGACCTAGATTTAGACAACTTTTTACATACCTAAGAATCCTTTTTACTAAGGTTAAGTGTGACTCTCTAGGGCTCACTTGGAATCTAGCACATATGCATGTAGCAAACATTATGTCAGGTCTACTAGTTGTAAGGTACAATAAAGAGCCAATCATTGCTCTATATATTGTCTGATCAACAGGTTTCCCATGTTCATCAGCATCTAACACAGCATTAGTAGGCATGTGTGTTGTCATACATGATGCTTCAGACATACCAAATTTCTTAACCAATTCTTTGGCATACTTGGTTTGAGAAATAAATATGCCTTCAGCATGTTATTTGATTTGAAATCCTAGAAAGAAGGATAGCTCACCCGTGCTACTCATTTCAAATTTAGAATGCATTAGGTTAGAAAACCTTCTGCACAAATTTGAATCAGTAGAACCAAATATAATATCATCTACATAGATTTGTACTATTAGGGATGGGACTTATGGGTTCTAATAAAAAGATTTTGGTCTACTCTACCCCTTATAAACTCATTTTTCAGAAGAAAGCATGCTAGGGTCTCATACCATGCTCTAGGAGCTTGCTTTAGACCATATAATACTTTATGTAATTTGAAAACGTAATCAGGATGAGTTGAAGAGATAAAACCCGGGGGTTGTCTGACATAGACTTCTTATTTGATATGTCCATTGAGAAAAGCACTCTTTACATCCATCTGGTATACTTTGAATCCTTTGTGTGTTGCATATGCTAAGAAGATTCTTATGGCCTCTAACCTTGCAACTGGTGCAAAGGTCTGGTCATAATCTAGCCCTTCTTCTTGAGAGTACCATTGAGCAACTAGCCTTGCCTTGTTCCTTACAATGACTCCTTGATCATCCAATTTATTTCTGAACACCCACTTTGTTCCAACAATGGAGTGATCCTTTGGCCTTGGTACTAGTTCCCAAACTTTATTCCTTTCAAATTGATGCAACTTTTCTTGCATTGCAATGATCCAGTGTGGATCTTGCTCTGCATCTTGAATGGATTGAGGTTCAATTTGAGAAAGAAAGCAAGTGTGCATCAGGTTTTGGTTGACCTGATTTCTGGTTTACACACCAGCTGAGATGTCTCCAATCACTTGGGAGATTGGATGGTCTCTTGATGTTACTAAATCAACATGAGATGTTGATTGTTCACCAACATGTGTTGTTGTTTCCTCTGGTGGTACAACAACTAGCTCTTCAAGAAGTTTCTCTTCAAGGTGTTGAATATCTTCATCTTCACTGCTTTCCTCTTTTTGAATAATTTGTAACCTGTCCAAGTCTTCTGCAAGAGAGTGTACCTGCAAAGGTTCTATGGTAGAAGTATTATTCTCCATGAAAGACATGTTAGACTCATCAAAAGATATATGAACAGATACTTCAATTTTGAGAGTTGATTTATTATATACCCTATAAGCTTTACTGATCATGGAGTATCCCAGAAACACTCCTTCATCAACTTTAGCTTGAAATTTTGTTAAGTATTTCTTGTCATTATTATGAATGTAACAAATACAACCAAAAATTTTAAAGTAATCTACTTTAGGTTTCTTCCCTTTGAGTAATTCATAGGGAGTCTTGCCCTTCAGTTTATGTATTAAACTTCTATTCAACACATAGTTGGAGGTGTTCACTACCTCTGCCCAAAAGGATAGAGGAAGGTGAGCATCTGACAACAATGTAGTAGCAGATTCAATAAGGGTTCTATTTTTCCTTTCAGCTACCCCATTTTGTTGAGGAGTTCTAGGACCTAAGAAAGTGTGTCTGATCCCTTCACTCTGACAGAACTCTTGCATAAGAAGAGAATCAAACTCTGTCTCATGATAACTTCTGATCAGGGCAATGTGAGTATTGAACTCACTCTGTATGCATTTGAGAAACTCTGTCAAACACTTAAAGTTATCAGACTTCTTCCTCAGAAAGAACACCCATGTGAATCTAGAGAAGTCATCTACAACTACTAAAGTATAAGATTCCCCTCCTAAGCTTTGTATTGTAATGGGTCCAAAAAGATCCATGTGTAACAGATAAAAAATCTTAGGTGAATCACTCTTATTAAGTGACTTGAAACTATTTTTGGTTTGCTTGCCTAGTTGACAAGCCCTGCAGAGTCCTTTCTTCTTGTAGGGGCCAGAAGGTAGTCCTCTAACAAGGTTGTCCTTGGATAGCCTAGCAATGGTTCTAAGGTTTATATGTCATAATCTCTTATGCCATAGTTCATTAGGTCTACAAATAGAATTAAACATGCAAATATCTATTTTGGTTGAAAGAAAGTCTACAAGAGAGATGTTACCTTTCCTTTTATCGGTCAACACAGTTGTGTTGTCCTCTGATTTGATCTTGCATAAGGATTTGCTAAAAGTCACTTGGTAGCCTTCATCATATAGTTGACTGATACTGATCAAGTTGTGCTTCAGTTCTTCCACATAGGCTACTTTCTTGAATGTGACTGTGCCAATCTGGACTGCACCTTATCCTTTTGTTAGTCCAAAGTTTGAATCACCAAAAATTACTTTGGGTCCAAGCTTGGCTTTGAAGGATGTGAAATTGTCCTTGTTTCCTGTCATGTGCTTTGAGCACCAACTATCCAGATATCATTGCTAGTTTGATTTTGGATAGGTCTTCACCTGGTCCTCTTCAGATTGAGTCTCTGATTCTGACTCTGACTCTTCTGCATCAGAACTTTGTTGTGAGGCATTGATAGCCATCATGCAGAATTCCTTTTCATCAGCATCATCTTCATCATCACTAGATCTGGATGAAGCTTCTGATTCTTCTTCTGTCTCTCTCCAAGTTTCAGCAACAAATCCCTTCCTTGTATGTTTGTTCTTGCTGGAGGAGGGTTTGTCATTGCTGCTCTTCTTGAAGTCCTTTTCTTTTCTCCTTTCTTTCCTGTCCTTTTTGTCCTTGTTTTTATTTTTTGGACAATCAGGCAGAATGTGGCCTTGTTTCCTGCAACCAAAACAGATAATCACTTTGTTATTTGATTTGTCATACCTTGTCTTGTCATGCCCTCTAGCAGACTTTTTCCTGAAATCTTTCCTGGCCATTTTGTAAAACCTTTTGGCAAGTAGGCTTAGCAACTCTTCATTGCCTGTGACCTTGTCTTCAGGCTGATCTTCAATGGCTTTGAAAGCTATTGATTTTTCTTTTCTTGTAGCTGGTGAGACAGGCTTCTACTTTTCTTCTCTATTCTTGATGAGCAGCTCATAAGACTTGAGCTTACCCAAGAGAGCTTCAGTTGTGATCTCATTTAGGCTTCTGGCATCCTTGATTGGCCAGATCCTTGAGTCCCAAGTGCTTGGGAAGCACATTAGGATTTTATCATTGAGCTCAGTCAATGAGATCTCCTTGTCCAATGTTTTTAGCTCATTGACTATGAGACTGGGTCTATTATACATGTCTGCTACTGACTCAGCTTCTCCTTTCTTGAAATTCTCATACTGGGTTATGAGATGAGATCTTCTATCTTTTCTCTCATCAGCAGATCCTGAGACTATCTCAGATAGCTTGTCCCAGATGTCCTTTGCTGAGTTGCATTCAGCTACCTTTTGGAATATTTCATCAGACATAGTCTGGGATAGAATGTTCATAGCTTTTGCATCAGCCAATTTCCATTTCTTTATTTCTGCATCTGTTCATGAAGGAGGTGGAACAACACTTGTACTTGTATTCTCTGGAGGTCTTGGACACACTGTCAAAACAGAATTGAAAATTTCCTCATCAATAGAGTTCATGTACAGTCTAATCCTTGCCTTCCAAAGTGCAAACTTAGATAAATTGCACACTGGAGGTCTGGTGCTAGCATAATCTTTGTTTTGGGCCATGTTTTGTGAAGAAATAATTCTAATAACAAAATCAAAACAAGCAGATCTAACTAGAGGGATCTTTGGGTTCAGGTGTTAGCCTGTGCAATCACTAAGGTGTGGTATTTTAACCAACCTCGCTTTGATACCAATTGAAAGTGCAAGTTAGATCTGATATACTCTAGAGGGGTGTGGATAGAGTATGGTGCTTGCTAAAAACTTTTTACAACTCTTGTTGTATTCCTAAGTGAACAGGGAAGCAAATGAACTGCAGCAACTATCTAATCAAAAAGCAATCACAAACCACAGCCAGAAAACAAAAGAAACTAAGCAACCAGAAGACACAAGGAGCTATAGTGGTTCCCCAATCAATCTGGGTACATCCACTCTTCTACCACCCTAGGTAGGAATCCACTGCAGGATGAGTTGATCAGGTGTCCTGGGCACCAATGAGCTTTTGATAAGGTACTCAAAAACCAAACCAAATTTTTTGATCAGGTGTCTTGCCACCACTGAGTTTTGACAAGTTCTTAGAAAACAACACAAACTTTTGAAGGGAGTTTGATAAACCCTTTACAGTAGGGAGAGAGAGAGGGATGAGATGATCTTCTCTGTCAACAATCAGACAGAAGATAGTGGATGTTGTTAAAGCTCCCCCTGAGTTCTTGAGTTGTTCAGGAAGTGAAGCTTTGTAGTAGGGTGATAGGCCTTCAGAAGATTTGATCTCCAGCAAAAGATGATTTCATCAACAGCTGAAATGTGTGGTGTCTGGAGTCTTGAAAGATGATGGCCTTTGAACACTGGAATCAAGAGGGATCTGAAAATTTCAGTATGTTGATCTCCTTTTGTGATGGTGTTCTTGTATGAATTCTAAGACTGAGAATATCTACAACTCTATCTCTTTCTGGTGTTGTGATTGTTGTAAGAGTTGTTGTTGATGATGTGTAGCAGAAAAAAAATGAAAAACTAATCTTTTATTCCATAGATCGGAATAGAATATTTCTCTATCTAAGATAGCCGTTAGCCTGTCATAAATGACTTCCTTAACTGCATTTTATCTTCTGGAGGAAAGTCCAATAAAACATTCCTTTGAAAATCCCTTGAAACTTGCTCCAGATTAATTGAAAATGGCCACAAGATTGCTGACATAAATGCTGAGAATATTTTCATAACTGTCTGAATTTGAATCTTGAAAAACGCCGATCTCTTCAGAAAAACGTCGACCTGAGCTCCACTATCATTGAACTGAGCTCAGAGACTGGTCTTAGACTGAAATAGAGATCGTCGATCTGAGCTCAACTATCATCGAACTGAGCTCAGAGATAGAAAAACAAACTAGAGACAAGAACGTCAATCTGAGCTCGAAGATCGTCGAATGGAGTTCGACGACTCGTTGAAGTTGAGCTCAAAGATCGTCGAATGGAGTTCGACGATTCGTCGAATTGAGCTCAGCGATCGTCAAATGGAGTTCGACGATTTGTCGTCCTGAGCTCGACGAAATGACTTAGTCTCCAGAACTAAAATATCTTGTCTTGAGGGTAGCTTCCAAACCTAAATACTAACTCTTAGACTCAATTATAATTGACCTTTAGATCTATACAAGGAGGTCAAAACAGATTTCCTAAAAGACATAGTGATCCTTGCCCAAATCAGTAATAGGGTGTTCCACCATTTTGATTTGATCACTCTTGAATGTGATTGTTCCCATCTGAATAACAATTATGTTTTTCAGCTTGGCAATCTCATTCATCTTCTGATCCAGCAGCTTTTCTGAATCAGATGCAGCCAGCTTAAGAACTGCAATTTCCTTAGCCTGAATTTTAGTCAGGTTTTTGCATCTCTTAAATGCCTGCAGCAAATCACCATATTCATCTATAAGTTGATGAATATATCCTTCAGATTCAGATCCATCCACATCTCTTGATGCAGATGCTTCTGATTCTGAGCCAGTGTAATAATCAGAGTCTTTAGATAAGATTTTTACCTTACTGGGACCAGGCTCATCCTGGCAGTGATCTTCATCAGTCAAGGCCATCAGCCCTTTGCACTGATGATCTTCAGTTCCATTTATTGAGTCCAGCAATTGCAAGAACTCAGTATCTTCTTCTGTTGCAAATAGTCCAATATAAGCTTCAGCATCAGATTTAGAATCTGAAGATGATGGATCTGTCCAGCTTTTCTCTTTCTTTGCTACAAAGGATTTTTCCTTCTTGTTCTTAAACTGACACTTCTTCTTATCTGCAGATTCCTTTCTTTTGTCCGGACAATCAACTACTACATGTTCAGGTTTGTTGCAGCAATAGCACACAATCTTTGTAGTTGTTGATTTGCTAGGTTTTGACCTGCTCTTATCCTTTCTATATGACTTTCTTTTCTGATAATATTCATCCTTGGACTGAGAGGAGGATGGCTTAGTTCTCCACTGCTTCTTCTTCAAAAATCTCTGAAACTGCCTTGTGAAGACAGCAAAGTGCTCATCAGAATGATTGCCGTCTGAGGTGTGACTATCAGAACTTTCAGAGATCACTTCTGCAGCTTTCTTAGGAGGAGATAGAGACATCCTCCTGTCCTTTCTTGTGACTTCTGCCTTGAAGGCCACTGACTTTTTTATATGGTCAACTTTAGTACTTTTCTCTTCCTCCTTTCTGGCCATGAGTTGCATTTCATAAAAAAAGCAATTTGCCAAATAGTATTGGAGGAGAGATTTCTACTAGTCTGGCCACTTCCCTGATGGCACAGATCTTGGTGTCCCAATCCTTAGTCAAAGATCAAAGAAATTTATCATTCAACTCATATATACTAAAGACCCTTCCATATGACATTAGTTCATTCACAATTCTGAAGAACTTCTTGTAACATTCAGTGATGTTGTCTGATTTGCTTTGTCTGAAGCTCTCATATTCCTGATTAAGCATTGACTTTCTATCTTGCATAACTTCTTCTGATCCCTCCATGTAGATTATCAATGTGTCCCACATCTCCTTGGAGGTTTTACAGTGAATCAGATTTTGGAATGTTGAGTCATCTGTGACACTCACTATAATATTCTGAGCTCTCTTGTTCATAGTAGTCAAGATAATCTCATCCTTAGTCATTTCTAAAAAGTCTTTTGGTGTCCTCTGATTAGTATCAAGAACTGAGACTTTCATTGGAATATAAGGCCCTTCCTTAACAGTTATATATATTCTTGGATCAGATGCTTCCATAAACAATCTGACTGTTTCTTTCCATATTCCAAAAAATTCTTTCCTGCATATGGGCAACTTCATGGAACCAAGTTCCTTATGATTTTCTCCTGAACCCATCTTTTCTAATTTATTCTGCCTCACAGATCTTACTCAGACTGTTAAGTCTATCTTTGAGTAACCTCCCTCTGATACCACTTGAAAGAATTGATTTCAAGATAACCTAAACACCTAGAGGGGGGGTGAATAGGTTCAATTCCTTTTTACTCTAAGGCAGAATTTTAATTCAGTTAATCAAATAGAATCAAACAGATCTACTGCCACCACATCACAAAAATCACAATATCACACACAATCACAGATGGCACACAGGTTTATAGTTGTTCCCCAAATGATGGGTACATCCACTTTCCCCCTTCGCCTATCTAGCATTGTGCTAGATTCGGCCTAACATTTTCCTTCCTCCTCAGATCCACAGATCTTACAGCTCAAAACCCAGTCAAGGTTCCTACAACTCAGAGTGAGTCCACACTCCTACAACTCAGGCAATTAAGCCCTACCTCAGCCTTCACCCAGGCCAATAACTCAGAGAATTAAATCTCCTACCTCAAGCTCACAACCCTACCTCAGCCTTCCTAAGGCCTACAACTCAGAGATGTAAATCTCCTACCTCAGACACTCAGCCCTACCTCAGCCTTTATAAATTAGGCTTACAACTCAGATCAATAATGATCTTACAGAAAAAAGATATAAAATAAGTTTTATCTTTCACCCAAGTTGAGAGAGAATGGGTAGAAAGTTTTCTTGATCAGTTCTTGAAGAATCTGATTACTCAGAAATCAACATGTCTTTGGCTTTCTTCAAAGCTTCTTGAATCTGAACACAATAAGGTTGAATTTCTTGAAGTTGATCTTCAATCAGCTTCATTCTTAAAATCCAGAAATTAATCTGAATTCTTTTTTGCATATTAGTTCAGGATCTGCTCTTAAGAGACTAGCTGATGAAAGTCTCTTTCTTCACTTGAATTGTTGGAGCTCTCTTTCTACAAATTCTTCTGAAGATATTTTGAAATTCTTCACTTAGATCCACTTGAAATCTCTGACTGGATTTTCTTGTGTATGTTGGATATTCTGTTGTAATTGTGTTTTGTGTCCTTTTTTCTCATCGTCTTCAGTTGATAGAAACTGTCTTTATATAGACTTCATCCAAGGTTATCGGCTGATCCAGTTGCTAACCAACTTCTGACAGATCTGATAGTTGTAGTAGACGTGTTGGTTATGGCAGCTGTCAAGTCTCCAGTCACTTCTTGAAACTTTGTCTCTGTCAGCAAAGTGTCGAGTCTGAACTTCACATGTGTCGACACAAGTAGTCTAAGTGTCGACACAATCCTTGGTGGTGTCGACACAGCTCTCATGGTGTCGACACTGCTTCTCGACATAGCATCTATAAGAATATGTCTACACAAGTCCTGTGTGTCGACGCAGTCACTTCTTGTCTTGATACAATTAACTTAGAAGAAATTCTGGTGTGTGTGTGTCGACACAAGTCCTGTGTGTCGACACAGTTGATGTCGACTGAACTTTCTGTGTGTCGACACAAGTCCTGTGTGTCAACACAGTTGATGTCGACTGAACTTTCTGTGTGTCGACACAAGTCCTGTGTGTCGACACAATTTCTTCTGGTGTCGACTCATGGACTTAGAAACTTTTCCTGCATATTCTTAACCTGCACATATAAACTCAAAACAACATCAAATAAACCTTGATGAATATCATTGAGCTAAGTGAGGCTTTTCCAAATCTGGTACACATTTTCCAATTGCAGAGATCAGCAGACACTTGCAAGTTTCTTCACAGGTACTTGCAAGCTACTTTCATATCCCATCTCTGCTTCTAACTCTTTTCTTGCAGAGATCAGCAGACTCTTGCAAGTTTCTTCACAGGTACTTGCAAGCTACTTTCATATCTCGTATTTACTTCTAACTTCTCTTTTGTAGAAACCAGCAAAGACTTGCAAGTTCCATTCAGGACTTAGTAGAAGACACATCTTCTTCGTTTTGTAAAGGCAAACCCAGGTACACACAAGATGTACCTCTTATACATGTCTATATTAACGTTTCCTTTGTAGTAAATAGATAAGCATTAGAACACTCCTAAGGAGAGGCGTCAGGTTCTATCTCTACGTGCCCCCTTCTCTCTCCTTTGGGGTGGATCATGATTTTCGTGGGTCTCCAACTTTTTCGAAGTTCTATTCAGAACTTCAAAAGTGTGGGGATTATGTTAACCCCAAAATCGGCGATCCTTCCCAAGGCAGACAGCTTGCCAGTAGCGACCGGCTCCAGGTTTCTCCTGGTGGTTGCTTCTTAGGTTGGGCGGACAAGTTTCCCTATCCGCTCAGTCCGCACGGCTTGGGCGGTCTCAGCGGTCTGACCGCCCAGGCCGCGAGCCTTGCCTTGGTCGGCAGGGGCCACAGACTGCTTCCACTGTCCGCCTCTGCAAGTCGCGCCCCTTTTTCAGCTTAACTGCAAGCATGTCTCCGTAGGTCCCCCTTTGCCGGACTCGGTTTCCTATCTGCCCAGGTCGGCAACAAGCCATGTCCTTTGCAGGAATTGGCTTCTTTTAGCCCGCACCTGTAGGTCGCTCTTCAAGAAGGTCAGACAGCTCAAACCGCCAAAATAATAGTGGCGACATGCCCGCAGGCCGCCAGCCAGCTACCTCGGCTTCCACCTCGCCAACACGCGCGGCTTGCCTCATCAGTTCGGCAGGTCGCTCAGTCCTTTGCCCCCAACAGCATGGGCAGCCAACTCCTTCAGTCCGCCCACAGAGCACGGACACTCGCTCTCCGGCTATCCGCAAAGATCAGCAGCAATACCCAGTTCCTTGCGAGCTGGACAAACTCGAAGTGCGATCAAGACTTCCAGTCCTCCTTCATTGGTGAACCCCAACAGCTTCAGCAGCCAAGCCCTCCATTCCAACATAAGCGGACTCAACTTAGCAGCAAGCGTGGACTCAACTGACTCCGCGGACTCCCTGTGCAGCAGGGTTAACTTCTCCTCAGCCCGTAGGCTTGGCGTTGCTTGATCAGTAGAGGCGGACTCCGCAGATTCTCCACGTAGCTGCCAGGCAGCAGAGCATCCTCAAGGCAGTCCTAGACCGCGCAGCCTCCTGCGGACTCTGCGGACTCAGCGGGCACTCCTTAGCTCGTGCCCTTAGCGCGTACCAGTTCAGCAGCGACGGACTCTGCGGATTCCCCTTGCAGTCCGCCACTTAGCCTCCATCATCCGCCACCCCTGTAGTAGGCAGACAATCAGCCCAGCTGTGGCGGACTCCGCGGACTCTCTTCACAGTCCGCCACTTAGTCTCCCACTTCGCCATCAACAGCACAAGATCCAGAAGCCCCAGTCCGCGCGGCCTGTTGCGGACTCGGCGGACTCTGTCTTCTTCTTGTTTAAGTTACGGTCTCACCGGGGGTAACATCACCACAAGGCATTACCTCCTCGGGCCTATAAATAGACCCCCATGCCTCTCCTTTGAGGGTGGTCAGAAACTCATCATCTCCAAGGTGCTCACGCTCGAAGACAGCCCACAGCAAGCTCGAGTGATCACCTCCTGAGAACTCTGTTTCCCAGTCCGCCTTCTTTCTTTCTGTAACCGTGTGCGGCCTACCGGCTTCAGTTGTCAGACCGCACGGCCTCTGTTTCTTCCCTTAGTCACGCGGCCTGCCGACCTGACTCTTCAGTCTACACGGTCTCTTCTGGCACTTCTTCTTTAGCCGCGAGCTTCCTCTATGTACCCCTTTATTGCTTTCTTGTAAAGGTGTATTGCCAAGCTGTAACTCCCACTATTAATCAAAGGAAAGCCCGTCGTAAGAGTGGCATTTAAGTCGCGGTGGACGAAGTTTGCTATTGTCGCTGCTAGCGTCCCTCTCTCTTCTTCTTCTTAGCTCAGCTCAGCTCCCTCTCGGCATTTAAACTGCAAGCACAACCGACTAAGTACCCGTTTGCTCGACAGCTCCTGATCAACCTCCTCTCTTGCTCATCAGCCTTCTCGGCTGCTCTCAACAACCCTATCCTCTATTCCTGCAACCCCTTTGACAAGCACTTGCTCCACTCTCGAGTATCAGAAGCTTCCTCTTTCCCTGCAACCTTCATCCTCTTCCTCTCCTATCCCGTGAGATCGAACACTCCTCCATTTTTACTAGGCGGTGTCGTTTTCGCGCATCAACAGCTACGTTCTTCTTCAGTTTGGAAGGTGATCGCTTATGGCTCACGCCAGTTGAAAGTGCATGAGCGAAACTATCCCGTCCACGACATGGAGTTGGAGGCGGTGATTTTTGCACTTAAACTGTGGCGTCATTATTTATATGGCGTGAAAGTGGATATATTCACGGACCCTAAGAGCCTAAAATATCTATTGTATCACAAGGATTTCAACATGCGACAACGTAGGCAGATGGAGTTCCTTGGGGACTACACCTTCCTGCTTCATTATAGTCCAGGGAAGGGAAACGTCGTCGAAGATGCCTTGAGTCGTAGGACTACGGTAAGGGCAACTTGGTTGCAGATACATGATGAGAGTCTGATCTAGGAGTTAGAAACAATAGAGATTTCTTTTGTTGACAAGAATTCCACAGCAAATTCATGCTTGAACTGGACGGAGGTACAATATGACCTTGCGGACAGGGTTCGGCTAGCAACATAACTTGATGAAAGTTAGCAATGCTATATAGTGGATAGATCAAATGGCCAATTCTCCTGGGATAATGACCTTTTGCGAAAAGATGGTTGTTTGTGCATCCCGAATATGGTTAAGCTAATAGATGAATTGATGTATGAAGCTCACTTCACGAAGTATTCAATTTACCCACGAAGCACAAAGATGTATAAAGACATAAAAAGCTGTTTTGGTGGTTGGGTTTGAAGAAAGACATAGCACATTACGTGGGTAAATGTTAGACTTGTGCCGTAGTGAAAGCTGAATGCCAGAAGCCTGGAGGTTTCCAGAAGTTGCTACCTATTTCGGAATGGAAGTTTGATGATATTTCGATTGATTTCGTGAATGGTTTGCTGAGATCTCAACGCGGTAATGATTCGGTTTGGGTGATCGTAGACCGGTTGACTAAAGTGGCTCACTTCATTCTGAATAAGATGGACGATTCAATGGAAGTCCTGGATAAGCTTTATGTTGAGCAAATAGTACGGTTAAACGTTGTTCCCCGTAGCATCGTAAGTGTTCGAGACGGGCGCTTTACTTCGAACTATTAGAGGCTAGTCCATCAGTTGTTAGGGACAAAATTAACATTCAGTACGACCTTTCATCCACAAATGGATGTTCAAATTGAGAGGACCAACAGAACGATGGAGGACATGCTCCGAATGTGCTCCTTGGATTTTGGGTAGAGATATGAAGATCATCTTTATATGGTAGAGTTCGCTTATAATAATAGCTATCAAGCTAGTCTAAATATGGCACCTTTTGAAGTTTTGTATGGAAGGAAGTGTCGTACACTGTTAGCTTGGGCGGAAACAAGAAAATCAAAGTTGTACAAGCGTAAGGAAGTCGAAGAGGCTAATTCGACAATACGCTCTATTCGGGAGAGGCTATTGATAGCCCAAGACCGGCAGGCAAAGTATTATAACGCCACGCACCGAAACATAGAGTTTCCAGTCGGCGAATGGGTATACTTGAAAATCAAACCTTTCAAGGGTGTGTCTAGGATTCGGCGCTTGAAAATGTTACTTCTGGGGTATCTTGGTCCGTTCGAAGTAGTGGAGCGAGTTGGAGAAGCTGCCTATTGGCTAGCACTTTCGGCAAAATTGAGTGGATTGCATAATGTGTTTCATATATCAGTGCTTCAAAAAGCGGTGAAGGATCCAGCTCAAGTGATTGCAAATGATCGCGTACCGCTCGAATCCGGGCTAACAACGAAGGTTAGGCCCATTCGGTTCTAGGATAAAGCGGTTCAGCAACTGCGAAACAAGATAATTGGGATGGTCATGGTTCGGTGGGACAATTGTGGCCACGAAGAGCTAACATGGGAGCGGGAGCAGACCATGCGTGCTGAATTTCAGGAGTTGTTTAGCTAAAATGTTGTAACATTTATTTTGGTAAAGCAAATATATGTAGTAATATATTTGTGACTAATTTTTGCACACTGTACTAAATTACGGAATGAAATTTCTGTAAGGAGGGGAGGTTTGTAACTCCCCAAAATGGAATATGGGGCACCATGCTTAATCGTCGAGCAGAGCTCCACGGAAATCGTCGAGCAGAGCTCGACGAAAGCGTCGAGTAGAGCTCGACGAAAAGCATCGAGCTGAGCTCGACGAATTGTCGTGCAGAGCTCAATGAAAAGAGTGTTGTCTAGTGTTATGGCCAGCTCGACGAACTCAGACTCCGTTCGACAAATTCTCTCCTGTTCGACGATTTGCGTTCGACGAATGTGGTACCGTTCGACGAAATGTCGAAATCAGTTGTCATCGAAGTGGCTACTCTTGTCAGGTGGATGGTGTGCGGCCACTGAGCGGTGATTGACTTTTCATCTAAAACTCGAGCCGTTGTTGTGTTTTGATGAGAAGAGATCGTGTGGCTGGGGTAAAACTCGAGCCTTATTGTTAGAGGAATGAGTTTCAGGAAATCATTCTTTCCTTTATCTCTCTCTCTTCCTTACTTCCCGAGTTCTGGAGCAGAGAACGTTTGGCTGGTGCTAGGGTTTGAGTGGACTTGTTGAGTTGCTGGAGGAGATCTTGGAGATGGAATCAAGAGCCGAAGCTAGAATCGCGAAGAGAAAAGTGAGATGATCATTTCCATCCGCGTAGAAAAACTTTGTCATGGCTCCGAAGAAAACTCCAAGGGTAACGATCTTCCTCCTTGGACATATGAAGTCCTTAATTTGGCATATACATGGATTTCCCCACCAAAAGGTCGAATGTTGAGGGATTTCTGTTGGGTTGATTTGTGAAATCCCCAAGAAGTCTTGCATATAGATCCGAAAATATGCAGTATGGAATAGGCATACTGTGTGAAGCCCATCCGGACAGGTTGGTCTGGATTGGTGATGTTTTATTTTGTGCAGCGGAGAAGACTCCGCGTATAAACGTATATTTTGTGGAGTCGGTGGGTTGTGCCTGTGAAGTGGAGTAGCAGGAAGTACTGGAGTGGAATTCCAGGAAAATACCCTCAAAGTGCATGTGTTGTATTCTATGAAAGTCTAGTGTTTCTAGAACTGCAGGTGGTTGTAGTGTTTTTTGGATAGTTGGTCCAGATATGGTTTGGGTAGGGTACAGAAAGAGAGTTCTGTCACGAACGTCGGGTGATAGTGGTTGTCACTGGTGATTGCTCCTAACTGACCTGTGATTGTGAAGCCGGTCCTTCAGGGACGTTGTGGTTATTGTGAGCTATGCACTCTTAAATGCATGTGAGCCGAATGGACAAGGGGATGCCGACCCGCGTCAGTCTAGACATTGAACTGGCGATTTGAGCATTGGGCAAGGGCTGAACTGTATCCTGAGATGGTTGTCTAACTTGAGTACCTAAGTGAATGACTTTGTTAGGATCACATCATGTGTGTCTTGGGCTATTCGCCATCAAGGCTAAAGTCCCCGGCCGTGGGCCGTGGAGCATGAATGCTCAAGTTTTACCGTTGGGTTTAAGACCTGAGAATGGTGGTGGGACAATGGTTTTCCCGTTCACCGATAATGTGCTCTGAGTTCACGGAGCGTCGGGCCATGTGGTCGACATTTGTGATATATTGATGGTGCATGAGTGCACATCTTGTGATATATCTGCTTGTAAAATGCTATGCCTACAGGGAAAGAATATCGCTGCCCCGGGATAGGGGCTGGATCGTTATAAATTGGTCAGCAGAATGCTGACCGTTGCTTTGTTTGCCACTGTTGCGGTGGATTGTCCCTATGCAGGTGCTGGAGAGTCGAGCGGAAAATAGTGGACTGAAACCCTTGTTGTTGCTGCTACTATGCTGGCCCTCGAAGGCCAATTAAAGAAATGTTTTGTTATTTTCATGTGTGGCCGTCCTGCGTGGCGATGTATGTAATCCATACTTGTGAAGAAAACCTGTAAGGCCTTAAGGCCAAACATTTTTGTGTATTTGTAGACATTCCTTTGAGATATATAAATGTGATTGCTTATGTATATAGTGGACATTTATGGTTACTGAGTTCAATGTTAACCCCTAATGCTTCCGCTAGAATGCTCTGAGTAAGGATGTGTGTACTAGTTTTTGATATTAACCTGTAAACCCTCCGTCTTTTTATGGTATATAGTGTGGGGCACCGGCCGGACCTTCTATTATATGTCATGTAACGGAGGAAGATGTTACACACATGACCGAGGACATGTCTATACTATTACATGAAATGGCAGTAATAAGGAACTACAGGAATTAAATCTGGCATGGTCAAAGTGGTCACGCCCCTAGTTCACGCCCATGACCTAGGGTGTGTAAGCTTGAAACTGGCTGGATCTGAAACTTGCTTCTTAATGTGCAGTATGCCTAGATGTGATGTAATACCACCATCCGTCACATGGCATATAGCAGAAGGTCCAGCTGGAACCCGACGCTATATACCACAGACAGTCGGAAGGGTTACATAAGAATATTCAAACTATCCAATTAAGAATACTTGTCCTACCCAGAGCATTCTAGCGGAAGCTTTTAAAATTGAAAGAACCCAAAACTTAAATCCAATAAACGTGAATGTCCACAACCACACTACTGGAATGAAACCCAAAATACACTGAAAGGGTACATGACCTTATGGCCTTACAATAGTTCACTTAATAAATAGTGTTTTCCATACGTCGGCTCGCAGGTCGGCCACACATGACAATAGTAAGGTACAACTATTCTTTAGGGCCTTCTAGGGCCAGCACAGCAACATGGGCTCCAACACGCTATTTGGTACTCGGCTCCGCAGCACCTGCAAGCATATTCCACTGCACGGAGGCAAACAAAGCAACGGTCAGACAAAAGCCGACCAAATTATAATGACCCCGCCCCTAGGTCGGGAAGGCGGTGCTCCTTCCCTGCAATTCATTAGCCCAGCTAAACAATAAAGTGCAACTATATATTTCGCCACAGGTATAGGCTCGCACGGCCAAACACCCCGTGCACTCAGGGCACATTAACGGTGAATCCTGACACTTCAGAGTCTTCACCACCACCCCCAGGATGGCAACAACATGAGCATTTTAGCCTTTCTGACCCTGACTAGTCTAAGGCTCCCGACTATGCCAACGTCCAGTCCCCTTTTTGGGTCTCTCGCACCGAACCACATAACCCAGGTCCAATTCCACTTGCCCGTTGCTCAACCGCGTAGTTCACATTAAGACGTACGCACGAGCCAAGCTTCTCTCGGATCCCAACATTTTCCAAACAATCACATAACCTAGTTATGTTCAAGGCCAGTTTCCAGACTTCTAAGTTAGCAGGACAATGATTCCGCTCAGTTTTCCGGGTGCACCTTGGAGCTAACCTTCAAGGATCCCTGCTGCAATCTACCGCGTAGAAACCCGAAAACCCAAAGCATGGAGTCTTCTCCGGCAAAACATATCAAATGCAACATCACCGATCCAGACAATACACGTCCGGGTAGGCTTCACACACAATGCCTATGTCCGTACTTACGATTCCGGACTCTATATGCAACACAAGGGGGACTATTCACATCAACCCCAAGAAACACCACGCACTCACCGCACACTCGAGGGAGCTGGATTTCCTATGCAGAAAGGAAGAGCTACACATGCTCAAGTAGAGAATCGTTACCCTTGTAGTCCGCTTTGGTGCCATGGAAAAACTACACGGATGGAAGTCTTCGCAACGACCCTTCCTCCATGGATCCGCTCTCAGATCTCAAAACGGTGCTCCGATGCTTCGCCGGCGGCCGGAATCCCTTCCTTCTTCCTCCTCTTTCCAACTCCTTGAGAGAGAGAATGGTTGGAGAGAAATGAAGGATTAACTACCCTATTCCCGGCCTTGACAGAGCAGGAAACCATCTGGTCGTTGGATCTTATTTAAAGAAAACGAACGGCTCAGATCTGCAAAAAATTCCCCAGACCTGGGCCGAACACGGCTTGGCACACGGCCGTGTCCCCGGCCGTGTGCCTCGTTCCAGGCACGATCGTCGAATGACGAAAAGACACACGGGCAAAGACACGCCTGTGTCTCACCTGACACGCCACTGTTGGGTCTCTCGACAAGCCCGTGACCTGGGGCGTGTCACGCATAACCGCCACGCCAACCGACACGACCCAACTTAACACGGGTACTGACACGGGTAGGCACACGCCCGTGTCAAATGACACGCCCATGTCATGCAGCCGTGTCCTTCTCGGGATGAAATCGGTCAAAACAACAGCCAGACACGGCCTTGTATTTGGCCGCGACCGACTCAAATACAATTTTCGGGGCGTTACAAATCTCCCCCACTTAAGGAATTCCGTCCCGAAATTAAATAAAAGGTACACAAAATTAAATGTTACCTGAATGGAATAACTCGGGGTATTCTTCCAACATAACTTGCTCTCGCTCCCAAGAAAGCTTCTCCCGTCCGAAGTTATCCCAATGAACTTTAACCATTCGGACATCCTTGTTGCGGAGTCGCTTGACTGCAACATCTTCAATATGTACTGGCTTGACCCTTGTTGTCAACTCATAATCAACCGGTACTTGATTGTCCACAATGATCTGCGAAGGCTCTAGCACTGCCTTACACAACACCGACACGTGGAACACATCATGTAGCCCACTCAACTCCACCGACAGCTTCAATCTAAACGCCTCCTCGCCAACACGCTCCAGGATTTCAAATGGTCCAAGGTATCTCGGACTCAGCTTCTTCAAGCGTCGAACCCGCGATACACCCTTGAACGACTTGATTTTTAGATACACCATGTTGCCAACACTGAACTCCATGTTCCTATGCTTGGCGTTATAGTACTTTGACTGTCTATCCTGAGCGATCTTCAACCTTTCCTGAATTGTACGCACCATTGAAGTGGCGTCTTCCACCGCTTGACGTTTATACAACTTTGATTCGCCTGCCTCCAACCAAGACAACGGCGTACGACACTTCCTCCCATACAAGGCTTCGAAAGGCGCCATACCAATGCTCGCCTGAAAGCTGTTGTTATATGCAAACTCCAACATATACAGGTGATCCTCCCAATGCTTTCCCAAATCTAGGACGCACATGCGAAGCATGTCCTCCATAGTCCTGTCAACCCTCTCGGTCTGACCATCCGTCTGTGGATGAAAGGCTGTGCTGAAACTCAGCTTAGTTCCCAACATACTATGCACCAACCTCCAATCCTTCTATAACAGCCCAATTTTTCTCAGCAAGGAAATTTTAGGGTGACACGGCCTGGGACATGGGGGTGTCCCAGGGCGTGTCAAGCTGGTGCGATGATTTGGCCGCGAGGTCGACGAAATTTGGGGTCAACGGTCGTCGAACATAAGACACGGCCTGAGACACGGGCGTGTCTCAGGGTGTGTCGAGGCCGTGTCGACGATCGGCCTGGGTGTCGACGTTTTTTCGCTCGACGAGAGGAGGCACACGACCAAGGACACGGGCGTGTCCCCGGCCGTGTCGTGTGCTCGATGACTTTTGCTCGACGATCGTCGAGTGTCGAGATGTGGTCGTCGAGTGTCCTGTAAGTTGCACACGGCCTGTGATACGGGCGTGTCACAGGGCGTGTCAATTCGGGTCGACGAACTCAGCGCGACGAATTTTTGCGCTAGGGCGTGTCGACGTGCCGTGTATGGGCACACGGCCGGGGACACGGGCGTGTCACAGGCCATGTGAAGTCTCGGTTTGTTTGGGATTATTTTCGCCAATGAGCACGGCCACAGACACGGGCATGTCTGGAGGCGTGTTGGGTGACACGGCCCATGACACGGGCGTGTCCCATGGGCATGTCACTTGTTTGGATAAGTCGGTTGACCACCGCTTGTAACGCCCCCACCTGTCACATGACATATAACAGTGGGTCCGGCCGGGGCCCCACGCCATATAGCACAGACAAGCGAAGGAATCACGTGTGGAAATCAAAATCTATGCGTGTCCTTAACTCATTTCATTCTAGCGCAGCATTTTTCTTGTTAGCATGAACTCAAACCAGAATGTCCACCACTATATAAACACCACATTTATATATACAACACCAGGAATGTATACAACTCACACACCCTGGCCTTATGGCCTTACAAGTTTCTCTTTACATAACAACCATTTCGTACATCGGCGCGCAGGCCGGCCACACATGAAATCCAACCACGATTCTTCACATAGCCTTCAAGGACTAAGAACACCAGGCTAGCCAATCCACGTAATTTTTCCAAACCGCAGCACCTGCAAGTCATCATCCAAGCCAACACAGAAAACAAAGTAACGGTCAGCTTTGCTGACCCATTATAACGACCCTACCCCCTACCCGGGGCAGTGGTTCCTTCCCTGTATACAGTGCTTCCTTTTTCATCAAGCATCAGCAAACATCACCAAATCATATCATAGGATCATTCTATTTAGGCCACTATCTAACAAACACACCACATCACAAACGCTGGAGTCCACCAACGCTCCGTGCACTTAGGGCACCTTCTTGGCGTACCGGAATCCACCGTCGTACACCGCTGTCTCTCGAGGTTTTAACTTGTTGGTTGACCGGCCCTAGTCCACCAGCTCGCAGGCTGGCGACATCCCGCCCAAGCCACTCAGAGGTCCATCCTCACAGCATCACAAACAGAGCAGACCGACCCACACTCCGTGGTGTAGCAAGCCGGGTTTATCTAAGCTCCCCAGGCAATGTCTACCCATCGGTCCCCCTCCTAATCCGATCGACCCACACCATGTGGTGCAACAACCCGGGTTTAACTCGGCTCCCCTAGCATTGCCGCCCATCGATACCTTCCTTAACTAGATCAACCCACCCTAGTGGTGTAACAGGCCGGGTTTATCACGCGCTCCCCAGGCGTGCTACCAATTGATCATCTCATAACCAGGAGCTTCACCAAAGCCTCCTCACAATCATCACATCCATACATGCAGCACAACAGAAATCCGTTTTGCACATCATCAAAGTCACGGAGTCTTCTCCGGTTTACCCATAAACATCACCAATCCAGACTACCGGTCTAGATGGGCTTCACACAGCATGCCTACACCGTACTCTATATTTCCGGCTCTAAATGCATACTCAACAAAGGAATCACTTCCGCGATCCACCTCTTGGTGGAGGATTCCAAGCACATGTCTAGAGAAAGGACTTCGATGTCCAAGAAGGAGATCGTTACCCTTGAAGATCGCTTCGGCGCCATGAAGTAGCCGGATGGAAATCACCGCTTCGGCTCTGGCTTCACGAATCCGCTCTCGGATCTTCGTTCCGCACTCCGCAGCTCCTACAGCAGCTGGAAGACTCCTCCCTTCTCTCTCCCTTAGGCCTCTCTTCTTTTTCTCTCTTGGAATGAAAGTGAAGAAGAAGAAGAAGATAAGAGGATTTATCTTCTAATTCTCGGCCTCCTAGACACCTGGACAAAGCCCAGCCCTTGGATCCAGGAAGAGGGAAACAAACGGCTCAGATCTGGCCAGAAAAACCCTGAACACGGCCTGACATGCCCTGTGACACGCCCGTGTCACAGGCCGTGTCCCCCTAAGCGGCAGACAACCGACTCAATCCAACCAGTACACGCCCGTGTGACACGCCCGTGTCACGGCCGTGTACCCGACATGCCCTCAGACACGCTCGTGTCTGAGGCCGTGTACCTCAACAGAAATAATCCCAAATCAACCCGAGACTTCACACGGCCTGGCACACGGCTTGGCACACGCCCGTGTTCATGGCCGTGTGCACCAGGACACGCCCGTGTCCCACAAACACGCCCTAACCCGAGACGTCGAGCTGAATTCGACGCCCACTGACACGCCCTGTGACACGCCCGTGTCACAGGCCGTGTCCTCACTGGAACTCGATACTCGACGATCGTCGACTAATAGTCGTCGAGCATGTGACACGGCATCCGACACGGCCGTGTCCTGGGCCGTGTGCCCCCCTCTCGACGATGTCGAGCGAAAATCGTCGACACCAAGTCCAATCGTCGAGACAACCTCGACACGCCCTGCGACACGCCCGTGTCGCAGGCCGTGTCAACTGACACGCCCTGGGACACGCCCGTGTCCCAGGCCGTGTCACCCATGCCTGAACCCGAATTTGCTCAAAATGATCCTCTTGACTTCGGGGTGTTACAATCCTCCCCCCCTTCAAATAATTTCGTCCTCGAAATTTGACTCCACACAGCCAAATAGTCACAACATTCTCAAAGCTTACACCGCAAGCCTCCGCACACACTAACAAACAGACAACACAACAAACATCCCTAGCTTCCACTTGTGCACATCAACCACATAAGACCTCAAACAAAACGACAGAATTGATTGATTTCGGCACAATCACAAGTATCAACATCATGTATATACACCAAGATGGCTGATTCATCAAGTTCCAATTCGCGATTCAGTCTTACGTGAAGCACATCCGCTATGATTCATCACATCTGCTAGCAAAACATAATGTACAACACAACTTTCATAACATCGATATGATTCACATCACAGTCACTTCCGCTCAGCCTCCCGAGTTTGAAATTCACGATTTAATGATAAATGAAACGCTCGAGGCTGAATTTCACCAACTGAGCTTTGCGGCTCTTGCACTTCCATCGCATGCAATCTAGGTTGCGTCCGGGGTGCAGATGATTCGGCCACTGCTTTCCCTTTTTCTTCATATGACGCACCTGTCTTTTTCTCACTCCCTGGAGGGGCATTCCAACAGAATTTTGCGATGTGTCCTTGCTGCCCACATTTATAACATATACGTGTATCCACACGTCCTGGCCCATACGTCGGGGGCGACGAAACAGTCAACGGCGCTGATTCCACCGGCCTAAATCTTTTCTTCTCTTGTCGTCGAAACTCCGATTCTTTCAACTCAGACTTTTCCTTTGCCAGTCGCTTATTCTCTCGTACTCGTTTCATATCTTTCTCCAAGGCACGAGCTGTATCGACCAACGCCTGAAAGCCTTGGCTCACGGAACTCGAAAGTGCCAACCTCAATTCATCCCGCAATCCTCCATAAAACCGATTTGTCTTTCGCGCTTCCTCCGCAAAGGTTGATCCCGCATATCTCCCCAATCTTGTAAACTCATGCAGGTAGGTATCAATATCTCGCTCACCCTGCACCAAGCGGAGAAACTCATTTTCCATCGCAATCCTCTGCGACACTGGCACATACTTGGCTAAAAATATTTGGGAGAATTCCTCCATTGAAATCTCTGTTAAACCTCGACCTGCCAAGTGGTGCACTTCAATCTCATCCCACCATAATCTCGCATCTCCTTCCAACAGAAAAGTGGCCAACATCACTTTCTGTTCTTCGACCGTCCTGATTGCGGTTAGGATCCTTTTTACTCTTGCCAACAAATCTTCTGTCTGCGTTGGTGAAAGCGCTCCACCAAACGTAGGTGGGTGAAAGTGCATAAAACGTGACAATGCGTCGTCACTTACTTGCCCTTCCACCACCTCGGCAGCATGCTCTTGCCTTCCACCAGGTCTTGCCTGTCCAGTTGGTTGTGCTTGTAACACGGCAAGCACTGTCTTCGCGACCACCCGTATGGCCTCTGCCGAGGGAGGCATCGGCGCTTCCACGTGTGCAGCACTTTCATCCGACCGCTGGGGCTCAGACGGCCCAGCTCCATCCCTCGCCACCTAGCAATGTACAGAACACCATTAAATCCTTCCAATTCATAACGGTACTGGTACATTGACTACACACGCACGCACATCATGTGCATGACATACATTCCTAGTGGACATTCATGAGTTCAATTATGTTCTCTCCTCCCAAACAATCTCAACCTGGCTCGGATACCACTTTGTAACGCCCCCACCTGTCACATGACATATAACAGTGGGTCCGGCCGGGGCCCCACGCCATATAGCACAGACAAGCGAAGGAATCACGTGTGGAAATCAAAATCTATGCGTGTCCTTAACTCATTTCATTCTAGCGCAGCATTTTTCTTGTTAGCATGAACTCAAACCAGAATCTCCACCACTATATAAACACCACATTTATATATACAACACCAGGAATATATACAACTCACACACCCTGGCCTTATGGCCTTACAAGTTTCTCTTTACATAACAACCATTTCGTACATCGGCGCGCAGGCCGGCCACACATGAAATCCAACCACGATTCTTCACATAGCCTTCAAGGACTAAGAACACCAGGCTAGCCAATCCACGTAATTTTTCCAAACCGCAGCACCTGCAAGTCATCATCCAAGCCAACACAGAAAACAAAGTAACGGTCAGCTTTGCTGACCCATTATAACGACCCTACCCCCTACCCGGGGCAGTGGTTCCTTCCCTGTATACAGTGCTTCCTTTTTCATCAAGCATCAGCAAACATCACCAAATCATATCATAGGATCATTCTATTTAGGCCACTATCTAACACACACACCACATCACAAACGATGGAGTTCACCAACACTCCGTGCACTTAGGGCACCTTCTTGGCGTACCGGAATCCACCGTCGTACACCGCTGTCTCTCGAGGTTTTAACATGTTGGTTGACCGGCCCTAGTCCACCAGCTCGCAGGCTGGCGACATCCCGCCCAAGCCACTCAGAGGTCCATCCTCACAGCATCACAAACAGAGCAGACCGACCCACACTCCGTGGTGTAGCAAGCCGGGTTTATCTAAGCTCCCCAGGCAATGTCTACCCATCGGTCCCCTCCTAATCCGATCGACCCACACCATGTGGTGCATCAACCCGGGTTTAACTCGGCTCCCCTAGCATTGCCGCCCTTCGATCCCTTCCTTAACTAGATCAACCCACCCTAGTGGTGTAACAGGTCGGGTTTATCACGCGCTCCCCAGGCGTGCTACCAATTGATCATCTCATAACCAGGAGCTTCACCAAAGCCTCCTCACAATCATCACATCCATACATGCAGCACAACAGAAATCCGT
The DNA here is from genome assembly GCA_039583875.1 of Platanthera guangdongensis. Taxonomy (NCBI): domain Eukaryota; kingdom Viridiplantae; phylum Streptophyta; class Magnoliopsida; order Asparagales; family Orchidaceae; genus Platanthera; species Platanthera guangdongensis. The sequence continues at coordinate 133,282,747 of CM077166.1, forward strand.
TTTGCACATCATCAAAGTCACGGAGTCTTCTCCGGTTTACCCATAAACATCACCAATCCAGACTACCGGTCCAGATGGGCTTCACACAGCATGCCTACACCGTACTCTATATTTCCGGCTCTAAATGCAGACTCAACAAAGGAATCACTTCCGCGATCCACCTCTTGGTGGAGGATTCCAAGCACATGTCTAGAGAAAGGACTTCGATGTCCAAGAAGGAGATCGTTACCCTTGAAGATCACTTCGGCGCCATGAAGTAGCCGGATGGAAATCACCGCTTCGGCTCTGGCTTCACGAATCCGCTCTCGGATCTTCGTTCCGCACTCCGCAGCTCCTACAGCAGCTGGAAGACTCCTCCCTTCTCTCTCCCTTAGGCCTCTCTTCTTTTTCTCTCTTGGAATGAAAGTGAAGAAGAAGAAGAAGATAAGAGGATTTATCTTCTAATTCTCGGCCTCCTAGACACCTGGACAAAGCCCAGCCCTTGGATCCAGGAAGAGGGAAACAAATGGCTCAGATCTGGCCAGAAAAACCCTGAACACGGCCTGACACGCCCTGTGACACGCCCGTGTCACAGGCCGTGCCCCCCTAAGCGGCAGACAACCGACTCAATCCAACCAGTACACGCCCGTGTGACACGCCCGTGTCACGGCCGTGTACCCGACACGCCCTCAGACACGCCCGTGTCTGAGGCCGTGTACCTCAACAGAAATAATCCCAAATAAACCCGAGACTTCACACGGCCTGGCACACGGCTTGGCACACGCCCGTGTTCATGGCCGTGTGCACCAGGACACGCCCGTGTCCCACAAACACGCCCTAACCCGAGACATCGAGCTGAATTCGACGCCCACTGACACGCCCTGTGACACGCCCGTGTCACAGGCCGTGTCCTCACTGGAACTCGATACTCGACGATCGTCGACTAACACTCGTCGAGCATGTGACACGGCATCCGACACGGCCGTGTCCTGGGCCGTGTGCCCCCCTCTCGACGATGTCGAGCGAAAATCGTCGATACCAAGTCCAATCGTCGAGACAACCTCGACACGCCATGCGATACGCCCGTGTCGCAGGCCGTGTCAACTGACATGCCCTGGGACACGCCCGTGTCCCAGGCCGTGTCACCCATGCCTGAACTCGAATTTGCTCAAAATGATCCTCTTGACTTCGGAGTGTTACACCGCTTTAGGCACACGGCCTGGGACACGGGCGTGTCACAGGCCGTGTCAGGTCAAATTCAGCTTTTCTAGCATTTTTGTGACCGTCCGTTCCTTCTGCTGGGATCCAAAGGCTGAGCTTCTTTCCTCTTTTCCTAAAGGCCGAAAACTGAGAACTTATTCTCATTTGGCTTAGCCTTCATATTTTTACAAGTTAAAGAAAGAAAGGGAGAGGAAGAAGAGGAAGAAGAGGAAGGGCTGCTGCTGGTGGTGATGTAGTTTACCGACGAGAGATCCGAAGCCGGCGTTGCGGCGGAAAAGCTCTTGTGATTCGTGCAAGCTAGCTTTGAGTTCATGGCACTGACGTAGTCATCAAGGGTAACGACTTTTCTTCCTAGCCATGTGAAGGCTTCCTTTTGACATACATTTGGGATTCCCCCACCAAGAGCTGGCTGATTTTGGGAGTCTTTTGGGTGATTCATGAAATCCCCTTGTTGGCATATAGATCCGGAATTGGAGTACGGAATAGGTATGCTGTGTGAAGCCCATCTGGACAGATTGGTCAGGATTAGTGATGTTGCATACGAACCAGAGAAGACTCCGTGATAAACGTGTAGTATAAGGCGTAAACGGGTTATGCCTGCGAAAAGGAGTAGCAGGAAGTACTGGAGTGGTAGCGCAGGAAAATATCTGTGTTATGTTTTTGGGTCCAACCTGTGAATGAGGCACAGGAAGTACTGGTGTGACCAGGAAAGGCCCTTTGTGATGCTTGATGTCGTAGGGTGTCCACCTATGAAGCGAGTAACAGGAAGTACTGGCATGGTAGCCAGGAAAGACCCCTGACATTTGTGCTTTTGCGGTGTCCACCTGTAAAAAGAGTAACAGGAAGTACTGGGATGCCCAGGAAAGAACCGCTGTTGTGATAAGAAAATGGGTGTAGAGAAATACCCATTCTATGTGCGAAGAACAGGATTGGTGAGACCGTCCCGCGCCTTTAATATAGCCATGAGTACGCTGTACTCAGAGAAGGCAAGGCGATTTGAGCAACGGGGGGTGGAGGATCCGACCTGGGCTATGTCCGTCCGACGTGAGACCAAAAGGTGCGGTCTGTTGGAGCGCATAGCAAGAGTCTTAGGCCTGCGCGCCATGACACAATGGGGGGCTACGGGCCATCCCGGTGTAGTAAGACTATAAAACTACAGCTGCATGCCATGGTGTAAATGCTCAAGAGATTTAACGTTGGGTTATGACCCTGATACGGTGGTGGGCAAGAGCTTTGCCAGAACACCAAGTATGTGCCCTGAGTGCACGGACCGTTGGGTCGGGTGGCGAACGGTTGTGATGGCATGTGTGCCTAAAAGCACATTAGATGATATATATTGCCATATTTGTGATATGATATGCCTGCAGGGAAGAATACCGCTGCCCCGAGAAAAGGGGTAGGGTCGTTATAATTTGGTCAGCTGAACGCTGACCGTTGCTTTTGTTTGCCACCGCTGGGTGGACTGTCCCTATACAGGTGCTGGAGAGCCAAGCGGGATGCATAAAAGCTGATGTTCCTGCTGCTGTTGCTGCTACTACTGCTAGCCCTCGAAGGCTTTTGATGTTGAATGCTTGTTATATTTTCTTTTATTGTGGTCGGCCTGCGCGCCAATCTGTTTAGGCCACTGTTTGAAAGCCTTGTAAGGCCATAAGGCCATCTTTTGTACTCTTGTAAGACATTCCTATGGATGATATATACAACGTGGGTTGTGTTATTTGTTGGACATTCACTGGTGGAGTTCAAGTTGTAGTCTAGGCTTCCGCTAGAATGCTTTGTGCTAGGTGTGATGCGCTACTCTGGTATCATCCTGTACCTTCACCGCCTATTTTGTGATATATACCGTGGGGCCCCGGCCGGACCTTCTAGAATATACAATATGAACGGATGGGGTTGTTACATTTTTGGTATCGGTTGTTTTGGTATCTCCCTCTCGAAGACGTGGTCGACTTCTTTTGTGGGGTGGCGAGCACGTGTTTGTGCAAACCAAAGTCTATGCATGAACTCCTGAATGTCCATGATAGGAATGCAAATTGGTGTGTTTGCAGAACCTATGTGTTCCTATTTTGTGTTGATTGCTTGGGTACGACCGCTAATGTGGGTGTCTTGTCCACCTTTAGGTGACACGAAGTGGAGCTGGGCCGTCTGAGCCCCAGCGTTCTGATGAAAGTACGGCACCAGCCGCGGTGCCTACACCTCCACCGTCTGCGGAACATGTGAGCTTAGTTGCGGAGGCTTTATTTGCCATGATCCAAGGCCAGCCACTTAGGCAGGAACAAGCAGCTGTGAGGCCAGAACAGGTGGCGGCAAGGCCTGAACCTGTAGTGGATGTGGCTCCTCGAGCGGCTGAGAAGCAGCTAACGCGGTTTATGAGTTTCCATCCTCCTACGTTCTCGGGAGCGGGAACTCCGATGCAGGCTGAGGATTGGCTATCGCGCGTTAAGAGAGTGATGACGGCGATTGGAACGGTGGAGCATCCGAAAGTTACCTTAGTTACATTCTTGCTTGAAGGAGAAGCTCGATTGTGGTGGGATGAGATGGAGTTGCATCACTTGGCGGGTCGTCCTTTAACCCAAGTATCGATGGAATAATTCTCCCGACTCTTCCTATTGAAGCACCTTCCTGCGGCTCAGCGGATAGCCATGGAAAGTAAATTCCAAAGGCTGACCCAAGGGGATGGCAGTGTTGACGCATACCTGCATGAATTTACTCGCTTGGGGTGGTATGCGGGTTCTATTTTTGCTGATGAGCAGAGGAAGACCAACCAGTTCTATGAAGGACTGAGGGACGAGTTGAGGTTCCTGGTTTCGAGTTCTGTGAACCAAGGTTTCCAAGCATTGGTTGACACTGCAAGCGCGCTGGAAAAGGATATGAAAATGGTGCGATGGAAGAGAGCTTTGGATGTGTCGCAACCGGAGTGGAAGGCGCCCCGATCGGGGAAACCATTTTATAAGACGGGATGGGGAAAGAAGTCCAAGACAAGTGCACAAGCTCCTTCATCATTTGCAACGGGAGCAACATCGGGGGCTACCTCCAATCCAGATACTCGAATCTGCTTCAATTGTGGCCGGATGGGGCATATTGCGCGAGATTGTCGGATGCCGCCAAAGAGTGAAAAGAAGGCGGGAGCATCTTGTGCGGAAAAAGGAAAGGCGGTGGTGGATTCCTCTGCCTCGCAGGCGCAACCCCGGGTCTACAATCTTGGCCTACAGGAGGCCATCAAGCAGACTGACGTTGTCACAGGTATGAGTTTAGTTTTGCATATGCTATTGTTTGTATGCTTTGCTTAGTACCTCTATGTTTGCGGTTTGTGTGTGACATGTTTGTCATAGGCTTTGTGATGATTCGGGACACGCTGGCGCGAGCACTATTTGATACGGGTGCATCGCGAATTTATAATGCGGCTTGGGATACCTAGTCGTGCAAAGACAGATAGAGTCAGAGTGGTTTTGCCGAATGGCTGCTGGATGCTTGCGGATCAAGCTTGCGATGTGGCGATTCAGTTAGGAAGTCGGGATTTCAGTTTGACTGCATCTGTTTTGCCGATATCGAAATTTGACGTGATTTTTGGGATGGATTGGCTTGTGGAGCAGCATGCTATGATTGATTGCCAGTCTAAAGAGATCACGTTGGGCCAAAATACCAAACAGGAGACAAAGTTCGCGGGTATGCGAGGAGTAGGCGGGACGTTGATGTCTGCACTCCAAGTAGTCAAGGCTGTTCGGAAGGGTGCGGAGTGTTACTTTGCACTGATTCAGGTTGTTGAGCCTAAGGCCCATGTTTGTGAGGTTCCGATTGTGGCGGAGTTTCGAGATGTGTTTCCCATGGATCTTCCTGGGCTACCACCCCAGCGGGAGATTGACTTCACGATTGAGTTGGTGCCAGGTGTGAAACTTGTGGCCCACTCGCCATATCGCGTTGCGCCAAAAGAGATGGCGGAGTTGAAGGTTCAACTACAAGAAATGCTAGAGCAAGGTTATATACGCCCAAGCATGTCACCTTGGAGCGCGCCTGTGCTTTTTGTAAAGAAGAAAGACGGTGGGTTGCGGTTGTGTATCCATTACCGTGAACTGAATAAGCTGACCGAGAAGAATAAGTTTCCGATACCCCGGATTGATGAGTTGTTCGATCAGTTGGTGGGCTCGACCGTCTATTCGAAGTTGGACCTGAAGTCTGGTTATTACCAGTTGAGAATTCGGGAAGGTGACATTCCCAAAACCTCATTTGGAACGCATTACGGGCACTATGAGTTCACAGTCATGCCATTTGGACTGTGCAATGCGCCCTTGGTGTTTATGGATTTGATACACTGTATTTTTCGCGAGTACTTGGATCTGTTTGTGATTGTGTTCATTGATGACATCCTGGTGTACTCGAAGTCAAAAGCTGAGCATGAGATTCACATGCGGTTGGTGTTGAACACGTTGAGGCAAAATCAGCCCTATGCCAAGATCTCGAAGTGCGAATTTTGGCTATCGTCAGTGGCGTTCCTAGGCCATATGGTGAGTGGAGCGAGCATTGCAGTGGATCCAGCGAAGATAAGGGCCATACAGGAGTGGCCAATGTTGTCTTCCGTGGCCGAGGTCAGGAGTTTCCTTGGACTTGCGGGCTACTATAGAAGATTTGTGGAAAACTTCTCGCGGATTGCTTTGTCTCTAACCACACTGACACGAAAAGATCAGAAGTTCGTTTGGATGCCAGAGTGCGCACGTGCTTTTGAAGAGCTGAAGATTTGGTTGACCACGGCGCCGGTGTTGTCTTCGCCACGTGGAACCGATGGATTTGTGATTTAAAGTGATGCCTCAGGGAGCGGCTTAGGCTGCGTTCTTCTACAGAATGGAAAGGTTATTGCTTATAGCTCACTCCAGCTGAAGGTGCACGAGCGAAATTATCCCGTCCTTGATTTGGAACTAGCGGCGGTGATTTTTGCACTCAAGGTGTGGCGACACTACCTTTATGGAGTGAAGGTGGAGATCTATACAGATCATAAGAGCCTAAAGTACCTATTAGAGCAGAAAGACTTGAATATGCGACAAAGAAGGTGGTTGGAGTTCCTTAGGGACTACACTTTCGAGATTCACTATACGCCCGGGAAAGGGAATGTTGTCGCGGATGCCTTGAGTCGGCGGGTTCCGGCTAGAGCGAATTGGTTACAAAGGCATGATGAACGTCTTATCCAGGAGCTGGAGGCGTTGGAGATTTATTGTGTTGACAAGAATTCCACTGCCACTGCATGTTTGAACTGGACTGAGGTGCAATATGACCTTGCAGACCGAGTTCGACGGGCAACGGAGTTGGATGAAGATCTCTTACGCTATGTGAATGAAGGGCCAGAAGGCAAATTTTCCTGGAATGACGGTCTTTTACGGAAAGAGGACCGTTTGTACGTCCCAAATGTGGGGAAGTTGAGGGAAGAACTGATGTATGAAGCGCATTATACAAAGTATTCCATTCACCCCGGGAGCACGAAGATGTTCAACGATATGAAGAAGCTATTCTGGTGGCCAGGGCTCAAGAAAGATGTTGCCCTTTATGTATCCAAATGCCTAACATGTGCGATGGTGAAGGCGGAATGCCAAATGCCGGGAGGTTATTTGAAGTCACTGCCGATCCCATAGTGGAAATTTGATGTTATTTCCATGGATTTTGTGCACGGGTTGTCGAGATCGCGGCGAGGAAATGATTCCATTTGGGTGATTGTTGACCGGCTAACTAAAGTGGCACATTTTCTCCCGAACAGGCGGGATGATTCAGTTGAAAGTTTGGCAAAGTTATATGTTGACCAGATTGTGCGGCTTCACGGTGTTCCTCAGAGCATCATAAGTGATCGAGATGGGCGATTCACGTCAAACGATTGGAGGCTAGTTCACCGACTGTTGGGCACGAAGTTGACTTTCAGTACGGACTTTCATCCCCAAACGGATGGCCAAACTGAACCTACCAACAGAATAATGGAGGACATGCTCCGCATGTGCGCCCTTGACTTCGGAAAGAGATGGGAAGATTCATCTCTATATGGTCGAGTTTGCATATAATAACAGCTACCAGGCGAGCATTGGGATGGCACCATATGAAGCTCTGTATGGAAGGAAGTGTCGTACTCCCTTGGCTTGGGTAGAAGTGGGCGAAGCTAGGGTTTTTAAACCAACTGAGGTTGAGGAAGCAAACTCAACCATACGAACTATTCGAGAGAGGCTACTTATTGCGCAAGATCGACAAGCGAAGTACTACAACGCCAAGCACCGGAACGTGGAATTTGCGGTTGGCGATTGGGTCTACTTGAAGATCAAACCATTCAAAGGTGTCTCCAGGATTCGACGATTGACAAAGTTGAGTCCAAGATATTTGGGTCCTTTTGAAGTGGTTGAGCGAGTTGGCGAAGCGGCTTATCGGCTAGCTCTGTCGGCAGACTTGGGTGGATTACATGATGTATTTAACATCTCGGTGCTTCGGAAGGCCGTGAAAGATCCAGCTCAAGTGATCGCGGATGATCGTGTACCGGTGGAGTATGGGCTAACAATGAGAGTTAGACCCATTCAGATCAAAGATCGAGCCGAGAAACAGTTGCGGAACAAGACGTTCGGCATGGTGAAAGTCCGATGGGACAACTGCGGCCGTGAGGAACTGACATGGGAGCGAGAGCAAACCATGTGAGAAGAGTTCCCCGAGCTATTTTTGTAATCTGTAGAGAGTAGTGTGTTGTAACATAAAAAGTTGCATGTTATAACATTTTTTTCTTGCTGGTTACTGATTGCCTTCCTGTGTCTGAATTTTGAGTACGAAATTTCTTGTAGGAGGGGAGGATTATAACAACCCAATTTTTCTCAGCAAGGAAATTTTAGGGTGACACGGCCTGGGACTCGGGCGTGTCCCAGGGCGTGTCAAGCTGGAGTCGATGATTTGGCCGCGAGGTCGACGAAATTTGGGGTCGACGGTCGTCGAACAGAAGACACGGCCTGAGACACGGGCGTGTCTCAGGGCGTGTCGAGGCTGTGTCGACGATCGGCCTGGGTGTCGACATTTTTTGGCTCGATGAGAGGAGGCACACGGCCAAGGACACGGGCTTGTCCCCGGCCGTGTCGTGTGCTCGACGACTTTTGCTCGACGATCGTCGAGTGTCAAGATGTGGTCGTCGAGTGTCGTGTAAGTTGCACACGGCCTGTGACACGGGCGTGTCACAGGGCATGTCAATTCGGGTCGACGAACTCAGCGCGACGAATTTTTGCGCTAGGGCGTGTTGACGTGCCTTGTATGGGCACACGGCCAGGGACACGGGCGTGTCACAGGACGTGTGAAGTCTCGGGTTGTTTGGGATTATTTTTGCCAATGAACACGGCCACAGACACGGGCGTGTCTGGAGGCGTGTTGGGTGATACGGCCCATGACACGGGCGTGTCCCATGGGCGTGTCACTGGTTTGGATAAGTCGGTTGACCACCTCTTGAGGCACACGGCCTGGGACACAGGCGTGTCACAGGCCATGTCAGGTCAAATTCAGCTTTTTTGGCATTTTTGTGGCCATCCGTTCCTTCAGCTGGGATCCAAAGGCTGAGCTTATTTCCTCTTTTCCTAAAGGCCGAAAACTGAGAACTTATTCTCATTTAGCTTAGCCTTCATCTTTTTACAAGTTAAAGAGAGAAAGGGAGAGGAAGAAGAGGAAGGGCTGCTGCTGGTGGTGCTGTAGTTTACCGACGAGAGATCCGAAGCCGGCGTTGCGACGGAAACGCTCTTGTGATTCGTGCAAGCTAGCTTTGAGTTCATGGCACCGAAGCGGTCGTCAAGGGTAACGACTTTTCTTCCTAGCCATGTGAAGACTTCCTTTTGGCATATATTTGTGATTCCCCCACCAAGAGGTGGCTGATTTTGGGAGTCTTTTGGGTGATTCATGAAATCCCCTTGTTGGCATATAGATCCGGAATTGGAGTACGGAATAGGCATGCTGTGTGAAGCCCATCTGGACAGGTTGGTCTGGATTGGTGATGTTCCATACGAACCAGAGAAGACTCCGTGATAAACGTGTAGTATAAGGCGTAAACGGGTTATGCCTGCGAAAAGGAGTAGCAGGAAGTACTGGAGTGGTAGCCCAGGAAAATATCTGTGTTATGTTTTTGGGTCCAACCTGTGAACGAGGCACAGGAAGTACTGGTGTGACCAGGAAAGGCCCTTTGTGATACTTGATGTCGTAGGGTGTCCACCTATGAAGCGAGTAATAGGAAGTACTGGCATGGTAGCCAGAAAAGACCCCTGACATTTGTGCTTTTGCGGTGTCCACCTGTGAAGAGAGTAACAGGAAGTATTGGGATGCCCAGGAAAGACCCGCTGTTGTGATAAGAAAATGGGTGTAGAGAAATACCCATGTTGTGTGCCAAGAACAGGATTGGTGAGACCGACCCGCGCCTTTCATATAGCCATGAGTATGATGTACTCGGAGAAGGCAAGGCGATTTGAGCAACAGGGGGGTGGAGGATCCGACCTGCGCTATGTCCGTCCGACGTGAGACCAAAAGGTGCGGTCTGTTGGAGCGCATAGCAAGAGTCTTAGGCCTGCTCGCCATGACACAATGGGGGGCTACGGGCCATCCCGGTGTAGTAAGACTATAAAACTCAGGCTGCACGCCATGGAGTAAATGCTCAAGAGATTTATCGTTGGGTTATGACCCTGATACGGTGGTGGGCAAGAGCTTTGCCAGAACGCCAAGATTGTGCCCTGAGTGCACGGACCGTTGTGCCGGGTGGCGAATAGTTGTGATGGCATGTGTGCGTAAAAGCACATTAGATGATATATATTGCCATATTTGTGATATGATATGCCTGCAGGGAATAATACCGCTGCCTCGAGAAAAGGGGTAGGGTCGTTATAATTTGGTCAGCTGAACGCTGACCGTTGCTTTTGTTTGCCACCGCTGGGTGGACTGTCCCTGTACAGGTGCTGGAGAGCCAAGTGGTACGCATAAAGGCTAATGTTCCTGCTGCTGTTGCTGCTACTACTGCTAGCCCTCGACGGCTTTTGATGTTGAATGCTTGTTATATTTTCTCTTATTGTGGCCGGCCTGCGCGCCAATCTGTTTAGGCCACTGTTTGAAAGCCTTGTAAGGCCATAAGGCCATCTTTTGTATTCTTGTAAGACATTCCTATGGATGATATATACAACGTGGGTTGTGTTATTTGTTGGACATTCACTGGTGGAGTTCAAGTTGTAGTCTAGGCTTCCGCTAGAATGCTTTATGTTAGGTGCAATGTGCTACTCTGGTATCATCTTGTACCTTCACCGCCTATTTTGTGATATATACTGTGGGCCCCCGGCCAGAGCTTCTAGAATATACCATATGAACAGATGGGGTTGTTACACCTTCGACGTAAAGCGTCCATCTCGGTCACTAACAATACTACGAGGCACACCATGCAACCGTACAATATTGTCCACATATAGTTTGGCTAACTTTTCTACCGGATCCTCCTTCCTGTTCGGAATACAGTGTGACACCTTTGTCAACCTATCTACGACCACCCAAATGACATCGTTTCCCTTCTGTGACTTCGACAAACCATGCACAAAATCCATAGATATGTCATCGAATTTCCATTCTGGGATAGGTAGGGGCTTCAAGAAACCTCCGGGTTTCTGGCATTCCGCCTTCACCAATGCACATGTACGACACTTGGCCACATAAAGTGCTACATCCTTCTTCAATCCTGGCCACCAGAATAATTTCTTCATGTCTCTATACATCTTTGTGCTTCCCGGGTGGATTGAGTACTTGGTATGATGAGCATCATACATCAACTCCTCCCGATGATTATCCGCACTAGGAATGCATAGGCGACCGTCCTTCCTTAGCAACCCATCTATAACAACAAACTAGGAATTTGACCCATCCAATGATTCATCTATGATCCGCTTCATGCTGCTATCCTGAACCAAAGCTCGCCGAACTCTATCAGCTAAGTCACACTGCACCTCTATCCAAAACAGTTTCGCCTCGTCACTAGACTGCTTGTCGACGCAAGATATCTCCAAAGCCTCCAACTCATGGACCAATCTCTCATCATGTACTGATAACCAGTTAGCCTGCGCCAGAGTCCTGCGACTCAACGCATCCGCCACTACATTTCCCTTCCCAGACACATAATGTATCTTGAAGGTGTAGTCCCCCAAGAACTCCATCCACCTACGCTGCCTCATGTTCAGATACTTTTGGTCCAACAGGTACTTCAAACTCTTATGATCGGTGTAAATATCGACCTTCACACCGTACAGGTAGTGCCTCCAAAGCTTTAGAGCAAATATCACGGCCGCTAACTCTAAGTCGTGGACCGGATAATTTCTCTCGTGAGCCTTCAATTGTCGTGAACCATAGGCTATCAATATCCCATGCTGTAGCAAAACACAGCCCAAACCACTGCCCAAAGCATCACTATAGATCTCGAATCATTCGGTTCCACTTGGCGAACATAAAATATGCACTGTGGTCAACCGCCTCTTCAACTCTTCAAAAGCCTGTTTGCACACCAGAGACCACACAAACTTCTAATCCTTCCTTGTCAACATCATGAGTGGAAGTGCTATCCGCGAAAAGTTCTCTATGAAGCGCCTGTAGTAGCCAGCAAGCCCCAGAAAACTCCGGACCTCTGCCACTGTAGTCAAAGCAGGCCACTCTCATATCGCCACTATCTTCGCCGGATCCACAGCTATCCCTTCTCCACTGCCAACATGACCAAGGAACGCTATCGAGGATAACCAGAATTCACACTTGGACAACTTAGCATACAACTGATTCCTTCTCAACGTCTCCAACACCATGTGTAGATGATTGTAGTGATCCTCCTCGCACTGAGAGTACACCAGGATATCATCGATAAATACTATCATGAAACGATCCAGATACTCTCTGAACGTTCTGTTCATCAGATCCATAAACACGGATGGCGCATTAGTCAAACCAAACGGCATGACCATGAACTCGTATGCCCAAACCGCGTACTGAATGTTGTATTTGGGATGTCGCTCTCCCTTATCCTCAACTGGTAGTCACCGGATTTCAGATCTAACTTCGAATACACCGTTGACCCAACCAACTGATCAAATAGATCATCAATCCTTGGAATCGGATACTTATTCTTTTCTGTAAGCTTGTTCAATTCCCGGTTGTCGATACAAAGCCGCAAGCTCCCATCTTTCTTCGTAACAAAGAGAATGGGTGCGCTCCAAGGCGACGAACTTGGATGCACGTAACCTTGCTCTAACAACTCCTGCAGTTGCACCTTCAACTCTGCCATCTCTCTTGGCGCTATCCGATACGGAGAGCGTGACACCGGTTTGGCACCCGGTACCAGCTCAATGGTAAAATCAATCTCCCGCTGAGGAGGGGCTCCTGGGAGATCATCTGGAAACACATCAGGATATTCGGACACGACTGGAATACTGTCAAGACTTGGTTTAGGCGTCGAAGTCTGCATTAATGTGACAAACAACTCTGCCCCAGACTGAACTGCCTTAATCACCTGAAGGGCTGACATCAAAATCTTACCCGACCCCTTCATGCCTGCAAAAGTAGTCTCCAGATTATTATTCAGACCCAACTTAACTTCCTTACGGTTACAATCAATGCATGCACCCTCCTCCGAGAGCCAATCCATACCGAAGATTACGTTGAACTCTACTAATGGTAGAATCAACGCTCGCAAATCAAACTCCTGGTCTCCAATCCGAATCTTCACCACGCAGATCCTATCCGCGCACATTGAGCACTCATTGGGCAACAACACATCCAACTTGTCTTTTGCCATCGAGGATGGAACTCCGATGCACGATATGAATTTTTCGGACGAGAAGGAATGTGATGCTACCGTATCAAACAGGGCTCTCACCGGAAACTCAAAGATCAACACAAATCCTAGCATCAACAATAGTAAGCTAAAAATAAAAGAGGTAACAACTACATAAAGTTAATATGCTATAAATTAACTCATACCTATCACCACGTCAGTTTGTTTTATGGCCTCTTGCAGACCAAGGTTGTAGACTCTACGCTGGGCTGGAGCATGATGGGACGCGGTTGACTCCACTGCCTTCCCTTTCTACTCATAAGTCGCTCCAGACTTCCTCTCGCACTTTGAACGTCCGCTCCAACACTCACGAGCAAAATGCCCCGTCTTCCCGCAGTTGTAGCAAGCTCCTGGGACTCGACTTGTAGTTGCACCCGACGCATCAGCCGAAGGGGCTGAGTTCGAAGTCCTCCGCTTCTTGTTCCATCTGCAGAATCCTAACTTGGTATTTGGCATCTTGAACTCAGACTTCTTTTCTCCTGGGTCCTTCTTCTCTTGAACTTTCTTAACGACCTTCTCCAACGAATGGGCCGAATTGACCAAGGCTAGGAAGCCTTGCGCCTTAGTCCCAGCAAGTAGTAACTGTAGGTCGCCACGAAGTCCCTCATAAAATCGGTTGGTTTTCCTCTCTTCTTCCATAAACGTAGCACCAGCATAACGACCCAACCGTGTGAACTCATGGAGATACTCGTCCACGCTTCTGGCTCCCTGAGTCAACCCAAGATACTGATTCTCCATCTCCAACTTCTGAGCAGACGGTAGGTATCTGGCCAAGAATAGTCTAGAGAATTCCTCTATCGGCACATCAGCAAGTTGCCTTCCCCCTAGAAGATGAAACTCCAACTCATCCCACCACATCCTCGCTTCCCCCTCCAAAAGAAAGGTCGCTATGGTGGTCTTCTGCCACTCCTCAGTTAATGTGGCTATCAAGAACCTCTTTATCGAAGAGAGCCAGTCCTCAGCTTGAGCTGGCATTCCAGTCCCATCAAACCTTGGAGGATTAAAGCTCATTACATGCTTGAGCTGCTTCTCCGTAGCTCTCCTCGGTTCTAGCAGATCAACTACTACGTGCTCCACCACTCTCGATTCTGCCGCCCTTACCGGTTCTTGCTCATTTGCAGGAGGTGCACGATGCATTTGCCCTGCAGGTTGGGCATTTATCATTGCAAATACGGCTTCAGCCACCATCCTGATGGTTTCCGCTGAAGGATGTGTTGTAGGCACGTACCTTGGTGCACTACTTTCCACTGATTGAGGACGCTCTGACTGACCAGCACCGCTCCTAGCTGCCTATAGTAGCAAAGACACACGATTAGACGACAAACAAATTTCTAAAAGCAATCATTAGAACACTCAGATTCCACAAAATAAGTGTATTTTTCATTCCTAAGTGGACATTCATGGGTTCTTTTTGATGTTATAACGATGACGCACACATGTGCTCACCACCCCTTACAAGAATTCGCCCACGAATTCATTTAAGCCTGACCATAACCAGAAGTCTGATACCAAATTATAACACCGCCATCCGTCACATGGCATATAACAGAAGGTCCAGCTGGAACCCGACGCCATATACCACAGAAAGTCGGAAGGGTTATATAAGAATATTCAAACTATCCAATTAAGACTACTCGTCCTACCCAGAGCATTCTAGCGGAAGCTTTTAAAGTTGAAAGAAACAAAAACTTAAATCCAATAAACATGAATGTCCACAACCACACTACTGGAATGAAACCCAAAATACACTGAAAGGGTACATGGCCTTATGGCCTTACAATAGTTCACTTAATAAATAGTGTTTTCCGTACATCGGCTCGCAGGCCGGCCACACATGACAAAAGTAAGGTACAACTATTCTTTACGGCCTTCTAGGGCCAGTACAACAACATGGGCTCCAACCCGCAATTTGATACTCGGCTCCGCAGCACCTGCAAGCACATTCCACCGCACGGTGGCAAACAAAGCAACGGTCAGCCAAAAGCCGACCAAATTATAACGACCCCGCCCCTAGGTCGGGACGGCGGTGCTCCTTCCCTGCAATTCATTAGCCCAGCTAAACAATAAAGTGCAACTATATATTTCGCCACAGGTGTAGGCTCGCACGGCCAAACACCCCGTGCACTAAGGGCACATTAACGGTGAATCCTGACACTTCAGTGTCTTCACCACCACCCCCAGGATGGCAACAACATGAGCATTTTAGCCTTTCTGACCCTGACTAGTCTAAGGCTCCCGACTATGCCAACGGCCAGTCCCCTTTTCGGGTCTCCCGCACTGAACCACATAGCCCAGGTCCAATTCCACTTGCTCGTTGCTCAACCGCATAGTTCACATTAAGACGTACGTACGAGCCAAGCTTCTATCGGATCCCAACATTTTCCAAACAATCACATAACCTAGTTATGTTCAAGGCCGGTTCACAGACCGCCAAGTTAGCAAAACAACGATTCCGCTCAGTTTTTCGGGTGCGCCTTAGAGCTAACCTCCAAGGATCCCTGCTGTAATTTACCGCGTAGAAACCCGAAAACCTAAAACACGGCGTCTTCTCCGGCAAAACATATCAAATGCAACATCACCGATCCAGACAATACACGTCCGGGTAGGCTTCACACATAATGCATATGTCCGTACTTACGATTCGGGACTCTATATGCAACATAAGGGGGACTATTCACATCAACCATAAGGAACACCACGCACTCACCGCACACTCGTGGGAGCGGGATTCCCTATGCAGAAAGGAAGAGCTACACATGCTCAAGTAGAGAATCGTTACCCTTGTAGTCCGCTTTGGCGCCATGGAAAAACTACACTGATGGAAGTCTTCGCAACGACCCTTCCTCCACGGATCCGCTCTTAGATCTCAAAATGATGCTCCGATGCTCCGCCGGCGACCGGAATCCCTTCTTTCTTCCTCCTCTTTGTTGGAACACCCTATTACTAATTTGGGTCAGGATCACTATGTCTCTAGGAATCTCTGCTTGACCTCCTGTATAGCTCAATAGGTCAATTAGAATTGAGTCTAAGGGTTAGAAGTCTAGGTTTGGAAGCTGCCCTGAAGACCAAGATTTTGTGTTTGGAGACTAAGTCATATCGTCGAGCTCAGCACGACGATTCGTCGAACTCCGGTCGACGATCGTCTAGCTCAACTTCGACAGATCGTCGAACTCCATTCGACGATCGCTGAGCTCAACTTCATTATATCGTCGAACTCCATTCGACGATCAGTTAGCTCAGGTCGACGATTTTGACTCTACTTTGGATCTTTATCTCTGAGCTCAGTTCGACGATCTTTGAGCTCAGATCGACGATATTTTGCTGCTGTATATTTCCAGATCGCTGAGCTCAGCTCGACGATAGCAGAGCTCAGTTCGACGATTTCAGATAACTTCCAGGATGTTTCTAAATTCAAATTCAAATCAGTTAAGAAGTTATTCTACAATTAATTCAGAGATTTCCTAGCCATTTTCATTCATTTCTGGACCAAGTTTCAAGGGATTTTTCAAGGAATATTTCTGTGGACTTTCCTCCAGAAGAGATTTTGCAATTAAGGATGCAATCAATGCAGGCTAACAGCTATTCTTGACAGAGAATATTATTTTATTCTGTACCAAAGAATAAAAGAGAAGAATTTTTTGAATCAGTCACAGAACACAGAACACAGATTACAGAGACACATTCAAAAATATTCTGTCAAAAATAATTCTGAAGAACACTCATCCAAGGAGATCAAGCTTTCAGAAATCTTCAGATCTCTTTAGTTTTCAAAGTGTTCAAGGCCAACATATTTTCAAGATTCCAGACATTCAACATTTCAGCTATTGCTGAAATCATCTATTGCTGGAGTTCAATCTTTGAAGGCCTATCACCCTCAGCAAAGCTTTTCTTCCTGAAGATCTCAAGGATTCAGGGGGAGCTTTGACATCAACAATCCACATAGTCTTCTCAGTTGTTTGAGAAAGAGAAGACTTCCATCACTCTCTCACCCCCTCTCTGTAAAGGGTTTCTCAAACTCCCTTCAAAAGTTTGAGCTTGCTTTTTGAGTACCTTGTCAAAAGTTCATTGGTGGCAAGACACCTGATCAAAAAATCTGCTTTGGTTTTTGAGCACCTTATCAAAAGCTCATTGGTGCCCAGGACACCTGATCAACTCATCCTGTAGTGGATTCCTACCTAGGGTGGTAGAAGAGTGGATGTACCCAAGTTTAGGGGAACCACTATATTTCCTTGTGTCTTCTAGTTTTGCTTGTGTTTATGTTTGTTTCTGGCCTTGATTTTTCTGTGATTAGCTTTTGTTTAAATTAGTTCTGTGTTTGGTTTTTAACTGCTTCCCTGGTCACACATATTACAACAACTGTTGTAAAAAGATTCAAAGCACCATATACTCTATTCACCCCCTCTAGAGTATATCAGATCTAGCTGCACTTTCAATTGGTATCAGAGCGAGGTTGGTTAAATATACCATACCTGATTGGTTGTACAGGCTAACACCTGAACCCAAAGATCCCAAGTTAGATCTGGTTTTCTTTTGTATTTTATTATTAGATTTTGTTTTCACAAATCATGGCCCAAAACAAAGATTATGCTAGCACCAGACCTCCAGTGTGCAATCTATCCAAGTTTGCACTTTGGAAAGCAAGGATTAGGCTTTACATGAATTCTATTGACAAAGATATCTTTAACTCTGTTTTGACAGTGTGTCCAAGACCCCCAGAGAACACAAGCACAAATGCTGTTCCACCTCCATCAGGAACAGATGCTGATATCAAGAGATGGAAGATAGCTGATGCTAAGGCTATGAACATCCTAGCCCAGACAATGTCTGATGACATATTTTAAAAGGTAGCTGAATATAATTCAGCCAAGGAAATTTGGGACAAACTCTCAGAAATAGTCTCAGGCTCAGCTGATGAGAGAAAGGATAGAAGATCACATCTCATCTCTCAATATGAGAATTTCAAAAAGGGAGAAACTGAGGCAGTGGGAGATATGTACAACAGACTAAGTCTAATTGTCAATGAACTCAGAACATTGGACAAAGAGATCTCTCTAACTGAACTTAATGACAAGATCCTAATGTGCTTCCCCAGTACTTGGGATTCAAGAATCTGGCCAATTAAGGATGCCAGAAGTCTGAATGAGATCACTACTGAAGCTCTATTGGGTAAGCTCAAATCTTATGAGCTACTCATCAAAAATAGAGAGGAAGAACAGAAGGCTGCCTCACCAGCCACAAGAAAAGAGAAGACCATAGCCTTCAAGGCAACTGAAGATCTGCCTGAAGACAAAGCCACAGGCAATGATGAACTACTCAGTTTGCTGGCCAAAAGATTTTACAAAATGGCCAGAAAGGACTTCAGAAGAAGATCATACAAGGACAGGATAAGCCAAGGTATGACAAGTCCATTAGCAATAATAAAGACATTATTTGCTTTGTTTGCAGGAAACCAGGGAATATAGTTCCTGACTGTCCAGAGAACAAGAACAAGGACAGAAGAGACAGGAAAGAAAGAAGAAAGGAGAAAGACTCCAAAAGGAATGGCAATGGAAAACCCTCTTCAAGCAAAAACAAACATACAAGAAAAGGGTTTGTTGCTGAATCCTGGAGTGAGACTGAAGAAGAGTCAGAAGCCTCATCCAGCTCCAGTGATGATGAGGATGATGCAGAAGAAAAGGAGTTCTGCATGATGGCAATCAATGCCTCACAGTATAATTCAGAAGAAGAGGAGTCAGAGTCAGATTCAGAGACTCAACCTGAAGAAGATCAGGTAATTGGTTCTTTTGATTTTAGTTCAGAGGATTTTAAATCTGAATTTAAAGCACTGTGTTTAGATCTGCTAAAGTCTGAGAAAGAGATTATCTCTCTCAGAAATCAATTATCTGAACACAATACTTTAAAGTCAGAAAATCTCAAACTCTCTCAAGATTTGGAGTGCTGTAGGGAACAGATAGCTTCACTGAAAAGTGAGCTCTCTGAGGCCAAGAAGCTTGAAGAATCCCTCAATGGGAGAAGCATAAAGCTGATGGACATCACAAGCACAGTGAACTCTAGATTTAACAGTACACTGGGCTTGGGTGCTTCATCCAGCCAACCTATAGTCCTAACAACTCCAATCAAATTCATTTCTGACAAAGGAAAGGGAGTTGTAGAGGTTGCTAGGAAAAATTCTGATCTGCCTCAGAAAACCAAGTCCCAGCAGAAATCGTCGAACGGAGATCGACGATCGCCGAATGAAGATCGACGATCGCCGAACGCAGCTCGATGATCTCAGGCAAAATCGTCGAACGCAAATCGACGATCTCAGCCAAAGTCGTCGAACGCAGGTCGACGATCTCAAATACCTGACCTCAGCTATAGTCGACCGTCGAACAGAGCTCGACGATCTGACCCAAGATCGTCGAACGCAGCTCCAAGATCGTCGAACAGAGGTCAGAGCTCTGGAAAATTTTTCAAAGGTAAATCAAAATTGAATCCTAAGGGTCCTTCATCCCAAATCTTTAACCGTTATACTGAATGGATTATATCTCCAAGGAGATACCATCCTGAAGGATATAAGAGTCAACCTGGGATGTCTTTCATTTCAGAATTTAAAGGTTATCAACCTAGGCCCAAGGTAAACTGGGTCAAAAACAAATGAATTATCTTATGTGCAGGTGAAGACCTATCCAACATCTAACCAGCAATGGTATTTGGATAGTGGGTGCTCTAAGCACATGACAGGGAACAAGGACAACCTCACATCCTTCAGAGCCAAGCTTGGACCCAAAGTTATCTTTGGTGATTCAAACTTTGGACAAACTAAAGGATATGGTGCAGTCCAGATTGGATCAGTAACTTTCAAGAAGGTAGCTTATGTGAAAGGACTGAAGCACAACCTAATTAGCATCAGTCAGCTGTGTGATGAAGACTACCAGGTGACCTTCAGCATAGCCTTATGCAAAATCAAGTCAGAGGACAACACAACTGTGTTGATAGGTAAAAGGAAAGATAACATCTATCTAGTAGATTTTCTTTCAACTGATGTAGATATCTGCTTGTTTAATTCTGTCTGTAGACCAAATATTTTATGGCATAAGAGATTATGACACCTAAACCTTAGAACTATTGCTAGGCTATCCAAGGACAACCTTGTTAGAGGACTACCTTCTGGCCCCTACAAGAAGGAAGGACTCTGCAGGGCTTGTCAATTAGGCAAGCAAACTAAAAATAGCTTTAAGTCACTTAATAAGAGTGATTCACCTAGGATATTGTATCTGTTACACATGGATATTTTTGGACCCATCACAGTACAAAGCCTAGGAGGGAAATCCTACACTTTAGTAGTTGTAGATGACTTCTCTAGATTCACTTGGGTGTTCTTTCTAAGGAAAAAGTCTGATAACTTTAAGTGTTTGACAGAGTTTCTCAAATGTATACAGATTGAGTTCAATAATCACATTGCCCAGATCAGAAGTGATCATGGGACAGAGTTTGATTCTCTTCTTATGCAAGAGTTCTGTCAGAGTGAAGGGATCAGACATACTTTCTCAGCTCCTAGAACTCCTCAACAAAATGGGGTAGTTGAAAGGAAAAATAGAACCCTTATTGAATCTGCCACCACATTGTTGCAGATGCTCATCTACCTCTATCCTTTTGGGCAGAGGCAGTGAACACCTCCAACTATGTGCTGAATAGAAGTCTGATACATAAACTAAAGGGAAAGACTCCCTATGAATTACTCAAAGGGAAGAAACCTAAATTTGACTATTTTAGAGTCTTTGGTTGTATTTGCTACATTCACAATAATGACAAGAAATATTTAGCAAAATTTCAAGCCAAAGCTGATGAAGGAGTGTTTCTGGGATACTCCATGATCAGCAAGGCTTATAGGGTCTATAATAAATCATCTTTGAAAATTGAGGAATCTGTTCACATTTCATTTGATGAAACTAACATGTCTTTCAAGGAGAAGAATTCTTCTACCATAGAACCTTTGCAGGAACATTCTCTAGTTGAAGACTTGAACAAGTTACAGGTTACTCAAGAGGATGAAAGCAGTGAAGATGAAGGAAATGCTCAACATAATGAAGAACAACTTGAAGAGCCAGTTGTTGTACCACAAGAGGAAACAACAACACTGGTTGGTGAACAATCAACACCCCCTGTTGATTTAGTAACAACAAGAGACCATCCAATTTCCCAAATAATTGGAGACATCTCAGCTGGTGTGCAAACCAGAAATCAGGTCAACCAAAACCTGTTGCACACCTGCTTCCTATCTCAAATTGAACCTCAGTCCATTCAAGATGCAGAGCAAGATCCACACTGGGTCATTGTAATGCAAGAGGAGTTGCATCAATATAAGAGAAACAAAGTATGGGAACTAGTGCCAAAGCCTAAGGATCATTCCATTGTTGGAACAAAATGGGTATTCAGAAACAAATTGGATGATCAAGGAGTAATTATAAGGAACAAGGCAAGGCTAGTTGCTTAGGGATACTCTCAAGAAGAAGGGATAGACTACGACCAGACTTTTGCACCTGTTGCAAGATTAGAAGCCATCAGAATATTTCTAGCTTATGCAGCACACAAAGGCTTCAAAGTATATCAGATGGATGTCAAAAGTGCTTTCTTGAATGGAGACATCAAAGAGGAAGTTTATGTCAGACAACCTCAAGGTTTTATCTCTCCAACTTATCCTGACTATGTTTTTAGACTTAACAAAGCATTATATGGTCTCAAGCAAGCTCCTAGAGCATGGTATGAGACCCTAGCATGGTTTCTCTTGGAAAATGGTTTTATAAGGGGTAGAGTAGACCAAACTCTTTTCATTAGAACTCATAAGTCCCATACCCTACTAGTACAGATTTATGTAGACGATATCATTTTTGGTTCTACTGACTCCAAATTGTGCAGAAGGTTTTCTAACCTGATGCATTCAAAATTTGAGATGAGTATCATGGGTGATCTATCCTTCTTCCTAGGATTGCAAGTCAAGCAACATGCTGAAGGCATCTTTATTTCTCAAACCAAATATACAAATGAACTGGTTAAGAAATTTGGTATGTCTGAGGCATCTTGTATGAAAACACCCATGCCTACTAATGTTTTATTGGATGCTGATGAACATGGGAAACTTGTTGATCAGACAATATATAGAGCAATGATTGGCTCTTTACTGTATCTTACAGCTAGTAGACCAGATATAATGTTTGCTACATGTATATGTGCTAGGTTCCAAGTAAGCCCTAGAGAGTCACACCTAACTTTAGTAAAGAGGATTCTCAGGTATGTTAAAAGTTGTCCAAATCTAGGTCTATGGTATCCAAAAGATTCAGCATTTGATTTAACTGGATTCTCAGATGCTGATTATGCTGGATGCAGAATTGACAGGAAAAGCACCAGTGGAACTTGTCAGTTCCTTGGTGACAGACTTGTCTCTTAGTTTTGTAAGAAACAAACATCTGTGTCAACTTCAACTGCTGAAGCTGAATATATGGCTGCAGGCAGTTGTTGTTCACAAATCTTGTGGATTCAAAACCAACTCCTAGACTATGGCTACAACTTAGAGAAGTCTAAAATCTTTTGTGATAATACTAGTGCTATTTCTATACTTCAAAATCCAGTCCTCCATAGTAGGACAAAACACATAGAGATTAGGCATCATTTCTTAAGGGATAATGTTAAAAAGAATAAAATTGAACTACATTATATCCCAACTGATTTACAAAGGGGAGATATTTTCACCAAGCCATTGGATGAAAAGAAACACACCTTCTTCCTAAATCAGTTAGGAATGTTAGATGGAGGAAGTCTTAAATAATATCCAAGATTTTGAAAGATTAAAAATTGACCAAGACTAGGCAAACATTCTGATTTTTCTTAGTGTCTAGAATTTTTCTGATCTCTGAACTGCGCTCGACGATTTGCCCCAAGATCGTTGAAGAGAGATCGACGATTTCCAAAAATCGTCAAACTGAGTTCAGCGTTTCTCAGATAGTATGAACTATCTCTTCCGGTCAACGATCGTCGAACGGCGCTCGACGATTATGTTCTTTGAACGATTGTCAAACGGAGCTCGACGCTCTCCAATATCGTCGAACGGAGATCGACGATGTTGAAGACTCTTCAGATTCCTTTAGTAGCCTCGATCGTCGAACTGAGTTCAACGATCTTTCCAATTCTGCGTCGAACCCTAATATAAAACTCATTTTTCGTCGTCGTTCTCTTTTGCGCTTTCGATTTCTCTGCAAGAATTTTCTTTCCCTCCAAACAGTTCTACACTTGGTCATTTTGTTAGTTGAATTTTTGCAGGTACCCATGGCTGTGTCAGTTGCTGTTCTTGCTGCTATGAAGTTTGCTGCTGGTTTTGACATCGACCTGGAATCATTCAGCACAACTGACCAGGTGTTTCAAGATATATTGGGATTATTCAAAGACCAGAACTTGACTGCCATAATGACCACCAGGATCAAGCTGGCATCTGATGAAATAAAGGAGTGGGTTTATACTGCCCATAATCAAGATAACTCTGCCATTGTTGGGTCTATAGCTGGAACTCAGGTACCCTTAACCCCGACAATTCTATCAGAAGTTTTTGAGTTGAGGAATGGTGAAGATTCTGCTGAATTATCTGGAGAAGAGTATTCTGAACTGCTTGCCAGAATGGGTCATTCAGAGGGAAACCCTAGCAAGCTCTTCAAAAGGAACCTGTCTGTAGAATATAGGTTCATGGCAGATGTTGTTGGGAAAGTGCTACTGGCAAAGCACTCTGCCCATGATACAATTTCAAGGTATCAGCTCTGCCTCATGGGAGCACTTGTGGACAAGAAGAATCTGAATCGGGGAGAAGTTTTCTTTGACCTCATCAAAAATAAAATCAACAAAAGTTTTGTTAACTTTGGGAGAATCCTTGGAGTGTTTCTGCAGCACAGGTGCCCTGCCTTGCTGGTCTCCTCTGGCATTCATATAAATGCCTCCAAGAGACTGTCTTGTGCCCTCTTTGGAAAGTGGGACAGACAAATCAGCAAGCCCAGCAGGCCCTCCTCTAGTACCCCTTCAGGAACAAGGACTCTAAGAGTCACTCCTCCACAGGTCTCTGCCCCTGCAGATGACCTGGCTGCTGTTGTTGCCTCTCCTCCTCCTCCTCTAATTTCATCCCTTCCCATACCATCCACCATTCCAGCTCCATCCACCATCATCATATCCAGCCCATCTCCAACATCCACACCTTCTCCAGTACCCATTCTACCTCCACCAGAAGAACAATTCCACCCACTATTCTCCTACCCTTCACAAGATGTCACCTCATCACCCTCCATTCCATCCTTCACCCTACTTGATGAGTCCTTTATGGATGATTCCCCATCATCTCCTCCTAAGCTACCCTCCTCCTCCACTTCATTTCAAGACGTCCTACACCAAATCATTGATCAACCAACATTCACCCCATCCATCTCCATTCCCCTGTCATCCATATCCACCCTACCAACACCTCAGCCATCCCTTCCACCCTACTCTAGCTCTCCACTACCAGAACCCTCATCTGCTCCTATCTCTTCTACCTCTGCTCCAGTAACCCTTGAGCAGGTAGACCTCCCAGCCCTTGCTGACAGGATGTATGAGCTGCTTGCCCCCAGGCTCTCTCTGCTGTTGGAGACCTCCTTGGCTCCACTACACCTGTCAGTGGCAGCCCTTTCTTCCAGGCTCTCTTCCCTCTTCCCTCAGGCAGCACCTACAACAGTGTGCCTTGATCCAGACATGTCTGCATCTAGGCAGGGGGAGATTCCATATGAAGTGAGTCTTCATGCTGCTACTGTTGCTGCTGCTGCTTCTGTGACTGCTTCTGTGACCCTCATAAAATCGGTTGGTCTTTCTCTCTTCTTCCATAAACGTAGCACCAGCATAACGACCCAACCGTGTGAACTCATGGAGATACTCGTCCACGCTTCTGGCTCCCTGAGTCAACCCAAGATACTGATTCTCCATCTCCAACTTCTGAGCAGACGGTAGGTATCTGGCCAAGAATAGTCTAGAGAATTCCTCTATCGGCACATCAGCAAGTTGCCTTCCCCCTAGAAGATGAAACTCCAACTCATCCCACCACAGCCTCGCTTCCCCCGCCAAAAGAAAGGTCGCTATGGTGGTCTTCTGCCACTCCTCAGTTAATGTGGCTATCAAGAACCTCTTTATCGAAGAGAGCCAGTCCTCAACTTGAGCTGGCATTCCAGTCCCATCAAACCTTGGAGGATTAAAGCTCATTACATGCTTGAGCTGCTTCTCCGTAGCTCTCCTCGGTTTTAGCAGATCAACTGCTACGTGCTCCACACTCTCGGTTCTGCCGCCCTTACCGGTTCTTGCTCATTTGCAGGAGGTGCGCGATGCATTTGCCCTGCAGGTTGGGCATTTATCATTGCAAGTACGGCTTCAGCCACCATCCTGATGGTTTCCGCTGAAGGATGTGTTGTAGGCACGTACCTTGGTGCACTACTTTCCACTGATTGAGGACGCTCTGACTGACCAGCACCGCTCCTAGCTGCCTATAGTAGCAAAGACACATGATTAGACGACAAACAAATTTCTAAAAGCAATCATTAGAACACTCAGATTCCACAAAATAAGTGTATTTTTCATTCCTAAGTGGACATTCATGGGTTCTTTTTGATGTTATAACGATGACGCACACATGTGCTCACCACTCCTTAAAAGAATTCGCCCACGAATTCATTTAAGCCTGACCATAACCAGAAGTCTGATACCAAATTATAACACCGCCATCCGTCACATGGCATATAGCAGAAGGTCCAGCTGGAACCCGACGCCATATACCACAGACAGTCGGAAGGGTTACATAAGAATATTCAAACTATCCAATTAATATTACTCGTCCTACCCAGAGCATTCTAGCGGAAGCTTTTAAAGTTGAAAGAAACAAAAACTTAAATCCAATAAACATGAATGTCCACAACCACACTACTGGAATGAAACCCAAAATACACTGAAAGGGTACATGGCCTTATGGCCTTACAATAGTTCACTTAATAAATAGTGTTTTTCGTACATCGGCTCGCAGGCCGGCCACACATGACAAAAGTAAGGTACAACTATTCTTTACGGCCTTCTAGGGCCAGTACAGCAACATGGGCTCTAGCCCGCTATTTGATACTTGGCTCCGCAGCACCTGCAAGCACATTCCACCACACGATGGCAAACAAAGCAACGGTCAGCCAAAAGCCGACCAAATTATAACGACCCCGCCCCTAGGTCCGGACGGCGGTGCTCCTTCCCTGCAATTCATTAGCCCAGCTAAACAATAAAGTGCAACTATATATTTCGCCACAGGTGTAGGCTCGCACGGCCAAACACCCCGTGCACTCAGGGCACATTAACGGTGAATACTGACACTTCAGTGTCTTCACCACCACTCCCAGGATGGCAACAACCTGAGCATTTTAGCCTTTCTGACCCTGACTAGTCTAAGGCTCCAGACTATGCCAACGGCCAGTCCCCTTTTCGGGTCTCTCGCACCGAACCACATAGCCCAGGTCCAATTTCACTTGCTCGTTGCTCAACCGCGTAGTTCACATTAAGACGTACGTACGAGCCAAGCTTCTATCGGATCCCAACATTTTCCAAACAATCACATAACCTAGTTATGTTCAAGGCCAGTTCCCAGACCGCCAAGTTAGCAGAACAACGATTCCGCTCAGTTTTTCGGGTGCGCCTTAGAGCTAACCTCGAAGGATCCCTGCTGCAATTTACCGCGTAGAAACCCGAAAACCTAAAGCACGGAGTCTTCTCCGGCAAAACATATCAAATGCAACATCACCGATCCAGACAATACATGTCCGGGTAGGCTTCACACATAATGCATATGTCCGTACTTACGATTCGGGACTCTATATGCAACATAAGGGGGACTATTCACATCAACCATAAGGAACACCACGCACTCACCGCACACTCATGGGAGCGGGATTCCCTATGCAGAAAGGAAGAGATACACATGCTCAAGTAGAGAATCGTTACCCTTGTAGTCCGCTTTGGCGCCATGGAAAAACTACACTGATGGAAGTCTTCGCAACGACCCTTCCTCCACGGATCCGCTCTTAGATCTCAAAATGATGCTCCGATGCTCCGCCGGCGACCGGAATCCCTTCTTTCTTCCTCCTCTTTGTTGGAACACCCTATTACTAATTTGGGTCAGGATCACTATGTCTCTAGGAATCTCTGCTTGACCTCCTGTATAGCTCAATAGGTCAATTAGAATTGAGTCTAAGGGTTAGAAGTCTAGGTTTGGAAGCTGCCCTGAAGACCAAGATTTTGTGTTTGGAGACTAAGTCATATCGTCGAGCTCAGAACGACGATTCGTCGAACTCCGGTCGACGATCGTCTAGCTCAACTTCGACAGATCGTCGAACTCCATTCGACGATCGCTGAGCTCAACTTCATTATATCGTCGAACTCCATTCGACGATCGGTGAGCTCAGGTCGACGATTTTGACTCTGCTTTGGATCTTTATCTTTGAGCTCAGTTCAACGATCTTTGAGCTCAGATCGACGATATTTTGCTGCTGTATATTTCCAGATCGCTGAGCTCAGCTCGACGATAGCAGAGCTCAGTTCGACGATTTCAGATAACTTCCAGGATGTTTCTAAATTCAAATTCAAATCAGTTAAGGAGTTATTCTACAATTAATTCAGAGATTTCCTAGCCGTTTTCATTCATTTCTGGACCAAGTTTCAAGGGATTTTTCAAGGAATATTTCTGTGGACTTTCCTTCAGAAGAGATTTTGCAATTAAGGATGCAATCAATGCAGGCTAACGGCTATTCTTGACAGAGAATGTTATTCTATTCTGTACCAAAGAATAAAAGAGAAGAATTTTTTGAATCACTCACAGAACACAGAACACAGATTACAGAGACACATTCAAAAATATTTTGTCAAAAATAATTCTGAAGAACACTCATCCAAGGAGATCAAGCTTTCAGAAATCTTCAGATCTCTTTAGTTTTCAAAGTGTTCAAGGCCAACATATTTTCAAGATTCCAGACATTCAACATTTCAGCTATTGCTGAAATCATCTATTGCTGGAGTTCAATCTTTGAAGGTCTATCACCCTCAGCAAAGCTTTTCTTCCTGAAGATCTCAAGGATTCAGGGGGAGCTTTGACATCAACAATCCACATAGTCTTCTCAGTTGTTTGAGAAAGAGAAGACTTCCATCACTCTCTCACCCCCTCTCTGTAAAGGGTTTCTCAAGCTCCCTTCAAAAGTTTGAGCTTGGTTTTTGAGCACCTTGTCAAAAGCTCATTGGTGGCAAGACACCTGATCAAAAAATCTGCTTTGGTTTTTGAGCACCTTATCAAAAGCTCATTGGTGCCCAGGACACCTGATCAACTCATCCTGCAGTAGATTCCTACCTAGGGTGGTAGAAGAGTGGATGTACCCAAGTTTAGGGGAACCACTATATTTCCTTGTGTCTTCTGGTTTTGCTTGTGTTTATATTTGTTTCTGGCCTTGATTTTTTTGTGATTAGCTTTTGTTTAACTTAGTTCTGTGTTTGGTTTTTAACTGCTTCCCTGCTCACACATATTACAACAATTGTTGTAAAAAGATTCAAAGCACCATATACTCTATTCACCCCCCCTCTAGAGTATATCAGATCTAGCTGCACTTTCAATTGGTATCAGAGCGAGGTTGGTTAAATATATCATACCTGATTGGTTGTACAGGCTAACACCTGAACCCAAAGATCCCAAGTTAGATCTGGTTTTCTTTTGTATTTTATTATTAGATTTTGTTTTCACAAATCATGGCCCAAAACAAAGATTATGCTAGCACCAGACCTCCAGTGTGCAATCTATCCAAGTTTGCACTTTGGAAAGCAAGGATTAGGCTTTACATGAATTCTATTGACGAAGATATCTTTAACTCTATTTTGACAGTGTGTCCAAGACCCCCAGAGAACATAAGCACAAATGCTGTTCCACCTCCATCAGGAACAGATGTTGATATCAAGAGATGGAAGGTAGCTGATGCTAAGGCTATGAACATCCTAGCCCAGACAATGTCTGATGACATATTTCAAAAGGTAGCTGAATGTAATTCAGCCAAGGAAATTTGGGACAAACTCTCAGAAATAGTCTCAGGCTCAGCTGATGAGAGAAAGGATAGAAGATCAGATCTCATCTCTCAATATGAGAATTTCAAAAAGGGAGAAACTGAGTCAGTGGGAGATATGTACAACAGACTAAGTCTAATTGTTAGTGAACTCAGAACATTGGACAAAGAGATATCTCTAACTGAACTTAATGACAAGATCCTAATGTGCTTCCCCAGTACTTGGGATTCAAGAATCTGGCCAATTAAGGATGTCAAAAGTCTGAATGAGATCACTACTGAAGCTCTATTGGGTAAGCTCAAATCTTATGAGCTACTCATCAAAAATAGAGAGGAAGAACAGAAGGCTGCCTCACCAGCCACAAGAAAAGAGAAGACCATAGCCTTCAAGGCAACTGAAGATCTGCCTGAAGACAAAGCCACAGGCAATGATGAACTACTCAGTTTGCTGGCCAAAAGATTTTACAAAATGGCCAGAAAGGACTTCAGAAGAAGATCATACAAGGACAGGATAAACCAAGGTATGACAAGTCCATTAGCAATAATAAAGACATTATTTGCTTTGTTTGCAGGAAACCAGGGCATATAGTTCCTGACTGTCCAGAGAACAAGAACAAGGACAGAAGAGACAGGAAAGAAAGAAGAAAGGAGAAAGACTCCAAAAGGAATGGCAATGGAAAACCCTCTTCAAGCAAAAACAAACATACAAGAAAAGGGTTTGTTGCTGAATCCTGGAGTGAGACTGAAGAAGAGTCAGAAGCCTCATCCAGCTCCAGTGATGATGAGGATGATGCAGAAGAAAAGGAGTTCTTCATGATGGCAATCAATGCCTCACAGCATAATTCAGAAGAAGAGGAGTCAGAGTCAGATTCAGAGACTCAACCTGAAGAAGATCAGGTAATTGGTTCTTTTGATTTTAGTTCAGAGGATTTTAAATCTGAATTTAAAGCACTGTGTTTGGACCTGCTAAAGTCTGAGAAAGTGATTATCTCTCTCGGAAATCAATTATCTGAACACAATACTTTAAAGTCAGAAAATCTCAAACTCTCTCAGGATTTGGAGTGCTGTAGGGAACAGATAGCTTCACTGAAAAGTGAGCTCTCTGAGGCCAAGAAGCTTGAAGAATCCCTCAATGGGAGAAGCATCAAGCTGATGGACATCACAAGCACAGTGAACTCTAGATTTAACAGTACACTGGGCTTGGGTGCTTCATCCAGCCAACCTATAGTCCTAACAACTCCAATCAAATTCATTTCTGACAAATGAAAGGGAGTTGTAGAGGTTGCTAGGAAAAATTCTGATCTGCCTCAGAAAACCAAGTCCCAGCAGAAATCGTCGAACGGAGATCGACGATCGCCGAATGAAGATCGACGATCGCCGAACGCAGCTCGATGATCTCAGGCAAAATCGTCGAACGCAAATCGACGATCTCAGCCAAAGTCGTCAAACGCAGGTCGACGATCTCAAATACCTGACCTCAGCTATAGTCGACCGTCGAACAGAGCTCGACAATCTGACCCAAGATCGTCGAACGCAGCTCCAAGATCGTCGAACAGAGGTCAGAGCTCTGGAAAATTTTTCAAAGGCAAATCAAAATTGAATCCTAAGGGTCCTTCATCCCAAATCTTTAACCGTTATACTGAATGGATTATACCTCCAAGGAGATACCATCCTGAAGGATATAAGAGTCAACCTGGGATGTCTTTCATTTCAGAATTTAAAGGTTATCAACCTAGGCACAAGGTAAACTGGGTCAAAAACAAATGAATTATCTTATGTGCAGGTGAAGACCTATCCAACATCTAACCAGCAATGGTATTTGGATAGTGGGTGCTCTAAGCACATGACAGGGAACAAGGACAACCTCACATCCTTCAGAGCCAAGCTTGGACCCAAAGTTATCTTTGGTGATTCAAACTTTGGACAAACTAAAGGATATGGTGCAGTCCAGATTGGATCAGTAACTTTCAAGAAGGTAGCTTATGTGGAAGGACTGAAGCACAACCTAATTAGCATCAGTCAGCTGTGTGATGAAGGCTACCAGGTGACCTTCAGCAAAGCCTTATGCAAAATCAAGTCAGAGGACAACACAACTGTGTTGACAGGTAAAAGGAAAGGTAACATCTATCTAGTAGATTTTCTTTCAACTGATGTAGATATCTGCTTGTTTAATTCTGTCTGTAGACCAAATATTTTATGGCATAAGAGATTAGGACACCTAAACCTTAGAACTATTTCTAGGCTATCCAAGGACAACCTTGTTAGAGGACTACCTTCTGGCCCCTACAAGAAGGAAGGACTCTGCAGGGCTTGTCAATTAGGCAAGCAAACTAAAAACAGCTTTAAGTCACTTAATAAGAGTGATTCACCTAGGATATTGTATCTGTTACACATGGATATTTTTGGACCCATCACAGTACAAAGCCTAGGAGGGAAATCCTACACTTTAGTAGTTGTAGATGACTTCTCTAGATTCACTTGGGTGTTCTTTCTAAGGAAGAAGTCTGATAACTTTAAGTGTCTGACAGAGTTTCTCAAATGTATACAGATTGAGTTAAATAATTACATTGCCCTGATCAGAAGTGATCATGGGACAGAGTTTGATTCTCTTCTTATGCAAGAGTTCTGTCAGAGTGAAGGGATCAGGCATACTTTCTCAGCTCCTAGAACTCCTCAACAAAATGGGGTAGATGAAAGGAAAAATAGAACCCTTATTGAATCTGCCACCACATTGTTGCAGATGCTCATCTACCTCTATCCTTTTGGGCAGAGGCAGTGAACACCTCCAACTATGTGCTGAACAGAAGTCTGATACATAAACTAAAGGGAAAGACTCCCTATGAATTACCCAAAGGGAAGAAACCTAAAGTTGACTATTTTAGAGTCTTTGGTTGTATTTGCTACATTCACAATAATGACAAGAAATATTTAGCAAAATTTCAAGCCAAAGCTGATGAAGGAGTGTTTCTGGGATACTCCATGATCAGCAAGGCTTATAGGGTCTATAATAAATCATCTTTAAAAATTGAGGAATCTGTTCACATTTCATTTGATGAAACTAACATGTCTTTCAAGGAGAAGAATTCTTCTACCATAGAACCTTTGCAGGAACATTCTCTGGTTGAAGACTTGAACAAGTTACAGGTTACTCAAGAGGATGAAAGCAGTGAAGATGAAGGAAATGCTCAACATAATGAAGAACAACTTGAAGAGCTAGTTGTTGTACCACAAGAGGAAACAACAACACTGGTTGGTGAACAATCAACACCCCCTGTTGATTTAGTAACAACAACAGACCATCCAATTTCCCAAATAATTGGAGACATCTCAGCTGGTGTGCAAACCAGAAATCAGGTCAACCAAAACCTGTTGCACACCTGCTTCCTATCTCAAATTGAACCTCAGTCCATTCAAGATGCAGAGTAAGATCCACACTGGGTCATTGAAATGCAAGAGGAGTTGCATCAATGTGAGAGAAACAAAGTATGGGAACTAGTGCCAAAGCCTAAGGATCATTCCATTGTTGGAACAAAATGGGTATTCAGAAACAAATTGGATGATCAAGGAGTAATTATAAGGAACAAGGCAAGGCTAGTTGCTCAGGGATACTCTCAAGAAGAAGGGATAGACTACGACCAGACTTTTGCACCTGTTGCAAGATTAGAAGCCATCAGAATATTTCTAGCTTATGCAGCACACAAAGGCTTCAAAGTATATCAGATGGATGTCAAAAGTGCTTTCTTGAATGGAGACATCAAAGAGGAAGTTTATGTCAGACAACCTCCAGGTTTTATCTCTCCAACTTATCCTGACTATGTTTTTAGACTTAACAAAGCATTATATGGTCTCAAGCAAGCTCCTAGAGCATGGTATGAGACCCTAGCATGGTTTCTCTTGGAAAATGGTTTTATAAGGGGTAGAGTAGACCAAACTCTTTTCATTAGAACTCATAAGTCCCATACCCTACTAGTACAAATTTATGTAGACGATATCATTTTTGGTTCTACTGACTCCAAATTGTGCAGAAGGTTTTCTAACCTGATACATTCTAAATTTGAGATGAGTAGCATGGGTGATCTATCCTTCTTCCTAGGATTGCAAGTCAAGCAATATGCTGAAGGCATCTTTATTTCTCAAACCAAATATGCAAATGAACTGGTTAAGAAATTTGGTATGTCTGAGGCATCTTGTATGAAAACACCCATGCCTACTAATGTTGTATTGGATGCTGATGAACATGGGAAACCTGTTGATCAGACAACATATAGAGCAATGATTGGCTCTTTACTGTATCTTACAGCTAGTAGACCAGATATAATATTTGCTACATGTATATGTGCTAGGTTCCAAGTAAGCCCTAGAGAGTCACACCTAACTTTAGTAAAGAGGATTCTCAGGTATGTTAAAAGTTGTCCAAATCTAGGTCTCTGGTATCCAAAAGATTCAGCATTTGATTTAACTGGATTCTCAGATGCTGATTATGCTGGATGCAGAATTGACAGGAAAAGCACCAGTGGAACTTGTCAGTTCCTTGGTGACAGACTTGTCTCTTGGTTTTGTAAGAAACAAACATATGTGTCAACTTCAACTACTGAAGCTGAATATATGGCTGCAGGCAGTTGTTGTTCACAAATCTTATGGATTCAAAACCAACTCCTAGACTATGGCTACAACTTAGAGAAGTCTAAAATCTTTTGTGATAATACTAGTGATATTCCTATAGCTCAAAATCCAGTCCTCCATAGTAGGACAAAACACATAGAGATTAGGCATCATTTCTTAAGGGATAATGTTGAAAAGAATAAAATTGAACTACATTATATCCCAAATGATTTACAAAGGGGAGATATTTTCACCAAGCCATTGGATGAAAAGAAACACACCTTCTTCCTAAATCAGTTAGGAATGTTAGATGGAGGAAGTCTTAAATAATATCCAAGATTTTGAAAGCTTAAAAATTGACCAAGACTAGGCAAACATTCTGATTTTTCTTAGTGTCTAGAATTTTTCTGATCTCTGAACTGCGCTCGACGATTTGCCCCAAGATCGTCGAACAGAGATCGACGATTTCCAAAAATCGTCGAACTGAGTTCAGCGTTTCTCAGATAGTATGAACTATCTCTTCCGGTCAACGATCGTCGAACGGCGCTCGACGATTATGTTCTTTGAACGATCGTCGAACGGAGCTCGACGCTCTCCAATATCGTCGAACGGAGATCGACGATGTTGAAGACTCTTCAGATTCCTTTAGTAGCCTCGATCGTCGAACTGAGTTCAACGATCTTTCCAATTCTGCGTCGAACCCTAATATAAAACTCATTTTTCGCCGTCGTTCTCTTTTGCTCTTTCGATTTCTCTGCAAGAATTTTCTTTCCCTCCAAACAGTTCTACATTTGGTCATTTTATTTGTTGAATTTTTGCAGGTACCCATGGCTGTGTCAGTTGCTGTTCTTGCTGCTATGAAGTTTGCTGCTGGTTTTGACATCGACCTGGAATCATTCAGCACAACTGACCAGGTGTTTCAAGATATATTGGGATTATTCAAAGACCAGAACTTGACTGTCATAATGACCACCAGGATCAAGCTGGCATCTGATGAAATAAAGGAGTGGGTTTATACTGCCCATAATCAAGATAACTCTACCATTGTTGGGTCTATAGCTGGAACTCAGGTACCCTTAACCCCGACAATTCTATCAGAAGTTTTTGAGTTGAGGAATGGTGAAGATTCTGCTGAATTATCTGGAGAAGAGTATTCTGAACTGCTTGCCAGAATGGGTCATTCAGAGGGAAACCTTAGCAAGCTCTTCAAAAGAAACCTGTCTTTAGAATATAGGTTCATGGCAGATGTTGTTGGGAAAGTGCTACTGGCAAAGCACTCTGCCCATGATACAATTTCAAGGTATCAGCTCTGCCTCATGGGAGCTCTTGTGGACAAGAAGAATCTGAATCGGGGAGAAGTTTTCTTTGACCTCATCAAAAATAAAATCAACAAAAGTTTTGTTAACTTTGGGAGAATCCTTGGAGTGTTTCTGCAGCACAGGTGCCCTGCCTTGCTGGTCTCCTCTGGCATTCATATAAATGCCTCCAAGAGACTGTCTTGTGCCCTCTTTGGAAAGTGGGACAGACAAATCAGCAAGCCCAGTAGGCCCTCCTCCAGTACCCCTTCAGGAATAAGGACTCTAAGAGTCACTCCTCCACAGGTCTCTGCCCCTGCAGATGACCTGGCTGCTGTTGTTGCCTCTCCTCCTCCTCCAATTTCATCCCTTCCCATACCATCCACCATTCCAGCTCCATCCACCATCATCATATCCAGCCCATCTCCAACATCCACACCTTCTCCAGTACCCATTCTACCTCCACCAGAAGAACAATTCCACCCACTATTCTCCTACCCTCCACCAGATGTCACCTCATCACCCTCCATTCCATCCTTCACCCTACTTGATGAGTCCTTTATGGATGATTCCCCATCATCTCCTCCTGATCTACCCTCCTCCTCCACTTCATTTCAAGACGTCCTACACCAAATCATTGATCAACCAACATTCACCCCATCCATCTCCATTCCCCTGTCCTCCATATCCACCCTACCAACACCTCAGCCATCCCTTCCACCCTACTCCAGCTCTCCACTACCAGAACCCTCATCTGCTCCTATCTCTTCTACCTCTGCTCCAGTAACCCTTGAGCAGGTAGACCTCCCAGCCCTTGCTAACAGGCTGTATGAGCTGCTTGCCCCCAGGCTCTCTCTGCTGTTGGAGACCTCCTTGGCTCCACTACACCTGTCAGTGGCAGCCCTTTCTGCCAGTCTCTCTTACCTCTTCCCTCAGGCAGCACCTACAACAGTGTGCCTTGATCCAGACATGTCTGCATCTAGGCAGGGGGAGATTCCATATGAAGTGAGTCTTCATGCTGCTGCTGTTGCTGCTGCTGCTTCTGTGACTGCTTCTGTGAGCCTCTCTACTGCTACTGCTGCAGTTTTTGCTGCTTCTTCTGCTGCTCCTCCTCTTGCTGCTGTTGCTGTGCCTCAAGCACAAGTTCCTCCTGCTGCAGTCCTTGCAATAGACCTCAGGTCTTTGCTATCAGTTTTTGATTCTGCATACTTCAGCTGTCTGCCAGAGGTCAATGCTGTCCAGCCTCCAGAAGATTTATCCAAGGCACTTGTGCCATTTTCTTGCTGTGACCCTAGCATTATCACCTCTTTTGTTAATTCATTGTTTGCTGCTGCTGAAAATGTTGATGCTGCTGCTTCTTCTGAAGAAAGGGTTGTTGTTGCTTCTGAGAATGTTGATACTGCTGCTGCTTCAAATATTGATACTGCTGCTGAAGTTCTTGTTGTTTCTGATGAACCAATTTCCAAGGACATTCTTATGACAGAGGCACCTGAATTTGAGCCTTCTGCAGTCTTTGATGATATTCCTTCTGCTTCTATTGTTGTTAGTGAGACAGTTGTTGCTGCTGCCACCTCTCCAGAGCCTACTGTTGCTGTTGTTGTTGTTACTACTTCTACTCCATCTGCTGCTGTCATTTCTGCTTCTGCTTCAATATCTGCTGCTGTCTCTGCTGTTACCATTTGAACACCTGCTGCTACAACTTCTGCCTCATCTGCTTCTGTACAACTCAAGAAGGATCTAATGAAGAAAATAGATGCTCTCTATGATGACCTGAGTTCTGAGAGTGATGAATTTAGAACAGACTCTGATGACTCTTCTGCTACCATTGCCAGGAAAAGAAAGGCAAGGAGCAAAGCTATGAAGAGGGTACCTCCTGCCAAAGTTAAGGATAACAATGATATTCCATATTACATTTTACATGACTGCCCTATCACTGAACACTGGATGCAATACTCCAAGAACCAGCTGAAGGCAATGAAGAAGAAAAGAAAATATGAGAAGGGTTCATCCCAATTCCAGCACTCTCATCCTCCTCCACCACCTCCTCCTGATGCAGGTGCAGGTGGAAGCTCTGCATCTCAACCCCCAGCCAAAAGTTAGGCTCCCTATCAGCCTCATGCCAGATCTTACCACAGGGAAAGCCAATCCAGGGGTTCTCATTCTAGGAGAGGAGGATATAGAGGTAATCAAAGAGATATTCAAGTCTACTCCAAAGGGTACTCTAGGCAACACCCATATTCCAGGGAAAGACAAACTTCTTCTGATACAACATCTGGTCCTTTCCCTTATAAGCTGAAAGATACTGTGTCTGTCAGGCCTCCTCAAGACAATCCCTCCAACAGATATGAACCACCTGTACCCTTTGAGGATCCTGAAAATAATCCAGCTGCTTGGACTGCAAGGTTAAAAGAACTAGCTGCACTGGATCAAATTAAAAAGGCTAGAGAACAAGGAATAGATTCTTCCAACATTTCAACAATGTCTGAACAGAGACAGAAAGAGCTAGAGAGATATGCTTCAAGTAAATTTTTTGATGCTGACAGGTATATGGAATTACATCCTGAAGCTGTAGTTCCCAGGCCTAAAAAGCAAACATATTTGGGTACAGCAGATGATACCAGATCCAAGAAAGAAGCCCTCAATCCTAACAGAGAGATTAAACTTGTTAAAGGCAAAGAGAAGAAATGATATTTTAAGGTGACAATTTCTGTGATTTCTGTTTACTATCTGGATGCTATATATCTCTGTGTATCTGCCATGTCTAGCTGTTGTTTTTCTGTTTTGCTGATTGTATGTTGTTATTTAAATTCTTCCAAAGTCTGTAAATAGTAATCCTAACCCAAATAGGGGGAGATTGTTGGAACACCCTATTACTAATTTGTGTCAGGATCACTATGTCTCTAGGAATCTCTGCTTGACCTCCTGTATAGCTCAATAGGTCAATTAGAATTGAGTCTAAGGGTTAGAAGTCTAGGTTTGGAAGCTGCCCTGAAGACCAAGATTTTGTGTTTGGAGACTAAGTCATATCGTCGAGCTCAGCACGACGATTCGTCGAACTCCGGTCGACGATCGTCTTGCTCAACTTCGACAGATCATCGAACTCCATTCGACGATCGCTGAGCTCAACTTCATTATATCGTCGAACTCCATTCGACGATCGGTGAGCTCAGGTCGACGATTTTGACTCTGCTTTGGATCTTTATCTCTGAGCTCAGTTCGACGATCTTTGAGCTCAGATCGACGATATTTTGCTGCTATATATTTCCAGATCGCTGAGCTCAGCTCGACGATAGCAGAACTCAGTTCGACGATTTCAGATAACTTCCAGGATGTTTCTAAATTCAAATTTAAATCAGTTAAAAAGGAGTTATTCTGCAATTAATTCAGAGATTGCCTAGCCGTTTTCATTCATTTCTGGACCAAGTTTCAAGGGATTTTTCAAGGAATATTTCTGTGGACTTTCCTCCAGAAGAGATTTTGCAATTAAGAATGCAATCAATGCAGGCTAACGGCTATTCTTGACAGAGAATGTTATTCTATTCTGTACCAGAGAATAAAAGAGAAGAATTTTTTGAATCACTCACAGAACACAGAACATAGATTACAGAGACACATTCAAAAATATTCTGTCAAAAAGAATTCTGAAGAACACTCATCCAAGGAGATCAAGCTTTCAGAAATCTTCAGATCTATTTAGTTTTCAAAGTGTTCAAGGCCAACATATTTTCATGACTCCAGACATTCAACATTTCAGCTATTGCTGAAATCATCTATTGCTGGAGTTCAATCTTTGAAGGCCTATCACCCTCAGCAAAGCTTTTCTTCCTGAAGATCTCAAGGATTCAGGGGGAGCTTTGACATCAACAATCCACATAGTCTTCTCAGTTGTTTGAGAAAGAGAAGACTTCCATCACTCTCTCACCCCCTCTCTGTAAAGGGTTTCTCAAACACCCTTCAAAAGTTTGAGCTTGGTTTTTGAGCACCTTGTCAAAAGCTCATTGGTGGCAAGACACCTGATCAAAAAATCTGCTTTGGTTTTTGAGCACCTTATCAAAAGCTCATTGGTGCCCAGGACACCTGATCAACTCATCCTGCAGTGGATTCCTACCTAGGGTGGTAGAAGAGTGGATGTACCCAAGTTTAGGGGAACCACTATATTTCCTTGTGTCTTCTGGTTTTGCTTGTGTTTATGTTTGTTTCTGGCCTTGATTTTTCTGTGATTAGCTTTTGTTTAACTTAGTTCTATTTTTGGTTTTTAACTGCTTCCCTACTCACACATATTACAACAACTGTTGTAAAAAGATTCAAAGCACCATATACTCTATTCACCCCCTATAGAGTATATCACATCTAGCTGCACTTTCACTCTTTCCAACTCCTTGAGAGAGAGAATGGTTTGAGAGAAATGAAGGATTAACTCCCCTATTCCCGGCCTTAACAGAGTCAGGAAACCATCTGGGCCGTTGGATCTTATTTAAAGAAAATGAACGGCTCAGATCTGCACAAAATTTCCCAGACCTGGGCCGAACACGGCTTATCACACGGCCGTGTCCCCGGCCGTGTGCCTCGATCCAGGCACGATCGTCAAACGACGAAAAGACACATGGGAAAAGACACGCCCGTATCTCACCTAACACGCCCGTGTCTCACCTGACATGCCCGTGTCGGGTCTCTCGACACGCCCGTGACCTGGGGCGTGTCACGCATAACCGCCACGCCAACCGACATGACCCAACTGAACGCGGGTACTGACACGGGTAGGCACACTCCCGTGTAAAATGACACGCCCGTATCATGCAGCCGTGTTCCTGGTCGTGTCCTTCTCGGGATGAAATCGGCCAAAACACCAGCCAGACACGGCCTTGGACACGCCCGTGTCCTAGGCCGTGTACCCCTAAACAAGCACCAAAAATCCCTTTTTACGCGATCGACTCAAATACAATTTTCGGCGCATTACATGTGATGCCACGAGTCACGCACGTGACATGATTTTCATGTCCGTGTCTTGGGCATGTAACTTTAATCCGAAGTGGAAACGAATTCTGGAGCTCCTTTATGGGTCATGCCCGTGACCTGAAGGTCACGCCCGTGACCGGGGCATGTAAATTGTGATTTCTACAGATTTCTTCAGCTTCTTCTCATGATCAGTTCTGCAAGCCCAGATTGACCTGAAATAAGAAAATAAAGTAATTAATAACAAATATTAATAAAAAATAAATAAAACATAACAGTTTATTAAATAAAAACAATATTAAAATCACTATAATAATAAACTTATCAAATACCACCATGTTTAAGCTTTTGCTATTCCAGAGCAAAACTATAAGTACTTAGAAGAAAATTAATATAATTTTTTTAATCAAACTAAAATTTATTTAATCAAAAGAAAGTTAAAAATAATTTTCAGAGATTTAAATATTAAGTCCTAAGATATGAGGTTAAAATGTGAAG
The DNA here is from genome assembly GCA_039583875.1 of Platanthera guangdongensis. Lineage (NCBI taxonomy): Eukaryota > Viridiplantae > Streptophyta > Magnoliopsida > Asparagales > Orchidaceae > Platanthera > Platanthera guangdongensis. The sequence continues at coordinate 133,323,222 of CM077166.1, forward strand.
AGGGAAATATTTATCAAATTTTTCTCAAATAAATTAATTAGTGTTCAAAATTTAGTAGTTAAAAAACAAAGTTAGATTAAGAATTATTAATACCTTTAACTAATAGAGACTTAAGGGAAAAATTCAAGTTACTACTTATGCTCTCTTAGTATTTTAATTTACATCTAAAGTTTTTTTAGGTTTTGGGATAAAGTAAATTGAAGAAGTTTTTGATTAGAGGTGAAGAATTTTATGCTCTCACCTCACATAATTGTTTTTTGAGATTTACATATGTTTATCAAGAAAATGATGAATTTTATCCTCTCATATTCCAAGACATATGCACAAATATTTTTCACTCTTCAAAAAAAATACAAAAGATAAATTGGGAACAATGAATTTTATCCTCTTACCCTATCTTTATTTGGGTTGCATATGTGTAACAAGGAATACTTGATTTCCATGACATATGATATAACCAAAATGAAAAAATGCATATGTGTACCAGAGGATAACGAATTTTATCCTCTTATCACTGTGGCATATGATCTAACAAGAACATAAAAATAACAAAGGAAAGACTACACCAATTTTTAGAATAAATTAAATATTTAGAGAGCAACTATAGTAAATTAAAATTTCCTAAGAATTTTTAAGCATAAGTGAATATAATTGAAATCTAAAGACTGTTAAACTAAGCACTATAAAATTGAAAGTAATTAGAATTAAGAGAAAAAGGGCTAAAGAAATTACACTAAACAAATTTAATTCATAAAGTATTTTTTAAAATAAAATCATCTAAAAATTAAATTTAATAAACAATGTTGAAATAAAAGATTACAAAATCAAAAATTATAAAAATTCTTATAAATAAACTCAAAATAAGTTTCGAAAAAAATAAAAAAAATAAGGAAGGGTTTATTACTTTTTTAAAAGATATAAATACTAAAAACATAAATTATAATCCTAATTTTTTTGTTAATTCCTGGACTTCCCGAGGGCTACCCAATGACGGGCACGCAAGGTACTCGGCAGTTTTGTGGGATGAAAGCATAGCGCGGCCCTTTCCAAGAAATTTCATTTTGATTTTCTATTTTTTTGTATTTTTTGAATTTTTTAAAAAATAAAAAAACAATTTCAAAAGGAAATAAAATTTTTTAAAAGATTTTTCAATTTTTTTATTTTTTTATAAAAACAGAAAAGGACATTCCACCCTCATACTTAAAAATAAACATAGTACTCAATGTTTATACCCCAAGTAAGGGGGGAAAGAAAAGAAACTTAATAATTTATATATTTTTTAAAAAAATGCAAGGATAAGCAAGGGGTGTCACCCAAGAGTTCTTTTCTTTTTCTCGTCTTTAAGTTAGACGGTTCGGGTTAAGAAAAAGGAAAATAAAAGTTCAAATGAACGGGCAACTACCTTAATTCTCGCTTTGGTGAGGATGCCAAAGTTGCTTGCCCGACGTCTCCTCCGCTTTTTTCTTGATTTTTTTTAAATAGTCGGCTTGATAATGTAAATTCAAATCACCTATGCATACCTGAGGTGATTTGAATCTTTGTAGATTAGCGACAAATGGATCATGGAAATCGTTTAATTGCAACGGCTCCTCTTCTACATGAAATTCGTTAGTAAAAGAAAAATAAAAAACAAGCACGTCAGAAAAATCTTCGCAAGGAGGAGGTTCTTGCAAAGTTATATGATTAGGCTCCAGTTGTTTATTTTCTAAAATAAAATCATTATCTAAAAATTCAAATAAAGAAATATTATCGTCCTCGTTATTTTCAGGAATTTCAATTTCTAAATATTTATTTGGTACTTGAAAATTCTTGAAACTAAGAGTCGGATGTAGTAGAAGAAGAAAATATTTTTCTTCTAATTTACCCGGTGTGCCCATAATATAAATAATGTTTTGATATAATAATTCATCTTTCTCTTCCAAATAAGACACTAAAGGGGCACATGAAGATTCATATTCCTCCATAGGTGCATTATTCAAAGAATTATTATTTGAAGAGGGAGGAGAAAAAGTTTTAATAAATTCTTGAAATAATAATTGCTCTTCCTCTTTGGAATAAAACACTAAGGGGGCACATAAAGATCCATGTTCCGTCCGAGGTGAAATATTCGAATAGAGAGAAGAATTATTAGAACTAGTAATAATTTCTTCTAAATTTTTTTTTGGGGGGGGGATCAACTATGAATTGTGTAAAATCTCCAAAATTAGAAGAAGACGGTTGCAGTGTGATCAAAAAAGAACAAAACTAGGATCTAAATAATTATTCTCATAACTCGGGAATCCTTCCGGTTGATCTTGCGAACAAGAAAGACCAAAATTTGAGGTAGAAGAAAAAATATTTAAATCAAAATAATTATTCTCATTAAAATTCGAAAAATTATTTTCATGAAAATTAGAACAATTGGAAAATTTATTTTCATGAAAATTAGAAAAAGAGTTATCATAAAAGTGAGAATAGTTATTTACATAGTTATTATCAAAATTATTTTCATAAGAAAGATTTTTATAATAATTATAATGATAACAATACTCACTTTGATGAGAACCACCACAAAAAAAACAAGAAATATGGCACCGTCTTGCGGTTTGCAAAAGATTAACTTTATTTGTAAGCTCGGCAACCATAGCAGCCAATTGAGATAATATTTTTTTGTAAAAAGAAAATAAAACAACCGGTACTTAATAGAATTGAATTCGAAAAAGAAAATTAAAAAGTGAATAAGGATAGAGAAAGAATGATAAAATTAATACAATTAGTGCTTTCCAAATATCAATAAAAAATTTTCCCCGGCAACGGCGCCAAAAACTTGATGGTTAAAATTTCACGCTAGCGCGTGATTCTATATCAAATAGGCAAGTGTACCTATCATTCTAGAGTATAGGATAAAGTGTCGTATTAGACTCAGGGCCTATTGAGTACTTCTACTCAAGCAAATTAATATTATTTTATCGGATAATAAAACGAGTGAAATTAAACTATAGCTAGAAAATAAACTAAAAGATATCACTTGATCTAAACTCACATTGAATTAAAATAGACTTTCATGAAATGATACATGTACAAGCTCCTAATCACTTACTTCAACCGTGGAGGTTCCCAAAATACAAAAGCGTCTATCTCGAGCTCATGCTTTTGACTAACCTTAGGTTGATCGATTAATACCCCTCGTGAAGTCGAAACCCCTGAGCTTGCATTAAGCAGTGAACCCCTACTATTGGATTTGACTCCAATCTAGAAGATTTATGTCGTACTCTCTCGAGAAGTGCATCCAACTCCTTTTATCTTTGAGCGATCTACTCGTTTCCGCAACCTCTCGATCATTTAAGATACGGATCTAAGATCAAAAAACATATCCGCAAAATATGAATTCAGAACAAAATATTTCAAAGATAAATCAAAATATAAATAAAGAGATTTTGATAAAAAAAAAAAGAAATTTATTTAATTTCAAAGATTGTCATGATCAAGTGCTAAAGGAAATTAGCTACTTGACATGATAAAGAAGATACATAAAAATATAAAGAGAGACATGATTAAAAAGAGTAGTACTTGAATTGTAAATTGAAAAAAATTAAAACTAAACTATGATATTGAAACTACAATAAAACAATGCAAGAACAAGTGTAAATAAACTACTAAAACAACATAATAACTACTCCTAGATGGCTCCTAGCTCTTCCTCATCTCCTTACTCGATCTGGAATTTATAGGAAAATTTATGGAAGGTCACATGTAACGGCCCAGCCTAGGACTCAGAGGCTGCCGTACCCCATATAGGCCGAATAGCTTGGACCACCCGTGACAACGTTACAGGGCTGTAACCCAAAACACCCCAACGCCTCTCCCGCCTGTTTTTCAGCAAGGCGCGTTGTTGGCGCTAGGTATCGAACCCGCAACCCTTGATAACACTCTCTTCCAACAGAGCTCATCACAACCTGAGTTGCAGCTCAGTTGGTGATGAGCCAACAACGCACCTTGCTGAAAAACAGGCGGGAGAGGCGTTGGGGTGTATTGGGCTGCAGCCCTGTAACGTTGTCACGGGTGGTCCAAGCTGTTCGGCCCATGTGGGGTACGACAGCCTCTGAGTCCTAGGTTGGGCCGTTACATAAAAAGTGCACTTTTTATGTAACGGCCCAGCCTAGGACTCAGAGGCTGCCGTACCCCACATGGGCCGAACAGCTTGGACCACCAGTGACAACGTTACAGGGCTGCAACCCAATACACCCCAACGCCTCGCCCGCCTATTTTTCAGCAAGGCGCGTTGTTGGCGCTAGTTATCGAACCCGCAACCCTTGATAACACTCTCTTCCAACAGAGCTCATCACCAATTGAGCTGCAGCTCAGTTGGTGATGAGCTCTGTTGGAAGAGAGTATTATCAAGGGTTGCGGGTTCGATACCTAGCGCCAACAACGCGCCTTGCTGAAAAATAGGCGGGAGAGGCGTTGGGGTGTATTGGGTTGCAGCCCTGTAACGTTGTCACGGGTGGTCCAAGCTGTTCGGCCCATGTGGGGTACGACAGCCTCTGAGTCCTAGGCTGGGCCGTTACATAAAAAGTGCACTTTTTATGTAACGGCCCAGCCTAGGACTTAGAGGCTGCCGTACCCCACATGTGCCGAACAGCTTGGACCACCCGTGATAACGTTACAGGGCTGCAGCCCAATACACCCAAACGCCTCTCCCGCCTGTTTTTCAGCAAGGCGCGTTGTTGGCGCTAGGTATCGAACCCGCAACCCTTGATAACACTCTCTTCCAACAGAGCTCATCACCAACTGCGCTGCAGCGCAGGTGGTGGTGAGCTCTGTTGGAAGAGAGTGTTATCAAGGGTTGCGGGTTCGATACCTAGCGCCAACAACGCGCCTTGCTGAAAAATAGGCGGGAGAGGCGTTGGGGTGTATTGGGCTGCAGCCCTGTAACGTTGTCACTGGTGGTCCAAGCTGTTCGGCCCATGTGGGGTACGGCAGCCTCTGAGTCCTAGGATGGGCCGTTATATCACACCCCATGGTCAAGCACGTGACTGGGGGCGTGTCAAGTGAGGAAACGATCTCTTGAAAGCCCGGCAACGTTGGGAGAAATTGCCAAAATTTGTCATTCTGCGAGTCATGCCACTAGGTCACGCCCATGACTGAGGGCATTTCTGTACTCTTACTATAAATGGCGGGAACAAGGAATGACAGGAATTAAATCTGGCATTGCCGAAGTGGTCACGGCCCTAGGTCATGCCCGTGACCTGGGGCGTGTAAGCTTGAAACTGGCTGGATCTGAAACTGGCTTTATAATACATAGTGTGCCTAGATGTCACGCCTCGTGTCACGCCTGTGACATGATTGTCACGCCCGTGACATGATTGTCATGCTTGTGTCCTGGGCATGTAACTTTAATCCAATGTGGAAACGAATCTGGAGCTACTTTATGGGTCACGCTCGTGAGTCACGCCCGTGACCTGAAGGTCACGCCTGTGACCGGGGCGTGTAAATTGCGATTCTCTAGATTTCTTCAGCTTCTTCTCCTGATCAGTTCTGCAAGCTCCAAATTAATATTGGCAACCCAGATTGACGTGAAATAAGAAAATAAAGTAATTAATAACAAATGTTAATAATAACTAAATAAAACATAACTATGTATTAAATAAAAAATATATTAAAATCACTATAATAAAAGACTTATCATGTGGGAATATTGAAGTCCAACCTTCTTTAAAAGTAACTTTTAATATAATCTTTTCAGAGGTATGAAAATATATTTTACTATGTAATATTCCAAAAAAAATTTAGGATGAAATTTCCAAAAAACCATTATCCCCCCCTCCCTCTAAGGGCACCTACAGATCCAACATGAATAGCATTATACTTCAAGCACAATCGTACAATAGATTTGTACTGGTCTTAATCTTGTGTGTTCAATTTTTACAAGAATCGTCTTGATTCATATATACGAGCGCTTTGAAGTTCAATTGTGTCTTCAGTCTTTATATTTCAAGTCCATCTGCTTGAGCGATCTTGTTGGTTCAGCGTGATTGTCTTATTGCCTCACGAAATTTGTTCTTGAAGTGAACTTCCATCTTCATCAACCTTCAGCTCGAATATCATTGAATCTTCTGCACGAGTTTATAGATCTTATAGTCGAGTGTATCCTAGGCCTTTTCCCTAATATCTTTCACCAAATTCTTATGGATTCCTCTTCACGTAAGTTTGGTTTGACAAACCAATCGAATTAGTTCCTTAACATAAGTTCTACACTTTGGTTGATATGAGCATGATTTGACTAGATTATTTAGAGTATTCGATTAGACCATTTGTAAATCGTCGGATGAGGGTCAATAGACCCCCTCCAGACAGAGTAGAGGCGGTGGTGTCATTTGAAATCAAGGCTTTGGTGGCACCCAAGATCTTAAGCTTCATGATTCCTAACTCCAGTGATCGCCAGCGGCGCCAGGCCGTCAAACCATTGCCAAAGGAAGGGTTGGACCCCAGCGAGATGAAAGGGGGGTTTGGCACTGCGATCTTCTTGTCATACGGTTGTAGGGAGGACCACAAACCTCCAGGTCTCGGCGGCTTATAGGTGTCGTCTGATTCCATGTTCGGGATCACATGGCCTATATATTCTTAAAGCCTCCGAGATAATGATTTTCTACCCAATAGCATATCCATGTTGAATACATTATGGAGGATCATCGTTGTGTGGTCTGGCTCAATCTCAGTCAGGTACAATGCTTTAAGATCTGTGCAAACCAAGAATTTTACTTAGACAAAGAGGTTATTATTTTCCTAAGGCATATAAAGTCCTCTATTGAATATGTGTTGAATATAAAAGTTGTGCAATAAAATGAGGGTTTTGAAAAATTTTCATATTTTCCTGACTTGGTTTGTTTTTCTAATAATTAAAATACATTGAATTTTGTAATTTTAGAATTAATAGTGGGCCTTAATCTGGAATTCAAGTTCTGGAAAAATTTAGAGACATTGCTAGAGCCAATATGCATTCCACATAATTAATTAGATATTTTTGATATTAATTTGTTATTTATAAGGATTTAATCAAATCAGCCCTTCTTATTATAATAATACCAGAGGGGAATCTACCAGATTAAAATAGTTGAAAATCTTATATAATGTTATAAGGAGGATGATATAACTCCTGAAAATTTTTGGGAATTTTATAAGCATTCCAGTATTTATAAAGATTAAAGGAGCTGAATTTGATGTTTTTAAATTATTAGAGACACTTTGTTTTGCCATAAAATTTTAGAAAAGTTTTCGAGATAGGATTGGTGTTCACACTCTGAAACGTTCTGGCAAAAGAGTCTGAGTATTTTAAAGATTTTTAATTTGACCAACTCAGTCTTTTTAAAAATTAATGAGAGTCTAAATCTATGAAATAAATTTGATAAAATCAAGAAAGGCTCAAAATGATCATATAAACCATCAATAAAAATTTGGATTTTTTTGTTCAGTAAAGTTATTTTTTGGAATTTAATACCAAGGTTTATGAAAGACGAATAACTAATTTGAAAATAAATAAAGCTCAAATTAACTTGAAGAAATTATGGGGTTGAAAGTATTTAGCGTCTACCTAAATCACCTAGAGGGGGATGAATAGGTGATGTTTGTCTCTTTTTGCGGAATAAAAAATATTTAAAAATGAAAAAAATAAACACAGAGATTTTATAGTGGTTCCCCGAGTTGGGTTCGTCCACTTTTTTCCCCTCACTTATCTACCACGAAGGGCTAGATTCAGTTGTTTCACCTTTCTCAGATTTCGTCAAATCTTACGACTCAGAGCCGCAACTCCTACAATTCGGAGACGATGCTCCTACCACTCGGAGAACAAACTCTCCTACAACTCGATCCACAAATCAGATCTACAACCTCGATCCAAAAACAAATCTACTCACTTGATCCACAAACAGATCTACAAACTCGGAGATAAATTTACTACAATATTTAAAACAATATTACAACAACAACAACGATTACAACTTTTCACTCCGACGTTCTTTGTAGAAGTAGATCTTGAAGCTTGGAGAACTCGGAAAGTTGAAATCTTGAAGAACTTGAATCTTGAGTCTCCACCCATCTAGATCTGGAGGAATAAAAGTCTTTAGAAGGTAGCAATCCAGATGTAGAGATCGGGGAAGATGAGAACTTGTTGTGCATGCGGTATTCAGCCAATCGGAAATGTCGCCTGCGGAAGGAGGCCGCCGATCGCTGTTTTTGAAAGTTTTATCATTTTGAATCGGTGATCAAACAAGCACAAAAACAAGATTAACAATTAAGAAAAATATCCATAGGTATTTATAGAGATAAATTGTCCAACGGTATAAGGACATTTTCCAAAAAATAAAGTGAAAATTACTGTGCATGGCCGACAGCAACCCGTGTCTTGTTTTTGAAAATTTTGGAAAAAATGACCTAAGTAAAATTCGTCGAGTATCATAATGATACTCGTCGAATATACCTTGATATACGATGAAAATGACTAATAAAAATCATCCAGACCTGCTGGATACACAATGTTATGGTAAGGAGTCATACTCGACAAATTCGTCGATTATGAGCAGGTATACTCGACGAATTCGTCGAGTATCAGCTGAAAGACTCAACACTTTTAGATCACTCAGCGCCATGACATGCATTCATCAAATATCGTCGAGATAAATCAACGCTCTCGACGCCAAGATATTCGATGAAAATGACTTTGAAAAATCTAAACAAGTAGTGTCGACTAGACTCGATGAATTCGGCAAGTATCACTTAGAATATTCGTCAAATTCGGCGAGTATCGTTAGATACATTCGACGAATTCAACGAGTATGCTCGACAATACTCGGCGAATTTTACTTAACTGATTTTCCACTTCTCCAAAGAATTAACCCTAAGTATATATGATGAATTTGACGGGTATTGGTAAGTATACTCGACGAATTCGGCGTGTATCAACGATGATACTCGACGAATTCGACGTGCATGCTTAGCAATACTCGCCGAATTTTACTTAGGTAAAATTCCTATGTTTCCCGGGTCTAACCCTTGACCATCCATGAGCCTTCTCTTGTATTTGGGATAGAAGTACACCCCAATAGAGAGATTACACGTGCGTCAATACATTGGCCAACACAATGAGGAATTACATTGTATAATCTTATATTTACTGACCCACTATAACCTGGCATTAGTGTGTACTTGGTATTATAGACCTGCAAGTACATAACTAAATAGTGGCATCAAATACAATCTCAATTCATCTTAGCTTAACTAAATCAGGGTTATTGTTGATACAATACACAACAATCTCTCCCTATTTGAAGAAGCCAAAATCCTATAAGCTAAGGTTAGTTGCACATAACGAATAATAAAACTTTAATGCAAGCAAAAATATAAATGTAATTAAAACAACTATGCATTCCAAACAATTTAAGGAAATCATATATATATATATATGATATCAAAATGTTTATAATATTGGGAGGGCAGCCCACAACACTTAACAATTAACATATGATTTTCAAATCTGCCTGTTCTGCGTCTTTGCTCGTTGTCTTTCAAAATAGGCCCTTGGCTTTGGATAGTATCTAGGAGGAGCTGGAGGCATCGGATCAGCACCGTGGTTGTTCATGAAATGTATTCTCCTCTTTGTGCATGCCACCTTGTATTTGTTCCATTCCTCTTGGTCATAGTGATGTTGATGCTTTTCTATACCAAGATCGACCAAGGAGAATGTGTCCAAAATGATTCCTCTAGAGATAGGGCTCCAGACCTCTTCCATTTCTCTAAACGGTTCTTATCTTACTAGTTCTGGCATGACTTCAGATGTGCCTTCCCCATATTTTCTTCTCTTGTAAACTGGGGGAGCAAGGTCTTCTGTCCTCTGAACCTCTAGGAATAACGTAGTAGAAACAGCAATATCCCGATCAACATTCTATAGATTCTTGAGTGTCTGACCATTACTAAGAGTAATCCTGAGGAGGATGAACCTTGTCAGGTGTTGGTACAAACACAATAGGAACGTGATTTCTGGTCAGCTGATTATATATCCACTCATTATTATCATATATGTAGTCATTTGTTGCCTTAAAGTTTTGACCCATAGAAGTTCCCAACAAATCCAGCTTAGTTGTAAGGGAATTCTCCTCTTTTTTGGCTTTGGCGACGATGGCATTGGAATAGTTGTGCATGCATGTATCAAAATGCACCATCGATCTATTATAAGTATCAATCATTGTAATAACATTTGAATCAACATTCTTTAATACCACCATGTTATTTTTTAGTCCTTACGCAATGTGAACGATGGCTTCGCCGCCCTGAACAAACCACGAATCCAGCTTCTTATCTAGCTCACTTATTTCAACTTTAACCTTTGCTAGGCCATTCAGCATATATTTTTCAGACTCCTTAACTCTTTTCACAACCTTTTCCAACGAGGCCTCAAACTGAGCTTGTTGCTTAGCCAACATCAGCTCTACTGCTTTCAGAATAGAGTCGTTTACACTGGAAGATGGAATATCAGCAATCTGTGGCACTACAACATTGGTTGGGATCTTAAAATCACTGGAGGACTCTTCGATCGGTGAAAGATGAGCTTTCGAAGTCAGTACATGATCCTCAACATCTAGGATAGGAGAATACTCTTCTACATCTCCTTCCTCATCAAAAATATCAACTACGTCTTTTGGCACCGCTGACATCCTGCATAGTCTCCTCTCCAAGTTGCGGATGAGCTGATCAGCCTCAGTGGAGATAGAGATCAGGGACTGAGTTGCCTCTCCCTCAGAAACTACAATAGGAGTCATCTTCGGGAGAGGAACTATTAGGTTGTACACTTACATTGGCTCAGCAGCAGTAACACTTGTACTCCCGGCACCAAAAACATCAATAGATGTAGAAATGTCTATAACAACTATATTCTCTTCAGCAGTAATCTCAGAATCATCAACAGCAATCTCAGAATCATCAACTCTTAGGACATCATCATCAGTACTCTCAACATCTAAATCATCAGCATCCTCTTGGTCTAACGAAGCTGGAACCTCTTTGTCAGCAGCCTCTTCTAAATCATCAATAGGCACTGACTCTGGGGCTCGAAGCACTATATCATGTATCTCTATCACTGTATCAACGGGTACATTAAAGGGCACTATAATAGTCGCCACTTTATTTCAACAGACTCCCCCTCAATTCCTTCACTCAATCCTTCAGGATTTTCACTGGGGTGTAGAGAGGTAATACTGACCTTAGGAGCTTGAACTTCCTCTTCAATATCCAGGTCTGGGGCTCCCCCTTGCCTCAATATCTTCCTATCCCACCCTGAGAAGATAGAGGAGTCAATTTTCTTCAGGTGATGGATAGGCACTCCTTTAGTCATATCGAACTTGTCACCATCCATCTGGTTCAGGTCCAAGCTGATAATGCTTCCAAAGTTGGGTGTGCGGAGACTGTCCTTTATTTTCTCAAACAGCATCGTACCCCAGTCCATTCTTTTTTTGTAGATGATTGTGACTAGGATCTTGAACATTTCTGAAGATAGATAGTCGTGTGAACCAGTCTTGCAAAGTAACACTTTGCCGATGATATCTGACAGTAGCTTCCCTTCTTCATTCATTCCTTTTCTCTTATTGGCCTTGGAGCCTCTGGGTAGTCCACAGAATAGTAGAGCTCTTGTAAAATCATCCTCATTGAGGTAATCGGCTTCTTCACAAGCTGTGTTGGAACACCCTATTACTAATTTGGGTCAGGATCACTATGTCTCTAGGAATCTTTTCTTGACCTTCTGTATAGCTTAATAGGTCAATTAGAATTGAGTCTAAGGGTTAGAAGTCTAGGATTGGAAGCTTCCCTGAAGACCAAGTTTTTCAAACTGGAGACTAAGTCTGATCGTCGAGTGGAGCTCGACGATCTGTCGAAGTTGAGCTCGACGATCGTCGATCTGAGTTCGACGAATTGTCGTGCTGAGCTCGACGATCAGACTTAGTCTCCAGTTTGAAAAACTTGGTCTTCAGGGCAGCTTCCAATCCTAGACTTCTAACCCTTAGACTCAATTCTAATTGACCTATTAAGTTATACAGAAGGTCAAGAAAAGATTCCTAGAGACATAGTGATCCTGACCCAAATTAGTAATAGGGTGTTACAACAATCTCCCCCTATTTGGGTTAGGATTACTATTTACAGACTTTGGAAAATCAAATAACAACATATAATTAGAAAAGCATAAAAACAACAGCTAGACATTGCAGAAACATCACAGATATATATATATATATATATGTATATGGCATCCAGATAGCAGTCAGAAAATCCAAAGATTGTCACCTAACAAAGTCACTTCTTCTCTTTGCCTTTAACCATCTTGATTTCTCTGTTAGGGTTTAGGGCTTCCTTGTTGGACCTGGTGTCATCTGCTGCACCCAAATAGGTTTGCTTTGAAGTCCTGGGAACCACAGCAGCAGGATGCAATTCCATATATCTGTCTGCATCAAAGAATTTACTGGAGGCATATTTCTCTAGTTCCTTCTGTCTCTGTTCTGACATTATAGAAATATTTGAAGAATCTAAGCCTTGCTCTCTGGCCTTCTTGATCTAATCTAGTGCAGCCAGTTCCTTCATCCTAGCAGTCCAAGCAGCTAGATTCTTTTCAGGGTCCTCAAATGGTACAGGTGGCTCATACCTGTTGGAAGAATTTTCTTGAGGAGACCTGGCAGACACTGTCTCTTTTAGCTTGTAGGGGAATGGACCAGAAGAAGTATCAGATGAAACATGTCCTCCCCTGGAGTATGGGTGCTGCCTGGAATGCCCTTTAGAATAAACCTGAAAATCTCTCTGATTTCCCCTGTATCCTCCTCTCCTAGAATAAGAACCCCTAGACTGGCTTTCCCTTTGGTAGGATCTGGCATGGGGTTGATAGGGAGCCTGGCTTCTAGCTGGGGCTTGACTTGCAGAGCTGCCACCTGCACCTGCATCAGGAGGAGGTGGTGGAGGAGGATGAGGGTGCTGGAACTGGGATGAGCCCTTTTCATACTTTCTCTTCTTCTTCATGGCCTTGAGCTGATTTTTAGAATATTGCATCCAATGTTCTGTGATGGGGCAGTTATGCAGAATATAATAAGGAATATCATTATTATCCTTGACTTTTGCAGGAGGAACCCTTTTCATTGCCTTGCTTCTTGCCTTCCTCTTCCTGGTAATAGTGGCAGATGAATCATCAGAGTCTGTTTTGTATTCATCAGATTCAGAGCTCTGATCATCATATAAAGCATCTATTCTTTTCATCAAGTCTTTCTTCAGCTGAGCAGAGGTAGAAGAGACAGAAGCTGAAACAGCAGCAGCAGGGACAGTAGCAGAGACAACAGCAAATACAGCAGCAGATTCAGCAGCAAATACAGGAGGAGAAGCAGAACCAACAACAACAACAGCAGGAGTGATGGCAGCAGCAACTTCAGTAACATCAATAAAATCTGCAGCAGGCTCAAAATCAGTGGCCTCTGTCATCAGAAAATCCTTGGATATCTGCTCATCAGAGGCAGTTGGGATTTCAGCAGCAGCAAAAACAGTCCTTTCTTCAACAGCAGCAGTAGCAGTAATTACTGAGAGTACAAAAGAAGATATAATGCTGGGGTCACAGCCAAAGAAAGGCACCAGTGCCTTGGACAGGTCTTCTGAGGGCTGGACAGCATTACTCTTAGGCAAACAACTGAAAAAGGTAGTATCAAAGGCTGAGAGCAAAGACTTTAGGTCTAGTGCCAGAACTGGAGTAGGAGGCACAGCAGCAAGAGCAGAGGTAGCAGAAACAGAAACATCAGCAGCAGCAGCAGTATCATCAACAGCAGGAGCAGAGACAACAGCAGCAACAACATGAAAGCTTGCTTCATATGGCATCTCCCCCTGCCTAGATGCAGATACATTTGTATCAAGGCACACTGCTGGAGGTGCTGCCTGATGAAGGAGGGAGGAAAGCCTAGCAGAGAGAGCTGCCACTGACTGTTGTAGAGGAGCTAAGGAGGTTTCTAATAATAGAGAGAGCCTGGGGGCAATTAGCTCATACAACCTGTCAGCTAGGGCTGAGAGGTCTACTTGCTCAACCACAGGAGCAGAGGTAGATGGAATAGGGATAGCTGAGGATGCTGGAGGTGGAGGGCTGGAGAGTGGATGGATGGATGGCTGAGGTATGGGGATGGTGGATATGGAGGACAAGGGGATGGATATGGATGGAGTGAATGTTGGTTGGTCAATGATGTGGAGGAGGAGATCTTGAAAAGATGTGGAGGAGGAGGGTAACTCAGGAGGAGATGAGGGGGAATCATCCATGTAGGAGTCATCCAGAAGGGTGAAAGATGGTATGGATGGTGATGATGTGATATCTGGTGGGGGGTATGAAAACAATGGGTGGAAGTGGTCTGCTGGTGGAGGTAGAATTGGGTCTGGAGATGGAGTTGAGGTTGGAGATGGGCTGGATATGGTAATGGGGGATGAAGCTGGAATGGTGGATGGAAGAGGTAGGGTTGGAATAGGAGGAAGAGAAGAGGCAGCAACAGCAGCAGCCAGGTCTTCTGCAGTAGCAGAGACCTGTGGGAGAGTGACTCTGTGAGTCCTGGTGCCTGAAGGAGCACTAGAGGAGGGCCTGCTGGGCTTGCTTATTTGCCTGTCCCACTTGCCAAAGAGGGCACAGGTAAGTCTCTTGGAGGCATTAATGTGAACTCCAGAGGAGACCAGCAAGGAAGGGCACCTTGTCTGCAGGAAGACTCCAAGAATCCTTCCAAAATTAACAAAGCTTTTGTTGATTTTCTTCTTGATTAGGTCAAAGAAGACCTCTCCCCAGTTCAAACTTTTCTTATCTACCAGAGCTCCCATGAGGCAGAGCTGATGTCTGGAGATAGTATCATGATGAAAGTCCACCTAGTGTCAGCTATGTGCACCTATGGGGGGGGGGAATAGGTGACGAGTAGTGCTTTTGCAAAATTTACGAGAGTACCTGCACAATAAAAATAAAGAGCACAGCACACAGAAAACACAGCAAATTTATAGTGGTTCCCCGACTTGGATACATCCACTTTCCCCCTTCGACCTATCTCCCCAACAAGGGACGACTCGGTCACTTCTCCAACGGGATTGAAATCCAATCCCTGCACTACCGGAAGGAACCCTTCCACACGTGAGAGTCAACACTCCCACAAAACGGGTTGCACCCAACCCTTACAACACGGAACAAAAGTTCCTTTACAACAAAAGAAAATATAGAATGTACACGAGATACAAACTTCTTTTGGAGACTACGGTGTTCCTCTTCGTTCGACGACGTGTTCTTGAAGTCGATGAAGAGTCTACAACCTCGGTCTCTCTTGGAGAGGATCTCCCCGGAACCGGCGGCGCCACACGAGCGGCGGCTAGCTTCGGGATCGGCGGCTACGATGATGAGCGGCTGCTGAACTCGGAGATCCAACCTTCGTAGCGAAGCAAACTCGGTCTACCAACGGTCACTCTAGGATCGGTCGTCTCGATCGATTCGGACGGAGGAGATTTTCCCGGTCGACAAATCGAGAGACAAGAGATCTCTGGATAGACACGTGAGACACAAGCTTTGCTAGGCTTCTGTTGCCGGAGATCGGGAAGAAGAACGATCAGCGGCGGCGACGTACTTGCGCGAGCGGCGACGAAGGCGGCGGAGAGATTTCGCGATATTAGGGTTTCCGCTTGCTCGGCTTCTTTCTGTCTGGGTATTCCGTTCAAAATACCTGTATATAAATACTGTAGAAGTTTTCCAATATGACCGTTTGTGGGACCCACAAAAGAAATCCCCAAATCCCGGTCCAGAAATTTAACAGCGGCAGAATCCGGTTCAGGAATTTCCAGAAAAATGCCAAGTCAAAATCAGTGAGAATCGAAAGTGATTCTCGTAGAGTCGCCGAGAATCAAAGGTGATTCTCGACGATTCGGCAAGAATCAAAGATGATTCTCGTCGAATTTGCCTTGGTTGCACGCACTGCTTTAAGCCAGGTCGAGACGGCGAGAATCAACCAGTGATTCTCGTCGATTCGACGAGAATCACTAGTGATTCTCGCCGAATCGGCGAGAATCACTAAGTGATTCTCGTCGATTCTTACTTAGACGCAGAGGTGCTTGCTTAGAAGATGCTGGATCGAGTTCGGCGAGAATCAACTTCTGATTCTCGACGAATCGGCGAGAATCCCAAGTGATTCTCGCCGAATCGGCGAGAATCACTTGGTGATTCTCGCCGAATCGGCGAGAATCACTTGGTGATTCTCGTCGATTATAACTTAGACGAATTTTCGTCTTTCCACCTATGAGATGCTCCTTGACCCATCCTTGCTCCTTGTCTGCTCCTGCATATTTACAGCCCTGTGCTTGAAAATAAGTGCACTCCAATAGAGAGAGTACACGTAGGCCAACACACTGATCTGCTCAACGAGGGATTACGTCGTGCAGACCCGTGTATATTGACCTACTGCACCCTGACATTGGTGTGCACTTAGCGTGGAAAAACTGCAAGCACAACTAGAAGGATTTTATCAAATACATAGTCTATTGACCTTAGCTTGTCCAGGGGCTTCTTCAAATCAGGTACATTGTGGATACAATACCCAACAATCTCCCCCTATTTGAAGAAGCCTAAACCCTACAAGCTAAGGTGAATAGAGCAAATGAGAATGAAAACCATAAACTGAAAAGAGAGTTGAGTGAGTTATCCATTACCAATACCAATTTCTTGGGAGCGAGCTTGGAGCCACCTTAGCCTTAGCCGAGAGGGTAATCTCCCCCTTTTCGGCTTCTACAAATCGGGGTCTGTAGCGTTTTACCCTTTGCTCCCCCTCAGTTCTTGCACGGGCCTGGAGCCTCTGTAGTCTTCATTCATCATAATTGAGCATCCCCAATTCAGTCTTGAAAATATTGAACTTGGCCTCGTCTAGGGGCTTTGTGAATATATCAGCAATCTGCTTGTCCGTGGGGACATAACAGAGAGAGATATCCTTGTTCTCCACGTGCTCCCGAATGAAGTGGTAGCATACTTCAATATGCTTCGTTCTGCTGTGCGACAATGGATTGTTGGCAATGGCAATTGCACTGGAGGAGTCGCAGTACATGGGTACTTCCTTGAACTGAAGGTCGTAGTCGGCTAACTGGTTTCTAATCCATAGAAGTTGTGCGCAACAGCTTCCTGCCGAGATATACTCTGACTCTGCTGTGGAGGTTGCAACGCAATTCTGTTTCTTGCTGTTCCATGAGATAAGCCTCCTGCCGAGGAATTGACACGTCCCGGAGGTGCTTTTCCTATCATCCCTGCTCCCTGCAAAATCAGCATCTGAAAAGCCTATTAGCTCGACATCATTGTTTCTCGGGTACCACAAGCCAAGATTAGGAGTACCTTTAAGGTATCTCAGAATTCGCTTTGCGGCGACATAGTGAGATTCCTTAGTGTTCACCTGATATCGGGTACAGACACATGTGGAGAACATAATATCCGGTCGACTGGCAGTAAGGTAGAGCAGGGATCCAATGATGCTTCTGTATTTGGTTTCATCGAAAGGTTTACCTTTCTCATCCTTATCCAGAGACATGGTGGATCCCATTGGAGTCCTCATAGAGGTTGCACTCTCCATACCGAATTTCTTAAGGAGTTCATTTGTGAACTTCGTCTGAGAGATGAAGATTCCATCCTCAGACTGTTTCACTTGAAGTCCTAAGAAATACTTGAGCTCTCCCATACTGCTCATTTCAAACTTTCCTTGCATAAGTTTAGAGAACTTTTTGCAAAGATTGTTGTCCGTTGAGCCGAATATTATATCATCGATATAGATTTGCACCAGCAAAATCTTGCCTTTGACTTCCCTGAGAAACAATGTTTTATCTATTTTACCTCTAGAGAACTTGTTCTCAAGAAGAAAACTAGATAATGTCTCATACCAAGCTCGTGGAGCTTGTTTCAACCCATATAAGGCCTTATTAAGAAAATAAACGTGATTAGGATAAGTAGGATCGACAAAACCTGAGGGTTGAGCGACGTATACTTCCTCTTTCAGGTCTCCGTTCAGGAATGCCGATTTCACATCCATTTGATAGACTGTGAATCCTTTGTGTGAAGCATACGCCAGGAACAACCTGATTGCGTCGAGCCTTGCTACTGGTGCGAAGGTCTGGTCGAAGTCAATCCCTTCCTCCTGTCTGTAACCTTGAGCCACCAGCCTGTCCTTGTTCTTTACGATGACACCATGTTCATCCAGCTTGTTTCTGAAGATCCACTTCGTGCCAATCACATTCTACTTGTATGGTCTGGGAACCAGCGTCCAAACCTTGCAACGTTCGAATTGATGTAGTTCCTCTTGCATGGCCAGAATCCATGCCGCATCCTTGTTCGCCTCGTCGAACTTCTTTGGCTCACCCTGTGACAGGAAGCTAAGACGCAATACTTCGTTAACTGTACCTCTTCGAGTTCTGACACCAACACGAGGATCCCCGATGATCTGATCTCTAGGATGATCTCTCACGTGCCGGAGCTCTAGAAGTCTGGCGTCTGGAGCTTCAACTACTTCTTGGGCTTCTCTTTCTTCTAAGAGATTTGTTCCATCTTGATCTTCAACATTTTCAGATTACGTGGAGGTGGAAACTTTGACGTACTTGGGAGCGTCATCTTTAGGGGTCTCATCCAGACTCAGCTGTTCAAGTCTAGCACCTGCATCTTCAAGAATACTACTGGAAGAATTGAAGTTAAGCAAACTTCCTTCATCAAATACAACATTTATTGATTCTTCTACCACTAGGGTTTTCTTATTGAAGACCCTATATGCCCGACTATGGGAACTATAGCCCATGAATATGCCTTCGAAGCATTTTTCACCGAATTTAGTACACGGGTACTTCCCATTATTCAGTACATAGCATCGGCAACCAAAAATCCTCAAGTAGGACATGGTTGGTTTCCTGCCTTTCAGTAGCTCGTAGGGCGTCTTACAATGATGCTTGTTGATCAATGCTCGGTTTTGTACATGACATGCCGTATTGACACCCTCTGCCCAGAAGTATTCCAGGAGAGAAGCATCTTTCAACATTGTCGTGCAGGCTTCAATGAGAGTTCTATTTCTTCTCTCCGCAACTCCATTTTGCTGAGGAGTGCGCGGGGAGGAAAACTCATGAAAGATACCTTGTTCTTCACAAAATTCTGTCATTGCACCAGATTCGAATTCTGTTCCATGGTCACTTCTGATTTTGACCACGGAGCAGTTAAATTCGTTCTGAACCTGTTTGACAAAATTAGTGAAGATGTCAAACGTATCTGACTTTCGTTTCAAAAAGAACACCCATGTAAACCGAGAATGATCATCAACTATCACTAGCGTATATGACTTGCCTCCCAAGCTATGAACATGCATTGGACCAAACAAGTCCATATGCAAAAGGTAAAGACATCGGGAAGAGTCTTTGTCAGCGATGCTCTTAAAGGTAGCCCGAGTCTGTTTGCCCATCTGGCATGCAGGACATGGGCTATCTTTGATGCACTTGATACTGGGACCATCCCTTACCAAGTCCTTAGAAAACAGCATACTAATTGTCTTGAAATTAATATGTGTCAATCTCTTGTGCCATTGTTCACAAAGAGATGCACTGCCTGTTGCCACAAGGCATACGAGGGTAGATGAATCTAAACTGAGAAAATCTAAACAAAAGATATTTCTGCTCCTAATGCCTGATAATACCGTTTCAGAAGAGGTACGTGAAATTATCAGACATTTATCCTTGCAGAACTTAACGTCATAACCTTTATCACATAACTGACTTACACTGATCAGGTTATGGTTTAACCCTTCAACATAAGCCACGTCGGTGATAGAGATTATACCGTTGGAAATCATACCATAACCTCTGGCGACTCCTCGATCTGACCCTCCGAAGATGACTTTGGGTCCATTCTCGACTGGAGTGTAATCACGCAGCAGGCTTCTTGTCCCGGTCATATGCCGGGAGCAGCCACTGTCCAAATACCAGATCGGCGTTTTGGTGGCCTTTGGACATTCCTGCAAAACAAAATTAATTTGCCTTAGGAACCCAATCGAACTTGGGTCCTAGATTCCTGGCTAGCACACTCCCCCTCGGTTGGTTAACCCTACGAGTGGTCGGTCTCGCATTGCTAACATGGGGAGTCTCGTAGTTCCTTGGATTAAACAAACAATCCACGGCAAAGTGACCGACTTTGCCACAGCACCAACAGTCAAATCTGTTGTACCTCTTCCTAGGCTCCTGCCTTACCCTGGGAACGGTGGGTACTGCTGGGGCCTTGGATCTGGAGGTGGAGGCCTCATGGTGACAACAGTCGCATGACTTTGTCACCTTCTGTATAACAGGCTTGGCTTTTGGTGCCTGCTTTCCATTATGGCCGCTAGAGAACGAACCATAATTTCCTATGTGGATTTCCTCATAAGGTGCCTTGAAGGCACTCTCACCGAAGTTCCGGAAAAAGTTCCAACCGTCATATCGGCTCTTTGGCTTTGCAACCGAGGGCCGGAAATGATGCCCAAATGTTGACTCAAAGTCGTGTTGGTTGCAAGGAAAGCCAGGCTTTCTGAACGCAACAGGACTAAGCGGAGCCTTACCCTTTTCATCAGCAGAGGCCTTTTTGGCGGCCTTATTCTTCCTCTGGTTCTTGTTTCTCCTAGATGAAGAACCAGGTACCCCTATATGCCCCAAGCCAGCTCCTTTGGCCTAAGCAGAGAAGGTATCAACGACTGGAAGAACTGTTTTTGGCATGGAGAAGCTCTTGACGATCTTCCTTTCTGCCGCAAGTAGTTCTTCCAACTTGTCGACTTCCTCCTGCTTTAGATCAAGGAGCTTCAAAGACTCTGAATGCTTGGAAGTCAGGTCAAGGTGTTCCTGTCGGAGAGAAATCAAGCTAGTGACCTCTTCCCTTAGGGATACACACTCACCCTTAAGGAATTTCACTTCCTTCTTCTCAGCCTTCAGTCTCTTTCTACACTCATCGAAAGTGTTGAGCAGAAGCTCATACTTCTCGAGGAGCTCAGCTTCACAGGCTGAGGGGCCATCCTCAGGTTCATCATCCTGAGACTCAGGATCAGAGTCGGAGTCGGAGAGAGGGGTGTGAGTTTTTACCTTCCCAGTAAATGGGGGACATTCTCCTTCTGAGTCGGAGCGACCCACCATCCCGAAGTAGGCTTCCTCATCATCACTGGAGTCTGAGGAATCAGACTCACTTAGTGTCTTTGGCCTTCTTGCGATGTAGCTCCGCTCCTTCTTCTTATCTCTGGAGGATTTGAGCTCTTCTCCTTTCCCTTTTTCTCTTTTGCTTTGATGGCAGTCGGCCACGACGTGTCCTGGCTTATTGCATCCAAAGCAAATAATATCAGAAGAACGATGTTTGTTAGGTTTAGATGCATACCTGTCAGAAGAATAATTTTTCTTCTGATGCCTGGAGGAGGAGCTGTCTTTCTTTCTTTGATTCCTCATCTTGAGGAACTTCTTGAACTCTCGGGTGATGAGGGAGAAATCCTCCTCCGACAGCTCTGAGCCGGAGGAGCATGGTTCAGAGTCCTCCTCCTCTTCCTTACTCCTCGCACGGTATGACATCGCACTCTTGCCCTTTCTGGAGTAACTGGCTTTTAGGGCCACAGTCTTTTCTTTTGCAGCAGCCTTCTCTGCTTCTTCCTCTGCCTTCCTGGTGTTCAGCTGAAGTTCATAGGACATCAGCTTCCCAAATAGGATTTGTGGATCAGTTTCTGCTAGTCTGCCAAATTCTCTGATGGCGCAGATCTTTGTGTCCCATTCCTTAGTAAGGGACCTAAGGAATTTGTCATTGAGTTCACCATTGGTGAACACTCTTCCGTAGCCCTTGAGGGCGTTGACAATCTTCAGGAAGTTCTCGTATGTGACTCCGATTTCTTCCTTATGCCCTTGCCTGAAGGCCTCATATTTTTGGTTCAGGAGGGATCTCCGATCATCCCTCACTTCATCCGTGCCCTCCATTAGGATGATCAGGCACTGCCAGATCTCCTGAGCAGTCCTGCAGTTGCTGAAATTTTGCATCATGGAATCATCAACTGCGCTCAACAGAATGTTTCTTGCCTTCTTGTCCAGTCCTACGAGCACCATCTCATCTTTGTCCATTTCAGAAAGTGTCTTCGGCACCTTCTTGGTGGGATCGATGGTGGAGGCCTTGGTGGGGACATAAGGTCCCTCCTCCACGATCATGAAGAGTCGAGGATCGACTGCTTCCATGTAAAACCTGATTCTTTCCTTCCAGATCGGAAAGTTTAGCCTGGTGCATACTGGGATCTTACCGGAGAACTTGAGCCCGTCCATAGTAGATATTTGTCTTCTTCTTGACACTAGGGGCAGGATTCAACTCAAGGTGTTGACCTTTTTGATGAGCAACCTGCCTCTGATACCACTTGAAAGTCCACCTAGTGTCAGCTATGTGCACCTATGGGGGGGGGGGGGGGGAATAGGTGACAAGTAGTGCTTTTGCGGAATTTACGAGAGTACATGCACAATAAAAATAAAGAGCACAGCACACAAAAAACACAGCAAATTTATAGTGGTTCCCCGACTTGGGTACATCCACTTTCCCCCTTCGACCTATCTCCCCAAAAAGGGACGACTCGGTCACTTCTCCAACGGGATTGAAATCCAATCCCTGCACTACCGGAAGGAACCCTTCCACACGTGAGAGTCAACACTCCCACAAAACGGGTTGCACCCAACCCTTACAACACAGAACAAAAGTTCCTTTACAACAAAAGAAAATATAGAATGTACACGAGATACAAACTTCTTTTGGAGACTACGGTGTTCCTCTTCGTTCGACGACGTGTTCTTGAAGTCGATGAAGAGTCTACAACCTCGGTCTCTCTTGGAGAGGATCTCCCCGGAACCGGCGGCAGCACACGAGCGGTGGCTAGCTTCGGGATCGGCGGCTACGATGATGAGCGGCTGCTGAACTCGGAGATCCAACCTTCGTAGCGAAGCAAACTCGGTCTACCAACGGTCACTCTAGGATCGGTCGTCTCGATCGATTCGGATGGAGGAGATTTTCCCGGTCGACAAATCGAGAGACAAGAGATCTCTGGATAGACACGTGAGACACAAGCTTTGCTAGGCTTCTGTCGCCGGAGATCGGGAAGAAGAACGATCAGCGGCGGCGACGTACTTGCGCGAGCGGCGACGAAGGCGGCGGAGAGATTTCGCGATATTAGGGTTTCCGCTTGCTCGGCTTCTTTTTGTCTGGGTATTCCGTTCAAAATACCTGTATATAAATACTGTAGAAGTTTTCCAATATGACTGTTTGTGGGACCCACAAAAGAAATCCCCAAATCCCGGTCCAGAAATTTAACAGCGGCAGAATCCGGTTCAGGAATTTCCAGAAAAATGCCAAGTCAAAATCGGTGAGAATCGAAAGTGATTCTCGCCGAGTCGCCGAGAATCAATGGTGATTCTCGACGATTCGGCGAGAATCAAAGATGATTCTTGTCGAATTTGCCTTGGTTGCACGCACTGCTTTAAGCCAGGTCGAGACGGCGAGAATCAACTAGTGATTCTCGTCGAATCGACGAGAATCACTAGTGATTCTCGCCGAATAGGCGAGAATCACTAAGTGATTCTCGTCGATTCTTACTTAGACGCAGAGGTGCTTGCTTAGAAGATGCTGGATCGAGTTCGGCGAGAATCAACTTCTGATTCTCGACGAATCGGCGAGAATCC
This sequence comes from Platanthera guangdongensis, assembly GCA_039583875.1. Taxonomy (NCBI): domain Eukaryota; kingdom Viridiplantae; phylum Streptophyta; class Magnoliopsida; order Asparagales; family Orchidaceae; genus Platanthera; species Platanthera guangdongensis. The sequence goes on from CM077166.1 coordinate 133,346,931, forward strand.
CAAGTGATTCTCGCCGAATCGGCGAGAATCACTTGGTGATTCTCGTCGATTCTAACTTAGACGAATTTTCGTCTTTCCACCTATGAGATGCTCCTTGACCCATCTTTGCTCCTTGTCTGCTCCTGCATATTTACAGCCCTGTGCTTGAAAATAAGTGCACTCCAATAGAGAGAGTACACGTAGGCCAACACACTGATCTACTCAACGAGGGATTACGTCGTGCAGACCCGTGTATATTGACCTACTGCACCCTGACATTGGTGTGCACTTAGCATGGAAAAATTGCAAGCACAACTAGAAGGATTTTATCAAATACATAGTCTATTGACCTTAGCTTGTCCAGGGGCTTCTTCAAATCAGGTACATTGTGGATACAATACCCAACACATGAGCTGAGTGCTTTGCCAGCAGCACTTTTCCTACTACAAGAAGAAAATCAACAATATCGTCGAACTCCACAATATCGTCGAACTCCATTCGACGATCGGTGAGCTCAGGTCGACGATTTTGATTCTGCTCTGGATCTTTATCTCTGAGCTCAGTTCGACGATCTTTGAGCTCAGATCGACGATTATTTTGCTGCTTGAGTTTTCCAGTTCGCTGAGCTCAGCTCGATGATAGCAGAGCTCAGTTCGACGATTTCAGATATCTTCCAGAATTCAAATTCAAATCAGACAGGAGTTATTCTGCAATTAATTCAGAGATTTGCTAGCCGTTTTCATTTATTTCTGGACCAAGTTTCAAGGGATCTTTCAAGGAATAATTCTGTGGACTTTCCTCTAGAAGAGATTATGCAATTAAGGATGCAATCAATGCAGACCAACGGCAATCTTTGATAGAGAATGATATTCTATTCTGGAACAGAGAATAAAAGACAGAATGTTTTTTGAATCAACAGAGATTAACAAGAAGAGAACACACAATACAGAGTACAGAGACTCTTTTCAAAATCTTCTGTCAAAAAGAATTCTGAAGAACACTCATCAAAGAGATCAAGCTTTCAAAATCTCTTCATCTTTCAAAGTGTTCAAGGCCAACATCATTTCAAGACTCCAGACACTCAACATTTCAGCCATTGTTGAAACCATCTATTGCTGGAGTTCTACCTTTGAAGGCCTATCACCCTCAAGCAAAGCTTTTCTTCCTGAAGATTTCAAGGATTCAGGGGGAGCTTTGACATCAATCCACATAGTCTTCTCAGTTGTTTGAGAAAGAGAAGACTGCTATCACTCTCTCACCTCCAGTTTGTAAAGGGTTTCTCAAACTCCCTTCAAAAGTTTGAATCTGGTTTTTGAGCATCTTGTCAAAAGCTCATTGGTGGCAAGACACCTGATCAAAAAATCTGTTTTGGTTTTTGAGCACCTTATCAAAAGCTCATTGGTGCCCAGGACACCTGATCAACTCATCCTGCAGTGGATTCCTACCTAGGGTGGTAGAAGAGTGGATGTACCCAAGTTTGGGGAACCACTATATTTCCTTGTGTCCTCTGGCTCTGCTTGTTTACTTTTTGTTTCTGGCCTTGATTTGTGTGTGCTTAGTTTTTGCATAGCTTAGTTCTGTGATTAGATTTATATTTGCTTCCCTGCTCACACTTATTACAACAATTGTTGTAAAAGTTTTTAAAAGTACTAAAACACCATATACTCTATTCACCCCCCTCTAGAGTATATCAGATCTAGTTGCACTTTCAAGCTGGAAGCTGTAAATACCGAGTGAGGTGTGAAGCTTTTACTTTCACTTAGGTCTTCCGTACTTTTCTCTTGATAACTGTATCTTTGTATCAGAGCTTCGCATTGTGGAAAAATTCAAGAACTTCTTTGTCCAGAACTTTGCATGGGTGTTCTAGGACGAAGGAGAGTCTAGCGGTCTCCAACATTAGAATGACATTCCGGAATTCATCTGAAGTATGAGAAAATGCTGTGCCGACCAACTCTCCTCCCCTAGAAATACACTGGTGCATCTAGGAGCCATGGAGAATCAAGAACAGGAATTTTGAATTAGAAAACTATAGAACTGCTGTTTGTCGAAAACGGCAAAACCGAGGTTGTCGGGAGTACACCACGACACGAAATCGGCGGGTCAGTCATGTTCTTCCGTCGGTTAGGGCTTGGAAGACGATCACAATCCTAATAATGAAGATGGAACCCTATCAACGGTGTTGTGGTCGGAGGAGCCGAAAGGTCAGGAGCGGATTTTGTCGTTCGGCGAGTCGGCGGATAGTTTCGTTGAACTATTTAGTAATTCGAAAATTTTAAGTCTGTCTCGGTTACCCCCGCCCCCCCGTACTATTCAAGTATATATATATAATTTTAAAATTGTCTAGACGGCACGTGCCTAACTTCGCGGCTCTTTGGATCCAGTATAGAAATTTAAAATTTGTCCTAATTTGAATTCGGCGAGAATCACTGGAAGCTTAGTCAGATTATTGGAGTATCCACTGATATCCGACGAATCGGCGAGTTTGCTCTCCGATATTAGCCGAATTTGCCTTGGAAAATTACTGCTTTCTTGAAGTAATTCCTGATAGATTTCCTCCTTCTTGCTTGGTCTTTGTTATGAGTCGATATTTAGCATACCAAGTTCCATTTTGAAAAACGAAAACTTGGCCTCGTCCAGCAGCTTCGAAAAAATATCTGCGACATGCTTGTCCGTCAGGACATAGCTGAGGGTTATGTCCTTGTTCTCCACAAGATATCAGATGAAGTGATAGCACACCTCGATGCGCTTTGTCTGGCTGTGGGAGACTGGATTGTTTGCGATAGCTATTACACTGGATGAGTCGCAATACATTATAATCTCTCTGAACTTCAAGTTATAACCTTCTAATTGATTATGGATCCATAGAAGTTGTGCGCAACAACTACCAGTAGAGATATATTCTGACTAGGCTGTAGAAGTTGCCACACAATTCTGCTTCTTACTGCTCCATGAGATAAGCCATCTTTCGAGGAATTGACACGTACCGGAAGTGCTTTTCCTATCATCCATACTTCCTGCAAAGTCAGCATCTGAAAAACCAATTAGCTCGATATCATTATTTCTCGGTTACCATAAGCCAAGATTAGGCATACCTTTGAGGTATCTAAAAATTCGCTTTGCAACTACATAATGAGATTACCTAGAGTTCACCTAAAATCTAGCACAGATGCAGGTTGCAAACATTATATCTGGTCTACTAGCAGTCAGGTAGAGCAAGGATCCAATTGTGCTTATGTACTTGTTTCATCAAAAGGTTTCCCTTTCTTATCCTTGTCCAGAGACACAGTTGAACCTGTTGGAACACCCTATTACTAATTTGGGTCAGGATCACTATGTCTCTAGGAAACCTGTTTTTAACCTCCTGTATAGCTCTAAAGGTCAATTAGAATTGAGTCTAAGGGATAGTACTTAAGTTTGGAAGCTGCCCTCAAGACTAAAGAATTTCTGTTTGAAGACTAAGTCATATCGTCGAGCTCAGTACGACGAATCGTCGAACTCCAATCGACGATCGTCTAGCTCATCTTCGTCAGATCGTCGAACTTCATTCGACGATCGCTGAGCTCAACTTCAACAAATCATCGAACTCCATTCGACGATCTGTGAGCTCAGTTCGACGATCTTGACTCAGTATTGATTCTCTATCTCAGAGCTCAGTTCGACGATCTTTGAGCTCAGATCGACGATTTTTGTTGCTGTCTAAAGTCCAAAGTCCCTGAGCTCAGTTCGACGATAGCAGAGCTCAGTTCGACGTTTTTCTGAAGACTTCAAGGATTCTCAAGATTCAAATTCAGGAGTTATTCAGCAATTAATTCAGAAGATTTTCTAGCCGTTTTCATTTATTCTGGACCAAGTTTCAAGGGATTATCAAGGAATGTTTCTTTGGACTTTCCCACAGAAGACATTTGCAATTAAGGATACAATTAATGACAGGCCAACAGCTATTCTTGACAGTGGATGATTTTCTATTCAGTACCAGAGAATAAAATACACGATTTTTGAATCTCTCCATCACTCAGAACACAGATCAGATAGAGACAACACAGACAAGAAGAACAAGAACAAACCATTCTCTGTCTCAAAGAATTCATACAAGAACACACACACCAAAGGAGATCAACAAATCTGAAATCTTCAGATCCCCTTTGCTTCAAGTGTTCACGGCCAACATCTTTCAAAGACTCCAGACACTTAACATTTCAGCTGTTGTTGAAATCATCATTTGCTGGGGATCAACTACTGAAGGCCTATCACCCTACAACAAAGCTTCATTTCCTGAACATCTCAAGAACTCAGGGGGAGCTTTGACAACATAAAATCCACATAGTCTTCTCAGTTGTTCCGAAAAAGAGAAGACTTCCATAACTCTCTCATCCCCATCTCTGTAAAGGGTTTTTCAAACTCCCTTCAAAAGTTTGAGCTTGGTTTTTGAGCACCTTGTCAAAAGCTCATTGGTGGCAAGACACCTGATCAAAAAATCTGATTTGCTTTTTGAGCACCTTATCAAAAGCTCATTGGTGCCCAGGACACCTGATCAACTCATCCTGTAATGGATTCCTACCTAGGGTGGTAGAAGAGTGGATGTACCCAAGTTTAGGGGAACCACTATAGCTCCTTGTGTCTTCTGGCTTGCTTGTCTTTATCTTTTGTTTCTGGCTGTGATTGTTTTGTGATTAGTTTAGATTTGTGATTAATTTCTTTTGTAGGTTATTTTGTGATTATATTTAATAGTTGCTTCCCTGTTCACTCAGAATTACAACAATTGTTGTAAAAAGTTTTCAAGCACCATATACTCTATTCACCCCCCTCTAGAGTATATCAGATCTAGCTGCACTTTCAATTGGTATCAGAGCAAGGTTGGTTAAACATACCACACCTTGGTGGTTGCACAGACTAACACATGAACCCAAAGATTCCTAGTTAGATCTGCTTTCTTTTGAGTTTATTATTAGATCTTGTTTTCACAAATCATGGCCTAAAACAAAGATTATGCTAGCACCAGACCTCCAGTGTGCAATCTATCGAAGTTTGCACTTTGGAAAGCAATGATCGGATTATACATGAATTCTATTGACGAGGATATTTTTAATTCTGTTTTGACAATTTGTCTAACACCTCCAGAGAACTCAAGTACAAATGTTGTTCCACCTCCATCAGGAACAGATGCTGATATCAAGAAGTGGAAGGTAGCTGATGCCAAGGCTATGAACATCTTAGCCCAGACCATGTCTGATGATATCTTTCAAAAGGTGGCTGAATGTAATTCAGCAAAGGAAATCTAGGATAAACTCTCTGAAATAGTCTCAGGCTCAGTTGATGAGAGAAATGACAGGAGATCCCACCTCATATCTCAATATGAGAATTTCAAGAAGGGAGAAGATGAATCAGTTGGAGATATGTACAATAGACTCAGTCTGATAGTCAGTGAACTCAGGACTTTGGATAAGGAGATATCACTAACTGAACTTAATGACAAAATCCTAATGTGCTTCCCTAGCACTTGAGATTCAAGAATCTGGCCAATCAAGGATGCCAGAAGTTTGAATGAGATCACCACAGAAGCCCTTTTGGGCAAGCTCAAATCTTATGAGCTGCTCATTAAGAACAGAGAAGAATAGCAGAAGGCTGCTTCACCAGCCACAAGAAAAGAGAAGACAATAGCCTTCAAAGCAACTGAAGATCAGCCTAAAGACAAAGTCACAGGCAAAGATGAACTGCTCAGTCTGTTGGCCAAACGATTTTACAAGATGGCCAGAAAGGACTTCAGAAGGAGATCATATAAGGAGCATGATAAGCCAAGGTATGATAAGTCAATTAATAATAAGGAAATTGTCTGCTTTGGTTGCAGGAAACCAGGGTACATTGTTCCTGACTGTCCAGAAAACAAAAACAAGGACAGAAGGGACAAGAAAGAAAGAAGAAAGAAGAAAGACTCCAAGAGGAATGGCAATGGAAAACCCTCCTCAAACAAAAACAAACACACAAGAAAGGGGTTTTTTGCTGAATCCTGGAGTGAGACTGAAGAGGAGTCAGAAGCCTCATCCAGCTCCAGTGATGATGAAGATGATGTAGAAGAGAAGAAGGAGTTCTGCATGATGACAATCAATGCCTCACAACATAATTCAGATGAAGAAGACTCAGAGTCAGATTCAAAGACTCAACTTGAAGAAGACCAGGTAATTAGTTCATTTGATTTCAATTCAGAGGACTTTAAATCTGAGTTTAAAGCATTATGTTTAGACCTGCTAAAATCTGAGAAAGAAATTATCTCTCTCAAAAATCATTTATCTAAACATAATACCTTAAAGTCAGAAAACCTCAAACTCTCTCAGGAGTTGGAGTGCTGTAGGGAGCAGATAGCTTCACTGAAAGGTGGGCTATCTGAGGTCAAGAAGCTTGAAGAATCCCTTAATGGGAGAAGTATCAAGCTGATGGACATCACAAGCACAGTGAACTCCAGATTTAATAGTACACTGGGCTTGGGTGCTTCATCCAGCCAACCCATTGTTCTAACAACTCCAATCAAGTTCATTTCTGATAAAGGAAAGGGAGTTGTAGAGGTAGCTAGGAAAAATTCTGATCTTCCTAAGAAAACTAAGTCCCAGTAGAAATCGTCGAACGGATCTCGACGATCGCCGAACGCAGATCGACAATCTCAAGCAAAATCGTCGAACTCTGGCCGACGATCTCTAATTCCTGAACTCTGTCATAGTCGATCGTCGAACGGAGCTCGACGATCTGACCCAAGTTCGTCGAACACATCTCCACGATCGTCGAACAGAGATCAGAGCTCTGGAAACTCTTTCAAGGGCAAATCAAAATCCAATCCTAGGGGTCCTTCATCCCAAATCTTTAGCCCTTATACTGAATGGATTATACCTCCAAGGAGATATCATCCTGAAGGTTATAAGAGTCCACCGGGATGTCTTTCATTTCTGAGTTTAAAGGTTATCAACCTAGTCCCAAGGTAAACTGGGTCAAAAACAAATGAATTATTTTATGTGCAGGTGAAGACCTATCCAACATCAAACCAGCAATGGTACTTGGATAGTGTAACACCCCCTATCCGTCGCATAGCATATAGCAGTAGGTCCGGCCGGGGCCCGACGCCATATACCACAGACAGACCGGGTTGTTACGTATGGAAACCATCCAACCAATCTCAACGTCCTACACAGAGCATTCTAGCGGAAGCAGTTTATAAGTTGCAAAACAAGAACCCAGCACAAGCATGAATGTCCACTAACATGATAATAGGAATGTTATTACAAAATACTCAAAAGTCGGCCTTAAGGCCTTACAAAATGTTTCACTTGTCTTTTACATGATTTACAAACCTCGGCTCGCAGGCCGGCCATACATGAATAAAACATAAAACATTTCCACTTGGGCCTTCGAGGGCCAGCTTCGCAAAAAGGGCTTTAGCCCGCTATTGACCGCTTGGTCCAGCTGCACCTGCAAGCAAACAAACCACCGCACGGTGGCAAACAAGGCAACGGTCAGCAATGCTGACCAAATTATAACGATCCCGCCCCCAATTCGGGGCGGCGATGCTCCTTTCCTGCATTTCATTAGCATAAGCGAGCAATTAAAACCATAGCCATTTCATCACAGGCGTGGGCTCGCACGGCCACACGCCCCGTGCACTCAGGGCACATTCTCGGTGAACCGGTCGATGTCACGTCAATTAAAGCCATTAACATTCCGGACTCACCACCGCCACTTAGACGGCCATTCCTATGAGCAATTCGTCTTCATGGTATTGGTCACGTCAATTTAAGCCATCGACCACCGAAGACTCACATCTATGCCAACGGCGAGTACCATGTAACTTTAGGTCTCTCTAACCCGAACGACATAAAGCGGGTACGGCTCCATCTAACCCGTGCTCACATCGCAACGGCAATTTAAGCCATCTGCGCGGGTCAAACTTTCACCAATTCCAATTCTACCACAAATCACATAACCCCGTTATGTTCAAGTTGGCTCTCAGGCCACCAAGTTGGCAAGACCTCGTGTCCGCCCAGTTTTCCGGGTGCACCTTTGGGTTAGTCCCCAAGGCTCCCTGCTGCAATCTACCGCGTAGAAAACCCGAAAAACACCCAATAGCACGGAGTCTTCTCCGGCCTTATGCAATGCAACATCACTGATCCGAACTACATGTCCGGGTAGGCTTCAACCAAAATGCCTATGTCCGTTCTCGCATACGGACGCTAAACAACGGGGACTTTACATATCTACCCGAAGGAACGCCTCCAACTCTCCGCAAACTCGCGAGAGCGGGCTTCCTATGCAAAGAAAGAGAGCGACTCATGCTCAAGTTGAGGATCGTTACCCTTGCGGTCCTCTTTGGCGCCATCGAAAAGTAATCGGATGGAAATCACCGCACTTGCGTTGCCTCCGTGGATCCGGAGTCGGCTTGCGATTCGGAGCTCCGAAGCTCCTCCAATGGCGGATCTAGCTCCTCTTCTTCTTGCCTTAGCTCTTCTTTCTCCAAGGGTTTGGAGAGAGAACAAGTGGAAAAAGTGAGGGTTTTCCAAGTCAAAACCCGGGTATATCCCTTCAGGAACAACCCCCAGCCGTTGGATCTTCAGTCAAAGAAATGAACGGCTTCGATTCGGGACTGAAATGCCCAATCTGGACCGAACACGGCCTGGCACACGCCCGTGTCCAGGGCCGTGTGCCTCATTCGCCGTCAAAATCGAATCACCTGGAACCTCACACGGGTATAGAACACGCCCGTGTTCGAGCTGACACGCCCGTGTTCAACCTGACACGGCCGTGTATCTGGCCGTGTACCCCATGATTTTCTCCCGTTTTCAACCCGAGCACTGCACGGGTTCTAGGACACGCCCGTGTCCTTTCCCGTGTCACCTTGACACGCCTGGGCTCCAGGCCGTGTACAGGGTCTCGGCACTTCGCGACTAAGTGTCGACACGGGTCGACACGCCCTGCGACACGCCCGTGTCGCAGGCCGTGTGCCATGTCTCGACACACTGTCGACACCAAAGTGTCGACTTCGCGGGACGAGTGTCGACACGGGTTGACACGCCCTGCGACACGCCCGTGTCGCAGGCCGTGTGCCGTGTCTCGACACAACGTCGAAGCACTGTGTCGACTTCACGGCTAAGTGTCGACACGGGTCGACACGCCCTGCGACACGCCCGTGTCGCAGGCCGTGTGCCCGGTCTCGACACAATGTCGAGACCAAAGTGTCGACTTCACGCCTTAGTGTCGACACAGGCTTGACACGCCCTGGGACACGCCCGTGTCCCAGGCCGTGTGCCTGCAGCCAGAACTCAAACTGGCCCAAATTATTCCCCTCTGCTCCTTTGAGTTTCGGGGCGTTACAACTCTACCCCTCTTAAAAGGATTTCGCCCACGAAATTACATAAAGGGAAAAACATGTACAAAACTTAAATTTGTACCTGAGCGGAACAACTCCGGATATTCGTCAAGCATCGTCTGCTCTCGCTCCCAAGAGAGCTCCTCACGACCGCAATTGTCCCACCGGACTTTGACCATCCTGATCTCTTTATTGCGTAGCCGCTTGACCTCCGAGTCCTCAATCCGCACGGGCTTGACTTTTGTCGTTAGCCCACTATCCACCGGCACTTGACTGGCCGCGATCACTTGCGTAGGCTCTTGCACCGCCTTCCGAAGCACCGAAATATGGAATACATCATGTAAACCACTTAGCTCCACTGAAAGCTTCAGCCGATAGGCCGCTTCTCCTACTCGCTCCAGAACCTCGAACGGTCCAAGGTACCTCGGGCTTAGCTTTTTCAATCGTCGCACCCGCGAGACACCCTTGAACGGCTTGATCTTCAAGTATACATAATCGCCCACAGCGAACTCCACGTTCCTGTGCTTGGCATTATAGTACTTTGCTTGCCGGTCCTGAGCGATAAGCAACCTCTCCCGAATTGTCCTTACCAAAGAAGTAGCATCCTCCACTTCCGATCGCTTATACAACTTCGACTCGCCCGTTTCTAACCAAGACAACGGCGTGCGACATCGTCTACCATAAAGGGCCTCGAAAGGCGCCATCTGAATACTTGCTTGGTAGCTATTGTTGTATGCGAACTCCACCAAATAAAGGTGGTCCTCCCATTGCTTTCCAAAGTCCAAGACACACATGCGAAGCATGTCTTCCATGGTTCTATTGACCCTCTCGGTCTGCCCATCAGTTTGCAGATGGAAGGCTGTGCTAAACTTCAGCTTTGTTCCCAACATTTGCTGCACCAGCCTCCAATCATTGGACGTGAACCGCCCATCACGGTCACTCACGATGCTACGGGGCACACCATGAAGCCGCACTATGTTATCCACATAAAGCTTTGCCAGCTTCTCCACCGGATCATCCTTCCTATGCGGAATAAAATGCGACACCTTTGTTAATCGATCGACCACCACCCAAATGGCGTCGTTCCCCTTCTGCGACCTTGGCAAACCATGCACAAAGTCCATAGAGATGTCGTCGAATTTCCACTCCGGAATAGGCAAGGACTTAAGAAATCCTCCCGGCTTTTGGCACTCCGCCTTTACCAAGGCGCAAGTTTGGCACTTCGCTACATATAGCGCCACATCCTTTTTCAAGCCCGGCCACCAAAATAGCTTCTTAACATCACGGTACATCTTCGTGCTCCCCGGGTGAATCGAGTACTTGGTATGGTGCGCCTCGTACAACAACTCCACCCGTAAACTGCCCACACTTGGGACGCACAAACGACCGTCTTTCCACAGCAATCCGTCCTCCACAACGAATTGGGAATTTGACCCATCCAGAGCCTCTATCATGAACTGCTTCATATGAGCATCCATATCCAAAGCCTGCCGAATCCGATCAGCCAGGTCATATTGGACTTCAGTCCAATTCAGCACTGCTTCAGCACTAGATTGTCTATCCACACAAACAATCTCCAACGCCTCCAGCTCCTGCACCAACCGCTCATCATGCACTGATAGCCAATTCGCTTGAGCTGGGGCTCGGCGACTCAACGCGTCCGCAACCGCATTCCCTTTGCCAGGCACGTAGTGGATCTTGAATGTATAGTCCCCCAGGAACTCCATCCACCTACGCTGCCGCATATTCAGATCTTTCTGATCAATCAGGTACTTTAGACTCTTGTGATCGGTGTAGATATCAATCTTCACACCGTACAAATAGTGTCTCCACAGCTTCAAGGCAAAAATCACGGCCGCCAACTCCAAGTCGTGGACCGGATAATTCCTCTCGTGCACTTTTAGCTGTCTCGAGCCATAAGCTATCACGCTGCCGTGCTGCAATAGCACGCAACCCAAACCGCTGCCCGAAGCATCGCTATATATCTCATAGCCTTCGGTTCCAACCGGCGAACTCAGCACAGGCGCCGTGGTCAACCGACACTTTAACTCCTCAAAAGCTCGCGCGCACTCCGGCGTCCAAACGAACTTATGATCCTTCCTCGTCAAAGTAGTGAGAGGTAACGCTATCCGCGAGAAGTTCTCTACGAAGCGCCTATAATAACCGGCAAGCCCCAAAAAGCTCCGGACTTCTGCTACCGTAGCAAGCTCAGGCCACTCCCGTATCGCAACAATCTTCGCCGGATCCACCGCAATACCCTCTCCACTCACTATATGCCCGAGGAACGCCACTGAGGATAGCCAAAACTCGCACTTCGAGAACTTGGCATACAACTGATTTCTCCTGAGTGTCTCCAACACCAAATGGAGATGCTTGAAGTGATCCTCCTCACTTTGCGAGTACACCAAAATATCGTCGATGAAGACGATCACGAAATGGTCCAAGTACTCCCTGAACGTTCTGTTCATCAAATCCATGAACACTGACGGCGCATTAGTCAGCCCAAACGGCATGACCGTAAACTCATAATGCCCGTATCTCGTACTAAACGCTGTCTTCGGGATATCACTCTCCCTTATCCGCAGCTGATAGTACCCAGACTTGAGATCTAACTTCGAGTACACCGTCGACCCGACTAACTGATCAAAGAGATCATCAATCCGGGGGATCGGGTACTTGTTCTTCTCAGTCAGCTTGTTTAGCTCCCGATAATCAATACACAACCTCAAGCTTCCGTCCTTCTTCTTAACAAAGAGGACCGGTGCGCTCCAAGGCGAAGAACTCGGGCGCACATACCCTTGCTCCAGCAACTCTTGTAGTTGAACTTTCAGCTCTGCCATTTCCTTAGGCGCTAGCCGATACGGAGATCGTGACACAGGCTTTGCACCTGGCACTAGCTCGATAGTAAAATCTATCTCCCGTTGTGGCGGGGCTCCAGGAAGATCTGCGGGGAACACATCAGGGTATTCCGATACCACTGAAATACAATCCATCGCGGGCTTCGGCTTTGCAACCTCCACTAGTGTAAAGAACAGTTCTGCTCCGGCACGAACCGCCTTCACCACCTGAAGAGCAGACATCAACGTCTTGCTCGACCCCTTTAAGCCCGTAAAAGTCGTCTCACGACTTGCTCCCAGCTTTACTTCCTTGCTACCGCAATCTATATGGGCCTGCTGCTCCGAGAGCCAGTCCATTCCAAATATGACGTCGAACTCCACCAACGGAAGTAAGGACGCCCGCAGGTCAAACTCCTGCTCTCCAATACGAGTCTTAACCTCGCAGATTCTATCCGCTCGCATCGAACACCCATTTGGCAACAACACATCCAACTTATCCTTCGCCATCGAAGAAGGGACTCCGATGCGTAATATAAATCCTTCGGACAAGAAGGAGTGTGAAGCTCCCGTATCAAAGAGTGCTCGTGCCGGATTTTCACAAATCAACACAAATCCTAAACAAGTAGTGGTAAGGTAACATGTGCATAACAAGCATATAAAGGAATTGACTTGCTATAAATTAAACCGTACCTGTCACCACGTCAGCTTGTTTAATGGCCTCCTGTTGGCCAAGATTGTAAACCCTTGGTTGGGCCGGAGCATAATGGGATGCGGTCGATTCCACCGCCTTGCCCTTCTCTTCATAAGTAGCTCCAGGCCTCCTTTCGGACTTAGGACGTCCGCTCCAACAATCACGGGCAAAGTGCCCCGTCTTTCCACACGTAAAGCACGCACCCGGGGTCCGACCCGTAGTCGCCCCAGAAGCGCCAGAAGGAGCTGGACCCGAAGTCCTAGGCTTCTTGAAAGTCCTCCGATACCCTGACTTTGAAGTAGTCGGCACTCTGAACTCAGATTTCTTTTCACCCAAGCTTTTCTTCGCTCGTACACTCTTCATGTCCTTCTCCAAGGACCGGGCAGTATTGACCAAGGTTAAGAAACCCTGCGTCATTGGCCCCGACAGTAACAATCTCAGCTCATCCCTCAAGCTTTCACAAAAACGATTAGTCTTGCGCTCCTCATCCATGATGGTGGAGCTAGCATAACGACTCAACCGCGTAAACTCGTGGAGATATTCATCCACGCTTCGCTCACCCTGCACCAACCTCAGGAACTCATTCTCCATTGAAATCCTCTGAGTAGAAGGGAGGTATCTTGCTAAGAACAATTCCGAGAACTCTTCCATCGGAACGTCTATCAATTGTCTTACCTCTCAGATGATGCAGCTCCAAGCCTTCCCACCACATCCTCGCTTCACCATCCAGCAGGAATGTAGCGATGGTGGTCATCTGCCACTCCTCCGTCTCCGTCGCTGTCATGACTCTCTTCACCCTAGAGAGCCAGTCGTCAGCCTGCGATGGGGTTCCCAACCCCGAGAATAACGGAGGGTTAAAGCTCATTACATGCTTCAACTGCCTCTCAGTCGCCCTCCTTGGCACTATTGGTTCTACAACCACTTGCTCCATCCTCCTCGGCTCGGCCTCTTGAAGAGGTACTTGCTCCATCACAGGAGCGGGCTGCTGCGCTTGCCTCCCAGGCTGCGCATTGATCACGGCCAACACCGCTTCAGCCACCAATCTTATATTTTCAGCCGACAAAGGTGTTGCGGGAGCAACTTCCGGTGCACTACTTGCCTCAGAAACTCGGCGTTCTGACGGCCCAATGCCACTTCGAGTCACCTATAGTGGTACAAAACACCGTTAAGCGACCAAATAAATTGCAAACAGCAATTATAGGAACACGCAGGTTCCTCAAACACGAGTATTTTCATTCCTAAGTGGACATTCATGGGTTCTTTTTACGGTTATCACGATGACGCACACAATGTGCTCACCACCCCTTAAAAAGAATTCGCCCACGAATTCAATTCAAGCCCAACCAAAACCAGTAGTCTGATACCAAATTGTAACACCCCCTATCCGTCGCATAGCATATAGCAGTAGGTCCGGCCGGGGCCCGACGCCATATACCACAGACAGACCGGGTGGTTACGTATGGAAACCATCCAACCAATCTCAACGTCCTACACAGAGCATTCTAGCGGAAGCAGTTTATAAGTTGCAAAACAAGAACCCAGCACAAGCATGAATGTCCACTAACATGATAATAGGAATGTTATTACAAAATACTCAAAAGTCGGCCTTAAGGCCTTACAAAATGTTTCACTTGTCTTTTACATGATTTACAAACCTCGGCTCGCAGGCCGGCCATACATGAATAAAACATAAAACATTTCCACTTGGGCCTTCGAGGGCCAGCTTCGCAAAAAGGGCTTTAGCCCGCTATTGACCGCTTGGTCCAGCTGCACCTGCAAGCAAACAAACCACCGCACGGTGGCAAACAAGGCAACGGTCAGCAATGCTGACCAAATTATAACGATCCCGCCCCCAATTCGGGGCGGCGATGCTCCTTTCCTGCATTTCATTAGCATAAGCGAGCAATTAAAACCATAGCCATTTCATCACAGGCGTGGGCTCGCACGGCCACACGCCCCGTGCACTCAGGGCACATTCTTGGTGAACCGGTCGATGTCACGTCAATTAAAGCCATTAACATTCCGGACTCACCACCGCCACTTAGACGGCCATTCCTATGAGCAATTCGTCTTCATGGTATTGGTCACGTCAATTTAAGCCATCGACCACCGAAGACTCACATCTATGCCAACGGCGAGTACCATGTAACTTTAGGTCTCTCTAACCCGAACGACATAAAGCGGGTACGGCTCCATCTAACCCGTGCTCACATCGCAACGGCAATTTAAGCCATCTGCGCGGGTCAAACTTTCACCGATTCCCATTCTACCACAAATCACATAACCCCGTTATGTTCAAGTTGGCTCTCAGGCCACCAAGTTGGCAAGACCTCGTGTCCGCCCAGTTTTCCGGGTGCACCTTTGGGTTAATCCCCAAGGCTCCCTGCTGCAATCTACCGCGTAGAAAACCCGAAAAACACCCAATAGCACGGAGTCTTCTCCGGCCTTATGCAATGCAACATCACCGATCCGAACTACATGTCCGGGTAGGCTTCAACCAAAATGCCTATGTCCGTTCTCGCATACGGACGCTAAACAACGGGGACTTTACATATCTACCCGAAGGAACGCCTCCAACTCTCCGCAAACTCGCGAGAGCGGGCTTCCTATGCAAAGAAAGAGAGCGACTCATGCTCAAGTTGAGGATCGTTACCCTTGCGGTCCTCTTTGGCGCCATCGAAAAGTAATCGGATGGAAATCACCGCACTTGCGTTGCCTCCGTGGATCCGGAGTCGGCTTGCGATTCGGAGCTCCGAAGCTCCTCCAATGGCGGATCTAGCTCCTCTTCTTCTTGCCTTAGCTCTTCTTTCTCCAAGGGTTTGGAGAGAGAACAAGTGGAAAAAGTGAGGGTTTTCCAAGTCAAAACCCGGGTATATCCCTTCAGGAACAACCCCCAGCCGTTGGATCTTCAGTCAAAGAAATGAACGGCTTCGATTCGGGACTGAAATGCCCAATCTGGACCGAACACGGCCTGGCACACGCCCGTGTCCAGGGCCGTGTGCCTCATTCACCGTCAAAATCGAATCACCTGGAACCTCACACGGGTATAGAACACGCCCGTGTTCGAGCTGACACGCCCGTGTTCAACCTGACACGGCCGTGTATCTGGCCGTGTACCCCATGATTTTCTCCCGTTTTCAACCCGAGCACTGCACGGGTTCTAGGACACGCCCGTGTCCTTGCCCGTGTCACCTTGACACGCCTAGGCTCCAGGCCGTGTACAAGGTCTCGGCACTTCGCGGCTAAGTGTCGACACGGGTCGACACGCCCGTGTCGCAGGCCGTGTGCCATGTCTCGACACACTGTCGACACCAAAGTGTCGACTTCGCGGGACGAGTGTCGACACGGGTTGACACGCCCTGCGACACGCCCGTGTCGCAGGCCGTGTGCCGTGTCTCGACACAACGTCGAAGCACTGTGTCGACTTCACGGCTAAGTGTCGACACGGGTCGACACGCCCTGTAACACGCCCGTGTCGCAGGCCGTGTGCCCGGTCTCGACACAATGTCGAGACCAAAGTGTCGACTTCACGCCTTAGTGTCGACACAGGCTTGACACGCCCTGGGACACGCCCGTGTCCCAGGCCGTGTGCCTGCAGCCAGAACTCAAACTGGCCCAAATTATTCCCCTCTGCTCCTTTGAGTTTCGGGGCGTTACAGATAGTGGGTGCTCTAAGCACATGACAGGAAACAAAGACAACCTCACATCCTTCAAAGCCAAGATTGGACCCAAAGTTATTTTTGGTGATTCCAACTTTGGACAAACTAAAGGATATGGTGCAGTCCAGATTGGATCAGTAACATTCAAGAAGGTAGCTTATGTGGAAGGACTGAAGCATAACTTAATAAGCATCGATCAGCTGTGTGATGAAGGCTATCAGGTGACCTTCAGCAAAGCATTATGTAAGATCAAGTCAGAGGACAACACAACTGTGATGACAGGTAAAAGGAAAGGTAATATCTATCTAGTAGATTTTCTTTCAACAGATGTAGATATTTGTCTGTTCAATTCTGTCCGTAGACCTAACATTTTATGGCATAAGAGACTAGGACACTTAAACCTTAGAACTATTGCTAGGCTATCCAAGGACAACCTTGTTAGAGAACTACCTTCTGGCCCCTACAAGAAGGAAGAACTCTGTAGGGCTTGTCAATTAGTCAAGCAAACTAAAAATAGTTTTAAGTCACTTAATAAGAGTGATTCACCTAGGATATTGTATCTGTTACACATGGATCTTTTTGGAACCATCACAGTACAAAGCCTAGGAGGAAAATCTTACACCTTAGTAGTTGTAGATGACTTCTCTAGATTCACATGGGTGTTCTTTCTGAGGAAGAAGTCTGATAACTTTAAGTGTTTGACAGAGTTTCTCAAATGCATACAGATTGAGTTCAATACTCACATTGCCCTGATCAGAAGTGATCATGTGACAGAGTTTGATTCTCTTCTTATGCAAGAGTTCTGTCAGAGTGAAGGGATCAGGCATACTTTCTCAGCTCCTAGAACTCCTCAACAAAATGGGGTAGCTGAAAGGAAAAATAGAACCCTTATTGAATCTGCCACTACATAATTGTCAGATGCTCACCTTCCTCTATCCTTTTGGGCAGAGGCAGTGAACACCTCCAACTATGTGCTGAATAGAAGTTTGATACATAAACTAAAGGGCAAGACTCCATGTGAATTACTCAAAGGGAAGAAACCTAAAGTTGATTATTTTAGAGTTTTTGGCTGCATTTGTTATATACACAATAATGACAAGAAATATTTAGCAAAATTTCAAGCTAAAGCTGATGAAGGAGTGTTTCTGGGATACTCCATGATTAGTAAGGCTTATAGGGTTTATAATAAATCATCTCTAAAAATTGAGGAATCTGTTCATATATCATTTGATGAATCTAACATGTCTTTCAAGGAGAAGAACACTTCTACCATAGCACCTTTGCAGGGATATTCTCTTGTTGAAGACTTGAACAAGTTACAGGTTCCTCAAAAAGTGGAAAGCAGTGAAGATGAAGAAAGTATTCAACACATTGAAGAGAAACAACCTGAAGAGCCAGTTGTTGTACCACAAGAGGGAAGAACAACACTTATTGGTGAACAATCAACACACCCTGTTGACTTAGTAACATCAAGAGATCATCCAATTTCCCAAATAATTGGAGACATCTCAGCTGGTGTGCAAACCAGAAATCAGGTCAACCAAAACCTGTTGCACACTTGCTTCCTATCTCAAATTGAACCTCAGTCCATTCAAGATGCAGAGCAAGATCCACACTGGATCATTGCAATGCAAGAAGAGTTGCATCAATTTGAAAGGAACAAAGTTTGGGAACTAGTACCTAAGCCTAAGAATCACTCCATTGTTGGAACAAAGTGGGTGTTCAGAAACAAACTGGATGATCAAGGAGTAATTGTAAGGAACAAGGCAAGGCTAGTTGCTCAAGGATACTCTCAAGAAGCAGGAATAGACTATGACCAGACTTTTGCACCAGTTGCAAGTTTGGTAGCCATCAGATCTTTTTAGCTTATGCAGAACATAAAGGCTTCAAGGTATATCAGATGGATGTCAAAAGTGCATTCCTCAATGGAGACATCAAAGAAGAAGTATATGTCAGACAACCTCCAGGTTTTATCTCTCCAACTTATCCTGATTATGTTTTTAAGTTGAACAAAGCATTATATGGTCTCAAGCAAGCTCCTAGAGCATGGTATGAGACCCTAGCATGCTTCCTTTTGGAAAATGGATTTATAAGGGGTAGAGTAGACCAAACTCTTTTCATTAGATCCCATAAGTCCAATACCCTACTAGTACAGATTTATGTAGATGATATTGTTTTTGGTTCTACTGATTCAAAATTGTGTAGAAGGTTTTCCAACCTAATGATTCTAAATTTGAAATGAGTAGCATGAGTGAGCTATCCTTCTTCCTAGGATTGCAAGTCAAACAACATGCTGAAGGCATCTTTATTTCTCAAACCAAGTATGCAAATGAATTGGTTAAGAAATTTGGCATGTCTGAAGCATCTTGTATGAAAACACCCATGTCTACCAATGCTGTATTGGATGCTGATGAACATGGGAAACCTGTTGATCAGACAACATATAGAGTAATGATTGGCTCTTTACTGTACCTTACAGCTAGCAGACCAGATATAATGTTTGCTACATGTATATGTGCTAGGTTCCAAGTAAGCCCTAGAGAGTCACACCTAACACTAGTAAAGAGGATTCTCAGGTATGTTAAAAGTTGTCCAAATCTAGGTCTCTGGTATCCAAAAGATTCAGCATTTGATTTAACTGGATTTTCTGATGCTGATTATGCTGGATGCAGAATTGACAGGAAAAGCACCAGTGGAACTTGTCAGTTCCTTGGTGACAGACTTGTCTCTTGGTTTTGCAAGAAACAAACTTCTGTGTCAACTTCAACTGCTGAAGCTGAATATATGGCTGCAGGCAGTTGTTGTTCACAAATCTTATGGATTCAAAACCAACTCCTAGACTATGGCTACAACTTAGAGAAGTCTAAAATCTTTTGTGATAACACCAGTGCTATTTCTATAGCTCAAAATCCAGTCCTCTATAGTAGGACAAAACACATAGAAATTAGGCATCACTTCTTAAGGGATAATGTTGAAAAGAATAAAATTGAACTGCAATATATCCCAACTGATTTACAAAGGGGAGATATTTTCACCAAGCCCTTGGATGAAAAGAAAGACACCTTCTTCCTAAATCAGTTAGGAATGTTAGATGGAGGAAGTCTAAAATAATCTCCAAGATTTTAAAAGTTTAAAAATTGACCAAGACTAGGAAAACATCTTGATTTTTTCTTAGTGTCTAGAGTGTTTCTCTGGTCTCTGAACTGCGCTCGACGATTTTCCCCCAGATTGTCGAACGGAGATCGACGATTTCCGAAATCGTCGAGCTGAGTTCAACGCCTCTCAGATAGTATGAACTCTCTCTTCCAGTCAGCGATCGTCGAACGGCGCTCGACGATTTTGTTCTCTAAACGATCGTCAAACAGAGCTCGACGCTCTCCAATATCGTCGAACGGAGATCGACGATATTGAAGTCTCTTCAGATTCCTTTAGAAGCCCCGATCATCGAACTGAGTTCAACGATCTTTCCTTTTCTGCGTCGAACCATAATATAAAATTCATTTTTCGCCGTCGTTCCCCTTTTGCGCTTTCGATTTCTCTTCAAAAACTCTCTTTTCCTCCAAACATCTCTACACTTGGTCATTTTGTTTGTTGATTTTTGTAGGTACCAATGGCAGTCTTTGTTGCTGTTCTCGCCGCAATGAAATTTGATGCCGGCTTTGATATTGACATGGAGTCCTTCAGCATAACTGATCAAGTTTTCCAGGATATTTTGGAACTCTTCAAGGAACGGAAACTTGCTACCATTATGACCACCAGAATCAAACTTGCTGCTGATGAAATAAAGGAATAGGTCTACACTGCCCACAACCAGGATCAAAACACCATAGTTGGATCAATTTCTGGCACCCAGGTACCCTTGACCCCAACCATTCTGACAGAAGTTTTTGAGCTAAGTTCTGGTAGAGATTTTGTTGATCTGTCTGGAGAGAAATTTGCTGATCTACTTGCAAGAATGGGTCACTGTGAAGCTAACCCTAGTAAGCTGCTGAAGAAAAACCTGTCTGTGGAATATAGATTCTTGGCTGATGTAGTTGGGAAGGTTTTATTGGCTAAGCACTCAGCACATGATACCATTTCTAGGCATCAGCTCTGCTTAATGGGAGCTATTGTGGACAATAAGAATTTGAACTGGGGAGAGGTTTTCTTTGATTTGATTAAAAAGAAAATTAATAAGAATTTTGTGAATTTTGGGAGGATTTTAGGCCTCTTCCTACAGAACAGATGCCCTACTCTGCTTGTATCATCTGGGATACACATTAATGCATCTAGGAGATTGTCCTGTGCCCTATTTGGTAAATGGGACAGGCAGATCATCAAGCCCAGCAGGCCTTCTGCAAGCACACCTTCAGGCACCAGGACTGTAATAGTCACTTTCTCTCAAGTCTCTGCCCCTGCGGATGACTTGCCTGCTGCTGCCTCTCCTCCTCCTCCAATTCCATATTCTCCAGTTCCATCCACCATTCCAACTCCATCCACTATCATCATCTCCAGCCCTTCTCCAACATCAATACCATCTCCAATTCCAACTCTACCAACAACAGAAGAAATCTTCCATCCATTATATTCCTACCCTCAACCAGACATTACCACATCACCCTCCATTCCCTCCTTCAATCTTATTGATGATTCCTTCATGGATGACTCACCCTCCTCTCCTCCTGAGCTACCCTCCTCATCAACATCTTACCAGCAACTTCTGCAGGAAATTCTTGATCAACCCACCTTCACACCCTCTCTCGCCATCCCACTGTCCTCCATATCCACTATCCCCACACCTCAACCATCACTCCTACCATCCACCAGCTCTCCACTACCATCACCTGTTGCTCCACCTCCCTCCTCTACCTCTGCTCCAGTCCCTGTTGAGCAAGTAGATCTTCCAGACCTAGCTGACAGTATATATGAATTGCTAGCCCCCAGGCTATCTCTTCTATTGGAGACCTCCTTGGCTCCATTACTCCAGTCAGTGGCAGCTCTTTCTGCCAGGCTCTCCTCCTCATTCCCTCAGGAAACCCCTTCATCAGTGTGCCTTGATCCAGCCTTATCTGAATCTAGGCAGGGGGAGATGCCCTATGAAGTGAGCTTGCCTGCTGTTTCTTCAGTTAGTGTTGCTGCTACTGCTGTGGCTCTTCAAGCTCCAGTTCCACCTCCAGTTGTCTTCCCAGTGGACATCAGGTCCTTACTTTCAGTGTTTGATTCAATGTATTTCAGTTGTCTTCCCGAGAGAGTTGCTGTCCAGCCATCAGAGGATCAAACCAAGGCCATTGTGCCCTTCTCATATTGTGACACCAGCATTATAACTTCTTTTGTCAATTCAATATATGCTGCTGCTACTCCTGCTGAGAATATGGTTGCTATTCCTATTGCTGCTGCTGTCAATAATGATGCTACTGTTGTTCCAGTTTCTGATGATATCCATATGACAGAGGCACATGATATTGAGCCTTCTGTGTTTGATGATGATATTCCTGATGTTGGTGATATTGTTGTATCTGAAAGTGTTTCATCTGAAACTATTGCTGCCCCAACTGCTGCTGATATTACTGCTGTTATACCTTCTAAGAGTGCTGCTCCAGAAATTTTTGTGTCTGTTGCTGCTGCTGCTGCTTCAACTTCTGTTACTAGTGCTGTATCTACTACTGCTCCAACCACTGCTTCTACATCTGCTTCAACTCAACTTCAGAAGAATTACATGAAAAAGATTGATGCTTTGTATGATGAGCAAAGTTCTGAAAGTGATGAATTCAGGACAGATTCGGATGACTCCTCTGCCACTATTGCCAGAAAGAGAAAGGCAAGGAGCAAAGCCATGAAAAGAGTACCTCTAGCCAAAGTCAAGGACAATAATGACATTGCATATTACATTCTTCATGAATGCCCCATAACTGAGCACTGAATGCAGTATTCAAAGAACCAACTTAAAGCCATGAAGAAAAAGAGGAAGTATGAAAAAGGATCTTCCCAGTTTCATCATTCTCATCCTCCTCCACCACCTCCTCCTGATGCAGGTGCAGGTGGAAGCTCAGCTGCTCAACCCCCTGCTAAAAGCCAAACCCCCTATCAGCCTCATGCCAGATCTTATCATAGGGGAAGCCAGTCCAGGGGTTCTCATTCTAGAAGAGGAAACTATAGAGGAAATCAAAGGTAATTCCAGGTTTATTCAAATGGTTATTCAAGGCAACATCCTTACTCCAGGGAAGGACAAACCTCATCAGACACAACCTCAGGTCCTTTTACCTATAAGCTAAAGGAAGTAGTTTCATCCAGGTCTCCTCAGGATAATCCATCCAATAGATATGAGTCACCAGTGCCCTTTGAAGATCCTGAAAATAATCCAACTACTTGGACTGCCAGGATGAAAGAGCTTGCTGCACTGGACCAAACTAAGAAAGCTAAAGAGCAAGGAAGAGACTCCTCCAACATCACTATATTGTCTGAACAGAGAAAGAAAGAATTGGAAGGATATGCTTCAAGCAAATTCTTTGATTCTGATAGATATATGGAGCTGCATCCCGAAGCTGTAGTTCCAAGGCCCAAACAGCAAACCTCTTTAGGTGTAGCAGATGACACAAGATCCAAAAAGGAAGCTCTTAACCACGATAGAGAAATCAAACTCATAAAGAGCAAGGAGAAGAAATAACTATGTAAGGTGACAATCATCTTGATTTCTGATTATTGTCTGGGATAATGTATCTGTGGTTCTGCTATGTCTTGCTTATTGCTTTTCTGTTTTGTTGTTTTGTATGTTGTTATTTAAATTTTCCAAGTTCTGTAAACAGTAATCCTAACCCAAATAGGGGGAGATTGTTGGAACACCCTATTACTAATTTGGGTCAGGATCACTTTGTCTTTAGGAAACCTGTTTTTGACCTCCTGTATAGCTCTAAAGGTCAATTAGAATTGAGTCTAAGGGATAGTACTTAGGTTTGGAAGCTGCCCTCAAGACCAAAGATTTTCTGTTTGAAGACTAAGTCATATCGTCAAGCTCAGTACGACGAATCGTCGAACTCCAATCGACGATCGTCTAGCTCATCTTCGTCAGATCGTCGAACTCCATTCGACGATCGCTGAACTCAACTTCAACAAATCGTCGAACTCCATTCGACGATCTGCGAGCTCAGTTCGACGATCTTGACTCAGTATTGATTCTCTATCTCTGAGCTCAGTTCGACGATCTTTGAGCTCAGATCGACGATTTTTGTTGTTGTCTAAAGTCCAAATCGCTGAGCTCAGTTCGACGATAGCAGAGCTCAGTTTGACGTTTTTCTGAAGACTTCAAGGATTCTCAAGATTCAAATTCAGGATTTATTCAGCAATTAATTCAGAAGATTTTCTAGCCGTTTTCATTTATACTGGACCAAGTTTCAATGGATTATCAAGGAATGTTTCTTTGGACTTTCCCCCAGAAGACATTTGCAATTAAGGATGCAATTAATGACAGGCCAACGGCTATTCTTGACAGAGGATGATTTTCTATTCAGTACCAGAGAATAAAATACAAGATTTTTGAATCTCTCCATCACTCAGAACACAGATCAGATAGAGATAACACAGACAAGAAGAACAAGAACAAAACATTCTCTGTCTCAAAGAATTCATACAAGAACACACACCAAAGGAGATCAACAAATCTGAAATCTTCAGATCCCCTTTCTTCAAGTGTTCAAGGCAAACATCTTTCAAAGACTGCAGACACTTAACATTTCAGTTATTGCTGAAATCATCATTTGCTGGAGATCATCTTCTGAAATCCTATCACCCTACAGCAAAGCTTCATTTCCTGAACATCTCAAGAACTCAGGGGGAGCTTTGACAACATAAAATCCACATAGTCTTCTCAGCTGTTTTGAGAAAGAGAAGACTTCCATAACTCTCTCATCCCCATCTCTGTAAAGGGTTTTTCAAACTCCCTTCAAAAGTTTGAGCTTGGTTTTTGAGCACCTTGTCAAAAGCTCATTGGTGGCAAGACACCTGATCAAAAAATCTGATTTGGTTTTTGATCACCTTATTAAAAGCTCATTGGTGCCCAGGACACCTGATCAACTCATCCTGCAGTGGATTCCTACCTAGGGTGGTAGAAGAGTGGATGTACCCAAGTTTAGGGGAACCACTATAGCTTCTTGTGTCTTCTGGCTTGCTTGTCTTTATCTTTTGTTTTTGGCTGTGATTGTTTTATGATTAGTTTAGATTTGTGATTAATTTCTTTTGTAGGTTATTTTGTGATTAGATTTAATAGTTGCTTCCCTGTTCACTCAGAATTATAACAATTGTTGTAAACAGTTTTCAAGCACCATATACTTTATTCACCCCCTCTAGAGTATATCAGATCTAGCTGCACTTTCAGAACACATTGGAGTCCTCATAGAGGTTGCGTTCTCCATTTCGAATTTCTTTAGAATCTTCTTGGTGAACTTCATCTGAGAGATGAAAATTCCATCTTCAGATTGCTTCACCTGAAGTCCTAAGAAATACTTCTGCTCTCTCATACTACTCATTTCAAACTTCCCTCGCATAAGTTTGGAAAACTTTTTGTAAAGGTTATCTTCTGTAGAGCCAAAAATAATATCATCGACATAGATTTGCACTAGCAGAATCTTGCCTTTAACTACCCTAAGAAATAATATATTGTCTATATTTCTCCCATGCAAATTTGTTCTCAACGGGAAAGCTAGACAACGTCTCATACCAAGCTCGGGGAGCTTGCTTTAAGCTGTATAAGTTATATTTAAAAAAACATGCTCAGGGAATTGAGAGTTTACAAAACCTGGGACTTGTGCTACGTATACTTCCTCTTTCAGATTCCAGGTGAGGAATGCTGACTTCTTGTCCATTTGGTAGATAGTGAAGCCTTTGAGGGTAGCATACGCTAGAAACAACGTGATCTCCTCGAGCCGAGCCACTAGAGCAAATATCTGGTCGAAGTAGATCCCCTCTTCTTGTTTATATCCTTGTGTTACAAGTCTGGCCTTGTTCTTGATGATTATTCCATGTTCGTCTAGCTTGTTTCTGAATATCCACTTGGTGCTGATCACGTTCTGTCCCTTTAGCCTATGCACAAGCTCCCAGACTTTGTAATGTTCAAATTGATTGAGCCGCTCTTGTATTGCCAATATCCAAGAAGCGTCCTTGTTTGTCTCTTCGAATTTCTTTTGGCTTAACCTGCTACAGATAACTTAGATACATAATCTCATTAGTTGTCCCTCTTTTGGTTTTGACACCATCACCTGGCTCTCCTATTATTTGATCAACTGGATTATCTCTTAGGTGTTTGAACCCTAGATTCTTTACTCTCCCTCCAGCGAGCTCTGAAACATCTGGTGCAACCTCTATAGGTTTTGGCAATTCTTCCTCTAGCGGTTCTTCATCCACCTATCCTGGATCAACGAGCTTGACTAAGCTTGGAGATTCTTCCTTGATAGCTTCATCCAAGCATAGCTCCTTGAACCTGGTACCTACATCTGCACCAATAACACTAGATGAGCTGCTTTAGAGCAGTCTCTTCTCATCAAATACAATATTTATTGACTCTTCTACCACCAGAGTTTCTTATTGAAAATCCTATATACCTTACTATGGCTACTATAACCTACAAAATACCTTCAAAACACTTTTTACTAAACTTTGTACGGTAATACTTCCCACTATTAAGTGTGAAGCATTTGCTTCCAAAGATTCTAAAATCAGACACAGTCGATTTTCTGCCCTTCAATAGCTCATAGGCGTTCTTAAGATAGCTTTTGTTGATAAGTGCTCTGTTTTGCACGTGCACGTTGTGTTGACTGCTCCGGGCCAGAAGTACTCCAGAAGTGAAGCGTCATTCAACATAGTTGTACATGCTTCAATTAGGGTTCAATTCCTTCTCTCAGCAACTCCATTTTGTTGTGGAGTATGCGGGGAGGAAAACTCATGAAAGATACCTTAACTTTCATAGAATTCTGTCATGACACCAGACTCAAACTTTGTTCTGTGGTCACTTCTGATTTTGACCACTAAGCAGTTTAGTTCTTTCTAAATTTGCCGGACAAAATTAGTAAAAGAATCAAAGGTGTCTCACTTGTGTTTCAGAAAGAACACTCAAGTAAAATGCGAGTTGTCATCATCAATCACTAGCGTGTAGACCTTACCTCCTAAGCTGTGAATATGCATAGGACCGAATAAGTCCATATGAAGTAAGTACAAACTTCTTGAAAAATCATTCTCAGCAATGCCCTTGATAGTAGCCCGTGTCTGCTTACCCATTTGACAGGAGTGACATGGACTCATTCTTGGGGCATCACACACTAAGTTGTGAAAAAATAACATATTTATTATTTTGAAATTAATATGTGCTAATCTATTGTGCCATTGGTCATAAAGAGACGCACTACTTTTAGTCATAAAACACACTGGGGTAGAATTATCTAAGCAAAGAAAATTTAAAAAGAAAATGTTTCTACTCTGAGTACCAATTAAGACCGTCTCCAAATTTGCCGATGATTTTATCAAGCACTTGTCCTTGCAGAACTCAATGATGTAGCCTTTGTCACATAGCTGACTTATGCTTATACGATTATGATGTAATCCTTCAACATAAACTATGTCTGTGAAAGAGACTATGCTATTGGAAATCATACCATAACTTTTTGTTGTTCTCCTGTCTGACCCTCCAAAGATCACTTTTGGTCCGTCTTCGATTGGGGTATACTCAAGTAAAAGGCTTCTTGTCCCGGTCATGTGCCGAGAGCAACCACTTTCCAAATACCAGATCAGATTTTTGGTGGCCTTTGGGCATACCTGCAAAAGCAATTCACTTTATCTTAGGAACCAAAACATATTTGGGTCCTTAGTTCATGGTCAGCTTAACACCGCTAGAAACATTAACCTTGCAATTGATCGGTCTCACATTGCTAACTTGTGGGGTTACATAATTAGCAGGATTATACCAACAATCTGCGCCAAAATGACCAATTTTGTCGCAGCACCAACAGTCAAACCTGTTGTATCTCCTTTTTGTACTCCTTCTTTACCTTTTGGAGTTGAGGTCTAGCAGGGGCAGCATTCTTAGAGGTGGAGGGCTCCTGGTTGAAGCATACATAGGAGATCCCCATCTCCTTAGTCTTAGGTACAACATTTTTGCCTTTTGGTACCTTCATAATATTGTGTCCATGGATATATGGACCATAACTCTTCATCTAAATTTCTTCAAATGGCGCTTTGAAAACACTACCACCATAGTCATGGGGACGGGTTGATGCATCATCAAGTGCATCGGTCGCTGTCAAGTAATAATCTTGGCAATAGCTTCCCCGAATGTCGATCTCGATGGAATGCAGTTTGGGTATCGTGATAATGTCACAGCAAGATTGTTACTAAGAGTTAAACGAAACAACAAAGGAGGTTGGTTCTCGATTACTAATGCTAACAAAACAAAAAAAAAATAACTAATGCGGGTCGTAAGCACTGCTTCGCTTGGTGGATGGAACTAGTGCATGCCGCTATGTCGTGCTTCGTGAGGCGAATGGACGTAGAGCAAGTGGATGGAATGAACATACGTGCGGAGAGTGAGGGTCGCAATCACCTCTTCAACTACCAACACTACTCTTTGCATGAGTGGTTCTAGTATGCGAATGGCGTGTATGTGAATGGAGGCGAGTGCATCATATCTAACAAGGAAGAAGTAACTATCCCAAGCAAACTTCATTCATAGACATATAAAAGTAAGTTCAGGTTCATTACAAGCTTAAGAATACACTTCACTATGAGAAGAGGTAGAATAAACCGATAGGGGGAAATCCTAGCTGTGGTTCTTAGCCGGAATGGTGGGTTGTCAGTCCACTTCTCGGCTCAGATCGTTGATTGCGTCCGGAGGTAAATGGGTTGTCAATCCACTTATCTTCCTCCATCTTCTTCCCTTTCCTTCAATCTTTTCTCCCTTTAGCCCAAATGAATAGTACCGAAATATCTCTGTTGCATACTGCTGGTGGCCAGAAACTCTCCGAAGAGTTGAAGATGGCTTCGGATCACAGGAGAAAGCTTCCCGAAGGGTGGATATGAGTGGAGGACCTATGAGGGTGAAAAACGGCGCTTCGCACGCAGCAAGGGGGCGGAAAATGAAAAGAGTTGTGCCATAATTCGCAAAGCACGAGTTTAAATACTACAGCAGAAAATCAGAGCACACGATCAGTGACACACGACCAGAGGTCGTGCACACTAGATCCCATGATCGTGTGATTAGCAATGGCAAAACTCTAGAAAAATGGAATAAACGCGCACGAGCAGAGGCGCACGACTAGAGGTCATGCGCACTATGTCCAATGATCGTGCGATTGCCCCAGATAGAACTTGGCAAAATGGAGAATAGTACGCATGATCAGTTTCTCACAACCAGTGGTCGTGCGTTATAGATCCAAGGATCGTGCGTAGTATTCCTGTACCATTTGGGGTTCGATGAACAGACCACGCACGACCAGCGGTCATGCGCTAAGGAGTCCACTGACCGTGCGCATGTAAAAATGCACGATCAGTGGCCCTTAGGCGAAAAACATTCCAAAACAATACCGGAGCACATACACGACCTTTGTACCTGCATCAAAAATAGAAGAGCCACCGAAATGGGCATTCCACATTCTCCAGACACAGAAAAACACCAAGTAGTGCAAACGTATAGTAACTACGGAATCACACTAAAAACGGGCCAAAAGTGCACTTAACATGGAATGGACATAATAACAAATATGAACAATTATGGCTCTAAAGTGTAGTGCATTAACGAGAAAACTAGCCCAGATGAGTCCAAAAATATGTATATAACTTGTACTCATCAAACCCCCAGACTTAAACATTTGCTCGTCCCGAACAAATCATCACTCCGTGGACTAGAAAATAGTTTGCTGGCTTAGTAATTTCCAAATGCAGTGATGAGATATCAAATATATCATGGGTATAGAAAATAGAATAGATAAACTTTTTAATTATACTACAGAATTTATACTTTTCGACATGTATAAATAAATATTGTATCTACTCAAAATTGGAATTCTGGAGAATTGTTCGGTCATATGTACGAAGAAAGTAGGCAGGCCACTCAGGTGAGCACTGGCAAAGATTGGGGCTTAGCATCACCTCCACAGAAATACATCAATGTCGGGGACCATACGCTTACCCGTTCACAATCTCTCCACGGTATTAGCTCGTCTCAAGCGTCAATCTGTAGGACTTTAGGATAATCATGGGGCTTAATCTAAAATTTGGTAGTCAAAGATAAACATGGAGGCTACACGCAACCGAAGCAAGCAAATAACAAGCTGAACCAATACAGGCCCACAAAAATGCACATGTGACACACCCCCAAAATTAGATTGAAAATCGGGTGTGTACACGACCTAACCCGACCAATATCATGATAAACAAGACTGGGATTCCATTTCTCATTGTAATTCTTTTTATATTTTCTCTTTCAATTCTCTCCTTTTTCTTTTTTTTTTCATTTGCAATCCCCAAATTGTTTCGCAAGTAAACTTTCTTATATTCATCTACCACACCACTAGAATTCCACACATCACACCTCGTAAACAATATTAAATTCACTGGAGCTCATGGATTTGGTTGCGATAGGAGGATTTGCTTTAGGCTTTGGTGAATGAAGGTGGAGCTGAATCAAAGGAGGGGTAGGCACAAACTAGGCTTGCAACGGTTAGCTGCTAGGATAAGGTAAACAATGCTCAAACTAGCCAAATTGATGGCATACGTAATACTCACGCTTGACTAACCATGCACCAATGATACGAGAGTAGCTTGGGGAAAGTTCTTAGCCACCAAGAAAGACTATCCTTCCTCCCGACTCGAGCAAAATGAGTCTAGTGACGGCTACACACATCCCTACACTACCATTCAATTTCGCCAGATTCAATATTTTTGAGTAGTAAAAACAATATTTACATCTGCAGAAAAAGTAAAAATCTACAAGCATAAAGAAAAATTTAATATATACAATTTCTACACAGACCATGAGTACTCGATTAGGAGCACTACACGAGTTTCGCACTACTTTATCCTAAAATCCTAAGCCAGCACCATTATTTTAAAGTTTACACACAAGCAATGCATTTGACTTGAGCCGCGCGCATGGATAATATCGCGCTCAAGTGGGTGATTCAGTGTGTGCTACAGTGATTTTGAAATAAATAAATAACAACTGGTATGCTATAAAATGTGTGCTCGTGTAGTGACCACAGGCATACTCTCCCCACCAGACTTGAATGCAACAACTCATAAAACTAAACATTCCAAATAATATAAAGAGTTAGGGGTAAGAAGAACCTATGCTCAAAACTGAGCATACCAGTCGTGCTGCGAGTTTATCCGTTAGCGGCTGGTCTACTGCACTTTAAACATTTCCAGCACCTGCAAATTAGAGATCCCATGCAAAATAAGAAAATAGAAATACACATAAAAAGAAACACATCACACAAAATAGGACCAAGTGGTCATACTTGGGTTGTCTCCCATAAGACCCTTTTCTTTATCGTCCTTAAGGTGGACTGAATACCTGTATTAAGCATGATATATAAAAATAACAGTCGGCGCCCAAAAGGCTCCCACAGAAATATAATTGTTCCATGACCGAACCTGCTAAATAAAGTACAATACAATTCCACAGATAAATAAATCACTAGAAAGGCAAGAGATGCGTTAGACTCGCTACATGGCGAATGCCCCTCACTCCTCCTCGTTATCGCTGTCGAGAATCTCGATAGGAGACGGACGACGATCAGGCGCGACGGGAGCGAAACGAGCCGGAGACGGTGGAATATTCTGCCTGCCTCTCACTGCATGCTGATATATAAAGTCTTGCATCCAGTACTGAGAAGCTTCCACATCAGTTAGGGGCTCATTCAGATATGGAATGCTCTGCTCCTGAGATGGGCTGTACTGGCGGTTAGTCTTTCGCTCATGCTTTACTTGAGGCCGCTGTTGTAGCAGACTCGGCTACGATGGCTCTGTCGCTCTCCGCCTACCCATGGCGGAAGACTAGGCCGACTCTCCCACATCTTCCTTCTCATCTCTTCCTCCAAGCACATCACCAGGCATGATAACAACAAACTTCCGGCTATCCTTCCTCCCAACCACTCGCAGCAAATGGAAACACACAATATTGGCCCTGGTGATCATGGTGGGAGCCATGACCTGCTCCATCGGAGGTAGCTGGCTCCAAATCCCCAAACTCTTCGCGATGCGGGTAATGTAGAAAGCATCGCCAATCACGCCCACCAGGCAATAAGTGGCCTCGTGATGGAAGAAATGGGCCACTACATACCCCAGATGAATGAGGTACTGCAGCTGCATACAATACTGGAAGATAAAATCTTACCACCCCACCACGTTCTTGCTCAGGGCCCTTGCGGTGAGCGAGTGACAGAGTAAGTGCTTCATATACCTCAGAGCGGGGAGATAATCCTTATCAATTTGGCCCTTCGGGCGACGTACTCCTCGTTCCCCTTGTTAGAGAACACCAAGCGGCAGGTGGAGTGATGCCTTCCGAAAATTCGATGCACAACTACTAAAATTCAATCCTGGATGTTTCAGCCTCGGTGTCGACGCCGACATGAATGGAGATCTCGGGCAAAGTGATGGTGAAGACATTTCCTAACACACAAAATGAACAAATAGCTAGGCGGAGTTTATTCGAAGTTGACCCCCAATCGAAATTTGACAGGAATTCCAGGGTCAGCTACCGATACCCAAGCTTGTCGCACTCGAGCAATTTGCTCCAATGATCGAACGAGAATAGAAGGAGGACGGCCTCTGCTAACTCATCATTGTCTCTGATCGACCGGAGTTCATTCCAATCTATAAGCCGCTGAGAGAGGAAGGGCTTATCCTTCAGGGAATTGAAGCGCTGGGTGTGCTCGGCCTTGGAAAATGTCGTCATTCTTCCCAAAATTTATGCGGGAGTAGCCGAAGAATGACCGTTGTGTTGTTAGGCTTTCACCACATGGCGACTTCCCGGATCCATGGCAGCACAAAGAGGAGGAAGAAGACCGGAAAATGCAAGAGCTTATCGGAGAAGGGGCGAATTCACGAGAGATGGCGCGCGCATAGCGGAACAAAGCGAGAGGATTTAGGGCGCACACACAGTGGTTGGCCGGCTCGGTTTAAAAGAAACTGAGCCAGTGCACGACCGGTGGTCGTGCGTCGAGAAATTTTTCGTGCACCCTGTTTCGCAGTCAAACCCACTCTGCAGACCACATGGGTGCACATTTGAGCACATCAAAGCAACGGGGCTATCACAACCCTTTCGAAAGTTAAATTAAGCAACAATTATAAACTAGAAACTAAAAGTACATACATTTTTAAAAAAATACTAATCTAGATAGCTAATGGGTTTATTGTCTCCCAACCGGACTTATTCAAGGACTAAGCACTCTTTTAACTGATGGGCATATGAAATTTGAAGTGCTCGGGCAGTTGTTCAAGTTCATGTATCGGTAGTGAGTACCGAAATGGCGACAGAACGAATACCCACGTACCTGTGCAGTTATACCTATCTTGAACATCAAGCATTTGTAGAATAAATGTTGTGAAGCTCGACGAATCTGACTCCACCTGCACCAGATCTCCATCAATACTAGGCTGCATTACAGACCATTGCACTAAGTCGAACGGTTCCACGATGTGGTCCTGCAGAGAAGTTGGAATGAGAGCGGGGTTAGGAAATAAATTAGAAGTATGACAAAAGGTAACCTCAATCTTGGGGATGATCCCAGTGTCATCTCCCATCAGTGGAATTGTGGATGGATCTACACTGCTGTCTAGGCTGGTGCAAGTATATGCTAGAGCTGCATCCGCCTCATCAACGCATTGGACTTCCTTACATGGGACTGAGGTAGCAACCTCGGCCATGCAGATGTCCTCCTCGACTGGATCTAGCATAATGCTACAAACACAAGCTTATCCTTGTGAATCAAACTCCACAACGGTGTCAAATACAGAAAGAATGCTTTGCAAAGTAGAGGATAGAGGAGCAGTGCTCGCAAAAAAATCAACACAGGCTCCTCACAACTAACAGACTCCATACAAGATAATATATGTACTTCAGGAGTAAAAACATCTGTGTCAGGGTGTAGATCAACACATCCATCTGTGCAAATACTAGTATTTCTCCTTTCAAAATCTGAAGGTGGCACTAGTACGTACTCAAATACAGAAGGAGTGCTAATAGTTGTTGGAGTGGAGACAATCAGAACATCCAGTTCATCTTCCTCCTCCAACTGTGCCAAGTAAGCAGCAGACTCCTTCAAAGAGTGATCCCAACTTTGAAAAAATAAACACTGCTTAGCCAGCTTTGTCTGTATAACGGGTACTGACGCAAAAAGAAAGTAGTGCGGCAATGGAAGCGCGGATGAGTATCTAACTAGCTTAAGTCTATTATATTGAGTAACAGATGAGGTTGGTGCTCCATATGTAGATCCTTGGGTATCTTGGCTACCACACTCCATAGGATATCTATTACTTGCATGAGAGATATCTCCACAACAGCGGCAACAGATATTAAAAATTGCCCACTTTGCAGAGATCACTAATTTCCAGGATTAAACTACCTTGCATAGATTCACAATAGAAATCTAACAATTCCAAGCGACATTAAAAGCAAAAATAGACTGGGGCAAAACAAATTCAAAACAAGAAACTACGTCGTAACCCTCATAACACAACACAAATCAACAATACGCCTGCATTCCCCGACAACGGTGCCAAAAACTTGATGTGTCGGCAAGTGCATCGGTCGCTGTCAAGTAATAATTTTGGGAATAGCTTCCCCGAATGTTGATCTCGAGGGAATGCAGGTTAGGTATCGTGATAGCGTCGCAAAATGATCGTTACTAAGAATTAAACGAAACAACAAAGGAGGTTGGTTTTTGATTCCTAATTTTAACAAAACAAAAAAAAACTAATGCAGGTCGTAAGCACTGCTTTGCTTGGTGGACGGAACTAGTGCAGGCCGCTATGTTGTGCTTCATGAGGCAAATGGACGGAGAGCAAGCGGATAGAATGAACACACGTGCGGAGAGTGAGGGTCACAATCACCTCTTCAACTACCAACACTAGCCATTGCTAGAGTGGCTCTAGTGTACAAGTGTAGTGGATGTGAATGGAGGCGAGTGCATCCAAGCTAACAAATAAGATGTAACTATCCCAAGCAAACTTCATTCATAAACAAATAAAAGTAAGTTCAGGTTCATTACAAGCTTAAGAATACACTTCACTATGAGAAGAGGTAGAATAAACCGATAGGGGGAAAGCCTAGCGGTGGTTCTTGGTCGGAATAGCGGGTTGTGTAAGACCCTTTTTTTTTTAAAACACCGGGGTCTTAGGACCAGAACCGCCGCTTTGCGGTGACACCTTCGCACCGGGGAAGGTCATCACCACAAGTCGTCGATCCTGCAGGCCAAATCGATCACAACCGTAGCAACGTAACAAAAGATAAGTCCATAGAAAAATCACATATAAATAGTAAATAAGCTCCACGAAGGGAGTGTCCACAGAAGTAATAAAGTCACTAATTCTTGGGCTCATGCCCAGTACATCAAATCCACACTACATGTAACTCAACGCGGAAGCAAAATAAATATATCTACTGGCGGTCAAGACTCACTGTCCCTGTTGTCTGAACTCCGGTGCTAGACTGCCCCATCTCCATGCGTGCCGACCTGCGGGGCTGCTCCTCCATGCTGGGTTCCACGGTCCCCTAAAATGATGTGGTTCGAAAACCGTTAGTCTAAAAGACTAAGTCCTATCATCCCCTGCCCCTTCCCCCATAGCTCCTAGGCACCGAGCGGGGAGGAGGAATGGTGAGGACAAGAAGGTAGAGAGTAACAAGTAAACAGATGGCGGCGGAACTATTCTAGCAGTAATATAGGAATGAAAAACTGAACAAGAAGTAACCTTAACTTATATGGAAATATATAAGCAAGGGATCTTTCGCAAGGCTCCCATCGTATAAAAAGTCTCATACTAATTTATACGATAGGGTGTCGGTTTTCTATCAAGTACAAATATATATAATTTTACCGAATAAAACCTTAGCTTATAAGCACGCTCGCACGACTTATAAACCAAGGGGTCGTTTTGTCGGGCCTATTGTATAAAGTGTCCCATACCACTTTATACAATAGGTGTCAGGGTTGAATGCAATGATTATGCTATGAAATACAATTATGCCATGCTGTGAACATGCAAGTGCAACACACCCAGTTGACTCTGTGTACATAGACCTTTAGTTCCCCGTTTGTAGATTCGAACCTCCCAGGATACCTCCGTAGTGGCAAACGGAAGTGGTGGGTTGGGCCTCGCCCACCTCTAAATCGGTAATTGTACTACCAGTCAGACCTATTGTACGCCTCAATGCTGGTGCCCTAAGCGGAGCTCCTGCGTACTCTTGCCGACTGGCGCACCGGACTTTACTTGGCCAAGTGCTAAACCACACTTGCCGAGTCAACGTATTGGCATGGGTGCATTGACACTCCAATACCGAAGACCCACCACCTTTACTTTATGCACATATAACCTTATGTATCAGCACCGAGCTAAAGCTCGCCGGGCGAACCAGCACATTACAAACAAGAAATCGAGCCAAAGCTCGCCGGGCCAAGCTTCCCACCACCAAATCCCCCGAGCCTACTGCCCGATTGACCCAACCTAACCCCCCCCCCCCCCCCCACAACAACGAGGAGTTTGAGTGAAACCCTAGATTATCTCTACTTACTCTTGCATTTCAGTTTTTCCTACTATTTAGGTTAGCCCGGGACTGCCCAAGGTATACACCGTGAAGGGCTCTTGAAGGTGTTGAAACCGAAAAACAGTCTCCTATGGAGTTCACCCTTGGGTAAGGGGTGATCGCGCGCCTACTTCACTCCTGCAAGCAAAACAACAAAAGAAATAAGCGGAAATTACCCAAGGGCTCGGCGGGGAGGACCCACCACACACCCGGAAGATCTAATAGCGCTTCCCCTCCTTAGCCAGAGGCCGAGCTAAGGTACCCACAGAAAGCACTTGAAAACTGGAGTATGAGAGCACAAGAAGCCTGCATTTTGGGGTACCCCTTGGGCGCTATTTATAGTTTTCAGAATCTGAACTGCCAATAACCAAACTAAACTGACCTGATGTTACCAAAATGCCCTTTGTTGGGTATGCCAACAGCCAAACTCTGCTGTTCTGAAGGGCTATGGGCAGACCAGCGGGGGCAAAACAGTAAAAAGTACCTCACGTATCAAGGCGAGCTGGGGAGCCTGGCCACCTCGGCCGATCCGGCTCGCCCACTATTGTCGAGCTCCGTTGTGAGAGCGTGAGCTGGGACGACGAGCTCGCCCATCTGTTGGTCACCATCAGTCGACCTTAGCTCGACGATTCTTGGACTAGCACGGCGAATGTCGAGCTCACGGTCGACGAGTGCCGCACTCCCATTCGACAAATGCCAAGCTCGGGCTCGGCTTCCCTACTGCCGAGCTCGCCCATCAGTTTCAGCCCGATAAGTCTGGTTCCTGGCGACCTTATTCACCTGACACCGGGTTGTACATAATCCCCGCTATTTTTGAGCTTGGCAAAGCTCGGAAAGAAACATCCAACCCCAAGTGTTCGGCGAGCGAGGGGTGGATTTGAGGGAATATTCGGGTGGGGACCACCTGCATCTATATACACGCACCTGTGTACCTGCCTGACTCTTGTCATTCCCTTTGCTCTGGCACTGCCAAGATGCCGATCCCCAAGGAGATCCAAGAGAGCCTTGACCGAGCTCGCCAGGCCTCTGCAGCTCACATAGCCTCCCTAATGGCAGTCCAAGCCACTGTGCCGCAGGGTGGCTCTACCGAGTTAGATCCAAGAAGATGAAACTATTCCCTCAGGCAGTCGAGCCCATCTACGATGACTTGAGGGCCACCTTGGAGCACGGGACCGACTCCTCCACTCTGCCTGCCTCTGAAAGGGGGAGGAAAGTTATCGAGATCTGCGATGACCCAGACAGCCGCCCTGATGGTATAGAAGACACCGCGCCGCGAGACAACACCCCGCGAGCCAAGACCGCTCTTGGAGACTTGCGGTTCTTGACTCCGAAAAACTGCCACCGGGAGTCGTCCCCTCCCTTTGGGACCTTTGGGTTGAGCTCACAAAGGCCGAGCTCGCCGGTGCGCGCCTCCTCTCCTTGGCAGGCTGTTATGGCCATGGGGGCGGGTCTGGAAACCATCCCTAACCTAGGATTGGAGCTTCTCCCACCGGGGACTCGCGGTCCAGGTCGCGGGAAGGATCTGAGGTTCATTCCCACCCGCATCTCCTTCGAGCTGCCGAGCTCATCAGGTCAACTTTGCTTGGATTCCTGCCTCATGCGCTTTTCCTGCATTCCACTTTTTGTTGATGTTTGTCTCCACAGTTCCACCCAGCCAATCCGCTGTCGAGGAATCTTCACGGGCCACCCACTACTCTCCCATCCCCTACCCAAGCTCGCTAGACTCTTACCTGGTCCCCAAAGTGGATCAAGGCGAGTTGATGAGGAGGGAGGTTAAGCTTCTCAAGAAACTGGTGTGCGGGCTGCGTGAGGTGCAGGGGGTCAACGAGTTGCTACAACGCGACTACGCGCGTCACTAACGAGGTGCGAAGCGGCCAGGCTGGCGAGTTGATGTCCCCTTCCCGGCTTCTGGACTAGATAGATGATAGCCTCTCAGTGGCACGGAGGAATTCGGGGAGGATCCGCGAGCTGCTCCGCGCGCGACAGTCTGTTGACGGGAGACGCGAGAACGGGGTGGATAAGAGGGCGGCTCCTTTGCCGACCCGACCAGTACTTGCCTCCTGGGGTTCCCTCTGCTCGCGCGCCCCGCTTTTTTATTCCTGCATTTGGTCTCTATAATAAGTAACTTTAGAATATTCTTGGACATGCGGTATTCAAATAATATATTACTCTGTTTGACTTAGCCTTGGTTGGGACTCGCCGGAAGTCGGCGAGCTGGGGTTGAGAGTTGGGGGTGGCGAACTGAGCCGATTGGACAACCTGACCACAGATTTCTTCTTCTATAAATAGCCCCCCTGTAACACCCCGGAGTTTTTGATTGCGTACGCATGATGGGCGTTCCGTTGGCTTTGACCGTTGTTCGAGCATGGTTTTTCCCGCGGGTTTGCGAGTGGCTGTTTTGGTAGCCGAGTTGCACGATTCCCCAGCAAGCCGGAGTCCAGATGGGGACTCGGTGAGGCCTCTTAGGGAATGCTTGCACTTTTTCGCGCCCGGGGAAGGTTGCTCAAAACGAGTTGCTGGTACAGGAAACAAAAAAAGGGTAAAGAGTTCTTAAGGTAAAAATGGTGTAGGACGACACAGAAACATTTTTCAAAACAGGGAAAAATAATCGTTTTTGTGCGTGACACGCCCCCCGACACGGGTGTGTCGGGGCGTGACCCAGGGCGTGACCTCCTTGACTCGATGATTTTCTTGTGTCGAGTTGAGCTCGACGAATGGAGTACACGCCCCGTGACACGGGCGTGTCACGGGCCGTGTCCCGCAGTGTCGAGTGTCGAGTGTCGAGTGTTGAGTGTCGCGTGTCGGGTGTCGAGAGAGGGGACACGGCCTGTGACACGGGCGTGTCACAGGGCGTGTCCAGCTGTGTCGAGTGTCGGGTGTCGAGAGAGGGGACACGGCCTATGACACGGGCGTGTCACAGGGCGTGTCCAGCTGTGTCGAGTGTCGACACTTTGGGTCGACGAGGTGTCGAGACACGGGCTACACGCCCTAGGTCACGGGCGTGACCGACCCGTCACGGGCGTGTACCCGGCGGTGTACCGTGGGGATAAACTTGGATTTTCCGACTTTTTGCGCCGCTTAAGGTACACGCCCTGTGTCACGGGCGTGACACAGGGAGTGTAGGACCCCCCTCCCCCTTACCAAGGAGGGCTACCGGGTCTTATGCCCAGAACCGCCGTCTTATGGTGGCACTAACTCACGGGTTAGTCGACACCGCAACATGCCGATTCTGCCGGCTAGTACGATCATTTAACCTGTAGGCCAATATGAGAATAAAGAGGTAAAACTGTATATAAAACCATCATTCCACAAGACACATAGTGCAATCATATAAATGAAATGAAAAGTACATCACTATAGTCCACAAAAGAGTACAAATGAAAGAGTAAAAAGGGCTTATGCCCAGTACATCAAAATCACTCTCTCACAAAATACTAAATGCGGAAGCTATACTAAAACATCAGATCTCGTCCCACCTGAGGACGCACAGTAGTGGTAGTAGCCTGCTGAAGCGGTATCTGCTCCTCATGTCCTGCCTCCTCGACGTGCTGGTGCTCCATCTCCACGGGCTCCTAAAAATAGTTGGTCACCGACCATTAGTCAAAAAGACTAAGTCGTTTCCTCCGCACCTCGCCCCGCAGCTCCTAGGCACCGAGCGGGAGGACGAAGTGGAGGACAACAAAAGGGGTAGCAAAGTGGAAGCAGGTGACAGTATCTAAATAGAGTTGTAATAAGTAAAGTAGTTCTACGCTAGCAGTTCTAAGTACGGTACAAGTAATAAGTAAGAGCAGTGCAGTAAAGGAAAGTAAAGAACAGTAATATGAACAAGTAAATAAACTAAACTACCACTATGCTATCATCACAAACGTACCCTAACTTATATAAATTCCCATACAAATATATAAGTTAGGGTTTCCAGGAAATTTAACTTATCATATAAAAGAGCCCATACTAATTTATATGATAAGGATCTATGAAGCGTATGACCTAATATGAATGAATGATATGATGCAATTTTATGCGCAGGCAAGTGCAACTCACACACAACGACTCTGTGATCATAGACCTTTAGTTCCCACTTTTTGAGAGCTAGCATCACTCTCGGGTACCACCGCTGTGGCTACGGCAGTAGCAGAGCGGGCGTCTCCGCTTCTAGACCGGTATACACACTACCAAGCATTAGACCCCTCTCATACGCCTCTGTACACGTCCAAGGTGCACTCTAGAGTCTCGCGTACGTACTTTGCTGACAAACCCGTCAGTCTTGTTGGGTCGGATGTGTGTTATCGGGGATCGTCCTCCAGACCGCAGTGTAAAACAACCCACTGGCCCCTCTAACTCTCACAACCGCCTGATGCACCGTACTGCCATCGGTGTGACGAACGGCCAGTACCGCATGCCCCGCCACGATATTTATGCACATGCAAGTAATTCATACCGAGCCTCCCGCTCGCAGGACCAAACCCGTCCGGAATCCCTCAAACCCAAACCCGGGTGAGAACGCACATTAGTGCCTTTATACCAACTCCCTCAAACCCCAAAACGGGTGAGATCGCACATTAGTGCCTTTATACCAACTCCCTCAAACCCCATACGGGTGAGCATATACCATGAATCTCTCCAACCCTACACGGGCTAGAAGGTACAATAATGTCCTAAACTATTAAACTACTCTTGTTTACGGGTTATTATACTTAGAGATTTAAGGTTAATCCCAGGACTGCCCCCGGTATTCCCTGTGAGGGCTCTCAAGGGGCACTAGGAACTGTGTTGGGATTACGCCCAGCGCTCCCTTTCGCAAGGATATTTATTTTAGTTGATGGCTACCCATGTATCTCCCCAGTTCTCCTTATTGCTCTAGTACAACCCTAGTGACTTAAGGTGTTACCGGGAAACCGACGGTCTTCCGCCGACCCCCACTCCAGTTGCTAACTAAGACTTGCACTTCTGATCCCTCACTAAGACAACTCTACCCACCAGGGTTGTTCATGTTGAACTCTCTTATTTCTGCCGATAATCAATCCCCTGGTAACCCCTAAGGCAAGACCTATTTGTGTTATATGCAGACCATGTCCTATGGTTACCCTAAAAATGCGATCTTCCAAACCTTAAGGCATCTTGCCTCTAAATATTTATCCTAGGGTGGTATGGACTAATGGAACTTCTCTATGAATTCTCATAATTTTTCTTGGCCAAATAGTGCTTTAATTAAATCTTTTAATTTAAACGCTAGGTCATTTTACACATGAAGTAGTATGATTAAATATCCACTGACCTAGAGAATTTTTCTTGAGATGTATATTGATAAAATATTGCTGCCTACAGAGTTTCATAATTTTCCTTAAAACATTTATTCCCATTTCCTATTTAATATCAATTTCACACAAATTCCATTTTTCCAAATGAAGTATAGGCATTATGAAATCAAAAATTCGAGAAAAATTACAGAACTTTTAGAGCACTAATTTATGACTATTGGCAAAGTATCATCAGCATTTATTGTGTAATGGCCTATAAAATTCCATTATAACATATTTACCAAAAATGCCATTGTATTAATCTAACAACTAACAATGCATCAATTAATTCTGAGAAATTCATGGAAAACTAATAATACCATTTTATAGCAGTAGAATAAATTCCAAATTTTTCAGAGATATATATCTATCATTTCAAGAATTAATAAGATGAGGGTAAAATGGGCAATTTAAGATATCTACTCCAAACGTTCCTCAAAACAGAGGGATCATATTTTTCCTAAGTCAAATGTGAAATTATCTATGCCTTGGCAAAATTGTAGGATTTGTACTTGAGGAAAACCTATTTTCCAATTTTATTTCCCAAATAGCTATATTTAAAATAAATTCCAATAAATGGAATTTTTGATTCCAAAAATTCCATGATTAATTTAAGGGATGAAATTTACCCTAATGAACCACTGAAAATAATTCCAAGACCTTTGCATGTCACCATTGGGCTAAATACACTATATTTGCATTTTTTGCAAATTGTACACCAAGGCATAACATAAGCTAACACATGCAAGTGGATTCTCCAACATGCAGTGAACCCAAGGTGCTTAAAATTTTATAATGCACCAAGGATGTCCCCACTGACCTATCCCCAAGATTTGGGACCATGGGGAGGTGTAGAACTCCTTATATTTCATTTATTTGTATTTTGATATTTTGGCAAAAACTATAGGACAATATTCTCTAAAAATTCCTAAATTTTGGCAGGGGCTAAGTATGCCATATTCATGCATGTGCCCAAAAGTTGGGGCCATGGTGACTAATGGTTTGACCTGGGCATCCAATTTAATTTCTGCCCTACCCTAGGACCAGTCCTAGGAGAAATGTCCTACAGGAATGTACGCTACACGAAATCACATGTTTAAGGTGGAAAATTAAAGATAAGACCATCAGCTACAATTCTCATTAAGATACTAAGTTCTGGAAATGCATTTAAGAGGCCTAAAATTAACATGCAAGTGACAGCAAAAACAGGGACAAAAAATTAAATTTTGATGTAGCACGAATCTTAAAGCAGGATGGAGGGCATCTGTTCATCTTACTCCTCCAGCCAATGGCCGAGATTTGCCCGACCTGGAGCTCACTTTAGGGCCATTTCCCGGCCATCCAGCCACTTCCCTGGACGGGCACCACCACCAACACCTCCGTTGAGGTGAGGGATAACGTTCGGCGGTGACTTGGCCGCCGGAGGCGGCGGTTTCCGGCGAACTTACACTCCATCAAAAATCTGAAATTCATGAAAAAGCTCACCTTGGATCTGGCTCATTTGAGCCCGATATCTCGCCTAATAGATCTAGGAAACTAGTACGGGTAGAGGTGAGGTGAAACAGACCTGGATTGGGACTTGGCGGCGGGTTTGGCGGCGGTTGGCCATGGAAATTTTCCTCTCCGATGAGCTTGCTCCCGAACCCGATTCTCCACCAAAAGCTTCGATCCAGGTATCGAATTCCACTCCTTTGGACCTTCTGAAGCTAATGGGATGGTTGGTTTTGGCTGATATGGCTTGTATACAGAGATGCCATGATGGGAATTTCGGCCATGAGCTTTGGTTTCTCCTCCTTGGCTCCAAGTGGCATGAAATTGGGTTGGAAAGGATGGTAA
The DNA here is from genome assembly GCA_039583875.1 of Platanthera guangdongensis. Lineage (NCBI taxonomy): Eukaryota > Viridiplantae > Streptophyta > Magnoliopsida > Asparagales > Orchidaceae > Platanthera > Platanthera guangdongensis. Next base: position 133,390,332 of record CM077166.1, read on the forward strand.
TTGATGTGTGGGTACAGATCTGTGCTTGGGAAGAGAGGAGGAGGGCCACATGGCCTTCATCCCCATTTTCCCTCTCTTCTCTCTCCTATTTTTCCCCCAATTTCCAAAACTACCCCCTTGCATGCAATCTCTCTCCAATTTCAGGAGGGTAGGGGCTGTCATTAACCATTAAGGCTGGTCATGGGTCTTGGTTCATGGGCTTAGCCCATTGGAAATGAGCTTGACACTCATTTTCTCTCTTTAGGCCTTATATTGACCAAATTGACTTTTAGGGTTGACTTGGTCAACCATGGTGGGTGGGCTGACCCTATTTGGTGGTAATGGGTCTAGTGGCACCACCCAACTTGGGTTGGGTCAAGGGGGTGCCCTACTTAGGCTAATTGGGCTTATGAGTGTGGGTTTGACCAATTTAAGCCCAAGGTTGACTTTGGTCAATTTGGGTCAAAATATTGACCAAATGGCATGCCCTTGGTGCACTTGGATTGTTTTTAGGGTTACGGCAATGTGGTGGGGTCATGGAGTGGCTAGGGTCCCCACTTAGGCTAGTTTGACCTAGTTTGACTATGTTCTTATAGTGGGCCCCACATGGTTACCACTCACTACCTAGGGTCAAACATAGTTGGTCTTCCTTAAATCTCACCCAGGCCTAACCCAATCTAAGTTGAGGGGTCTAGAAGTAACATGGGATGTTACAAATTCCAATAAACAAGAAAATAATTTCGTCCCCGAAATTTATGTTCGGGTCTACGGGGTTCTACTTGCAAGAATCATCATGAAATTTAAAGACATAACTTAAAAGTACCTGATGCGAATAGCTCCGGGTGTTGTTCCAGCATCAGATCCCTCGGCTCCCAAGTGTGCTCCTCCCGTCCATGGTTGGACCACAACACCTTCACAAGAGGGACCTTCTTCTTCCGCAACACTCGGATGGCTGTATCGTCAATCTGGATCGGCTCCAATCTCACTGATCTATCAGGCTCTACCGGTCCGGCTGTAGTAGTAATGTACTGCTCCGGCCGAAGGAGAGCTCTTCGTAAGGAAGAGACATGAAAGATGTCATGTAATGCACTCAACTCCGGTGGCAGCTGTAGTCGGTAAGCCAAGGGGCCGATCCGCTCCAGGATCAGGTATGGCCCCATGTATCGTGGACTGAGCTTCTTGTGCCTCCGCACCCGAGAGACACCGTGTACTAGACGTATCTTCAAGAATACCCTGTCTCCAACCTGGAACTCCACCTTCCGGTGCCGAGCATCATAATAGTTTGCCTGCCTGCTCTGGGCCTCTAGTAGCCGATCGCTGATCAATCGAATCTGAGCCTCAGTGTCCTCTATATAATCAGATCCAAGAGACCTGGTATCCACATCCTGAACCCATGATAGCGGTGTCCGGCACCTCCTCCCATAAAGTGCCTCGTATGGAGCCATCCTGATGCTAGCCTGGTGGCTGTTATTATACGAGAACTCAATCAATGGCAGCAGCCTCTCCCAAGGCTTCCCCGTATCCAATATGCATAGTCTGAGCAGGTCCTCCATGGTCCGGATGGTCCGCTCGATCTGTCCGTCGGTCTGCGGGTGGAAGGCGGTACTAAAGGTAAGCCGAGATCCCAAGTAAGCATGCACGGCCCTCCACTCGCTCGAAGTGAACCGACCATCACGGTCCGAAACAATAGTCCTGGGGATGCCATGATATCTGACGTACTGCACCATAAATAATCTCACCAGAACTGCAACTGGGGCATCCTTTCGAACTGGAATAAACCGCGCTACCTTGGTCAGTCTATCCACTATAACCCATATAGAATCATGCCCAGAGTGGGAGCGAGGCAATCCATGTACAAAGTCCATAGCAATGTCCTCGAACTTCCATTCTAGAACTGGCAGCGGCTGTAGTAAACCTCCCGGGCTCTTGCATTCTGCCTTCACACGCTGGCAGGTCTCGCAATGGGTCACAAAATCCGTGATCTCCCTCTTCATCCCGGGCCAATACATAGACCTCCGCAAATCTGCCCACATCTTGGTGATGCCGGGGTGCACCGAATATCTCGAGCAATGTGCCTCTCTGAGTATGTCATCCCGGATACTGCCTCCTGCTGGTATGTAGATGCGCCCACAGAACCGAAGAAGATCATCCTGTAACGTGTAGTCCTCGACCTTGCCCCTCTCTAGGGCACTAAAAATCAGCTGTAACGCAGCATCCAGCCTCTGATATGCTCGGATGCGCTCCTGTATATCATCGCCACTGATCACTGAGCTAAAATACTCTCTATATACAACTGGCTCGGTCTCAGACACCATGGTAATGTGCATGTCCTCCATCATCTGTAGCAGCTCTATAAACTTCAATCGGGGCTCCGGTCCAGAAGTGCCAGCCCTCCTGCTCAAATCATCCGCTACCGTGTTCGCCTTTCCGGGATGATAGTGGATCTTGTAATCATAATCGCAGAGGAACTCCAACCACCTCCTCTGTCTCAGGTTTAGGTCCTTCTGTGTATCGATATACTTGAGATTCTTGTGATCCGAAAAGATGTCACAATGAATCTCGTATAAATAATGCCTCCATATCTTTAGGGCGAAAACCACAGCCCCGAGCTCTAGGTCATGTACTGGATAGTTATGCTCATGCTTCTTCAACTGTCTCGAAGCATAAGCAATAACATGTCCATGCTGCATCAGGACTGCACCCATCCCCTGATAAGAGGCGTCCGTGTAGATCTGAAATCCTTCGCTCCTGGATGGAAGCGCAAGAATGGGGGATGAGATGAGTCGGTCCTTCAGCTCCTGAAAAGCCGTCTCACACCGCTCTGACCAAACAAAATCTGTGTCCTTCTTCGTGAAGGACGTGAGGGGGAGTGCTATCCTCGAGAACCCCTCCACGAACTTGCGATAATACCCTGCTAGTCCCAAGAAACTGCGGATGTCAGATGCGGTCTTCGGCCGCGGCCAATCCCTCACTGTCTCTATCTTGGCTGGGTCCACTGCTAATCCAGCCACACTGATCGTGTGCCCCAGGAAAGCCACCTCCTGCAACCAGAACTGGCACTTTGAAAATTTTGCATACATCTGGGTCTCCCTCAGCCTCTGCAAGACCTGTGCCAAGTCCTCCGTATGCTCCTCCTGAGTCCGAGAATATATAAGGATGTCGTCGATGAATACAATCACGAAGCGGTCTAGGAAAGGCTCGAATACACGGTTCATTAGACTCATGAATGCGGCAGGAGCATTCGTGAGCCCAAAAGGCATCACCGTAAACTCGTATAATCAATACCGTGAACTGAATGCCGTCTTCGGTATGTCCTCTTCCCTGATACGGAGCTTGTAGTAGCCGGATCACAAATCTAGCTTGGAGAACCAGAAGGCTCCCTGTAGCTGGTCAAATAACTTATCTATCCGAGGCAGAGGATAGGTGTTGCGGACCGTTAGCCGGTTCAGCTCCCGGTAATCTATACATAATCGCAGTGATCCGTCTTTCTTCTTCACAAAGAGAACTGGCGCTCCCCATGGCGATGAACTGGGCCGCACAAATCCTGACTCGACTAGCTCCTGTAGTTGAGTCCTGAACTCTGCTAACTCCCTGGGAGCCATCCTGTAGGGTGCCCGGGACACCGGCCTCGCTCCCGGTACTAGCTGAATCCTGAAATCCAAGTCTCTAGCAGGTGGTAGCCCGGGCAATTTCTCCGGGAATACGTCGGAGAAATCCCGGACCACCGGAATATCTGAGATAGTCGTCTCTGCTCCCACCATCTCGAAGCAGACAAGATAAACTTCTTCGCCCTGCTCATGGGCCTTCACAGCCTATACAGAAGATAACAGTAGGTGGCAGATAGGCTGGATACCTTCAACGATAACATGAGAGTCGCCATGCCTTAGCGTGATCCTCCGGGACGGACAATCTATCTGAGCATGGTTCCGATGCAACCAGGCCATGCCCAAAATCAAGTCAAAGTCCTGCAGCTTCAGAATAGTTGCCGGTGCCTCAAATGCCTTGCCGCCAATCTCGGCCTCCATATCACAATGTGTAGTGGTCCGCAGCTCCGACCCATCGGGTAGACGCACCCTTATCTCTAGTCCAGGAAACCTCTCCACGCCTTCGAGTCCGTCGATGAAGGCCTCGGATACGAACGAGTGTGAAGCACCCGTATCGAAGAGAGTATGAGCGGGCTTGCCGCTGATCATAACTATGCCTGAGGTTTGTTTATGTGAAAGTTAATTGTTATCCTATAGTTCTAGGTACTATATATATATCATTGAAAATCCAAGAAAATCCATAATTAACTTTAAGTACCTATGATAACCTCCTCGGAATTCCTCGGTTCTGTGAGGTCCAAGGCGTATATCTGCTCCTGTTCGTGTCTCCTGTCGTGATATCCCCGACCTCGGCCTCGTCCTCGGCCTCGTCCTCGACCCTGCTGTACTGGGGCCACTGGAGGTGGAGGAGGAGGAGGGGGATGGAATCGGTGCGGGCACTCCGACCTGATGTGCCCGGGCTGGCGGCATCCGTAACAAACCACTTGTTGGTGGCCTCGGTCATCGTGTCTCCTCGGATCATGCATCTGTAGAGGTGGGGGAGCCAATGCTGGACGAGGCCCCTACTCCTGCCTGACGTTGGGACGACGACGTCCCCCACCCTTCCTATATCCAATGGTCCTGCCTCTCTGAGAGCCCCTACTGCTCTCTCCTGATGTCGACCCATCAAATGGTCTATTCCCTCCGGCTCGCACCATCAGCTGGTCAGCCTCCAGCTTCTTCGCCATCTCAATGATCTGCCTAGATGTGCCATGAGAAATAAACAGCAAGGCCTGCCTCAAATCGTCCCTGAGGCCCTGGTAAAATCTCTTGGCATACCTCCTATCATCGGTATCCTGAATCCCTTCGAACCTGGCCAAATGAGAGAACTCTCTCTGATACTCTATCACCGATCTAGTCCCCTGCTTGAGGTTCAAAAACCTCTCCTCCAAGGCATCTCTGTCCGTGGCAGAGACGAAGTGCTCCAGAAACACATCGCCAAACTCCTCCCATGATATCTCTGACAGCTCAAAGTCCGCATAAGTAGACTCCCGGACTGATTTCCACCATCTCTTCGCATGAGCCTCCAGCACAGAGGTGGCTAGAGGTACTGCCTCGTCGACTGGGCAGCTGATGCTTGCTAAGATCTCATGTATGGCCTCCAGCCATTCTTCCGTCTTCACCGCATCCTCTGTCCCACGGTACGTCGGTGGGGACAGGCTCTTGAATGCACTTAGCCAGCTCGACCCCGGATTTGGCTGTGGAGCCGGGACTTGCTGGGCTCTGAAGGCATCCAGAATCGCCGTCAAGGTCTGCCCCATCTCCGTATGTAGGAATGGAGTGGCAGCTGGAGGGGGAGGAGCCACATTTTACGGCGCGGCGACCTGTGGAGGTTGCATATAGGTAAGGTTAAAACAAAACTGGCCTAACTCATTGTACTGTGTGGACCATTTATGTGACTTTACACATGGGCACACCACTGCTTCCGTTGCATAGTTTGTCCGCAAACTAATGCTCGGGCGGGGGTGGTCCCATGTTGTGGACTTCTTTCTCATATGATCGTTGTTCAAGTGATACCAGTTTGTAGGACCCCCCTCCCCCTTACCAAGGAGGGCTACCGGGTCTTATGCCCAGAACCGCCGTCTTACGGTGGCACTAACTCACGGGTTAGTCGACACCGCAACACGCCGATTCTGTCGGCTAGTACGATCATTTAACCTGTAGGCCAATATGAGAAGAAAGAAGTAAAACTGTATATAAAACCATCAGTCCACAAGCCACATAGTACAATCATATAAATGAAATGAAAAGTACATCACTATAGTCCACAGAAGAGTACAAATGAAAGAGTAAAAATGGCTTATGCCCAGTACATCAAAATCACTCTCTCACAAAATACTAAATGCGGAAGCTATACTAAAACATCAGATCTCGTCCCACCTGAGGACGCACAGTAGTGGTAGTAGCCTGCTGAAGCGGTATCTGCTCCTCATGTCCTGCCTCCTCGACGTGCTGGTGCTCCATCTCCACGGGCTCCTAAAAATAGTTGGTCACCGACCATTAGTCAAAAAGACTAAGTCGTTTCCTCCGCACCTCGCCCCGCAACTCCTAGGCACCGAGCGGGAGGACGAAGCGGAGGATAACAAAAGGGGTAGCAAAGTGGAAGCAGGTGACAATATCTAACTAGAGTTGTAATAAGTAAAGTAGTTCTACGCTAGCAGTTCTAAGTACGGTACAAGTAATAAGTAAGAGCAGTGCAGTAAAGGAAAGTAAAGAACAGTAATATGAACAAGTAAATAAACTAAACTACCACTATGCTATCATCACAAACGTACCCTAACTTATATAAATTCCCATACAAATATATAAGTTAGGGTTTGCAGGAAATTTAACTTATCATATAAAAGAGCCCATACTAATTTATATGATAAGGATCTATGAAGCGTATGACCTAATATGAATGAATGATATGATGCAATTTTATGCGCAGGCAAGTGCAACTCACACACAACGACTCTGTGATCACAGACCTTTAGTTCCCACTTTTTGAGAGCTAGCATCACTCTCAGGTACCACCGCTGTGGCTACGGCAGCAGCGGAGCGGGCGTCTCCTCTTCTAGACCGGTATGCACACTACCAAGCCTTAGACCCCTCCCATACGCCTCTGTACACGTCCAAGGTGCACTCTAGAGTCTCGCGTACGTACTTTGCTGACAAACCCGTCAGTCTTGTTGTGTCGGATGTGTGTTATCGGGGATCGTCCTCCAGACCGCAGTGTAAAACAACCCACTGGCCCCTCTAACTCTCACAACCGCCTGGTGCACCGTACTGCCATCGGTGTGACGAACGGCCAGTACCGCATGCCCCGCCACGATATTTATGCACATGCAAGTAATTCATACCGAGCCTCCCGCTCGCAGGATCAAACCCGTCCGGAATCCCTCAAACCCAAACCCGGGTGAGAACGCACATTAGTGCCTTTATATCAACTCCCTCAAACCTCAAAACGGGTGAGATCGCACATTAGTGCCTTTATACCAACTCCCTCAAACCCCATACGGGTGAGCATATACCATGAATCTCTCCAACCCTACACGGGCGAGAAGGTACAACAATGTCCTAACCTATTAAACTACTCTTGTCTACGGGTTATTATACTTAGAGATTTAAGGTTAATCCCAGGACTGCCCCCGGTATTCCCTGTGAAGGGCTCTCAAGGGGCACTAGGAACTGTGTTGGGATTACGCCCAGCTTTCCCTTTCGCAAGGATATTTATTTTAGTTGATGGCTACCCATATATCTCCCCAGCTCTCCTTATTGCTCTAGTACAACCCTAGTGACTTAAGGTGTTACCGGGAAACCGACGGTCTTCCGCCGACCCCCACTCCAGTTGCTAACTAATACTTGCACTTCTGATCCCTCACTAAGACAACTCTACCCACCAGGGTTGTTCATGTTGAACTCTCTTATTTCTGCCGATAATCAATCCCCTGGTAACCCCTAAGGCAAGACCTATTTGTGTTATATGCAGACCATGTCCTATGGTTACCATAAAAATGCGATCTTCCAAACCTTAAGGCATCTTGCCTCTAAATATTTATCCTAGGGTGTTATGGACTAAGGGAACTACCCTATGAATTCTCATAATTTTTCTTGGCCAAATAGTCCTTTAATTAAATCTTTTAATTTAAACGATAGGTCATTTTACACATGAAGTAGTATGATTAAATATCCACTGACCTAGGGAATTTTTCCTGAGATGTATATTGATAAAATATTGCTGCCTACAGAGTTTCATAATTTTCCTTAAACAATTTATTCCCATTTCCTATTTAATATCAATTTCACACAAATTCCATTTTTCCAAATGAAGTATAGGCATTATGAAATCACAAATTCAAGGAAAATTACAGAACTTTTAGAGCACTAATTTATGACTATTGGCAGAGTACCATCAGCATTTATTGTGTAATGGCCTATAAAATTCCATTATAACATATTTACCAAAAATGCCATTGTATTAATCTAACAACTAACAATGCATCCATTAATTCTGAGAAATTCATGCAAAACTAATAATACCATTTTATAGCAGTAGAATAAATTCCAAATTTTTCAGAGGTATATATCCATCATTTCAAGAATTAATAATATAAGGGTAAAATGGGCAATTTAAGATATCTACTCCAAACGTTCCTCAAAACAGAGGGATCATATTTTCCTAAGTCAAATGTGACATTATCTATGCCTTGGCAAAATTGTAGGATTTGTACTTGAGGAAAACCTATTTTCCAATTTTATTTCCCAAATAGCTATATTTAAAATAAATTCCAATAAATGGAATTTTTGATTCCAAAAATTCCATGATTAATTTGAGGGATGCAATTTACCCTAATGAACCACTGCAAATAATTCCAAGACCTTTGCATGTCACCATTGGGCTAAATACACTATATTTGCATTTTTTGCTAATTGCACACCAAGGCATAACATAAGCTAACACATGCAAGTGGATTCTCCAACATGCATTGAACCCAAGGTGCTTAAAATTTTATAATGCACCAAGGATGTCCCCACTGACCTACCACCAAGATTTGGGACCATGGGTAGGTGTAGAACTCCATATATTTCATTTATTTTTATTTTGATATTTTGGCAAACACTATAGGACAATGTTCTCTAAAAATTCCTAAATTTTGGCAGGGGCTAAGTATGCCCTAATCATGCATGTGCCCAAAAGTTGGGGCCATGGTGACTAATGGTTTGACCTGGGCATCCAATTTAATTTCTTCCCTACCCTAGGACCAGTCCTAGGCGAAATGTCCTACAGGACTGTACACTACACCAAATCACATGTTTAAGGTGGCAAATTAAAGATAACACCATCAGCTACAATTCTCATTAAGATACTAAGTTCTGGAAATGCCTCTAAGAGGCCTAAAATTAACATGCAAGTGATAGCAAAAACAGGGACAGAAAATTAAATTTTGATGTAGCACGAATCTTAAAGCAGGATGGAGGGCATCTGTTCATCTTCCTCCTCCAGCCAATGGCCGAGATTTGCCCGACCTGGAGCTCACTTTAGGGCCATTTCCCGGCCATCCAGCCACTTCCATGGACGGGCACCACCACCAACACCTCCGTTGAGGTGAGGGCTAACGTTCGACGGTGACTTTGCCGCCGGAGGCGGCGGTTTCCGGCGAACTTACACTCCATCAAAAATCCGAAATTCATGAAAAAGCTCACCTTGGATCTGGCTCATTTGAGCCCGATATCTCTCCTAATATATCTAGGAAACTAGTACGGGTAGAGGTGAGGTGAAACAGACCTGGATTGGGGTTTGGCGGCGGGTTTGGCGGCGGTTGGCCATGGAAATTTTCCTCTCCGGCGAGCTTGCTCCCGAACCCGATTCTCCACCAAAAGCTTCGATCCAGGTATCGAATTCCACTCCTTTGGACCTTCTGAAGCTAATGGGATGGTTGGTTTTGGCTGATATGGCTTGTATACAGAGATGCCATGATGGGAATTTCGGCCATGAGCTTTGGTTTCTCCTCCTTGGCTCCAAGTGGCATGAAATTGGGTTGGAAAGGATGGTAATTGATGTGTGGGTTCAGATCTGTGCTTGGGAAGAGAGGAGGAGGGCCACATGGCCTTCATCCCCATTTTCCCTCTCTTCTCTCTCCTCTTTTTCCCCCAATTTCCAAAACTACCCCCTTGCATGCAATCTCTCTCCAATTTCAGGAGGGTAGGGGCTGTCATTAACCATTAAGGCTGGTCATGGGTCTTGGTTCATGGGCTTAGCCCATTGGAAATGAGCTTGACACTCATTTTCTCTCTTTAGGCCTTATATTGACCAAATTAACTTTTAGGGTTGACTTGGTCAACCATGGTGGGTGGGCTAACCCTATTTGGTGGTAATGGGTCTAGTGGCACCACCCAACTTGGGGTGGGTCAAGGGGGTGCCCTACTTAGGCTAATTGGGCTTATGAGTGTGGGTTTGACCAATTTAAGCCCAAGGTTGACTTTGGTCAACTTGGGTCAAAATATTGACCAAATGGCATGACCTAGGTGCACTTGGATTGTTTTTAGGGTTAGGGCAATGTGGTGGGGTCATGGAGTGGCTAGGGTCCCCACTTAGGCTAGTTTGACCTAGTTTGACTATGGTCTTATAGTGGGCCCCACATGGTTACCACCCACTACCTAGGGTCAAACATAGTTGGTCTTCCTTAAATCTCACCCAGGCCTAACCCAGTCTAAGTTGAGGGGTCTAGAAGTAACATGGGATGTTACAGGGCGTGACCGGCCCGAAAATCGACTTTTTCCTAGTTTTTTTGTGCCGTTCATTTCCTTGATTCTACATCTAACGGTACAGCTCTGTTCTGGAGGAAATAAGGGCGAAACAGAGTTTTTCCTCCTCACTTCACCTTCTCTTCATCTTCTTCCTTATTCCAAAAGGAACTCTAGGGAGCAAGGGCTAAAGCAAGGCAAGGAAAGAGAGGAGCAGCCGTCGCGGCGTCGTCTCGGTTCAGGCAAGCGGTGTTCTTCACCCTTGCCAATCTTCTTTCTTGTTTTTGATTGTGCAAAATAGATAGTTTCTCTTTCAAGTTTCATGAGCTTGTTCTTCTTGTTTGGGTGTTTCCTCACTAGCCTTATGACGCTTTTGACTTTCCCTATGCTCCATGAATATGATTTGGAACAAGAAAGAATCACATGTTGTTGATTAATTAGAAAGGCTACATGAACATGAATCAATTTCGCTACATGAATCACATGAACAAGAGAACTACATGAAGCATCCTAAACAAAACTAAGCATGGGAAATCATATTCATGGAGCATAGGGAAAGTCAAAAGCATCATAAGGCTAGTGAGGAAACACCCAAACAAGAAGAACAAGCTCATGAAACTTGAAAGAGAAACTAGCTATTTTGCACAATCAAAAACAAGAAAGAAGATTGGCAAGGGTGAAGAACACCGCTTGCCTGAACCGAGACGACGCCGCGACGTATGCTCCTCTCTTTCCTTGCCTTGCTTTAGCCCTTGCTCCCTAGAGTTCCTTTTGGAATGAGGAAGAAGATGAAGAGAAGGTGAAGTGAGGAGGAAAAACTCTGTTTCGGCCTTATTTCCTCCAGAACAGAGCTGGACCGTTAGATGTCGAATCAAGGAAATTGAACGGCACAAAAAAACTGGAAAAAGTCGATTTTCGGGCCGGTCACGCCCTGTGTCACGCCCGTGACACAGGGCGTGTACCTTAAGCGGTGCAGAAAGTCGGCAAATCCAAGTTTATCCCCACGGTACACGGCCGGGTACACGCCCGTGACGGGTCGATCACGCCAGTGACCTAGGGCGTGTAGCCCGTGTCTCGACACCTCGTCGACCCAAAGTGTCGACACTCGACACAGCTGGACACGCCCTGTGACACGCCCGTGTCACAGGCCATGTCCCCTCTCTCGACACCCGATACTCGACACTCAACACTCGACACTCGACACTCGACATAGCTGGACACGCCCTGTGACACGCCCGTGTCACAGGCCGTGTCCCCTCTCTCGACACCCGACACGCGACACTCAACACTCGACACTCGACACTCGACACTGCGGGACACGGCCCGTGACACGCCAGTGTCACGGGGCGTGTACCCCATTCGTCGAGCTCAACTCGACACAAGAAAATCGTCGAGTCAAGCAGGTCACGCCCTGGTCACGCCCTGGGTCACGCCCCGACACGCCCGTGTCGGGGGGCGTGTCATGCACAAAACGGCTATTTTTCCCTATTTTGAAAAATGTTTCTGTGTCGTCCTACACCATTTTTGCCTTAAGATCTTTTTACCCTTTTTTTTGTTTCCTGTACCAGCAACTCGTTTTGAGCAACCTTCCCCGGGCGCGAAAAAGTGCAAGCATTCCCTAAGAGGCCTCACCGAGTGCCCATCTGGACTCCGATTTACTGGGGAATCGTGCAACTCGGCTACCAAAACAGCCACTCGCAAGCCCGCGGGAAAAACCATGCTCGAACAATGGTCAAAGCCAACGGAACGCTCATCATGCGTACGCAATCAAAAACTCCCCCTAACAAAGAGTTTCGCCTCGAAACTTTTCAATCATTTTAATCTCAATCAAAGAAGGTAACAAACCAAAACAGCAATGCAACAACAACACCAATCCACATACCAGCTTATTTACAGGAACAAATGAGGGTGAGCCGCCCTCATCGTTGACTCGAGCTCCCACGTCGTGCTTTCCACATTCTAATTTTTCCATAGCACCTTGACCATAGGAATCTTCTTTTTCCACAACACGCGATCTTGGGAGTCCAATATCCGGATGGGCATCTCCACATAAGAAAGGTTTGGCGCCAATTGCGGCGCAAAATCCAAAACTTGCTGATCATTCCGCACACATTTGCGAAGTTGGCTAACATGAAATATGTCGTGAACACCAGGAAAGTTCACGGGTAACTCTACTTTGTAAGCACATGCACCGACTCGCGCAAGAATCTTGAAGGGACCCACAAATCTAGGGTCTAATTTGCGCTCTTGTCCAAACCTTTTAATCCCAACCATTGGGGAGACTTTCAAGAAAACGGAATCCCCCACCGCAAACTCTAAGTCCGACCTTCGTCAGTTGGCGTACTTTTCATATCGCTCTTGGGCGATTCGGAGCTTCTCCCGAATAAGTCGTACGGCAACTTCCATGTCCTCGAGCGCCTCTGGGCCCAACAAAGGCCGCTCGCCAACCTCAGTCCAAAAGAGGGGAGTCCGACATCGACGCCCATATAAAGCTTCGAACGGAGCCATTTGCAAGCTTTCTTGATAGCTATTATTATATGCGAATACCATAAGCCGCAAACGTTCATCTCATGCTCCGCCATACTCAAGAATATAGCATCGAATCATATCTTCTACAATTTGATTTACTCGTTCCGTTTCGCCATTCGTCTGAGGGTGGTAAGCCGTGGAATACCGCAAATCCGTCCACAAACCCTCTTGTAGACTCTTCCAGAAACGAGAAGTAAATCGGGAATCCCTTTCTGATATGATATTGACTGGCACACCCTGCAGTCGGATGATCTCGTTCAAATAGAGCTCCGCTATTGTCTTCATCGGGTAGTTGACCTTAAATGGTATGAAATGAGCACACTTGGTCAATCTATCTACGATTACCCACACGGAGTCATGTCCTCGTGGAGATCTTGGTAGGCCTGTAATAAAATCCATTGAGATTCTTTCCCACTTCCATGTTGGAATCTCCAATGGTGTCAACTTGTCACCAGGCCTCCCATGATCAGCTTTCACCCGCTTGCAGGTATGACATTCAGATACAAATCGCGCTATATCTCTTTTCATTCCATACCACCAGACAATTTGTTTAGGGTATTTTGAAGCTAAACCAAACCTATTATTGTATCCATGCATAACATGTTTTGGTTACCAAACACTTATTTTCCAAATGACGTAAACAAAGATGATTTCTTATAGTAAGTATCACTATAGACTGCATATAGGAGATCGTCAGAAAGAAACAAAGTATTTCCGCCGCGTACAAATACAGGTTTTGATACCTAAGGCCGAGGGATACGGCCATTAAATCCACAGGTTTTCTTACATTTAACTGTTGAATTTCAACTTATAAAGTACGCGTCAAGGGTTTCCTGAGCGTGTGCAGTTATCCCCTGCACGACGTGGCATCATAACCCGTAGTTCCTCTTGCTTTGATACGATGTACTCATTGAGGAAATGTGGGTTGTGACAGTTGGTATCAGAGCCAGGTTTGCTTGACAATTGGTCGGGCAAACTTTCTTGTTTGGTTGTAAGCATCATATCATACACACACCGAGGTGCAATCAGTATATCTTGGCCTACGCACGCACACTACACTCATGGCATGACAAGAAGTATACGGGGCATATTATGTAGTATGGGATGCATAATATGTGGTTGTATATGGATCCACCATAGGGGCAACATGTGCGGGTTATGTAGTATGGGATGCATAACCTTACCACATGGATGCGACTAGCACGTTTTCTTTTCTTCGTTACATGCAATGCGATGTAGTATGAGATGCATAGCATTGTGATGCGTACGACCGCTCATGGCATGCATTATGGCCTTTTCTAGATTGCATCGCACAGCACGCATAACATAACATTGCATGAGCACAACGTGCCAAGCTAAAGATGTACATGATGACACCTGTATACTCATGGTTTTGGGTCAAATAAAGTCATGCATTCATGGGTTAGGCACAAGGTAGTGGGATGACGGTGAGTCATCTTAGGTTAGGCATACCATCATTCTCAAACTCCCAGAGCAAGTTAGCACTTGATATTCATATTTATATATGTATGGTCATTACATAGCCGTTGTGTGTTTTGTTGGGTTTGAGCTTGACAAGAGTGAATGTGTTTATAGGATGTCGAAGCGTCCAGTGATAAGGCAAACTCCCCAATCCGAGGGAGAGTCTTCGGGAGCGCAGAATAATGCCCTGATCTATAGTCTACGCCAAAGTAATGAGGCTTTGACGAGGCAGGTACAGGAAGTGCAGTCCCAGCTCCAAGCTATGTCCTCAGCAATGTCTGGACTGGCACCAAGAGGGCAAGTGACGGTCCGAGGCCCCACCATTTCTACTCCTTCCGTGGCAGTGATACCCCCAATTGTGGTTCCTCCTGCGATGACTTTCATCTCGCAGTTTCAGCGACTTGGACCACCGATATATGATGGAAAAGCGGACTTTGTGATCTTGGATGATTGGGTGATCACGTTGGAAGAAATGTTTGGTTATTCTGGCGTTACTGAGTACCAGAAGGTGATGCTTGCCGCCTATCAACTCAAAGGGTTTGCTAAAGGTTGGTGGTTGCGCGAAAAGGAAAGCTTAGGGGCGGGATGTTCGTGGGAAGCCTTTAAAGACATATTACGGCATAAGTTTTTACCATCAGTTGAAAGGGACCGCCTGATGAATGATTTCTTGTACCGGAAGCAGAGGAAACTCACAGTTAGTGAGTATGAAATTGAGTTTAGCAAGTTAAGTCGGTTCGCTCCGAGCTTGGTGACGACGGAAGCTGACCGCGTAAAGAGATTTCTTAGCGGACTCTGCAGCGACGTGCAGCAGTTCGCAAGTGCTTATGGAGCGATGAGTTACACTACTGTGGTTGAGGCTGCGTTGAAGGTTGAAGCGATAGAAAATGCAAAACAAAGAGGACAACTGATGAGGAAGGATAAGAGGAAGCTGATGGGAGGGAAAAGCTCCCATGAATCAGACGTAAGGAAGAAGAACAAGGAGACGTGTAGTTTCTGTGGCCGGTCAGGCCACCCATATGAGAAATGTTTCAAGCGGTTCAGGAGCCACGCCATTCAGAGTGTGCCAACCAGAGACTTGGAGTGGCTTGTGGGGGGAGAGGTCATGATATGAGCCGCTGCTGGGTTAAGGACAAGGTGTGCTTCCAGTGTGGCAAAAGAAGGAGGCAGGTGCCCAAAAACCAGCCCGTGCTGCAGCCAATGCCACTCCAGGCTTTGCCTCCGCCTCCGCGTGTGGATAAAGGAAAAGGAAAGTTAAATGTGACATACTCATTCACCCCAGGTTATCTCAGGTTCTCATTCCTCTGGTTCACGTTTTGTTTCTGCCTTTTATGAGTAGTTCTTAGTTCCATATATACCCTTATAGGAAACTTTAAGGTAAAAAACCGTTGGGCGCATGTTCTCTTCGATTCTGGTGCGACCCATTCATTTGTGGCTCGAACCTTTCTGGATCGGTATCATTTGACACCAGATCGAGTGGGGAATGCCTTTTTGGTGAAGTTCCCTTCCGGTGCTTCTGTGGTGGCAGACTGGGGTCTTCTTGATTGTCCCATTTTGTTGGGCGATTTCTTAGCAAAGGCTGATTTCAAGGTGATCGATTTGGAGGATTTTGACGTCATTCTGGGCATGGACTGGTTATCCCGCTATGACACCGTCATCCAGTGCAAAGGGAAGCGCTTGGATTTTATCAAGGACAATGGTAAGCCAGGAAGTGTTTATGGTGATTCATGCCAGGATACTCCAGGGATTTCGGCGGTATGTGTTCGGATGTTGTTTGTTTCCGACTGTTTTGCTTGTCTAGTCGCAGTTGTGGGGACTAGTGCTGTTTTGCTGCGTTTGGAGGAGATTCCTGTTGTGCGTGAATTCCTAGATGTTTTTCCTACTGATCTTCCTGGTCTTCCCCCAGATCGTGATGTCGAGTTCGTTATTGATTTGGAACCGGGTACGCGGCCTATTGCGAAAGCGCCGTACAGAATGGCCCCGCGTGAGCTATCAGAGTTGCATATACAGTTGGATGACTTATTGGCAAAACGGTTTATCAGGCCGAGTTCATCACCTTGGGGTGCACCAGTGTTATTTGTGAAGAAGAAAGATGGGTCAATGCGGCTTTGCATCGATTACCGGGAGTTGAACAAGGTGACGATTAAAAACAAGTACCCACTGCCAAGAATTGATGATTTGTTTGATCAAGTGCGTGGCAGTTCAGTATTTTCGAAGATTGATCTCCGCTCGGGCTATCATCAGCTCAAGGTCCGGGAGTCTGATATTCTGCGGACTGCATTTCGATCAAGACATGGTTAGGTTTGTTTATGGTGAGTTTTGCGAGGTGAATGTGAACCATGGCAGAAGCGTGTGTGTGCGGCTTTGGTAAGGGGTGGTGTGGGTTAAGCCTTTGTGGCCACCGGGTTTGGATTTGTGGTGTAGAGCACCATTTTGGCCCCGCTTTGGGCTGGTTTTTATTGGTGCGTTCCACTTTAGGGCTGCCACCAAAATACCCTTGCTGAATCGCATGGAACCGCTGCTTATGTTTCACTCGTTTAGTTGTTTCTTGTACTATGGATGATGGAATGCCCATGTGTTTTGCCTTTTGCTCCTGCGGGTTGAGCAGGACTTGATGAAACTTGTACGCACTTGGTGCGTTTGGCATGTGTTTTGGTGCGTTTTCCACTTGTTTTCTTCACTCTTTTTACTTATATGAAACATTTCTACGGGGTCGATAAGCCCCTTCATGATATTGTATAATCAAGCTGCTCTTCTTTTTATTGTATCTTCGAGGATTGCTGAGGTATTCTTTCTTGAATGCCTCAGGTGCAGGTTGTAGCCGGTTGAGCGGCTAGGTTTGTTGGTGGCGTTTCTTTGGAGCTAGCCGAGCTTACTTAGCGAGGTAGTTCTTTTCTTTGTTGTACAGACATACATGTGCCCCAATGGGTTCGTGTCAGCTTGTTGGCGCCCATTGGTGGCTTACTTTACTTGTGATATATGAATACTAGTGCTAATGTGACTCATTTGGATGATGTCTTCTTGCTCTTGGGAAGAATTTATGGTAGGTTGCATTAGGTATTTTGAAGCTAAACCAAACCTATTATTGTATCCATGCATAACATGTTTTGGTTACCAAACACTTATTTTCCAAATGACGTAAACAAAAATGATTTCTTATAGTAGTATCACTATAGACTGCATATAGGAGATCGTCAGAAAGAAACAAAGTATTTCCGCCACGTACAAATACAGGTTTTGATACCTAAGGCCGATGGATACGACCATTAAATCCACAGGTTTTCTTACATTTAACTGTTGAATTTCAACTTATAAAGTACGCGTCAAGGGTTGCCTGAGCGTGTGCAGTTATCCCCTACACGACGTGGCATCATAACCCGTAGTTCCTCTTGCTCTGATACGATGTAATCATTGAGGAAATGCGGGTTGTGACACCCCCCCCCACCAACTCCCATACTGCTGCTTTTATTGCTTTCTTTCTCTTTCTTCCTGCACTTCTCTCCCTTTCTACTCACACCCCGTCTTCTATCGCGAGCATGGGCAAGACCAATCCCGACGCTGATGGCCGCAGCAAGTGTGCCCAGCACTTCTCCAATTACTGCTTCTTCGAGGGGCATACCAGCGAGGAGGAGCACGCGGAGTTCGTGGCAGAGCATGTGCCGCCGGGCTTCGAGGCGCGCCGGCCGAGGCAAGGGGAGGCCATCAATACCTTCTACGACGATGAGCTCACCTTCCCCATTTCTCACTTTGAGGTGGGGTTGCGCCTCCCCCTCTAGCCGGAGGTCCGGAAAATTTTGAAGTACTATGGCGCGGTACCCGCGCAGCTAAACTCCAACTCCATCGCCATGATGGTGGCGTTCGCAAGCTACCTCCGACAAGAGAGGATAGAGTTCAACCTGACAGTGTTCCAGAAACTCTTCTCTTATAAGGCTACGCCGGATGGGGTCGCTTACTTCGGCGGCTCGCTGATCAAAGTTCGTGGGATCGCGAACAAGCACCATAACTGGATGATCAGGATCGCCTTTATCAAGGGAGATCTCGGCAACATCCCGTACTCACCGCAATAGAAAGGCGAGGAGGTCTACCGCCCGCCGACCGTGTCTCGGCAACGATGCCGAACTCCACAAATACTTCCTCCACAAAGACTTTCAGGTCGCCTTCCCGCGAAGGGGCCTCGACGCGCTCCTCCCCATCCTACCCGGCGAAGGTATTGTTTCCTCCACATTTACCGAGCTTGCTCGGTCGCCGAGCTCGCCACATTGCAGTTCAAGATCTAACTTTTCCCAAGTTTTTCCTTGCAGGGGAGAGGCTAATTTCGATGAACCCGTCGTACGCGAACTCGAGGTTGTACCCGGACCACCTTGCTCGGGAGAAGGCGGCGGCGGCGTCCTACCGACATGAGGCTGCCTTCTCCCAACCCTCTTCCAGCAAGAGGCGGTCTCAGGATGCGGGATCGAACCCGCCACACCGCCATCCATTACTAAAAAAGCTGAAGAAGGCCGTACTCGCTCCGCGGGGGAAACAACATCAACAACATCAATCCAGCCCCAAATACATGAGCTCGCGCGAGACCATCCCCGACGCTTTGCCGGAGAGCCCGCTGAAGGAGATCACCAGCAAAGGGTGGAAGGGCCGCGAGGCTCCTGCTCCTTCGGTGGCGATCTATCCACCTCCTTCGGTGAAGAGGATGGCTCGCGAGCGTGGGACGCCGAAACTACACCCCCTCTACAACTTTGGGGGTCGGTGGAAAGACTCGGCGGGCGAGCCCATGGTGCAGTGGGACGAGCTGGACCACCGGGTTTCCATCTCCACCCTGCACCCTTCCTGGCATGACTGCGAGCCCGCCACCGGTCACTCTTACTCCATCGGCTTCGGCCTTTATGACCGGGAGGACGCCGAGGCCTACAAGAACATGACCCTGCGGCAGCTCGGCCATGACCGCGAGCCGGCTCCACCACATGCTGACCCGCCGTAGCGTCTCCCTCAGCAATCAACTCCAAAAAGCCAAGCAGGCTCGTGATGTCGCCAAGGACAAGGTCACCAACCAGGCGAGGCGGCTCGACATCGCCGAGGGTCTCCTCGCCCAGGCCGCCGGCAGATTGGTGAGTATCGGGCTTCACCTCTCTTTTATTTTGAGAAACTTTGGCGCCGGCACTAATGAACTTTTCTTTTGTCAGGATGCCAAGGCCGCCGTGGAGCTGTGGGCTCGTAATGCCGAGGAGGAGGAGGAGATTGGCCAACTGCGTGCTCGACTTGCCGAGCTGGAGGGGGAGAATGCGGGGCTGAAGGAGGAGAACCAGAACCTCAGCCGCGAGGTCCGCCGCCAAGCGGAGATTTTCTTCCCGGCCGGCGACACTGATCCAACCCTCCCCTATAAGAGGCCGAGGATCTTTGACGAGGCCGACCTCGCCGAGAGGTTGCGGATCAACTCTATCCAGGCCGCCGAGTGTACCCTCCAGATGATGAATGACACTGGGGTGCTGGTGGAGGGGTGTGAGGAGATATCCGCCAAGGACCTGATGCCGAGCTTGTTCCCGGCGACGCCGCCCAGCGAGAAGGAGGTTAGCCTGGACGCGATGTTCGAGAAGGGCTTCCAGGATCAATCGGGCAAAGGGGAGGACCAGTCCGGTGGTGGGGGAAAGGCCTAAATGTGTATGCTTTCCTTTTTGTTTCCTCATCGAGGCGAGCTCCACCTGTAAATATCACTTTAATGAAAAAGATTTTTGATCATACCCGTGCCATTTTCCATCTCTTTTCGCTGTGTTTTGTATATCCGCGAGCCCTTCCCCAAGCGACCTCGCCTAGACAGGTACTACGAGTAGGATAGTCGTTAGGACTTGCCCACGAGAGGGTACGTTGAGTGCTCGGCAATTCCCAGGACTCGCCGCAGCTCGCTCGCGAGTTGTACTTGGCCTTCTTAATCAAAAAAAAATCGAACTCACTAAATTTGCTGTCCTTGGCCTTCTTAATCAAAAAATCGAACTCACTAAATTTGTCCAAGTAAAATAAAGTGGGGGCGGGGCGTCTCGGCGGGATCCGCCTCCCCTTGGCAAGGTCCAAGGGCCTGGCTTGCCAATTCTCAGGATTCGCCCCAGCTTGCTCGCGAGCTATCTGTCAACTTATCAAAGTGAGACCAAATTCTCTAAATCTTGCTGAGTAAAACCTAGTGGGGGGAGTAGGTGGCCCGGCGGGGCCTACCTCCTCTTAGCGAGGTCCAAGGCCCTAGCTTGTCGATCTTTTGCCGAGTCTGAGCTGAATTAGCGAGCTCGAACTCGGCCATGCCAAGCTCTCCTCTCTTGGAAGGGCCAAGTTTGTTAAACACTACCTGGGGGAGGGGCGGGGGGGGGGGGGGGGGAAGGTCTTCCCTGGGTGACTTGCAGCCCTGTCAGCTAGGCGAGAGCCTGACGGCGGGATCTGCTCGAGGCCCATGGATGACACCGAGTGACTTCCAGCCCTGCCAGCTAGGTGAGAGCCTGACATCGGGATCTGCTCAGGGCCCACTACTAACACCATCAAGTGACTTCCGGCCCTGCTAGCTAGGTGAGAGCCTGACAGCGGGATCTGCTCAAGGCCCAAGGATGACACCGAGTGACTTCCAGCCCTGCCAGCTAGGTGAGAGCCTGACAGCGGGATCTGCTCGGGGTCCGCTACTAACACCATCGAGTGACTTCTAGCCCTGCCAGCTAGGTGAGAGCCTAACAGCGGGATCTGCTCGGGGTCCAAGGATGACACCGAGTGACATCCAGCCCTGCCAGCTAGGTGAGATCCTGACAGCGGGATCTGCTCGGGGTCCACTACTAACACCATCGAGTGACTTCCAGCCCTATCTGCTAGGTGAGAGCCTGACAGCCGGATCTGCTCGAGGCCCAAGGATGACACCGAGTGACTTCCAGCCCTGCCAGCTAGGTGAGAGCCGGACATCGGGATCTGCTCGGGGTCCACTACTAACACCATCGAGTGACTTCCAGCCGTGCCAGCTAGGTGAGACCCTGACAGTGGGATCTGCTCGAGGCCCAAGGATGACACCGAGTGACTTCCAGCCCTGCCAACTAGGTGAGAACCTAACATCGAGATCTTCTCGGGGTCCACTACTAACACCATCGAGTGACTTCCAACACTGCCAGCTATGTGAGAGCCTGACAGCGGGATCTGCTGGGGGTCCAAGGATGACACTGAGTGACTTCCAGCCCAGCCAGCTACGTGAGAGCCTGACAGCGGGATCTGCTCGGGGTCCACTACTAACACCATCGAGTGACTTCCAGCCCTACCAACTAGGTGAGAGCCTGTCAACAAGATCTGCTCGAGGTCCAAGGATGACACCGAGTGACTTCCAGCCCTGCCAGCTAGGTGAGAGCCTGACAGCGGGATCTGCTCGGGGTCCACTACTAACACCATACAGTGACTTCCAGCACTGCCAGCAAGGTGAGAGCCTGAAAGAGAGAACTGCTCGAGGCCCAAGGATGACACCGAGTGACTTCCAGCTCTACCAGCTAGGCGAGAGCCTGACAGCCGGATCTGCTCGGGGTCCACTACTAACACCATCGAATGACTTCCAGCCCTGCCAGCGAGGTGAGAGCTTGACAGCAGGATCTGCTCGGGGTCCAAATTCACTTCACTTCTTCACGAGAGCTCATTGCAATAGTATTGGTGTGTTTAAAGAACTCTTATTAAAAATCAGAGCACCACTTACATGTTTTAAGGAAAAAATCATTTCAAGTCGTCACCACTGTACGTGAGACTCAGGGCCTCGCCCTCCACATTTTTTAGTCGATACCCTCCCGACCTTAGTACTTCCTTTATAATGAATTATCCCTCCCAGTTAGGGTTGAGTTTCCCCACGGTTTCCGACCTTCCCGCTGCATCCACTTTCTTCAGCACCAAGTGCCCTTCCGCAAACTGCTTGACTCTGACGTGCTTGTCAAAGTACTTAGACATCCTCCTCTTCACCTCTTCTTGTTGGACGGCGGAAAGGTCCCGCAATTCTTCCACCATGTCGAGGGAAAGCCGCAGTTCTTCCTCATTCTCCTTCTGCCATTCTTCCCTGCCTTCCCCGGCCGCAACGAATTGAGTTGTCTGATCTTCAAATTCCACGGGGAGCACTGCCTCGCACCCATGGGAGAGCTTGAAGGGGGTCTCTCCTGTGGCTGCGTTGGGGGTGGTTCTCAGGGCCCAGAGAACTGCGGGAAGCTGCTCCACCAAGCTCCCCTTTAGATTTTCCACCTTCTTCTTCAGGAGGTTGACAATGATCTTGTTCGCAGCCTCCACCTGCCTGTTGCTCCTGGGGTGATGGACCGAGGCGAACCTGAGGTCGATTCGAAGCTGCTAGCAAAAACTGGTGAACTCAATTCTGGCAAACTGGGGCCCGTTGTCTGTGATAATGGCCTGGGGCAGCCCATGGCGGCAGATGATGTCCCCTCAAACAAAGTTTCTGATAACCTGGGAGGTCACCTTGGCCAGCGCCTTTACCACCAACCACTTGGAGAAATAATCAATCATCGCTAGGAGGAACCTCCTCTGCCCGCTGGCCTGGGGGAACGGTCCAACCAAATCCATTCCCCAAATGGCAAAGGGCCAGGGGGCTATGATACTTTTGAGTCGCTGAGCCGGTTGGAGCTGGAGGGGGGCAAACAGTTGGTATTTATGGCACCTTCTTGCGAACTCCGTTGCATCACGGCCCAGGGTGGGCCAGACGTACCCCTGCCTGACAATCCTCCCTTCTAGGGTTCGACTCCCGGAGTGACTCCCACACTCTTCGGAGTGGACTTCCTCCAAGATTCTTTGCACCTCCCCCTCGATCACGCAACGAGCCAACATTCCCTAGAGAGTCTTTCTGTACAGCTGCCCGTCTTGGAGGAGGTAGTACGCTGACTTATGTCTGAGCTTCTTCTTATCTGGCCCCTCCGGATACTCCCCCGTGGAAAGGAAAGTTACAACTCGGTCCATCCATGAAGGCCGCTGGTCTATCTCCATAAGCTCTCCTTCTTCGATGGAGGGGCGGAATAGATCGGTGATGGTACCCCCCCACCCGAGGACCGTACTTTGCGAGCTGATCGACCTGCTCATTTTCCTCTCGTGGCACGTGCTGGATGGAGAAAGTTTGGAACGTGCCGATGTCCCCCTTTACCTTGGCTAAGTATAACCGCAGGGTGGGATCTCTTGCCTCAAACTCCCCGTTGATCTAGGAAGCTACCACCATGGAGTCGGTAAGGACCTCCACGTCCAACACTGCCAGCTCCCTGGCCAGGCGCAGCCCCGCTATCACGGCCTCATACTCGGCTTGATTGTTGGTGATGGGAAAGTGCACAACTACCGTCTGCTCGATTCTAGTCCCCTGAGGGCTCTCCAAGATCACCCCCACTCCTAGGGAATGCCTCCCTGAGGCGTCATCCACCTTCACCTTCCAGGGAGTCGGACGAGTGAGCTCTTCCTCCGCCACCTAAATCACAAAATCGGCCAAGTAGTTGACCATTGCTTGAGCTATGATCAAAAGGCGGGGAACGAAGGAAACATCAAACTCGCTCAACTCCACCGACCACTTGGCCAGCCTGCCAGAATGCTCCACCCCCTCGAAGATGTTGCGGAGAGGATGGTCAATCACCACTCAGATTGAGTGTGCGTGGAAATAAGGTCGCAACCTTCGGGCTGAGATGATCAGGGCGAAAGTCAGCTTCTCCAAAATTGGATACCGGAGCTCGGCCTTCCTCAGGACCCGACTCACGTAGTAAATAGGGAGCTGCTTCTTCCCTTCTTCTCGAACTAGGATGGAGCTCAAGGCCTTTGCCCCGACCCCGAGATACAAAAACAGGTACTCCCCCTCCTTGGGCCTTTGGAGCAGCGGAGCCTGGGTCAACTACATCTTGAGAGCGTGGAATGCCTCCTCGCACTCCTTGGTCCATTCAAACCATTGACAGCCCCTTACCATTTTGAATAAGGGGGAGCACTTTTCACCAGCCCGGGAGAGGAACCTACTCAGTCCTGCCAGTTTCCCAGTCAGGCGCTGCACCTCCTTGGTGTTCCGTGGCGACCCTAGCTCCAGGATAGCCTTGACCTTGTCAGGATTCGGCTCGACCACCGCATGGGTGAGGAGATGCCCTAGGAACTTCCCCCTGCTAGCCTCGAAGACACATTTCAGGTGGTTCAATCGCATCTTGTACTTGCGCAGGGTAGCAAAGGTCTACTCTAGGTCCTGAAAGTGGGAGTCCACATCCTGACTCTTGATCATGAAGTCATCCACGTACACCTCTAGGTTTTTCCCCCTTTGCTCTTTGAAGACCCTATCCATCATTTTCTGGTAGGTCGCCCCTGCGTTCTTTATCCCAAAGGGAATCATCTTGTAACAGTAGCATCCATCCTCTATGATGAACGAGACATCCTTGACGTCCGGGGGGTGCATCTTGATTTGATGATAACCTGAAAAAGCATCTAGAAAACTCATTACAGAAAAACCAACGGCTGAGTCAGCCAGCGCGTCGATCCGAGGCAAGCGATAACAGTCCTTAGGATAAGCTTTATTTAGTAAAGAGAAATCGATACACATTCGCCACCGGCAGTCTCCTTTTTTGACCATGACCACATTGGAGACCCAGCCGGGGTATTGGATTTCGGACACGAAGCTGGCCTTGAGAAGCTTTGCCACCTCCTCCCTGATGGGCTCTGCCAGCTTGTCCGCGGTGGACCTCTTCCTTTGTTGGACGGGGCATATTCTCGGGTTCAGGTTGAAGCGGTGGCATTCCATATCCGCGTCAACCCCCGACATCTCTACGGCATTTCATGCGAAGATGTCCACATTCTTCTAGATGCACTCCAGCATCCTACCTTGGTCCTCCGGGGTCAGCCCTCCGCTAACACAGACCTCCTCCACCCTTCCTCCACAGGTGAGGACCTCCAACTCCACCACTTCCTCTACAGCCTCCAACCTGGACTACTCCCCCCATCCTTCAGCATCCCTCTCCTCCGGGACAGGGACCTCCACCTCTTCCTCCACGGCCATCACTTCGGCCATCTCCTCCTAATCCCTTCCTACCGCATCCCCCTCAACGCAGCTCTCCACCTCCAGCTCCTCCCTGCCAGCTTCCTGCTCAGCCTCCTCCATCCTTCGTCCCATCTCCTCGGCTCCCTCTCGCCAAGAGATGGAATTCACGACGATAACATAACATTCACACGCCACCTTGGGGTCCCCCCTGACCCTGACCTGAATCCCCTCGGCATTGAACTTTAAGCATTGATGGAATGATGATGGGACGCAGCGGAAGGCGCTGATAAGGGGCCTCCCAAAGATTGCTATGTAGCTGCTGGGGGAATCCATAATGACAAACCTACAGTTCCTGGACTGCCCCCCCAGGGTGACATGGAGGCAGACTCCTCCCTCCGCTTCCTTCCTCTCCCCCGAAAACCCGAACAAGGGTCCATCCGAGGCCAGCACCCTCTTTGCCTCCACCTTCATGGTATCAAACGCCTTCTTAAAGACGATGTTGACAGAGCTTTCGTTGTCAACGAGGATCCGAGAGACGGTGAAATTTTCAATGGCTGCCTTGATGAACAGCGCATCACAGAATGCATCCTCGTGATGCGGCATGTCGCTCCTGGAGAATGTGATCCTCTCTTGTGGGGGTGGGGTTTTGGATGTGGAGGCAACGCTCCGACGATACCTGGTGTGGAGGCTTGCCTTCCAGGAAACCTCGACCCCCCCCCCCCCCCCCCCCCCCCCCGTGGATCACTCTGATCCCTCCTCGGGTCCCAACGTCCAACCGGTCTTCGCAACTGTCTTCCTCTGCCCGAGGCAGGACCTCCTCGATCCGCACTTCCTAGCACCCCTGCTGCTGCTGATGTTCCCTGTTCCTTCTCATTTCAAGGAACTCCGGGCACGTGGTTGTGGCGGCCCCTCCTCCTGATGGAAGTCGCAATAGGGCAACTCCACCCTAACTTCTCTCCTCCTCCTCCTTGCTACTCTCCTCCTCTCCCCCATGGCTATGGCCATAGCCTCCTCTTGATCGGGGATTCGGGGCCTCTGGGCCTGCCTCCAGCCCGGGGGGTGGAATTGATCTTGCCCCACTTGATGGCGATCCCTTCCTTGGTACCCTCTCTGTGGCCCCTGCCCTTGCCACTCAGGCCTCCAACCCAGCCGACGATCGGGCTCCTGACGCCCCCACCTGGGCTGCTGCTGCCCCTAGAGCTGCCTCTGCTCCCTCTGTCTGGGCTCTCCTCTCCTCTCCTCCTATCCTCTTCCTCCTCTCGATTCCTTCTCCTCCTCCGTGACCCACCTGGCCAGCTTCCGCGCAAACTCCGGGTTTGATGCCTCCCCGTCAACTTCTCACGCTGCCCTCTCCATCAACTCCGCATAGGAGAGGGGGGAACTCTCTTCAGCTCCATCCTGAAGAATCCCAGCTGCAGGCCCAGGGTAAAGGCCACCATCAAACTATGGCCTGGCATCTCCTGGACCTGAGTAACCTCCTCCTGGAACTGATCCACATAGCTCCCCAGTGTCTCATTCACCCCCTGCTTGATGTGGAACAGGGATTCCGACTCATTCTTCCTCCTCTTCGAGGTAGTGAACCTCACCATGAACCACGACGTAGGTCCTCGAAGCAGTAGATGGAGCTGGTCGGTAGCTGGTGGAACCACTCCCTTGTCTTCTCCTTGAGGGTGATAGCAAAGAGTCGGCACTTGAACCCGTCCGACATCTGCCGGATTGAAACTACATCCTCGAGCCATTGAACGTGTTGGACCGGGTCTCCCTTCCTGGTGTAGTGGGACATCTTGGGTTCCCTGAACCCCTCTGGAACTGGAGCTGAAGAGACCAACTCGCTGAAGGGGCTATCTCCCCCTGCTGGGCGAGCTGGCGAGTCTCGCGAACCCAGCTCGCCGAACCGGCATCGGCCTGCCGAGCAAGGGAAGAGCTCGCGCCCGGGGAGCTCGCACCCCCGGCCTTCCTCGGCCACTTCCTTCCCAGCTAGCCTGCCGGGGGCGTCTTCGCGCAGAGAGGGGGCGGCCGCGATCTGAACTGCTGGAGTCGAGCACTCGGCCCGTGTGCTGAGTGCGAACTTGATAAGGTTTAGCACCTCGTTCCTGAAATCCTCGAACATCCCCACTGTGGCAAGAGGCGGGGGGGGGGGGGGGGGGGGGGGGGGCGGCGAGTACGGCCTGTCAGATCCCTGTCCTCCTGTAATCGGGCTTGCTGATGCATTTCTGCACTGACCACACTCCACGTTCACTGCACCAAAATGTTGAAACCAAAAAACGGTCTCCTATGGAGTTCACCCACGGGGAAGGAGTGATCGCGCGCCTACTTCACTCCTGCAAGCAAAACAAGAAAAGAAACAAGGGGAAATGACCCAAGGGCTCGGCGGGGAGGACCCACCACACACCTGGAAGATCTAATAGCGCTTCCCCTCCTTAGCCAGAGGCCGAGCTAAGGTACCCTCAGAAAGCACTTGAAAACTAGAGCAGGAGAGCATAGGAAGCCTGCCTTCTGGGATACCCCTTGGGTCCTATTTATAGTTTTCAGAATCTGAACTGCTAATAACCAAACTAAACTGACCCTAAGTTACCAAAATGCCCTTGGTTGGGTCTGCCAACAGACAAACTCTGCTGTTCTGAAGGGCTATGGGCAGACCAGCGGGGGCAAAACAGTAAAACGTACCTCATGGATGCAGGCGAGCTGGGGAGCCTAGCCATCTCGGCAGATCCTGCTCGCCCACTGTTGTCGAGCTCCGTTGTGAGAGCGCGAGCTGGGACGGCGAGCTCGCCCATCCGTTGGTCACCATCAGTCGACCTTAACTCGACGATTATTGGACTAGCTTGGTGAATGCCGAGCTCATGGTCGATGAGTGCCGCACTCCCATTCAACGAATGCCGAGTTCGGGCTCGGCTTCCCTACTTCCGAGCTCGCCCATCAGTTTCAGCTCGATCGGTCTGGTTCCTGGCGACCTTATTCGCCGCACACGGGGTTGTACAGAAGGCACTAGGAACTACGATGGGATTACGCCCAAAGCTCCCTTTCGCAAGGCACTTACTATTATTGGTTGCTACCCGATTTCCCAACCCTTAATTAATTTTTCTGAATCTAGCCCTAGTGCATTAAACACTTCCTCCCTACGGGAAGGACGATCTTTCGTCGATCCCGAGCACCACCGGACACTAGCCATTCCAACCCCTCACTAATCCCAACTTCCAACGACGAAATCTTTATCATTCATCCAAATCGGCAAACTTATAACCCCAACTCGTGTGCCCCAATTCTTTCTCCAATACAGCTTCTGCGATTTTACTAAATGCAGACCAACCTAAGCTATATGAAGTGTATAAAGTGAGGTACACCAAATAATCATCTAATACTCCTATAATAATTATTGGAGGGCTATTATGACCTTTGTGGCCTCAATCCAGAATTTCACAATTTTTCCTATTTATCTGATAATTATTTAATTATTCTAGTGGCCAAAAATCCCAAGTTTAAACACGAGTTACCAATTTCAGACAAGATAATATTCCACTAAATTTATCTCAAATACAAAATGAATAATTAGCTTAAAATCCAAATCTCCCAATTTTTCAGCATGGTATAAGACCTTAATTCTATTTTCAAATATATCCCATAATAAATCATCTTAAGAGAATGTACAACAATAATATCTCCAAAAATTCAGTGAAACTTCAAGGATGATTGTGAGGGCATATAAATACTCTAGATCAAGTTTCACAATTTATCAATGAATAATAATGTCAATACTTGATTTTCTCATAAAATTCCAAGTTAATGGGTTAATGAACAAGGTATAACAAAAATTCATCTAAAAATTCCAAATAAACTTTTCATATGAGCATAATGAACTAGGAACACAACTTATCAAGTTTCATAATTTGTCAACAAGTATTGAGCTCTAAACAAATTATTGAATAATATTCCAAATCAATGAGCTTGTGAAGTAAGTGCTGCATATAAGCATTCAAAATTTCTAATAAAATTCATACTTAAGAGTTAAAGTCTAAAACTTCCTCTGCCTAAGTTTCATGGACTTTCAATGGGCAGTGGGATCATAATAACTAAAAGATTAATTAGGGCAACCCTTTGGGTTACAAAGAGAGTGCTAGGATTATTGATCCAAATTCCCAATTAAATTACCAGAGGGTCATACTACCCCTATAACCACACCATCCAAATTTCACTATAGTTCAATGAGTTTTACTAGTCTATTCTAACATTATAAGGTTTGTGCCATAAACTAGGTTTAGGGTTATGAGGAGCCTACTCCTTTTCAAATCCCTTAATATTTTCACCAAAGGGCTCTGGCTACCCTAGCACTCTCCCTACAAATTTTCAAGCTCATACAAGGTCCTTTGACCTCATGCCAATCACAAGGCACAAATGCCCTTCCTTAGGGTTTGTTCTCAGATTCTATGCTAAATCTATTCTACTCTAACCCATCATACATGGGGAGGTGTTAAAAACCATGCCAAGTCAGTGGCCCAAATTTCAACCTCTGTTGAGGTGATTTGGCCACTCAAAGCCCTAAGTGCACTTTTTGACCAAAATACCCTTATTATGGCAAGGCTAGGGTTTTAATTTTTCCTATTCAAACCATCTTCAAATGAGATGAAATTTTATCTAGTGATTTATAATGACCCCAAGCACCACCCATGAAAATTTGGGTGAGTTTGGAAGTTATTTGATCCCTAAATTAATTTACCCTATAGAAATTAAATTATTTCTAAAACTATAGAAAACTTGTTCCCAAAAATTACCATTTTTGGGCAGGACTAGATTTAGTTTAGGAGGACTCCCTGTCAAAATTTGAAGTCATTTCGCCCAGGGATGAAGGGTGGGCACCCTTTTTAATCTCAGGATATCCCTAGGTATAGGTCCCACCAAAATGGGTGCCCTGGTCAAACCAGGCACACAAATCAGTTCAAACCAATTTTAAAATAAAGTAGACCCATAGGAATACAAATCATGTGTTGACCATTTTCTCCTATAGAGCCTCTAACTATTTTTAAGTAAATAAAAACATAAAATGCAAATTATGTGATAGAATTTAAATAATCAGAAATTCATATCCTATGGTTTAAAATCATCATCTGCACGAATCTTGGCACAACAGTGGATGCCATCCCATCATCTTCAAACTCTAGCCGACGGTCCCGATCTCACCGTCCTGGAGCTTCTTCCAGATGCTGCCGCCGGCAATCCGGCCACCTCCCCGGTCGGCAACCGCCACCACCACCTCCGTTGAGGTGGTGGCTGTCGCCAGGCGGCGACATAGCCGTCGGAGAGCCCTATTCCGGCGGTTCTAACAAGATAATTTTCGGCCCAAAACCATGAAATTTTTGAATTGGATCGGGCTCAACTGTGCCCGAACCTTGGCCCTAGTGATTGATAAGAACTATCCATGGAAGAAGGAGTGGAGGAGGACCTGAATCGCGGCCTGGGAGCGGGTGTTGTGCCTCCTCGCCATTGTTGGCCACCAAGCTTGAGCTCCTCTGCAATTTCTACACCAACTTCTCTGGAACTGGGATCTGATCGACGGAAACGCTTCCCCTTGCCCGGTGAAGGTGTCTAATGAAGGAATTGGGGAGAGGAGGTTTGTAACTCCACAATTCTTCAAGACACCATTAACGCCATAAATGGGGGATTTTCGGTTTCACTAAATTTGAATGGCTGAGCTCCTCCACTAGCCGGCCACCACCTGAAAACTCCTCCCCTGCCTCCAAGGAGTTAAAGGCCCATCAAAGGAGGGGGTTATGGGGCCTCCATGGCCATGATGGCCATTAAGCTCCTTCATCTCTCTCCTCCAAATGTAGGTAACTCCCTCTTTCTCTCTCCTAGTCACCCATTTCTAAATTTAGTCGGCCCAAAATATGTCTCACCACCTCCTAGACCAATGGGCCACACTTGCCTAGGCCTAGCCCACTTGGATTGGGCTTGAGTTACCCATTTAGGCTAGTTTGACCATCTTGACCCAAAAGTTGACTTTGGTCAAATTGTCCACTAGGGCTGACCTCAATGTATCCTTAGGGCTCTAATGGACCTCACAATGGAAAGGTGAGACCATGGTGGGGTCTTGAAGTCTTGATGAAGACCCTTGATCATCTTAAACCAAGGTTCAGAAATCTACTATTTGCAGACCATACAACACCACCACCTTTATTCCCAAGTCCACTTGGTCTTCTTGGGCTTACTTGGGTTTTGTCATGACCTAGTCATGACAAAACCACTCCCAGGGGTCTACTTGTTTGAGGGATGTTACAAATCCCAATATATAACAAAAAAATTTCGTCCTCGAAATTCTAGTTAGGCCTACGGGGTTTCAAATATGCAAGAAAAATTGTAACATCCCGAGAGGTTATGAGTGATACCTGACTGAAAAGCTCTGGGTACCTTTGTTGCATCAAGTCCTGAGGCTCCCAAGTGTGATCCTCTCGCCGTGATTACTCTACAGTACCTTGACCAATGGTACCTTCTTGCGGCGTAAGACCTGTATCCCCTTGTCATCAATCCGGACCGGTTCCAGATGAACCGACCGATCAGATGTTATCGGCCCATCAGAGGTCGTAATCCGCTGCTCCGGGCGTAGTAGAAACCTCCTGAGAGAGGATACATGAAACACGTCGTGCAGGTTTGCCATCTCCGGTGGCAGCTCCAGCCTGTATTCCAAGGGACCAATCCGCTCCCGGACCCTATAAGGCCCCATATATCTTGGGTTGAGCTTCTTCTTCCGGCCGCGCACCCGTGAAACCACATGCATCAGTCGGATCTTCAAAACACCTGGTCCCCCACCTGGAACTCCACTTGACGATGCCGAGCGTCCTAATACTTAGCCTGTCGGCTCTGTGCGTCTAAGCATCCTATCCTGTATCATCCTCACCAGAGCCTCGGTGTCAACAAACTCTGAACCCAAAGCCTTCGGATCCACATCTTGTATCCATGACAGTGGAGTCCTACACCTCTGCCCGTATAGGGCCTCATAAGGGGCCATCCTTATGCTGGACTGGTAGCTGTTATTATATTAGAACTCGATCAATGGCAATAGCTTCTCCCAAGGCTCAACGCGATCCAAAATGCAAAGTCGCAGCAGATCTTCCAGAGTCTGATTGGTGCGTTCCATCTGCCCATCAGTCTGGGGATGAAAAGCTGTACTGAATGTCAGTCGCGTGCCCAAGTAAGCCTGCACTGATCTCCATTCATTGGACGTGAACCGTCCATCTCGATCCGATACAATCAGCCTTGGTACACCATGATAACGGATGAACTGTTCCACAAACATCCAAACCAGCACACCAATCGAGTCATCCTTCCTGATTGGAATAAATCTAGCTACCTTTGTCAGCCGGTCGACGATCACCAAGATCGAATTGTCTCCCGTCCGCGATCGGGGAAGCCCATGTATGAAGTCCATCGCAACATCGTCAAACTTCCACTCCGGCACTGGGAGTGGCTGCAATAGTCCTGCGGGGTTCCTACACTCTGCCTTCACCAACTGGCATGCCGCACAGTGGGTCACGAAGTAAGTGATATCCTTCTTCATGCCTGGCTAGTACATGGTCTTCTTCAGATCCACAGTCATCTTTGTAATCCCCGGGTGTACCGAATACCGACTACAGTGGGCCTCCATCATGATATCCTCCTGGACCTGGACTCCATCTGGTATTTACACCCGACCTTTGAAGCACACTAGGCCATCCCTCAGTGAGTAATCTCCAGCAGTGCCTGCTTCTAAGCCCCGGAATATCGGCTCAAGCTGGGTATCCTGCCTCTGCCCATCCTGGACTCAATCTCGAATGTCATCTGGGGAAATCAACGATGCTAGGTATTCTTGGTACAGCTCAGGGTAATCTTCAGGCACAAAGGATATCTGCATCTTTTCGAACATCTGGACCAACTCCAAGGCCATCAACTGCGTTCCTGCTCAAGAGGTTGTGTCCTTCCAGCTCAGCGCATCTGCCACCACATTCGCCTTCCCTGGGTGGTAGTGCATCTCGTACTGGTAATCTGCTAGGAATTCCACCCATCGTCTCTGTCTGATATTCAGCTCCTTTTGCATGTCCACATACCTTAAATTTTTGTGATCGGAGTTAATGTCACAGTGGACACCATACAGGTAGTGCCGCTAGACTTTTAGGGCAAATATGGTCGCTCCCATCTCTAAGTCATGCACTGGGTAGTTCTGCTCATGCTTCTTCAGCTGCCGAGAAGCGTATGCTATCACGTGACCATTCTGCATCAGCACCGCACCCATACCCTGGTAGGAGGCGTCGGTATAGACCTGGAATCCTTCTTTCCCCAATAGAAGGGCTTGTATATAGGAGCCGAGGTGAGTCGATTCTTTAACTCATGAAAGGCCACCTCGCACTGCGGGCGTCTAGACGAAGGGCACTTCTTTCCTTGTCAGGGAAGTGAGGGGAAGGGCAATACGAGAAAATCCCTCCACGAACTTTCGGTAGTAACCGGCAAGTCCTAGGAAGCTCCGCACATCTGAGGCCGACTTCAGCTGTGGCCAATCCCGAACTGCCTGAATCTTGGTCGGGTCCACTGTCAACCCAGCACCACTGATGATATGGCCTAGGAAAGCCACATCCTTCAGCCAGAACTGGCATTTGCTGAACTTCGCGTAGAGCTGGTGCTCCCATAGTCTCTCCAGGGTCAGCATCAGATGTCGCGTGTGCTCCTCCTTTGTCCTCGAGTAGATGAGGATGTCGTCAATAAATACAATGACGAACACATCTAGATATTCCTCGAACACCCGATTCATGAGGCTCATGAATGCCGATGGTGCATTATTGAGCCCAAAGGGCATCATAGTAAACTCGAACAGCCTATATCTGCTACTAAAGGCAGTCTTCGGTATGTCCTCCTCCTGGATCCGCAACTGATAGTAGCCCGACCTCAAATGGAGCTTTGAAAAGAAATGCGCGCCTTCCAGCTGGTCAAACGGCTCATCTATCCTTGGTAGTGGATAGGTATTCCAGACTGTCAGTCGGTTCAGTGCCCGGTAGTCGATGCACAATCTGAGTGTCCCGTCCTTCTTTTTGACAAATAACACCGGGGCTCCCCATGGTGAAGAGCTTGGTCGGACGAAACCGGCTTCCACTAACTCCTACAGCTGGCTCTGAAACTCTGTCAGCTCCTTCGGGGCCATCCGATATGGGGCTGTGGATGCGGGCTTAGCCTCCGGCACCGTCTATATCCAGAAATCCTGCTCCTGGTGCGGGGGTAGCCCTGGCAGTTTCTCTGGGAATACATCTGCAAAATCTCGCACAACCAGAATATCCGAGATGGAACCCTTGGCCTCAGCCATTTCGAACAGCACTTCATAGACTTCCTCCCCATGCAAGAGGGCCTTGACGGCCTGCACGGATGACAGCAAGAGAGGGGGAATAGGTCTAATACCTTCGATGGTGATGTAGGAATCCCCATGCCTTATAGTAATCCTCTTGGACAGGCAGTCAATCTGAACACAGTTCCAGTGTAACCATGTCATGCCAAGGATCAAGTCGAAGACTGGCATCTTCAGGAACGTCACCGGCACTTCAAATATCTTTCCGCCGATCTCCACCTCCATGTTGTAGCCGGAGGTGGGGAATAAATCTGACCCGTCAGGTAGCCATATCCTCATCATCAGGCCTGTGAACCGCTCCACGCCTTCCAGCCCTTCCACGAAGCCTTCCGACACAAAAAAGTGTGAAGCTCATGTATCGAACAGTGTGAGGCGGGCTTGCCATTGATGAAGACTATGTCTGGGGTGGTTTAGTGTCTTAGAAATCTAATTGTGGTTTTCTTTCCTAGTTTAGCAATCCTATATCCATAACTCTAATATTTAGGAAAGAGAAAACTTGAATTTAACTAGCGTACCTGTGATCACTTGTTCCAGATTCTGTTGTTGAGTTAGATCCAGTGCATATACTTGCTCTCTTTCCTGCATGTCATCCCTGCCATGGTATCCACGACCTCGGCCACGTCCTCGGCCTCCAAAATACTGAGTTGGCGGGGTAGCCGGAGGTGCTGGTGGTGGTGCCCCCCTCATGGGGCAGTTCCTCCGAATGTGCCCCACCTGGTGACATTTGAAGCACTCTAGCGGGGGATATGCCTTACCCCCGGGTCTCTGCTCCTCCCGCATCTGGGGTGGTCGAGGGGCCACTACCACTGGTTCCCTCTGCTCCTGTCTTACCTCCTGACGAGGCTGATCTTCTGCTCTTCTTCCATCAATGATGCGCCCCCGCCACTGATCATTTCGGGCCCCCCGGCCCTGGTCCTCAGTTGGCCGCTTCTGGCCTCGTGTAGTATGCCAATCTGCCTCGATCCTTTTCGCCATCTCCAATATCCGAGGAATAGGCCCGTCGGACACGAACATCAGAGCTTCCCTCAGATCCTCCCGCAGGCCCTTATAGAACCTCTTCGTATGGCTTGCCTCATCCAAATGGTAAGAATCTGCAAATTGGGCTAGATGGTTGAACTCCCGATGATACTCCACCACTGTCTTGCTACCCTGTCTCAGCTGTAGAAATCTATCTTCCAACTCATCTTTGGCCGACTGCGGAACAAAATGCTCCAACAGTGTAACCCTGAACTCCCCCCAAGCAATGTGAGCAAGATCCCTATCATCAAACATCGAGTCCAGCGATGTCTTCCACCATCTCTTTGCATGGGACTCCAAGCAAGAGACAACCAA
This sequence comes from Platanthera guangdongensis, assembly GCA_039583875.1. Classification (NCBI taxonomy): domain Eukaryota; kingdom Viridiplantae; phylum Streptophyta; class Magnoliopsida; order Asparagales; family Orchidaceae; genus Platanthera; species Platanthera guangdongensis. The sequence continues at coordinate 133,426,291 of CM077166.1, forward strand.
GGGCACCCTCTCCTCCCACGGGCACCGGATCTCGGTCAGCATCTCATAAAAAATTTCCAGCCACTCCTCCATCCGAACGGCCGAATTAGTCCCCAAGTAGGATGGGGGAGCAAGTCCTAGGAAAATGCTCAGCCAGTTGGCCCCCGGGTTTGGCTGCGGAGCCGGAACCTGTTGAGCCCTTAAAGCCTACAAGATTGCTGTCAGAGTTTGTCCCATCTCTGACCGTAGGAATGGAGTGGGGACCGGGGGAGGTGGTGCAACGTCCGGAGTCTGCTGGGCTCCGCCTTGTGCCGTAGGATGAGCTAGGGGCTGCGAAACAAACTACATTAGTAGGTAATCGACTCAATACCTAATTAAAAGTGGACAATTTACATGTGATCCACAATATGGGCACACCACTGCTTCCGCTGCTTAGTTTGTCCCCAAACTAAACTCCCGCGGGTGTGACCCAGGGGTTGTGGACTGCTACTTTTCGATCGAGGTTTCCTCTGATACCACTTGTAAGACCCCCTTTTTTTTAAACACCTGGGTCTTAGGCCTAGAACCGCCACTTTGCGGTGACACCTTCACACCCGGGAAGGTCATCACCACAAGTCGCCGATCCTGTCTGCCAAATTGATCACAACCGTAGCAATGTAACAAAAGATAAGTCCACAAAAAAATCACATATAAATAGTAAATAAGCTCCACGAAGGGAGTGTCCACAGAAGTAATAAAGGCACTAATTCTTGGGCTCATGCCCAGTACATCAAATCCTCACTACATGTCACTCAACGCGGAAGCAAAATAAATATATCTACTGGCGGTCAAGACTCACTATCCCTGCTTTCTGAACTCCGGTGCTAGACTGCCCCATCTCCATGCGTGCCGACCTGTGGGGCTGCTCCTCCATGCTGGGCTCCACGGTCCCCTAAAATGATGTGGTTCGAAAACCGTTAATCTAAAATACTAAGTCCTATCATCCCCTACCCCTTCCCCCATGGCTCCTAGGCACCGAGCGGGGAGGAGGAAAGGAGAGGACAAGAAGGTAGAGAGTAACAAGTAAACAGATGGCGGCAGAACTATTCTAGTAGTAATATAGGAATGAAAAACTGAACAAGAAGTAACCTTAACTTATACGGAAATATATATGCAAGGGATCTTTTGCAAGGCTCCTATCGTATAAAAAGTCCCATACAAATTTATACGATAGGGTGTTGGTTTTCTATCAAGTACAGATATATATAATGTTACCGAATAAAACCTTAGCTTATAAGCACGATCGCACGACTTATAAACTAAGGGGTCGTTTTGCCGGGCCTATTATATAAAGCATCCCATACCACTTTATACAATAGGTGTCAGGTTTGAATGCAATGATTATGCTATGAAATACAGTTATTCCATGATATGAACATGCAAGTGCAACTCACCCACTCGACTCTGTATACACAGACCTTTAGTTCCCCCTTTCTGGAGCCGAACCTCCCAGGATACCTCTGTAGTGGCAAACAGAAGCGGTGGGTTGGGCCTCGCCCACCTCTAAACCGGTAATTGCACTACCAGTCAGACCTATAGTATGCCTCAACGCTGGTGCACTAAGCGGAGCTCCTGTGTACTCTTGCCGGCTGGCGCATCGGAATTTACTTGGCCAAGTACTAAACGACACTTGCCGAGTCAACGTATTGGCATCGATGCATCGACACTCTGATACTGAATACCCACCACCATTACTTTATGCACATGCAACCTTATGTATCAGCACAGATCTAAAGCTCGTCGGGCCAACCTGCCAATCACAAACAACAACCGAGCCAAAGCTCGCAGGGCCTAGCTGCCCACCACCAAATCCACCGATCCTACTTCTTGAGTGACCCAACCTAACCCCCCCCCCCCCCACAACACCGGGGAGTGTGAGTGCAACCCTAAATTATTTCTACTTACTCTTGCATTTCAGTTTTTCCTACTATTTAGGTTAGCCCGGGACTGCCCAAGGCATAGCTCGTGAAGGGCTCTCAAAGGCACTAGGAACTACGATGAGATTACGCCCAAAGCTCCCTTTCGCAAGGCACTTACTATTATTAGTTGCTACCCAATTTCCCAACCCTTAATTAATTTTCCTGAATCTAGCCCTAGTGCATTAAACACTTCCTCCCTACGGGAAGGATGACCTTTTGCCGATCCCGAGCACCACCGGACACTAGCCATTCCAACCCCTCACTAATCCCAACTTCCAATGACGAAATCTTTATCATTCATCCAAATCGGGAAACTTATAACCCCAACTCGTGTGCCCCAATTCTTACTCCAAGACAACTTCTGCGATTTTACTAAATGTAGACCAACCTAAGCTATATGAAGTGTATAAAGTGAGGTACACCAAATAATCATCCAGTACTTCTATAATAATTATTGGAGGGCTATTATGACCTTTATGGCTTAAATCCAGAATTTCACAATTTTTCCTATTTATCTGATAATTATTTAATTATTCTAGTGGCCAAAAATCCCAAGTTTGAACACGAGGTACCAATTTCATACAAGATAATATTCCACTAAATTTATGGAAAATACAAAATGAATAATTAACTTAAAATCCAAAGTCTCTCAATTTTTCATCTTTGTATATGCCCTTATTCTAATTTCAAATATATCCCATAATAAATCATCTTAAGAGAATGTACAACAATAATACCTCAAAAAATTCAGAGAAACTTCAAGGATGATTGTGAGGGCATATAAATACTCTAGATCAAGTTTCACAATTTATCATTGAATAATAAAGTCAATACTTGATTTTCTCATAAATTTCCAAGTTAATGGTTTAATGAACAAGGTATAACAAATATTCATCTAAAAATTCCAAATAAATTTTCATATGAGCATAATGAACTAGGAACACAACTTATCAAGTTTCATAATTTTTCAACAAGTATTGAGCTCTAAACAAATTATTGAATAATATTCCAAATCAATGAGCTTGTGAAGTAAGTGCTGCATATAAGCATTCAAAATTTCTAATAAAATTCATACTTAAGAGTTAAAGTCTAAAACTCCCTCTGCCTAAGTTTCATGGCCTTTCAATAAGCAGTGGGATCATAATAACCAAAAGATTAATTAGGGCAACCCTTTTGGTTACAAAGAGAGTGCTAGGATTATTGATCCACAATTCCCAATTAAATTACCAGAGGGTCATACTACCCCTATAACCACACCATCCAAATTTCACTATAGTTCAATGAGTTTTACTAGTCTATTCTAACATTAAAAAGTTTGTGCCCAAAATTAGGGTTAGGATTATGAGGGGCCTATCCCATTCCAAATCCCTTAATATTTTCACCATATGGCTCTAGCTACCCTAGCACTTTCCCTACAAATTTTCAAGCTCATACACGGTCCTTTGACCTCATGCCCTTCATAAGGCACAAATGCCCTTCCATAGGGTTTGGTCTTAGATTCTAGGCTAAATCTATTCCACTCTAACCAATCTTCTGTGGGGAGGTGTTAAAAACCATGCCAAGTCAGTGGCCCAAATTTCAACCTTTGTTGAGGTGATTTGGCCACTCAAAGCCCTAAGTGCACTTTTTGACCAAAATGCCCTTATAATGGCAAGGCTAGGGTTTTAATGTTTCCTATTCAAACCATCTTCAAATGAGATGAAATTTTAACTAGTGCTTTATAATGACACCAACCACCACCCGCCACAATTTGGGTGAGTTTGGGAGTCATTTGATCCCGAAATTAATTTACCATATAGAAATTAAATTATTTCTAAAACTATGGAAAAGTTGTTCCCAAAAATTCCCATTTTTTGGCAGGACCTAGATTTAGTTTAGGAGGACTCCGTGTCAAAATTTAAAGTCATTTGGCCCAGGGATGAAGGGTGGGCAACCTTTTTAATTTCAGGATATCCCTAGGTATAGGTCCCACCAAAATGTGTTCCCTCGTCAAACCAAGCACCCAAATTGGTTTAAACTAATTTTAAAATAAAGTAGACCCATATGACTACAAATCATGTGTTGACCATTTTCTCCTACAGAGCTTCTAACTATTTTTAAATAAATAAAAACTTAGAATACAAATTATGTGATAGAATTTAAATAATCAGAAATTCATGTCCTATGGTTTAAAATCATCATCTGCACGAATCTTGGCGCAATTGTGGACGGCATCCCATCATCTTCAAGCTCCAGCCGACGGTCCTGATCTCACCATCTTGGAGCTTCTTCCATACGCTGCCGCCGGCAATCCGTCCACCTCCCCGGCCGACCACCGCCACCACCACCTCCGTTGAGGCGGGGGCTGTCGCCAGGCGGCGGCACAGCCGCCGGAGAGCCCTATTCTGGCGGTTCTACAAAGATAATTTTCGGCCCAAAACCATGAAATTTTTCGATTTGGATCGGCCTCAACTGTGCCCAATCCTTTGCCCTAGTGATTGCTAAGAACTATCCAATGGAAGAAGGAGTGGAGGAGGACCTGACTCGCGGCCTGGGAGCGGGTGTTGTGCCTCCTCGCCATTGTCGGCCCCCAAGATTGGCTCCTCTTCAACTTCTACACCAACCTCTCTGGAACTGGGATCTGATCGGGGGAAACGCTTCCCCTTGCCCCGGTGAAGGTGTCTATTGAAGGAATTGGGGAGAGGAGGTTTGTAACTCCACAATTCTTCAAGACACCATTAAGGCCATAAATGGGGGATTTTCGGTTTCACTGAATTTGAATGGCTGAGCTCCTCCACTGGCCGGCCACCAGCTGAAAACTCCTCCCCTGCCTCCAAGGAGTTAAAGACCATCAAAGGAGGGGGTTATGGGGCCTCCATGGCCATGATGGCCATTAAGGTCCTTCATCTCTCTCCTCTAAATGTAGGTAACTCCCTCTTTCTCTCTCTTTGTCACCCATTTCTAAATTTGGTGGGCCCAAAATATGTCTCACCACCTCCTAGACCTATGGGCCACACTTGCCTAGGCCTAGCCCACTTGGATTGGGCTTGAGTTATCCATTTAGGCTAGTTTGACCATCTTGACCCAAGAGTTGACTTTAGTCAAATTAGCCACTAGGGCTGACCTCAATGGATCCTTAGGGCTCTAAGGGACCTCACAATGAAATGATGAGACCATGGTGGGGTCTTGAAGTCTTGATGAATACCCTTGATCATCTTAAACCAAGGTTCATAAATCTACTATTTGCAGACCATACAACCCAACCACCTTTATTCCCAAGTCCACTTGGTCTTCTTGGGCTTACTTGGGTTTTGTCATGACCTAGTCATGACAAAACCACTCCCACGGGTCTAGTTGTTTGAGGGATGTTACAGGTTGTCAGTGCAATTCTCGGCACAGACCGTTGGTTGCGTCCGGAGGTAAATGGGTTTTCAATCCTCTTGTCTTCCTCTGTCTTCTTCCCTTTACTTCAATCTTTTCTCCCTTTTGCCAAATGAGTAGTACCGAAAGATCTCTGTTGCACGCTGCTGGTGGCCGAAAACTCTCTGAAGGGTTGAAGATGGATTCGGATCGCCAGAGAAATCTTTACGAAGGGTAGAGATGAGTGGAGGAACTGTGGGGGTGAAAAACGGCGCTTCGCACACAGCAGTGGGGCGGAAAATGAAAAGTGTTGTGCCCTAATTCACGGAGCACGGGTTTAAATACTGCAGCAGAAAATCAGAGCGCACGATCCGTGGCGCACGACCAGAGGTCGTGCACATTGGATCCCATGATCGTGCGATTAGCAAAGACAGAACTCTAGAAAAATGGAATAAAAACGAACGAGCAGTGGCGCATGACCAGACGTCATGCACACTATGTCCAATGATCGTGCGATTGCCCCAAACAGAACTTTGGAAAAAGGAGAATACTGTGCACGATCAGTAGCTCACAACCAGTGGTCGTGCGCTATATATCCAATGATCGTGCGCATTATTCCTATAAAGTTTGGTGTTCGATGAACAGACCGCGCACGACCAGCGGTCATGCACTAAGGAGTCCACTGACCATGTGCATGTAAAAATGCATGATTAGTGGCCCTTAGGAGAAAAACATTCCCAAACAATCCGGGAACACACACAAGACCTTTGTACATATAACAAAAATAGAAGAGCCACCAAATTGGGCATTCCATATTCTCCAAACACAGAAAAAGACCAATTAGGGCAAAAGTATAATAACTACGGAATCACACTGAAAGTAGGCCAAAAGTGCACTTAACATGGAATGAACATAATAACAAATATGAACAATTATGGCTCTAAATTGTCGTACATCGACAAGAAAACTAGCCTAGATGAGTACAAAAATATGTATATAACTTGGACTCATCATGGGTCTATTCCTGGTATCTGTTCTTAGGCTCTACATAAGTAGGCCTAGTATGATGACCATAGGACTACTCAAGGTCAAACTTATTCATCGGGAAGATTACTTTCCTAAAGGAGGGTTGACCCATGGGTGCCTTCCCCTTATCTTTGGCGCTAGCCGTCCTGATAGCCTTACCCTTTCTAGCAACATGGACAAAACCACTACCCTTCTTCTGAGCTGAAAACTCATCAATGAGAGGGAGAACAGTCTTCGGCTTTGTGTTACTCTCAACGAGTTTTCTCTCTTCCGCTAGCTTTTCTTCCATCTCATCAAGATATTTTTCTTTCTGACTCAATGACTCAGCAGAGCCCTTGAGTTCCTCTTTCAAGGAGTGGACTTCATATCTGAGAGGAAGTAGTTTTGCAATTTCTTCCTTCAGATTAGTTTCCACTGCCTTGAGGGAGGCAATCTCTTTTAACTGCTTTCAGACTACCTTAAGGAATTTGTCGAAAGCCTTTAATTGGTGCTCGTGCTAGCCATCAATTCCGATTCATCCTCATCAAAAGAATAACCTTCATGACCATTAGCGGACGTTTCAGACTCAGAGAGTATGGTGTGCAAATTTACCTTCCTATGGTACTCAAAGTCTCCCACTTTCTCGTCTGATTGTGATATAAGCCCGAATAGGCTTCCTCATTTTCTGAGCTTGACTCACTCGAGTCACTGTCACTGAGAGTCTTTGGTTTCTTGGTGAGAAAGGCCTTTTCTTCTTTTCTCTTTCCCTTGTAGGATCTCTTTTCTTCCTTCTTGGAACCATCCTTCATATTATAGTGACACTCCATAATCACTTGTCCTGACTTATTAGAATAGTAGCAAACAATGTAAGAGGAAAACTGTTTGTTCGGTTTTGATTTATACCTATCCTCCTTGTTGTAGCTTTTCGTCGTTCGATCACCGTCACGATGTGATGTTCTAGAATCTGAAGAGGATGACCGATTCCTTATTTGTCTCCTCTTGCTCAGCAGTTTCTTTGACTCTTTGGAGATAAGGGAAAATTCTCCATCTGATAACTATGAGCCAGACGTTCATGCTCAGAGTCTTCTGGAGTATCAGGAGCTCGTCTACTTACGGGTGACACCGCTTTAGACTTTATCGACCCTACAGCCTTCAGTTCCACTGACTTTTCTCTCCTAGAAGTTCTGTTGCTTTGCTCCTTCTTCCTGGTGTTCATCTAGAGTTCGTAGGAGAGCAATATGCTAAACAGGTTCTAGGGGTCGATTTCTGGAAACTTCCCAAATTCCCTAATGGCAATGAATTTGGTATCCTAGTCCTTATTCAGGGATCTTAGAAATTTGTCGTTGAGCTCGCCATTATTGAATGTGTGACCATAGTTCCTGAGGTCGTTGACAATATTGAAAAAACTTTTGAAGCTATCAGTGATAGAGTCACTTGATCCTTGCTTAAATGCTTCGTACTCTTGATTCAATAGAGATCTTTGATCATCTTGAACTTCTTTGGTCCATTCCATCAGAACTACCAAGCAATCCCACATTTCCATGGCATATATGCGGTGGAATAAGTTTTGGATCATACAGTCATCCACTGCGCTTGCAATGATATTTTTCACTTTCTTATATAAGGAGACCAAAGCAATTTCATCCTTTGTTAAATCCATCATTTTCTTACGGATCATAATCGTCTGATTCAGAGCTGATGCTTGAGTAGGTATATGTGGTCCTTCTTCCACTATCTGAAATATTTTGGGATCTGCACCTTCCATGAAGAACCTGACTATTTCTTTCCATATGGGAAAGTTCTCTTTTGTCCATGCTTCTGTCCATGGAGACTCTACGGAATCTCTAAACGCTAGATCAGGGATCTTATTCAAGGTGTTAACCTTATATCAAACAAACTGCCCCTCTGATAATAATTGAAAGTATCTAGCATCTACCTAAATCTCCTAGAGGAGGTGAATAGGTGATTTTGTGTCTTTTTGCGAAATAAAAATTATCTAAAAATTAAACACACAAACACAGAGATTTTATAGTGGTTTCCCAAGTTTGGTACATCCACTTTCCCGCCTCACCTATCTACCACGAAGGGCTAGTTTTTGACACTTCACCTTTCTTAGATTTCGTCAAACCTTACACCTCGTAGCCGCAACTCCTACAACTCGTAGACGACGCTCCGCACACTCGGAGAACAAACTCTCCTACAACTCGATCCACAAACCGGATCTACAATCTCGATCCACAAACGGATCTACTCACTCGACCCACAAATGGATATACAAACTCGGAGATAAATCTCCTACAATATTTAAAACAATATTACAACAACAATAACGATTACAAGTCTTCGCTCCGACGTTCTTTGTAAAAGTAGATATTGAAGCTTGGAGAACTCGGAAAGTTGAAATCTTGAAGAACTTGAATCTTGAGTCTTCACCCATCTAGATCTGGAGGAATAGAAGTCTTTAGAAGGCAGATCTCCAGATGTAGAGGTGGAGGAAGATGAGATCATGTTGTATTTGTGGTATTCGACCGATCAAAAATGTCGCATGCGGAAGAAGGCCGACGATCATTGTTTTGGAAAGCTTTATCATTTTTAATTGGTGATCAAATTAGCACAAAAGCAGTATTAGCAATTAAGAAAAATATCCCTAGGTATTTATAGAGATAAACCCTCAAACGGTATAAAGACATTTTCCAAAAAATGAAAGTAGAAATTACTGTGTATGGCTGACAGCAACCCATGACTGGTTTTTAAAAAGTTCGAAAAAAATGACCTAAGTCAAATTCGTCGAGTATCATCGAGTGTCATAATGATACTCGTCGAATATACCTTGATATACGACGAAAATGACTTAGCAAAATCATCCAGGCTGGCTAGAAACAGAACGCCATGGAGAGGAGTCATACTCGACGAATTCATCGTGTATCAGCTGAAAGACTCAACGCACTCAATGTTTTTAGATCACTTAGTGTCATGACATGAATTTGTCGAATATCGTCGAGATGACTCAATGCTCTAGACGTCATGATATTCAATGAAAAAAACTTGGAAATCTAGACATGTTGTGTCGATTGGACTCGACGAATTCGGCGAGTATCACTTAGCATATTCGATGAAATCGGCGAGTATCGTTACATACATTCGACGAATTCGACGAGTATGCTCAATGATACTCGACGAATTTTACTTAACCGATTTTCACTTCTCCAACGAATTTACGCTAAGTATATATGACAAATTCGACATATATTGGTAAGTATAATCAATGAATTCGGCATGTATCAACGACGATACTCGATGAATTCGACGTGTATGCTAAGCCATACTCACCAAAATTTACTTGAAGTAAAATTCCAATTTTTCCTAGGTCTAACCCTTGACAATCCTTGAGCCTTCTCTTGTAATTGGGATAGAAGTACACCCCAATAAAGAGATTACACGTGAGTCAACACATTCGCCTACACAATGAGGAATTACATTGTATAATCCTATGTTTACTGACCCACTGTAACCTAATATTGGTGTATACTCGGCATTGTAGACCTGCAAGTACATAACTAAATAGTGGAATCAAATACAATCTCAATTCATCTTAACTTGACTGGACCCTTCTTCAAATCAAGGTTATTGTGGATACAATACCCAGCAAGTGTCTATGTTAATGCAATTCCAACCGCTTGTTTGTGTTTTGAATTTTTTTAGAAGTCTATTAATATTTATCGATTAAAAGAGGTTAAAATCAGGAAGATTTTGGTTGATTATAAATAAATAACTTGAATCGCCCTAATGCAAGAAATCGAGTTTAAAAGACATCGCGATAAACCTCTTATGATTATTTAAAGTCTAGACAATCGAATCCGGTGATTATAACTAGAGGTGTGGATTTATAATGAGCCCTTAACATACTTACACAAGTACGATAAGTCATCATAAGAGGTGCAACTAACATAATTTTTGAACAGAAATATGACGGCAGACTCTATTACGGTAAAATACAAAGAATCCACCACGAAGTTATAAAACTTGACTCCTTGTAATGTAGAAGTCTCCTATGAACGAAGTTGCCTCCTATGAACGGAGAAACCTCCTATGAACAAAGTTGTCTCCTATAAATGGAGAAGCCTCCTTTGAATAGAGAGAAGAACTGAACTTGTTGTTGAAGCCAAAATTTGACTTCAACGAAAGTTCGAAAAGTAGGGGCGCAGCCAACACCTAATCGTCCCAAGCTCTAACCTCCGACTGGTTGTGTAGGACGAGAAACCGACCCAAAGCCTCAGCAGGGAGGTCCCACCGTTTACCCAGAAGATCTCTAAGATCTTCCCCTCCAAAGCCAAAAGCTGGGCTTGGAGCTCCTCAGAAAGCAATGGAAAACTCTTCAAATCCTGGGAAAAAGTACTTCTGAAGAACCCCTATGGGCCTATTTATAGTTTTCTGAATTAGAACTGCCAATAACAAAACTGAACCGTCTTGAAATTACCAAAATACCCTTGGTTGGGTCTGCCAACAGCCAAACACCGCTATTCGGAAGGGTTATATGCAGACCACCGAGGGCAAAAGCGTAAAATCACCTAGGGCTAAAAAGGTGAACCGCCTTCCAACTGAACCTGTGCTCGGCGAGAACACTGTCTCGCGGGCGAGAGCTCCTATGGGCTCGTCTCGCATAGCGAGACTCTTGCCCGAGCTGATGGGCCCTCTCGTTGGGTCCGTCTTGCCTAGGAAGGCTCTTTCCTGGGACGTTGTACCCTCTCTGGGTCCGTCTCGCCTGGGATGCTGGACACTCTCTCTAGGTCCATCTCACCTGGGAAGGCTCTCGCCTGGGATGCTGGACCCTCTCTTTGGGTCCGTCTCGCCTGGGAAGGCCCACGCCTGAGCCACTGGGCCCCTCTCGCCTAGCGAGCCGGCTTCTGTCGAAGAGTCCATCTTGCATCACCTTCCCCTCTCTTCGAGCCAGATCTGATCCTACGAGCCCAAGGTTGTACACAATCCCCGCTATTTTCGAGATTATTCTAAGCTCGGAAAGAAATTCCAACTGAGGCTCGTGTCATTAAAGCGCATTTATGGGCGTATTTAAGAGGGAATCTTTGGTGTGGCCCAACACCGGAGCCTATAAATATAGGATTCCTATCCCATAAGGGAAATCCTCCCTTCACACTTCTCCCTTTCTTAGTCCTGCTGTAATAATGTCTCACAACCAGAGTTTTTGCGAGCGTTTGGTGATGGTATGTAAGCAGAATAAGGCCAATATGGCCGATCTGACCACGACTCTGACTAGTACCCCACACTCCTTACCGTCCTCTTCGCCTCGTCAGAAGAAGGTAAAGACAGGCGGCCCTTCATCCTCGGCCGAGGGGCCATCTCGCGTTGTCCTTGAGGCCCGCCACTCTCCTCCTCCTGCATCTCCTAAAGAGAAGGAGGTGAGTTCTTGCTTTTGCCACTATCAGCTTTTCATCCATCTGCTTATTTATCATTTTGCTTCTTCAGGGAGCCCTTACGCCTCGACACCGACCAGTTAGCCTGTGAGATGACACCATTCCCCCATCGCGAAGAAACTGACTCACCATTCCTTCTACTCCTCCATCTACTCCCCCTAATGAGAGGTGAGACGACCCCTCTCAGGCCGCCGGGACCTCCCTCCATCCAGGTAAAAAACCTTCCCTCTTGCTTATTTGTCCTACTCGCTACTCCCACACCCTTCTGTGAGAGCCCCTCTCACCCTGCCCCTCCACTCCTTGCATAGGCGCCCAGACCGACTCGCCCGCTGAGGAGCTCCTTAGGCGACTCGCTGTCTCGGCCCCTCCTCCTATAGACGAAATTGAAGAATACCTGGGCGACCCCACGGACCCGCTGGAGATGAAGTGCAAGACTGCTGAGATGTTCCGGAAGAACGCGCGCATCATCAGCAAGCTGTAGCAGCACCGGCATGCGGCCGATAGGCGAATTGAGTGGCTGGAGAATGAATGCGCTCGCTTGTCTTCTGCGGTTGACCCTGGGATAGAAGTTGAGGGGACCGACCCTCGGGCCATTATCAGCGAGGTCGACAAGCAGCTCCGTCTCGTGCGCAGTGGTATTGGCACCGTTCGTGCCTTCCACTCGCCCAGTAGGCCCCCCTGCGCGGGGGCTCGTGGTGGCCGCTGGAAAAGGTTCATGTATTAAGGACCTCTCTGCTCGACCTACTTTATTATTCGTCTCACTCCTTCTTCTGTCTTTGTATATTTACTACTGTAATAATTAAATGATACATTATACTACCGTCTCGCCGGTAATGCCTGATGATATGGTTCCCGCCTTATGCGGGATGATACGTTTGATTATTTATTGCTGCTTGTTTAATCGCTTAATCTTCATTTAATTTCTTTTAAATTAAATACTATCCTGTGATTATGATGGGCACGCAAACCGAGGTTAGGAGAGAGAGAGAGTGAACCGCCGGTCGCCTCTTCCGCTTCCCCTATACTTTTTTCTCGCCTGTTGGGTACATTGGTCTAAATGTACCTGATTTAAAGAAGCCTCACCCAACTCAATGATATACATCAAAATGTATTTGATGTATTTTGAGTTTACATGTGCAGGTTAAGTATTTGCAGGAACGAAGAAAAAGTTTCTAAGTCCATGTGTCGACACCCAGAGGGAAAGTGTCGACACTTAAGAAGACTTGTGTCGACACCCAGGCAAGCAGTGTCGACACTTGGAGTCATTGTGTCGACACCAGGGATGCCGAGTCGACACCAGACAGAAAGTGTCGACACAAGGAGCTGTGTCGACACTCAATGAAGAAGAGTGCAGTGAAGCAGTGTCGACACTTAGCAGTTGTGTCGACACCCAGTGAAACTGTGTCTAGATCAGAAAGTGTCGGCACTTGGAGGCTGTGCCGACACTCAGCAAAAGTCAGCAGAGACTAAGTACAAGTGTCGACACCCAGAACATTGTGTCGAAACTCAGCAGAAGAGTCAACACTTGAAGTAAGTGTCGACACCGAGAACAATGTGTCGACACTTAGCTGAAGACTCAACACTTGAAGAAAGTATCGACACAAGGAGCTGTGTCGACACTTAGTAAAGATCAGCAAAGTTCAACAAAAATATTCTAAGTACAAGTGTCGACACTAAGGGAATGTGTCGACACTCAGCCAGAGTCTCGACAGAAGAAAAACGTGTCGACACCCAGAGTAATGTGTCGACACTCAGCAAGTATCAACACTGAAGACATGTGTCGACACTAAGAAGCAGTGTCGACACTTAACAGATTCAACACATGAAGATGTGTCGACACAAAGGTGTTGTGTCGACACTTAGAAGAATTCAGCAAGATACTGAAGTACAAGTACTTGTGTCGACACTCAATTTCAGTGTCGACACATGAAGAAGAAGTAGTGTCGAGATATAAAATCTACAACACAAGGAGTTGTGTCGACACATTGTAGGCTAGTGTCGACACTTGGTCTATAAGTGTCGACACTTAAAGACAGACAGTCTCGACACTTAAAGACAGTTACAGAATTTTCAAGAACTGACTGAATGACTTGACAGCTGCCATTCCAGCCGGTCTACAGCACCTGTCAGAGTTGTCAGAAATCAGTTATGGACCGGACCAGCCGGTTACCATGAAGAAGGCCTATAAATAGGCTTATACAGTTTACAGAAACGGTTGTTGAAGAGATTGATTGAACACAAGTCCAAGTTCAGATTAAAAAGAAGATCTAGCTATCAAGTGAAGATCTAAGAAGTTGGAGAGAGAGAGCTCCATCCAAGAAATCAGCCGCTGGAACCAGGCTGAGAAGAAGGGTTCAGATTCACTCTGAATCTTAAGTAGCAGAGATCAAGGATCAACTGCAGAAGGAGTCAATCTTATTGAGTTCTACATTCAAGAAGCTTTGAAGAAAGCTAAGTCAGATTGATTTCAGCTGAGTTCTTCCAAGAACTCATCAAGAAACTCACAACTCTTCTCTCTCTTTTCTCTGAGTTGTTGACTCACAATTTTGTATTCATTTTATCTTGTAGGATCCTTTGGATCTGAGTCTTGTAAGCCTGTAATTATAAAGGCTGAGTGTAGGGCTTGAGAGCCTGAGTGTAGGAGATTGAAATCTCTGAGTGTAGGCCTTGGTGGCTGAGTGTAGGATTTGGTGGCTGAGTGTAGGCCTTTGTGGCTGAGTGTAGGATTTGTGAAGAAGCTGAGTTATAGGGCCTTGGGCCTGAGGTGTAGGAACCAGTTTTGGGTTCTGAGATAGTGGAGGAGTTTGACCGAATCTAGTACACTGCTAGATAGGCGAAGGGGGAAAGTGGATGTACCCAAACCTTGGGGAACCACTATAAAACTGTGTGTCTACTGTGTGTTATGATTTGCTGTGATTACTGTGTGATTGCTGTGCAAAATTAGATATACATCTGTGTTAGTAACTGATTGCTGCCATAAAAAGTTAAAAATATTCAAGTCACCTATTCACCCCCCCTCTAGGTGTGTAGGTACAATATCTTTCAAGTGGTATCAGAGCCAGGTTCCTCAAAAAGAGACATAACTGTTTGAGTAGATCCTGTTGGCAGATTCAGTCTAAGTGAATTACAGAATCAAGAACATCAAGAACCATGGGTTCCACTGAAAATCACAAGGAATTGGGATCCATGAAGCTACCCATATGTAGGAAAGAGATCTTTGGGATCTGGAAGGAAAGGGTAAGGCTGTTTATGGAAGCCTCAGACCTTAGGATTTATATCACAGTAAAGGAAGGGACATATGTGCCAATGAAGGTGTCAATCTTAGATGCAAATCAGAGAACACCTAAGGATTTCTCTGAAATGACAAACGATGAGATTGTTCTAGCCACCATGGACAAAAGGGCTCAAAACATTATAGTGAGTGTCATAGATGATGCAACTTTTCAGAATCTAATACACTGTAAGACAGCCAAAGAGATGTGGGATACTCTTATTGTGTATATGGAGGGTTCTGAAGAAGTAAGGCAAGACAGAAAATCCTTGCTAAAACAAGAGTATGAAAGTTTTAGACAAGGAAAAGCTGATAGCATAACTAAGTACTATAAAAAGTTCTACAGGATAGTGAATGAGCTCATGTCCTATGGCAGAGAGTTCAGTAATTATGAACTAAATGACAAGTTTCTAAGGTCCCTAACAAAAGATTGGGACACCAAGATCTGTGCTATTAGAGAAATGGCAAAGTTGGGAGAAATTCCTCCACCAACACTATTTGGCAAACTGCTGTCTTATGAAATGCAGTTAATGGTGAGGAAAGAAGAGGAGAAATCTACAAGAAGTGATCACAAGGAAAGGACAGTGGTCTTCAAATCAGAAGCCCCCAGAAAGTACAGGAGTAAGTCACCAACTCCATCTCCAAAGGTTGCTGAAGCTGAATCAGAAGATTCAGAAAGCAGAAAGTCTGAGTGCAGTGAAAGTGATGAGGACTTTGCTGCCTTTACAAGACATTTCCAGAAGTTCTTAAAGAAGAAACAATGGAGGACAAGGCCTTCTACTTCACAGGGAAAGGAAGACTATTATCAGAATAAGAAGTCTTCAAAGAAAGACAGGAAAAATTCCAAGTCTAGCAAAGCTACACTATCAAAAATTGTGTGCTATTGCTATAATAGACAAGGACATGTCATTGCAGACTGTCCAGAGAAGAGGAAGGAGTCTAGTGACAAGAAAAGGACTCAATACAAGGGCAAGAAGGAGAAGTCTTTTGTTGCCAAAAAGGACAAGAGCCTGTCAGATATCTCTTCATCAGAAACTGAGTCAGATGCTGAGGCACATATCGGACTGTTTGCTGAGGAAGAAGAAGAAGAGTTCATGCAGATTATGAATTCTATATATGAACAAGAAGACTGTCAGTGCCAAGGACTAATGGCATTGACAGAAAGTGACAAAATCCTGGAGTAGCCAGGACCTAGTAAGGTACAAAGTTCAACTTTAAGTTCAGTTTCTTGTGCTAGTACAGAATCAGATTCATCCTCATCAAATGATGAGAGTGCATCTGAGTCTGAAGAAGATATTCATCAGTTGATAGATGAATATAGAGTTCTGTTGCAAGCTTATAAAAAGAGTAAGTCCCTAGCCAAAAGTCAGGCAAAGGAAATTGCTATTCTCAAAGCTGCTGCAACTGATTTTGAGAAGTTGTTTGATCAAAAGGTTAATGAGATAGCCAGATTGAAGCACATAACTGTGATTCAAATGGGAACTATATCATTTAAGAATGATCAAATCAAGAGTCTGGAGATTAATCTTCAGAAGGAGAAGGACTTAGTTGCTAGGTTTTCTAAACCAAAGTCTGTTTTACCCATAATTGATGAATTTATTCATCACAAAGGTAAAGCTGGACTGGGGTTTACTAGACCTGCAAGGACTGTTCAGTCCAAGTCCAAGTCCAAGGTCAAAGCCCCAACTCTCAACAAGTCTGCTGTAGATAAAACAGCAAAGACAGTACCTAAGCAAAGGTACAATAAGTTTGAGTGTTGGTGTTGTGGCAAGGTAGGTCACTTTGCAATGGACTGTTGGCACAATGCTAGTGCCAAAGTGAGTAGCAAACTGCCTGTTGGAAAACCAGCAGGTAGCCTTGTCAGGATGCAAACTAACAAGTACCAAGGACCGAAGAATTCTTTGGGTTCTAAGGTTTACTAATCTGTTTTGCAGGTGAGTCCAAGTGGCCATGCCCCTATATGGTACTTAGACAGTGGATGTTCCAGACATATGTCTGGAACAAGAGAATTGCTAAAGGACTACACTCCAATAAAAGATGGTCCTAAAGTCACTTTTGGTGGTTCTGAAAAAGGAATCATCAAAGGGTTTGGTAACATTTCTAGTAACTTAGTTACCATTACTCAAGTGGCTTATGTTAAAGGTTTGAAACACAACCTAATTAGTATTAGTCAATTAAGTGATGTAGGATATGACAACTCATTTGTTAAGAATGGTTGTCATATCAGGAGGTCAAATGATCAAGAGATCATTTTGACTGGCTATAGAAAAAGAAATGTCTACTGCTTAGACATTATGTGTGAGACCAATAGTTCTCAAGTATGTCTTGTAGCTGATGAGACAGTCTCTCATTGTGTCAAATGGCACAAGAGGCTAGCCCATCTAAACTACAAGACAATTGACAAACTCTTTAGTAAATAGTTGGTGAGGAATGGTCCTCAAGTTAAGTGTATTAAAGATGGTATTTGCTCAGCTTGTCAAAAGGGCAAGCAGACTAGATCCACCTTTAGAAGCATAGAAAACAAAGATGTTGTGAGGTGCTTATACCTCTTGCATATGGATCTCTTTGGTCCAATGCCAGTTCACAGCCTGGGTAGGAAGGTCTATACATTTGTAGTTGTAGATGACTACTCAAGGTTTTCCTGGGTGTTCTTTCTAAGACAGAAATCTGAAACACCTAGTGTCTTCTATAGCTTTGTCAAACAGATTCAGAATGAACTAGCTAGTACTGTGGTCAAAATAAGAAGTGACCATGGTACTGAATTTCAGTCTGATAGCATGACAAAACTATGTGAAGACTTTGGGAAATTTCAAGAGTTTTCTTCACCAAGAACACCTCAGCAAAATGACATTGCTGAGAGGAAGAATAGAACCTTGATTGAGACTGGTAGGACCCTATTAAGTGATACATCACTACCAGAATACTTCTGGGCTGAGACAGTGAATACTGCATGCCATGTTATTAATAGGGCTACCATAACTAAAAGCCTCAACAAGACCCCCTATGAGGTTGTGAAAGGCAGGAAACCAAACCTATCCTACTTCAGGATCTTTGGTTGTAAGTGATTTATACTTAACAATGGAAAGTCTTACTTGACTAAGTTTGCTGCCAAGTCTCAAGAGGGAATTTTTGTTGGGTACAACAACAATAGTAAGGCTTATAGAGTATACAACTTGACAACACAAGTTGTAGAAGAGACTGTACATATAGTATTTGATGAAACTAGGCTTATTAACAATGAGTTGTCTAGTAGTGTATGCAGCTCCTCAGGTATAACCAAGAAGATGGACAAGCTTACTATAGAAGAAGTACCAACTGCAAGGCAGCAAGTTAAAGATAGTGGCTGTTGTCCAGGGGGAGTACTACATGTACCAACTGTAGATGAAGTACAAGGAGTACAGCATGATGAAGATGTTGATGAAGTTCAACCTGAAGCCAGGATGCCTCCAGCCAATAGGCATCTTAGAGATCATCCAGTAGAACAAATCATTGGTGATCCAAGATAAGGGGTACAAATAAGGAGAAGAAATCTGAATGCAGCAATCTACTCAAGTTTTCTATCCCAAGTTAAACCAAAAAAGTTTGAAGAAGCCATCCAAGACCCTCTTTGGATTGAGGCAATGCAAGAAGAGCTGAATCAGTTCAAGAGATGCAAGGTCTGGGAGCTTGTTCCTAAACCTAAAGACCACAATATAATTGGAACCAAGTGGATCTATAGGAACAAGATAGATGAGCATGGAGTCATCATTAAGAATAAAGCAAGATTGGTTGCTAAAGGATATAGGCAGGAAGAAGGTATTGATTTTGATCAAACCTTTGCTCCAGTAGCTAGACTGGAAGCCATAAGAATGTTCCTGGCCTATGCAACCTTTCAAGGATTCAAAGTTTACCAAATGGATGTCAAGTCAGCATTTCTGAATGGTAATCATAAAGAGGAAGGCTATGTGGAACAGCCATCAGGTTTTGTTGATTTAACTCTACCTAATCATATCTATAGACTTAGGAAAGCTTTATATGGGTTAAAGCAAGCCCCTAGGGCTTGGTATGAAACCCTGTCTAGTTTCCTCATTGAGAATAAGTTCGCAAGTGGGAAAATAGACAAGACTCTATTCCTTAGGGAATCTAGAGGTAAAGTAATACTAGTGCAAATATATGTAGATGACATTATATTTGGGTCTACTGAAAGTAGCCTTTGCAAAGAGTTTGCAAAGCTAATGCAAGGTCAATTTGAGATGAGTAGTATGGGAGAGCTAAAGTTCTTCTTGGGTCTCCAAGTAAGACAGACTGAGAGTGGTTTATCCATATGCCAGTCCAAGTTCACCCTAGAACTCATAAGGAAGTATGGTATGGATTCATCCAACACCATGAAGACTCCTATGGGATCAAGTATGTCTCTTAGCAAGGATGATGCAGGGAAACTTGTGGATGAAACCTTGTATAGAGGGATAGTTGGCTCCCTATTATATTTGACTGCAAGTAGACCAGATATCATGTATGCTACATGTGTCTGTGCATGGTATCAAGCCTGCCCTAAAGAGTCTCATTTGACAGCAGTCAAAAGAATATTGAGATATCTAAAGGGCACTCCTTATCTAGGCCTCTGGTACCCTAGGAATGGGGATTTTGATCTAACAGGTTATTCAGATGCAGACTTTGCAGGATGCAAAGAAGTCAGAAAAAGAACTTCTGGAACCTGTCAATTCCTAGGTGGAAGACTGATTTCATGGAGTAGCAAAAAGCAAACAAGTGTGGCTATCTCCACTGCAGAATCAGAGTATGTGGCTGCAGGAAGTTGCTGTGCTCAACTTCTGTGGATACAATATCAGCTTGAGGACTATGGATTTCAGGTAAGTAGAACTCCACTCTTCTGTGATTCTACAAGTGCTATTTCAATTGCACATAATCCTGTTTTCCATAGTAGAACTAAACATATTGAGATAAAATATCATTTTCTTAGGGAGCATGTAGAGAAAGAAGATATTTTACTAGAATATGTTAAAACTGATAATCAACTAGCTGATATGTATACTAAGCCCCTAGAAGAAGCTAAGTGCAATAGGTTTAAAATTGAACTAGGAATGATAAACTTAGAGTAAGTTTTTAGAATTGGAAATGGCTAAGTAAAAAGGTGTCGACACACAGAGATCTATGTGTCGACACAGAATAGTGGTGTCGACACTTTAGGAAAAAGGTGTCGATACATCTAGGAAGTTGGTGTCGACACTTCAGAATAATAGTGTCGACACATGACAAGTTGGTGTCGATACAACCATGGTGGTGTCGACACATAGTGTTTACTCAGAATTATCTAAGTAAAGTCTCGACTAAATGTCGAGTTAAGTGGTGTCGACACATAAACAAGTGTCGACACATATAATCTGTTGACTAAACTTGTGTCGACACATATGTGTCGAGACATTATAAGTCAGTGTCGACACTTATCGACAGTGTCGACACAATTTAAGTTAGCTGCCCGCCTTTTCATCTTCAAACCTAGAAAGGTATAAATAGGATTTTGCCTTAGTCTGTCGACACGCTTTCAAAAGTTTCGAGACCAAAACTTGTGTGTCGACACCTCTCTTCTCTCCAGTCAAATTCTTCAAACCCTAATGGCGCCAAAGCTTGAGGAGAACGTCAACGAAGGCTACGAGCTGGTGCACAATGCTTTTGATGATGCAGACCTGGAGATCAAGACTGTAGTAACCCTAGTTGCCGACTCAGGGTTAGAATATCTTGTTTCAGAGCCAACAAAAATTTGGAAGAAGGAAGTCTTGGAATTCCTTAATGGAGCTAATGTAGACGACACTGGATTGAAGATCAAGTCCAGGGTCCATGGTTAAAAGGTGAAGGTGTCACCAAAAAGTCTGAGAAAAGTCCTTCAGTTGCCAAGAACTAAGGAAGAAGAAGAGATTACTGCTTCCAGGACCAGAGATGCATTGGCATGGTGTGTTCTGGATTCTAAGATGAAGATTGGTTCAGTTTTCAATAGAAAAGGAATGAACAGTCAGGGGAAATTCCTGTCTGAAATTGTTGGGAAAGTGATATTGAGCAAGCCAGGAGGGCATGACAGAGTGTCTGCCCATATGTTCAGCATTATGACCAGAATAATCTTCAATCTGAAAACTGACTGGTCTATAGTAGTTTTTGAAAAGATCAAGGAAAGCCTGAAGAAGCCCAATTTGGGCAGGATCTTAAGTCTCTACCTTGCTGGAAGTATCCCAGAGGTAATGAGTCAAGCTACTGGTAGTAAAATCAACCACATGAGAAGAATGGACATGAGGATCTTCTCCAGATCGGACAGGGTGTTGTCTAAGGAGATGCCAACCCCTGAGAAGATAATTCCTGAGATAGTATCACCTCCAAAGAAGAAGAGGAAAACTACTCCAGTGGCACAGGTTTCCACTAGCAGCTCTGGTAGTGAAGAGCAAGTGGTCTTCACACCTGATGAGAATGAGGAAGGAACTGCTGTAAAGTCTCCAGCTCCTCAAGATGTTGCTGAAATCCAGGGGGAGCTACCTCAAGCTAGCCCCATACACAAGGATCATATCCAGGGGGAGCCATTAGTTGTGGAAGAACCCACTCCTCTTGAGAGTGAGCAAGCTACAAAAAGAATTCTTGAGGTAATCACTGAGCTTAATGCTTTAGTTTTTCCTATAGAGGATACTGATTTGTCTGATGTTTATCAGCAACCACAGACTGATAGTCAAGTTCCAGAAGTTGTCATGGAAGACACTTCTGTTACAGCTCAAGTTGTTTCTGATCCAGTGGAAGATTAGCACAGAATTTCTCCTACTCATTCTACCATGGAAGATTTATTTCTAAATCTGGATCAAGAAGATTTTGACAAGAAAACTGCTGCTACTGAGGGGGAGAATGCTCCACTTGAGGGGGATCAAGTGCCAATTCATGAAGAACCTGCAAGGCAAGAGACTGAGAAGGCACCAGATGTGCAGGAGGAGATTCCCACAAGCCCTAAGGAGAGGGTAGAAATTTCTAGCTCCTCAGCTTCTGAAGATGAGGAGACAGCAAGAGCTAAGAAGAAGAAATTTCAGGTGTTCAGAAGAAGGAGCCAGAGTTACAAAAAGGCTCTCCAAACTGTTGCTCCACAGCCTATATCACTGCCAGCACCAACTATTGATTATAGTGCACTGATGGTTGCTATGCAGATTAAGCTGGATGAACATAGGCAAGCTATTGAAAAGTATGTGGATGAAGGGCAGAAATCATTGCAGTTTGATCTGGCCCAGGATATTAAATCCATAAGATTTGAGATGAATCTCAATAAGAAAGAGATGACTGACTGCTTCCACAAGGGTGGGAATGCAGTAGTCTATCTTGCAACTCATCAAGAAAAAATAAAGGCTCAAGTAGATGACATAGCACTGAAGCAGGGGTATGTTCTAGAGAACCAAATTAGAATGAATGACAATTTGACACAATCTCACAATGCTATAGTCATAGAGTTGAAAAATCTAGCTGCAGGGCAGACTCCAGCTACTATTAAAGCAGAATTTGACAAAGTATTTCAAGAAGAAATCACTGCTGTTTGATTGTCTCTTAGATATCTGCAAGGAGAAAATAACCAAACTAACAATTCATCAAGGCAAGTATACCTATCGAAATGCAGCTAGGGGACACAAGTGTCGTATTGAAATCCGGGAACAGTTGAGTAAGCTTACTCACACGAAATCTATTATTTTATCGACGAAAAAATTAAGTTTTTTTAGAAGAAAGCTAAACATGCTAAAGGAAGAGAACTACTTGCAATGAAAGAGAGCTACTTGCATGAAAAGTTAAAGAGAGCTAAAAGAGCGATTAACTTAAGCTTAGTAACGATGAAGGGGAAAATGCACTCGATCAGAAATCACCTCGGCAAGAGTGGTTAGAAAAATACGATAAATAAACCTAAGCTATTTAGGGTAAAGGTCCTTGACCGGGGAGGTTCCATGAATATTGACACGCTTCTCTCGAAGGCCGTGCCTAACTGAGTTTAGGAAGGTCCGACCGACTCTCGCCTAAATCGGAGGCCTAAAACTCGCTTTACGCGGTGAACCCCGCTATTGGATTTTACTCCAATCCGGGAGATTTGAACGTCTGCCTCTCTCGAGGGGTGCGAACAACTCCCTTTACTCTTGAGTGCTCATTTCAAACTTTCGGCCTCTCGGCTAGCCCAGAATGAAAGCAAAGGTGGAGAGTATATATCGATGATATACCTCCAACCCGTGATACATCAAGAGTAATTCAAAGCTAAACCCTAAAAAGAAAAGGTAAGATTCAAAGCATCATAACCTAATCACTCGAACCTCGGATCATTAAGATCGAGTACATAGAGGATTAGTTAATCATGGTGAGGTGGAAGAGGGGGGATGAGTAGAAGAAGAAAATGAAAACAGAGCAGAAACGAAAAAGAAAACAACACTTTTTATTAATGGAAACAAAGATCTTACAGCATTGAAAACAAGAGGTTACAAGTGCATGGAAAGGTAAACTACGCTATCATTAACATTATACTACAGAACGAAGCTAGGAACTAATACAGGGAAAGCATAAAGCTAGAGCTATGAACTAAAAATGAAAAGACATGCTTAAAAAGTTCAGAAATATAAAGGACAGAACCTCCCCTCTCAAAGGAAAAGGTGTCCCTGAACCCTTAGAGTTGGGCTCTATTTATAGAATTTTTTGGGTCGGGTCACGCCCCCCTGTCACGCCCTGGTCGGGCGTGACCCTGGGGCGTGACACATTCGGCGCGACTTTTTCGGGCTGGAATTGAATTCTGACGAAGTAGTTGAGGTACACGCCCACAAGTCACGCCCTGGTAGGGCGTGTACCTGGGGCGTGTTCTTTGCGGCGTGACTTTGTTGAGCTGAAATTGAATGCTGGAGGTGACGGACGGAATTGCTGAAGTACACGCCCATATGTCACGCCCGGGTCAGGCGTGACCCTGGGGAGTGACACTTTCGGTGCGACGGTGGAGCGGGAAAAACGAGCGCGCTGCGGCGATTCCTCGGAACCTGGGGACACGCCTCTAGTACACGCCCGTGTTGGGTGTGACACGGGCGTGACCGAGGGCGTATACACTAAGTTTCCATGGAATGCAGTTTCGGACCAATTGCTTCATTCCTCTGGGTACACGCCCTAGGTACACGCCCTGGTAGGGCATGACCTTGGGGCGTGTCACAGCAAAATTCGGCTGAAAGCCGTGAAAACCTGCAAAAAGCAAAAAAAATGCATTAGCGACAAAAATATATACAAAGGGGAATCAAAACAAGTACTTTACAAGACATGATTTGCTTTAAAACCCCGAAAATATCTTAATAAAATTGACTGCAAACCGTATTATCAAATTCCCCCAAGCTTAAGTTTTGCTTGTCCCCAAGCAAAGATATAAATACTAGCTAATCATAAAAAGTGACTAATTCAAAAAGTTTTAATCATACTCACACAAGTACTATGCGAAATTCTAGGTAGGAAGAATGTAAAACGTAAATCTAAAACAATTGTTTTGGTATGGTTTAACTTTTATAAACTTTACTTAATAAAAATAAATCATCCAGAATTTTGACGAAATTCTTTAAATAGATTTAAGCAAGACAATGAAAATGAAAAAAACGTATTGAGTTATTACTAGATCCAAGCAACGCATTATAATTATATCAATTAAATAACAAAAATCTAATGTTAAATCCAAAACTAAAACTGATTTACTTTTCTTCTTTTCTTAGTTGTTAAATAAAATTAAAAAAAGGCGTGAATCAAAAGGACTTAATAGTAGCGAAACGTTTGGTTTAGGAATATGAATAGGAGTGGAATTCAAATATAAACACGGAGGCTTAAAAATCACACTAAACCAAAACAACGAGTTTCAAAAAAAATAAATTTATTTTAAACAAAATATGTATAAATAAATTTATTGTTTTTGTCTCTTTATGATTATTTATCTCTTTTTATTATTATTATTATTATTATTTTCATTCATTTTTTTCTCTTCTTTTTTTTCAATTTATTACTTTTGAGTACACTTTTTTTCAACAAGTTCTCCAAAGATAACACAAAATTTCCTATCAAAAAAATTAGCGTGATTAGATAGGTAGGAATTTGGGCTTTGGTGAAAATGAAATGCTGTGTGAAGTTATCAAATGAATTTGGAAAAAAGGCTCAAAAGCGGCTAACTAGTGGTAAAAGAGTTTATGTTGGCAGGAAAGCTCAAACGTAAACAAAAATGGCATAAATCATTTTCACGCTTTTTTTTTAAATTTATTTAAAACATAGAGTCGATAAATTTCAAAAATCAAGTTCGAGATAATAAAAGAAGATTGATGAAATTATCTTGAAAATAAAAATAATATGTGACTTGGATCGTTCATATCTACTACGTTATTCAAAATTTGTTCTTACAAAAATTATCTAAAGACGAAAAAGAAAATAGTGGATGATAAATTTTTAGAGAAAGTAAAAAAAATAAAGAACGGAAAACCATAATAGAAATGCACGTTTTAGAGAAATATTTTACCTTAACATGCTACCGTGAATTAGAAACACAGCATGGCCAACATTTTACTTCTGAAATATGATTAAAAAGAATGATTAGAAAAATTATAATTAACTACGTTGTTTATAAAAAAGTTTGAGAAAAACAAAACATAAACATGGGGTACTTATTGAAATACCAAAATGCAGCTATATAATTTTTTTTTGAATTTTTTTTTTGAATTGTTTTTTTTTATTTATTTGGATATTTACAAAAAAAAAACAAAAAGAAGGAGGAAGTCTTCCCCCAAGCTTAAAATCTACATTGTCCTCAATGGAGAAGGAGGTTGGAGAATGAGAGAAAATTAAAGTACAGAAAGGAAAGACAGAATTGAAAAACAGGTACTTCCCCGGTTTTATTTTGCAGGGCAAGCTGAGTGATGCCGCTCCTCCATGCCTGTGTTGTGGATCTTTAGGAAACGTCGGCTGGTGGACTTTGTCATGGAAGCAGAACCGTTGGAGCAGGCGATCGCAGAAGGTTCAGCTTGCCGGAGCCATTCGGGGCAAAAAGTGTAAAAGAAAGAAAACAGAAAAAGATAACTTGGGTTGCCTCCCAAGAGCGCCCTTTGTTTAAAGCGTCGTTTGAGCTCGACACATCAAAATAAGAGTGTCCCAAATATTGTTTAAAAATAAAGTTCGAATAAAGTTCAAAGTTGATGAGAAAAATAAAGTTCAGATTAATCAAATGTCAGGACCGGAAAGATAGAGTTAACAGGGTTGAGACTGACATCATCACAGAAATACAGTTTAAGACGCTGACCATTCACTTTGAAAGTACCCTTATCAGGGTGGGAAATTAAAACAGTACCATAAGAAAAGACTTCTAAAACAGTAAAAGGCCCAGACCAACGTGATTTTAATTTACCCGGGAATAAACGTAAACGAGAATTATAAAGAAGCACTTGGTCGCCTGGCTTAAAGATTTTTGGGTGCCTAAGATGTCGATCGTGTAAACGCTTCGTCCGCTCTTTATAAAGTCTATTATTTTCATAAGCGTAAGAGCGCCACTCGTCGAGTTCATTAAGTTGAAATTTTCTAAAATCGTCGACAGAGTGGGGATCGAAGTTTAAAAATCGTAAGGCCCAAAAGGCGTGGTGTTCTAACTCTACGGGTAAATGACACGATTTTCCATAAACCAACCGATATGGCATACATCCGAGGGCGGTTTTGTACGCTGTTCGGTAGGCCCATAGAGCATCGTCTAATTTGGCTGACCAGTCTTTTCTAGATGTTGAAACAGTCTTTTCTAAAATTCTTTTTATTTCTCTATTCACTACTTCGACTTGTCCGTTAGTTTGGGGGTGGTAGGCAGTGGAAAGCTTATGAGTAACGCCATATTTAGTTAGAATTTTTGAAAATTGTGCGTTACAGAAATGAGAACCCCGATCACTAACGATAGCGCGCGGCGTACCGAATCGAGAAAATAATTTTTTTAGGAAATTAACTATGACTCGGGCGTCATTCGTAGGAAGAGCTTGGGCTTCGGCCCAACGTGAAACATAATCAACAGCAACTAAAATGTACTTATTCCCGAAGTTAGAAGGAAAAGGGCCGACAAAATCAATCCCCCAGAGGTCGAAAACTTCGCACTCTAGGAAATAATTTTGTGGCATTTCATTTTTATTCGAAATATTCCTCGACCGTTGGCAACTATCACACCTACTCACAAAGGCATGCGCGTCTTTAAACAGTGTGGGCCAGTAAAAACCCGCGCTTAACACTTTGTGAGCGGTGCGAGCAGCTTGATAGTGCCCACCTGTCGGTCCTTCATGCAAATGTTTAAAAATATCTAATCCTTCATCAAAGGAAACACACCTCCTGATCACTTGGTCTGCACAGACTTTAAAAAGATGCGGGTCCTCCCAAAAGTAGTTCTTCAACTCAGAAAAGAATTTCTTCTTTTGCTGAGACGAGAACTCTTTTGGGAGCACACGAGCCACTAGATAGTTGGCGATGCGGGCAAACCAAGGAGAAGTAGATGTGTTAATTATGAACAGCTTCTCATCAGGGAAATAGTAATGAAAAGAATTTTCGTCTAATTGTTCTATAAACGGGTTGTCTAGGCGCGAAAGGTGGTCGGCGGCCAAGTTCTCGGCACCTCGCTTATCACAGATCTCTAAGTCAAACTCCTGGAGGAGTAAGACCCAGCGAATCAAGCGAGGCTTGGCATCCGTTTTAGAGAGAAGATATTTGAGGGCCGAGTGGTCCGTAAAAACAATAATTTTCGAAAGAGTAATATAAGGGCGAAATTTGTCAAATGCGAATACTACAGCTAAGAGCTCCTTCTCGGTTGTGGTGTAATTTTCCTGTGCAGATGTGAGTGTTTTACTAGCGTAATAAATGGGGTGGAAGTTTTTGGAAATACGTTGACCTAGTACGGCTCCCACCGCATAACTACTCGCATCACACATTATCTCAAATGGAAGATCCCACAACGGAGCTATCATGATTGGGGCATTAACTAATTTTTCTTTTATTAAATTGAAGGCAGCTAGACAGAGGTCATCAAAGATGAATGTGGCGTCTTTTTCTAAGAGATGGGTAAGGGGCTTGGTGATTTTGGAAAAGTCCTTTACGAAGCGGCGGTAGAAACCCGCATGACCCAGGAAACTTCTTATAGCTTTTATGTTCGTAGGTGGCGGCAGCTTCTCGATAACTTCTATTTTCGCAACGTCTACTTCAATACCCCTTTCAGAAATTTTATGTCCCAAAACTAACCCTTCCCTCACCATAAAATGTCATTTTTCCCAATTTAGGGCGAGGTTAGTTTCTTCGCATCGCTCTAAGACTTTTTCAAGGTTCTCTAAGCAACTATCGAAGGAATTCCCGAACACGGAGAAATCATCCATGAAAACTTCCATAATGCTTTCTACGTACTTGTCAAAGATGGCGAGCATACATCGTTGGAATGTAGCTGGCGCATTGCACAATCCAAACGGCATTCTTCGGTAGGCAAAGGTGCCGAAGGGACAAGTAAACGTAGTTTTCTCCTGGTCCTCGGGGGAGATGGGGATTTGAAGATACCCCGAGAGGCCATCGAGAAAACAGTAAAAGCTATGTCCGGAAAGTCGTTCTAAAATTTGATCAATGAACGGCAAGGAGAAGTGATCCTTGCGGGTGGCGTCATTCAACTTACGGTAATCTATACACATTCGCCATCCGGTCACCGTCCGAGTCGGGATTAATTCATTATTTTCATTACTTACGACCGTTATCCCTCCCTTCTTTGGTACTACCTGTACTGAGCTAACCCACTTACTATCGGATATAGGATAGATAATTCCTGCGTCTAACAATTTCATAACCTTGCCCTTATCTACGTCTTTCATGTTTGGGTTTATACGGCGCTGAGGTTGTATAGAGTTACGTGAATTATCTTCCATTAAGATTTTATGAGTGCAGAAAGATGGGCTTATGCCCTTAATATCAGATATCTCCCAAGCAATAGCTTGGCGATGCTTTTGTAAAATTGAAAGAAGTTTATCCTTTTGTGCATCCGTGAGGTAGGCCGAAACTATGACAGACAGCTTGGAGTCCTTTTCTAAGAAAGCGTATTGAAGGTGCTCTGGTAGTTCTTTCAGTTCCAAGGTAGGGGGGTCATCATACGAGGTTTTGGAAATTTGTTCTTTTTCAAAAACTATGTCCTCGTACACTTTTTTATATGTAAAATTAAAAGGGGTGTTGCTAGTGTTGGAGTTACCATTGTGATCTGGAAGTGATCAAGCATGTAATCTCACTGCCAACGCGATATGAGCCTGCAGGGTCGCACATAAGAGATGTGGAGAAGTTGGATGACTGACTGTGTTGGTAAAGGTTACCAATCACCGACCTGAATAGGGTTATGGGCAAAGTGTTGCCATATATGATCATCGGGTTGGGCAAATGTTGCCTTGAAGGGATGGTTGGGATTGTCATCCGAGGGTCGATGACATTAGTCGAGAATCGTCTTCTGATTCTCGCCGATCGGCGAGAATCATCTCTCTGATTCTCGCCGATCGACGAGAATCGTCGAGAATCAATTGTTGATTCTCGACGATCGACTACTTCGACAATTGTCGTCGACTGCGGCTCGACGATCGTCGAGTATCGTTGTGTATCATCGAGCGCGGCTCGACGATCGGCGAGAATTGTCGAGTATTGTACTCTAATTCTCGCCGATCCTGTATGATACTCGTCGACTGATTCTCGCCGAACCTGCTCAGTGATTCTCGCCGATTGTCGCCGATTCTCACCAACTGATACTCGCCGATTCTGAACCCTATTTTCGTGTGGTCTGCGGATAGCAATTTTCCTGGGTTTATTTATACCTTTGGTATAAATAGGACACTTAGGGTTTTCGGGATTGGGCTCTCGCGATTTTCTCCTATAGCAGACCGAAACCCGACGGAAGCCGTTCCGCCTTTCGATCCGCCGATCCCGATCCCCGCCGCCGACGGAAGAGTTCCGCCGCCGCCGTGTTTGCTCCGTCGACCGTCTCTTCTCCGGCGACTGTCGCTGGTGCTGCTCTTCCTGGCGCGGACCTAGTAGTCCGTGGGATAGCCGAGGTGCGGTCTTCTCCTTCCCGATCTTCCGTGCGACGGAAAGCTCGGCGTTCTCCCGCTCGTGTGGACTTCTGCAGAAACGTGGACACTATTCCACGTAGAACTCGCCACCAGCAGAAATCAAAGTTTGGAGCATCTCCGTTGGGTTGTGACTCAACGCCACTGAGGTAATTTTTGCCTAGATTTTGCTAACTTCTTGATTCAACGTTCATGGCCCGATCCACATCTCTTTGGGTTTTTCTTGATGTTTATTTTTCCGCTGCGTGCACAAGCGTTGTGCCAACCCTATAGAGAAACCCAACAGTGGTATCAAAGCGAGGTTGCGGCCATAATCGTTGTTTTGGAAGTTTGTTATTCCAGTGCGTGTAAACCTAGGGATTTAGAAGTGTTCTAAATGTCTAGATTTAGTCTTGGTTCCCGCCAAGAACGTCTGGAATTGCGTGGGAATTTCTAAGTGTTAGAAATTGTGATATCCTTAGCAGTAACCATCCCTCGATTTTGTTTTGGATTTTGAATCCAACAAAGAGAGATGAGCTTGTCTACTGCTTTAAGTTGAGCTGTCTTTGCCTTTGTCCAATGCATGTAAATCTGAGGATTTGGAAATTTCCGGATGTTCAGATTTAGCCCTTCCTTCTATCAAATGTTGATGGTGTCAGGATGTGCACATAAGGGATGCATGTGGTTTTAGAAGAATTGTTTTTCTTTGGATGTGCACGTCGATCAAATGTTGATCATGGTTAATTGTTAACCTATATTTGAAATCCCTTCATCAAATATTAAGTGTTCGGATGCCTTCTGATGGATGACACTCTTCCTGCCTCGATCGATGAAGTGTGGGCTTGCCAAAGCAAGGTGCATCAATCTATCTTGGTAAGGGTGCGAGCGGATAATTGTGATATCCCACTGTCGACATCGGGTCCAGCTTAACTAGGTGACCTCAAAGGTTGAGTGCCTAGAGGCATAGGGTTGGCATGCACCATATGATGGATGCGAATAAGGAGTTATTCACCAACCATACAAGAATTGCATGAGAATGCAATTGGCAAGCGTTGCCTACCTAAATAACCGCATTGTGAGAGGAACACCAAAGCGGACTCATAGTGTTGGTGAAATACGGATCTTGTCCACTAAGAGAGTAGCTCGCATGAACTCTCCGAATTGCTAGTGAGGGCTATCTTTTCGAATAAAATAGTGGGAGTATTTTAATTGAAGTCCTAATTAGAATAAATTGTAATTGAAATTTAGGTACTGATTTTATTCTGCATAAATTCTTGTAGAATTCCATGGCAAGCGTTGCGCACTCCACGTTGTCTCTAAGAGCCATCCTTGAGAAGGATAAGCTCAGTGGGACAAATTACATGGACTGGTATAGGAACCTGAGAATTGTTCTCAGGCAAGAGCGAAAGCTCTATGTCTTGGAAGAAGAAGCCCCCGAGGTGCCGACCGGGAACTCTTCCCGTGCTGAGAAAGATACTTATAAGAAGTATACTGACGATGCTTTGGATGTCGAGTGCCTTATGCTTGCCACCATGAACTCTGAGCTTCAGAAGCAACATGAGAACATGGGGTGCAAGGAGATTGACGAGCATCTCAAGAAAATGTTTCAAGGGCAGGCTCGTCAAGAGAGGTTCGACATCACGAAAGCGTTGTTTCAGTGCAAGATGGGAGTTCGAGACTCAGTAGGGACTCACGTACTCAAGATGATTGGGTATATAGAGAACCTTGAAAGGCTGGGTTTTCCTCTTGGTCAAGAGTTGGCCACGGATCTGATCCTGCAATCGTTGCCGGACAGTTATGAGCAGTTCGTCTTGAACTACAACATGAACGAGATAGACAAGACACTGCCCGAACTCCTAGGCATGTTGAGAACTGCCGAAATCAATATGAAGAAGGCCAAGCATGCCAGCCCCATACTGATGGTGCATAAGGGCAAGGGCAAAGCCAAGGGCTCCAAGAAGATGAAGGTAGGACCTAAGTCATATCTTGATCCCAAGTCTTCAGCACTGATGAAAAAGAAGAGCACGGTGAAGGATGGGAAATGCCACCACTGTGGCAAGGCTGGTCATTGGCGGAGGAACTGTCCTTCGTATATTGAGGGTCTGCAGAAATTGAGGGGAGGTATGACTTCCGCTTCTAATATCTACGTTATAGAGATAAACCTTTCTGCTCCTTCATCTTGGGTATTGGATACCGGATGTGGTTCTCACATTTGTACAAATGTGCAGGAACTGGGAAGGAGAAGATTGCTGAGTAAAGGGGAGGTGGACCTCCGCGTCGGTAATGGAGCAAGAGTTGCTGCTGTAGCCGTAGGAGTTTACCGTCTTTCTTTGCCCAGTGGGCTTGTAATATAACTAGATAACTGTTATTTTGTTCCGGCGATAACTAGAAACATTATATCTATTTCATGTTTGGACATGATTGGATTTTCTTTTATAATTAAGAACAATTGTTGTTCTATATTTAAGAATGATGTTTGTTATGCTGTAGCCCAATTGTTTAATGGTCTTTACGTTTTGAACTTGGACCATCTGATCTGTAATGTAGAAAACAATAAAAGACTAAGAACAAATGATTCGAACCCTACTTTTCTCTGGCATTGTCGTTTGGGGCATATCAACGAGAAGCGCATATCCAAGCTCCATAGAGATGGACTTTTGGACTCATTTGATTATGAATCATTTGAGCGATGTGAATCTTGTTTGTTAGGCAAGATGACTAAAGCTCCTTTCACTGGTTATACTGAGAGGGCTGAGGATCTCTTGGGTGTTGTACATAGTGATGTATGCGGACCCATGAGTTCCATGGCTAGAGGAGGGTATTTCTACTTTATTACATTTACTGATGATTTCAGTAGATACGGATATGTGTATCTTATGAAGTGCAAATCCGAGACCTTTGAAAAGTTCAAAGAGTTCAAGAATGAAGTAGAAAACCAGTTGGGTAAAAGGGTTAAAGCACTCCGATCTGATCGAGGTGGCGAATACCTGAGTCATGAGTTCCGTGATCATCTGAAAGAGTGTGGTATTGTATCACAGCTAACTCCACCTAGAACACCACAACATAATGGTGTGTCTGAGAGGAGAAATCGTACTCTGTTAGACATGGTACGTTCGATGATGAGTCATGCAGACTTGCCTGTTTCCTTTTGGGGTTTTGCTTTAGAGGCTGCTGCAATGACATTGAATCGCGCTCCAACTAAAACGGTTCGGAAGACACCATATGAGATATGGACTGGGAAGCGTCCTAGTATGTCGTTCATTAAAATTTGGGGCTGTGAGGCATACGTGAGACGTCAAATACCTGACAAGCTGGAACCCAAATCGGATAAATGTTATCTGGTGGGATATCCTAAGGAAACGAAAGGGTATTACTTTTACCTACCGTCTGAGGGCAAAGTGTTTGTCGCAAGGACTGGTGTCTTCTTGGAGAAGGAGTTCTTATCAAGAAAGACTGAAAAGGTAGAGCTTGGAGAAGTTCAAGAACCACATGTAGTGAATGAACCGGAATTGGATTCTGAGACAGGACTACAAGATGTTGTAGCTAGAGAACCTGCTCAGGGAACATAAGTCCTACGTTGATCTGGTAGACCAATGTTTGAGCCTGAGAGATATGGATTTCTCGTGTCTCAAATAGGTAATGTGTTGCTTATGGATCATGATGATGAACCAGCAACCTACTAAGAGGCTATGGATGGATCGGACTCCGACAAATGGCTTGAGGCTATGAAATCCGAAATGGACTCCATGTATGCAAACCAAGTTTGGAACTTGGTAGAACCACCTGAAGGGGTACGACCCATAGGGTGCAAGTGGGTCTTCAAGAAGAATACCGACATGGATGGGAATGTACAGACATTCAAAGGGCGACTGGTGGCTAAGGGTTTCAAGCAAATTCATGGTATTGACTATGATGAGACCTTTTCCCCTGTTACTATGGTAAAGTCCATAAGGATATTGCTTGCTATTGCTGTGTATTATGACTACGAGATCTGGCAGATGGATGTCAAAACGGCTTTCCTTAATGGAAACCTCCTTGAGGAAGTGTATATGACACAACCCGAGGGTTTTGTATCCCCAGATGAAGCCACTAAAATATGCAAGCTGAATAAGTCCATTTATAGACTGAAACAGGCCTCTCGAAGTTGGAATCTTCGTTTTGATAAGAAAATCAAAGAGTTTGGTTTCATCAAGAATGAAGATGAGCCTTGTGTTTACAAGAGAATCAGTGGGAGCATTGTTGTCTTCCTGATATTGTATGTAGATGACATACTGTTGATTGGGAATGACATTCCTACCCTGAAAGTTGTTAAGAACAACCTAGGGAACTGCTTTTCAATGAAGGATTTGGGTGAAGTGACTTATATACTCAGTATTAAGATCTATAGGGATAGATCGAAGAAGTTGCTGGGTTTGACCCAGAGTACGTACATCGAAAAGGTGTTGAAGCGGTTCAACATGCTTGAGTCCAAGAAAGGATTTTTGCCCATGTCTCATGGTGTGAATCTCTCTAAGGACCAGTGTCCAAAGTCTTGTGAAGATAAGGACCGCATGAAGTTGATTCCATATGCTTCGGCAATTGGATCAATTATGTACGCGATGTTATGTACTCGACCCGATGTCTCCTTTGCTTTGAGCATGACTAGCAGGTATCAGTCAGACCCCGGTGAGTGTCACTGGATAGCAGTCAAGAATATCCTGAAGTACTTGAGAAGGACTAAGGACGTGTTCTTGGTGTATGGTGGAGAGGAAGAGCTCGTTGTAAGTGGTTACACGGATGCTAGCTTCCAAACTGATCGAGACGACTCCAAGTCTCAGTCAGGTTTTGTGTTTTGCCTGAATGGAGGAGCTGTGAGCTGGAAGAGTTCCAAGCAAGAGACAGTTGCTGATTCTACAACAGAGGCCGAGTATATCGCAGCAGCTAATGCGGCGAAGGAGGCTGTATGGATTAGGAAATTCATCGGCGAGCTTGATGTAGTTCCTAGCATTGTTGCTCCCGTAGTTCTCTACTGTGATAATAATGGTGCAATAGCACAATCTAAGGAACCTAGATCTCATCAGCGCTCCAAGCACATACTCTGGCGGTTTCATCTTATTCGTGAGATTGTCGAACGAGGAGATGTAAACATTTGCAGAGTGCCGACTGAGGAAAATATTGCGGATCCGCTGACAAAGCCTCTCGCGCAGAGAAAGCATGATGGTCATACTAGATCGATGGGTATACGAGACCTAAATGATCAACTCTAGCGAGAATCTTGTGGGTTGCATGTAATCTTGTATTTTGTTGGCTGTTTGTTCATATGATGAACTGTGTACCTAGTTTTTCTTTTATAATTAATGGCAAATTCTTTTATTATGAATTTTTCTATATATAATAGTTAAATGTTAACATAATAGATACCCTTAGAATGTTCGCTTCCATGGGACATCAAGTACGTGACTTGAATGTGAGAGCCCATGATTTATTTGAAGCTTCATTCTTAAAGGTCCCTGGTCGAGTATCATCATAGAAGCTAAGGGTGATGATGGTACATGAAGACTAGCATGTGTGTTGACTGATGACTGGTTCTCACAGGTCATGATATTGTGATATCAAGTCATCACGTGGGTACTTGTTAGTGAACAAGTTGTACTGGACAGACCCAACCTGAGAATACTCTGTGGATTGTCATCCAATCGTGTCACGAATAGGTCTCAATTGACAATGGTGTTGTGATCCTTTGACCTGAAGTCACAGCATTCATCAATTGAGGAAGAGCGTGCTTTGATGCCATCTAAAGTCTTCCTTGAGAAAGGTTGATGATAATGGTGGTTGTTGGGCATGTTATGAATCATTTGGGTATTTGTGTGTGAGCAGATATGGGATTTGTCCTCCTGTATGACAGGAGTTGCATCCATGGGCCCCTTGATGGAACTGGACTGAGAAATGCATGGCCATACTTGGTTGAGTCAATATGTGATATTGGACTCACCATTCTCTGGAAGTCCGTCCTGGATCAAGAAACTTGGATTGAGCTATTACGAGGGTGACACGGTCCATACCTCTAGTTCTTTCTAGATGTAAAGGACAAAGGGACAAATACAACGCTGATACATTGGTCATAAAGGCTTATGAGTTATAAACTCATATTGCTTGGGGAGCAATGATGCATTGCTAGATGCCGCTCATTGTTTGTGAGGTTTTTGGTTTGATACTTTCGAGATCAAGTGGGAGTCTGTTGGAGTTACCATTGTGATCTGGAAGTGATCAAGCATGTAATCTCACGGCCAACGCGATATGAGCCTGCAGGGTCGCACATAAGAGATGTGGAGAAGCTGGATGACTGACTGTGTTGGTAAAGGTTACCAATCACCGACCTGAATAGGGTTATGGGCAAAGTGTTGCCTTATAGGATCATCGGGTTGGGCAAATGTTGCCTTGAAGGGCTGGTTGGGATTGTCGTCCGAGGGTCGATGACATTAGTCGAGAATCGTCTTCTGATTCCCGCCGATCGGCGAGAATCGTCTCTCTGATTCTCGCCGATCGACGAGAATCGTCGAGAATCAATTGTTGATTCTCGACGATCGACTACTTCGACAATTGTCGTCGACCGCGGCTCGACGATCGTCGAGTATCGTTGTGTATCGTCGAGCGCGGCTCGACGATCGGCGAGAATCATCGAGTATTGTACTCTGATTCTCGCCGATCCTGTATGATACTCGTCGACTGATTCTCGCCGAACCTGCTCAGTGATTCTCGCCGATTGTCGCCAATTCTCACCGACTGATACTCGCCGATTCTGAACCCTATTTTCGGGTGGTCTGCGGATAGCGATTTTCCTGGGTTTATTTATACCTTTGGTATAAATAGGACACTTAGGGTTTTCGGGATTGGGCTCTCGCGATTTTCTCCTGTAGCAGATCGAAACCCGACGGAAGTCATTCCCCCTTTCGATCCGCCGATCCCGATCCCCGCCGCCGACGGAAGAGTTCCGCCGCTGCCATGTTTGCTCCGTCGACCGCCTCTTCTCCAGCGACTGTCGCTGGTGCTGCTCTTCCTGGCGCGGACCTAGCAGTCAGTGGGATAGCCGAGGTGCGGTCTTCTCCTTCCCGATCTTCCGTGCGACAGAAAGCTCGGCGTTCTCCCGCTCGTGTGGACTTCTGCAGAAACGTGGACACTATTCCACGTAGAACTCGCCACCAACAGAAATCAAAGTTTGGAGCATCTCCGTTGGGTTGTGACTCAACGCCACTGAGGTAATTTTTGCCTAGATTTTGCTAACTTCTTGATTCAACGTTCATGGCCCCATCCACATCTCTTTGGGTTTTTCTTGATGTTTATTTTTCCGCTGCGTGCACAAGCGTTGTGCCAACCCTATAGAGAAACCCAACAGCTAGCGGCCATGGCGGCTTCGTGCAGCGATTCAGTTGGAAAAGTAGAAGAGGAACAGAAATCAAAAAATTCTTTTTCAAAATCAGAGGGGCGGGTGGAGGATTCTTCACTTAGGTGTAGAGATTCAGTTGGAAGAGGAGGAGAGGAACAAAAATTGGAAAATTCTTTTTCAAAATCAGAGGTGGGAGAGAAGGATTCTTCACTTATGGTATCCATAAAAAAACAGGAGTCATCATTAGCTAGTGTGTTCTTCATCGAGGGGGTGATAGAGAAAGTTACCTCATTGTCGCCCACTCAAAGGAAGAGCTTACCATTTCTTACATCAATGATAGCTCGGGAGGTGGCAAGGAAGGGTCGGCCAAGGATCAGGGGAACCTCGACGTCTTCTTCGATGTCTAAAATGACAAAGTCCACCGAGAAGATGAACTTGTCAACTTTGACTAGGACGTCCTCCACTATTCCTAACGGGTATTTGACTGATCTTTTGGCGAGCTGGATACTCATGCGTGTGGGGTTGAGACTACCAATTCCTAACTTTTTAAACAACTAGAAGGGCATAAGATTAATACTCGCACCTAGGTCGGCTAAAGCGTGTTTGACAAAGAGATCACCAAAGACACACGGGATAGAGAAACTACCCGGGTCACTGATTTTCTTCGGTAATTCGTTTGTCAAAACCGCCGAGCATTCGACATTTAACGTGACATGCGAAAGGTTCTCTAACTTCTTCTTGTTAGTTAGGAGGTCCTTAAGGTATTTTGCGTACTTCGACATCTGGGATATGGCTTCGTGGAAAGGCAGATTTACGTGGATTTGTTTAAACATTTCCAAAAAACGGGTGTATTGATCATCCTGTCATTGTTTATTAAGTTCGGATGTGTATGACGGGGATGGATTATTTTTAAAGGTGGGTGGTGGAGTGAGTTCTTTTTCTAAGATAGGGGTGATAATTTCTTCGGCAGAGGGTGGAATTTTTAAAACGGGAACAGAGCTTTGATTTTTTAAAACGGGAGCGGAGCTTGCCTCGGGTTCTTCACTTACCATACCAGGAACTTTCTTCCCACTCCGAAGAGTTATAGCTTTCGCTTGCTCTCTCGGGTTGGGCTCGGTATTGGAAGGAAGAGACCCTACGGGTCGCTCAGAAATCATTTTAGCGAGCTGTCCTACCTGGTTTTCTAAGTTTTTAACACTTCCAGTTAAGGTTCTAATCGTAGAGTCATTAGCATTCATGTATTTCGAAAACATTTCCTCCAAATTTGGAGGTTTTGGAAAACTTTGAGGAGGTGGAGGTGGAGCAGAAAAATCACTTTGCGGTGGCGGGCGCATAGCATTCGATGGATTGCTCCACGAAAAATTCGGATGATTTCTTAACGTAGGATTATAACTATTCGGAAAATGAAAACCAGGAGGATGATAATTCGCAGCAGAAAAATTATTAAAAGCAGTTCTAGGCATATTATTTACATAATCCAAATGTTCGGCAGGAGGAGTTCCAGATTCCCATACCTGAGGGGCGGAGGTAGCAGTCATCTCCGTAATTTTTTTGCTTAATATTTCAACTTGAAGTGCAAGTTGGGAGATATTGCCCACTTCAAAGAGACCTGCAGGTTTGTTTGGGCGGGACCTAGGCACATTTCACTGGTAAGTGTTCATGGTCATGTCTTCAAACAGCTCAAGAGCTGCTTCCGGGGTCTTATGGTTTAAAGTACCGCCAGAAGCTGCGTCTATCATTTGCTTCGTGCTTTGATTTAGCCCATTATAAAACGTCTGCACCTGTAACCATACAGGCAGAGCGTGATGTGGGCATCGTCTTAATAATTCTTTAATTCTTTCCCAAGTTTCGTAAAGGGTCTCAGAGTCTATTTGTCCAAAGGCAGAAATGTCATTCCTAAGTTTTCCAGTTTTAGCAGGCGGAAAATACTTGGCCAAAACTTTTTCAGTTAATTGCGTCCAAGTAGTTATGCTATTTTTAGGAAGGGTGTTAAGCCACTGCTTAGCCTTAATTCTAAGAGAGAAAGGAAATAATCTTAGCCTAATAGCATCATTTGTGACACCATTTATCTTGAAGGTGTCACAAATCTCAAGAAAGCTGGCTAGGTGTGAGTTCGGATCTTCATCTTGAAGCCCGTCAAATTGCACATACTGCTGCACCATTTGAATTATGCTAGGCTTCAGTTCGAAATTATTATTTGCTATTGCAGGGCGAACTATACTAGATTTTGTACCCTCGATATTCGGTCGTGCATAATAGGACATAGGCCTTTGCACGACTTCCTCCACGTTGGGTTCTGCCATTCTTAAGGTAGAAAATGACTCGAAATCCTCAACCGGCACTTGGGTAGTAGGGCCTTGAAATTGCGATCTTCTCCGAAGAGTACGCTCAATTTCGTGGTCCAGGTCCAAAGTAACCGACGGACTTCCGCGGGTCATACACTAGAAGAAGAGAGGAGAAGAAAGACTAGAAAATAAAAGATCTAATGAAGTTCAAAATTTTTTTTTTTTTGAAATAGATTTTTTATGTTTTAACTCCCGAACTTCCCAAGGGCTACCCGGTGAAGGGTTCGCAAGGTTCTAGACAAGATAGTGACATTTAGAGCCATTTTGCCCTTTTCGAGAGAATTAGGTGGTGTAGAAAAATTTGTGATGTGTGTCTATTAAGTAGGCGGTAATTAAAATCCAGCCATTTAACTCTGAGCGAGTAGGCGGAAAATAAAAGCTACACTCACGCACTCGATAGAAAATTAAAACACACCCACTCTACAGAAAGTAAACACACTCTACTGAAATAAAGCCTGCCAATTAACTCAAGTGAGTAGGCGGAAAAATAAAAATACGCACACTTGTTTGAAATAAATCCAGCCAATTAACTCAAGTGAGTAGGCGGAAAAATTAAAAATACGCACACTTAACAAAATCCAGCCATTTAACTCAAGTGAGTAGGCGGAAAAAATTTAAGAAGGAGGCTGAGAAAGAGAAGTGATAAAATTAATATATTCGCGTTTTCAATTTATCAACGAGCGTTGCTTCCCCGGCAACGGCGCCAAAAACTTGATTGTCTCTTAGATATCTGCAAGGAGAAAATAACCAAACTAACAATTCATCAAGGCAAGTATACCTATCGAAATGCAGCTAGGGGACACAAGTGTCGTATTGAAATCCGGGAACAGTTGAGTAAGCTTACTCACACGAAATCTATTATTTTATCGACGAAAAAATTAAGTTTTTTTAGGAGAAAGCTAAGCATGCTAAAGGAAGAGAACTACTTGCAATGAAAGAGAGCTACTTGTATGAAAAGTTAAAGAGAGCTAAAAGAGCGATTAACTTAAGCTTAGTAACGATGAAGGGGAAAATGCACTCGATCAGAAATCACATCGACAAGAGTGGTTAGAAAAATACGATAAATAAACCTAAGCTAATTAGGGTAAAGGTCCTTGACCGTGGAGGTTCCATGAATATTGACACGCTTCTCTCGAAGGCCGTACCTAACTGAGTTTAGGAAGGTCCGACCGACTCTCGCCTAAATCGGAGGCCTAAAACTCGCTTTACGCGGTGAACCCCGCTATTGGATTTTACTCCAATCCGGGAGATTTGAACGTCTGCCTCTCTCGAGGGGTGCGAACAACTCCCTTTACTCTTGAGTGCTCATTTCAAACTTTCGACCTATCGGCTAGCCCAGAATGAAAGCAAAGGTGGAGAGTATATATCGATGATATACCTCCAACCCGTGATACATCAAGAGTAATTCAAAGCTAAACCCTAAAAAGAAAAGGTAAGATTCAAAGCATCATAACCTAATCACTCGAACCTCGGATCATTAAGATCGAGTACATAGAGGATTAGTTAATCATGGTGAGGTGGAAGAGGGGGGATGAGTAGAAGAAGAAAATGAAAACAGAGCAGAAACGAAAAAGAAAACAACACTTTTATTAATGGAAACAGAGATCTTACAGCATTGAAAACTAGAGGTTACAAGTGCATGGAAAGGTAAACTACACTATCATTAACATTATACAACAGAACGAAGCTAGGAACTAATACAGGGAAAGCATAAAGCTAGAGCTACGAACTAAAAATGAAAAGACATGCTTAAAAAGTTCAGAAATATAAAGGACAGAACCTCCCCTCTCAAAGCAAAAGGTGTCCCTGAACCCTTAGAGTTGGGCTCTATTTATAGAATTTTTCGGGTCGGGTCACGCCCCCCTGTCACGCCCTGGTCGGGCGTGACCCTGGGGCGTGACACATTCGGCGCGACTTTTTCGGGCTGGAATTGAATTCTGACGAAGTAGTTGAGGTACACGCCCACAAGTCACGCCCTGGTAGGGCGTATACCTGGGCCGTGTTCTTTGCGGCGTGACTTTGTTGAGCTGAAATTGAATGCTGGAGGTGACGGGCGGAATTGCTGAAGTACACGGCCATATGTCACGCCCGGGTCAGGCGTGACCCTGGGGCGTGACACTTTCATTGCGACGGTGGAGCGGGAAAAACGAGCGCGCTGCGGTGATTCCTCAGAACCTGGGGACACGCCTCTAGTACACGCCCGTGTCGGGTGTGACACGGGCGTGACCGAGGGCGTGTACACTAAGTTTCCACGGAATGCAGTTTCGGACCAATTGCTTCATTCCTCTGGGTACACGCCCTAGGTACACGCCCTGGTAGGGCATGACCTTGGGGCGTGTCACAGCAAAATTCGGCTGAAAGCCGTGAAAACATGCAAAAAGCAGAAAAAAATGCATTAGCAACAAAAATATATACAAAGGGGAATCAAAACAAGTACTTTAAAATACATGATTTGCTTTAAAACCACGAAAATATCCTAATAAAATTGACTACAAACCGTATTATCACTGTTAAGACTGCCATCCAAGACTCACAGAAGATATAACTGACAAACTCCAAAGGTTAAAACCTTTCTTTAAAGATGGAGTTAATTACTTGGATAACCAGGTTAGATTTCAAAAAGATGATGTCAGAGATCACATTGAAAGAGAAGTCATAAAGGGGGAGAGAGTGTTAGTCAATGCCAGCTCTGATCATGCTAAGTGGATATCTAATTCTATCAGAGCAACTCTTGGATATCCTCCTCTTTGTGATGATGATAATGTTGCTGAATCTGGAATTCATCCTGCATATCTTGGAGGGGAGCAACCTGAAGTGGCTCAAGTCATCTACCCTCCTCCAGATTTTGATATGGTTCATGCTGACATACAGTCCATGTATAGCCCACCTGGGGGCAAGGACAATGTCATTATAGAAAAAGTTGTTCAGCCAATCTCTGAAGCTATGCAAGAAGCTATGCAGAAAGAAGAAGAAACTAGATTGTCAAAGAAGAGGTTCAGGGAGCAAGCTGAACAAAGACCTAACTTTGAGCAGTGGAGCCCCACCTCTAGGAACATTATTTTGACTGCCTGGAAAGCTGCAAAAGATAATGTGCATGACAGGAACAAGTGGTTTTCTGAGGCTGAATGGAGAAAGCATGAGACAAACCAGGAGGCTATAGTCCAATATAGAAGAAAGGCCAAGATGGGAAAGCTACCTCCTACTGTCCAGGAGCCTAGCAAGTACTTTCCCAAGCCTTATCATTATTTTGAGAGGCAAAAGATTAAGGCTGAGAAACTTAAGAAGAAAGATCTGAAAGGCAAGAAGCCTGCTGATGCTAAAGTTACTGAAGCTCCTGTTCAAGCCAAAGTACAAGCTGGCAAAGGAATAGTGATCAAGGAGCCTGAATAGAAATAGAATTAGAATTTTCTTAAAAGTTTACTATGTAATCTTTTGATGTAAAACATTCTGTAAACTTTTTGAAATATGAATATGACAAAGTATTGGAACAATGTGTTGTGTAATAAATTTGCTATGTGAAAAATTTATTTCATTGTTGTTCTGAGATTATGTCTTTGTATACATGTTTGATTGATACATGTTTATGTTTGCCCTGCTATATATAATCCCGCTTTACATCATTTTGTAATTTTATTATGAATGGTGTATATCATTGACTAAGGGTTATGACTTCTCCAAATAGGGGGAGATTGTTGGGTACATTGGTCTAAATGTGCCTGATTTGAAGAAGCCTCACCCAACTCAATGATATACATCAAAATATATTTGATGTATTTTGAGTTTACATGTGCAGGTTAAGTATTTGCAGGAAAGAAGAAAAAGTTTCTAAGTCCATGTGTCGACACCCAGAGGGAAAGTGTCGACACTTAAGAAGACTTGTGTCGACACCCAGGCAAGCAGTGTCGATACTTGGAGTCATTTTGTCGACACCAGGGATGCTGAGTCGACACCAGACAGAAAGTGTCGACACAAGGAGCTGTGTCGACACTCAATGAAGAAGAGTGCAGTGAAGCAGTGTCGACACTTAGCAGTTGTGTCGACACCCAGTGAAACTGTGTCTACATCAGAAAGTGTCGGTACTTGGAGGCTATGTCGACACTCAGCAAAAGTCAGCAGAGACTAAGTACAAGTGTCGAC
Organism: Platanthera guangdongensis; assembly: GCA_039583875.1. Lineage (NCBI taxonomy): Eukaryota > Viridiplantae > Streptophyta > Magnoliopsida > Asparagales > Orchidaceae > Platanthera > Platanthera guangdongensis. The sequence continues at coordinate 133,470,182 of CM077166.1, forward strand.
ACCCAAAACAATGTGTCGACACTCAGCAGAAGAGTCAACACTTGAGGTAAGTGTCGACACCCAGAACAATGTGTCGACACTTAGCTGAAGACTCAACACTTGAAGAAAGTGTCGACACAAGGAGCTGTGTCGACACTTAGTAAAGATCAGCAAAGTTCAACAAAAATATTCTAAGTACAAGTGTCGACACTAAGGGAATGTGTCGACACTCAGCCAGATTCTCGACAGGAGAAGAACGTGTCGACACCTAGAGCAATGTGTCGACACTCAGCAAGTATCAACACTGAAGACATGTGTCGACACCAAGAAGCAGTGTCGACACTTAACAGATTCAACATATGAAGATGTGTCGACACAAAGGTGTTGTGTCGACACTTAGAAGAATTCAGCAAGATACTGAAGTACAAGTACTTGTGTCGACACTCAATTTCAGAGTCGACACATGAAGAAGAAGTAGTGTCGAGATATAAAATCTACAACACAAGGAGTTGTGTCGACACCTTGTAGGCTAGTGTCGACACTTAGACAACATGTGTCGACACTTGGTCTATAAGTGTCGACACTTAAAGACAGACAGTCTCGACACTTAAAGACAGTTACAGAATTTTCAAGAACTGACTGAATGACTTGACAGCTGCCATTCCAGCCGGTCTACAGCACCTGTCAGAGTTGTCAGAAATCAGTTATGGACCGGACCAGCCGGTTACCATGAAGAAGGCCTATAAATAGGCTTATACAGTCCACAGAAATGGTTATTGAAGAGATTGATTGAGCACAAGTCCAAGTTCAGATAAAAAAGAAGATCTAGCTATCAAGTGAAGATCTAAGAAGTTGGAGAGAGAGAGCTCCATCCAAGAAATCAACCGCTGGAACCAGGCTGAGAAGAAGGGTTCAGATTCACTCTGAATCTTAAGTAGCAGAGATAAAGGATCAACTGCAAAAGGAGTCAATCTTATTAAGTTCTACTTTCAAGAAGCTTTGAAGAAAGCTAAGTCAGATTGATTTCAGCTGAGTTTTTCCAAGAACTCATCAAGAAACTTACAATTCTTCTCTCTCTTTTCTCTGAGTTGTTGAGTCACAATTTTGTATTCATTTTATCTTGTAGGATCCTTTGGATCTGAGTCTTGTAAGCCTATAATTATAAAGGCTGAGTGTAGGGCTTGAGAGCCTGAGTGTAGGAGATTGAAATCTCTGAGTGTAGGCCTTGGTGGCTGAGTGTAGACCTTGGTGGCTGAGTGTAGGCCTTTGTGGCTGAGTGTAGGCTTTGTGAAGAAGCTGAGTTATAGGGCCTTGGGCTTGAGGTGTAGGAACCAATTTTGGGTTCTGAGATAGTGGAGGAGTTTGGCCGAATCTAGTACACTGCTAGATAAGCGAAGGGGGAAAGTGGATGTACCCAAACCTTGGGGAACCACTATAAAACTGTTTGTCTACTGTGTGTTGTGATTTGCTGTGATTGTTGTGTGATTGCTGTGCAAAATTAGATATACATCTGTGTTAGTAACTGATTGCTGCCATAAAAAGTTAAAAAGATTCAAGTCACCTATTCACCCCCCCCCTCTAGGTGTGTAGGTACAATATCTTTCATCGCCCATTTAATCATTTTACTTCATCCGCTATAAATACTCCTACCCCCTCCAGAGCAGAGATATATCTGCGCCTTCACCTCTGCTGCGTCCAAGCTTTTGCCCCCCTGTCCCTTCCGTCTAGCTGATCCCTCTTGCCTTTTCATTCCTCTCGACTCTCCTTCTCTCGATCTTCTTCTCTTTCAACCATCTCGCGTACATCATTCTCGCCTAACATGGGGAAAAAGAGAGTTGAGGAAGGTGAGGGGCGCAGCCACTGCGGGAAGAGGTTTACCGATCATGACTTCCCTCTCAGCAAGCTCCCTGACGAAGACTACCACCACTTCGTCCGCGAGTATTTTAAGGAGGGGCTTGAATCGCGGCCCCCCAAGGTTGGTGAGTCGATCAATACCTACTACCCGGGAGAGCTCGCCTTCCCTGTCTCGAACTTTGAGGCAGGGTTAAGGTTGCCCCTCTAGCCGGAGGTAAAACAGGTATTTAAGTACTTCGGCGTCGTCCCGACGCAGTTTAACCCGAACGCTATTTCGGTGTTAATTGCCTTCGCCTGCTACATGCATCGAGAAAGCATTGAGTTCAGCTTGACGGTCTTCTGCAAGCTCTTCATCTACCACGCCTGTTGGGTATTGTATCTACGATTACCTAGATTTGAGGAAGCCCCCTGTCAAGCTAAGATGAATTCACAATGTATTTGATGAAACTTTTTCAAGTTGTACTTGCAGTTTCTCCACGCTAAGTGCACACCAATGTCAGGGTGCAGTAGGTCAATATACACGGGTCTGCACGACGTAATCCCTCGTTGAGCAGATCATTGTGTTGGCCTATGTGTACTCTCTCTATTGGAGTGCACTTAATTTCAAGTACAGGGCCGTTCATATGCAAGAGAAGACAAGGAGCATGGAGGATCAAGGAGCAGCTCCTAGGTGGAAGACGAAAAATCGTCTAAGGCAAATTCGACGAGAATCACCAAGTGATTCTCGTCGAATCGGCGAGAATCATCAGTGATTCTCGCCGAATCGACGAGAATCATCAGTGATTCTCGCCGACTCCTTTTGGCCATCTCAAAATGGTGCCAAGTAAGTTTCGGCGAGAATCACTTGTGATTCCCGCCGAACCAGTGGTCAAGCAGCCCATGTATAAAGTAAAATTCGTTGAGAATCGACAAGTGATTCGACGAGAATCACAAACGATTCTCGACGAATCGTCGAGAATCACGTGGTGATTCTCGCCGATTCGTCGAGAATCGTCTGCAATTCTCGCCGATTTTTACTTGGCGTTTTCTCAGAATGCTGCTGGACCGGATTCTGCTTCTGGACTAGTTTGAACCGGAATTTGGGGATTCCTTTTGTGGGTCCCACAAACGGTCAAAATTGCTGTATCTTCAGGGTATAAATACATGGGTATTTTGAACAGTAAATCTACGGAGAAGAGAAAAAGAAAACCGAGCCGCGACATAACCCTAAATTCGCGAAATCGCTCCGCTCCGCCGCCGCCGCTCGCGTCAAGTCCGTCGCCGCCACTGATCGATCTTCTTCCCGATCTCCGGCGACAGTAGCTTAGCAAGGTTTGAGTCTCACGCGTCTATCCAGAGATCCTTTGTCTCTCGATTTGTTGATCGGAAACACTTCCCATCCGAATCGATCGAGACGACCGATCCTCGTGTGACCGTTGGTAGACCGAGCCTGCTTTGCAACGAAGTTTGGATCTCCAAGTTCAGCAGCTGCTCTTCATCGTAGCCGCCGATCCCGAAGCTAGCCGCCGCTCGTGTGCCGTCGCCGGTTCCGGGGAGATCTTCTCCAAGAGAGACCAAGGTCGTAGACTCTTCCTCGACTTCAAGAACACGTCGTCGAACAAAGAGGAACATCGTAGTCTCCAAGAGAAGTTTGTATCACGTGTACATTCTACATTTATTTTATTATATAGGAACCTTTGTTCCGTGTTGTAAGGGTTGGGTGCAACCCGTTTTGTGGGAGTGTTGACTCTCACGTGTGGAAGGGCTCCTTCCGTTAGTGAAGGGATTGGAATTCAATCCCGTTGGAGAAGTGACCGAGTCGTCCCTTGTTGGGGAGATAGGTCGAAGGGGGAAAGTGGATGTACCCAAGTCGGGGAACCACTATAAATTTGCTGTGTATTCTGTGTGCTGTGCTTGTTGTCTTTATTGTGCAGGTACATCCGTAAATTCCGCAAAAGAACCACACGTCACCTATTCCCCCCCCCCCCATAGGTGCACATAGCTGACACTAGGTGGACTTACAAGTGGTATCAGAGGGAGGTTACTCTTTAAAAAGGTTAACACCTTGAGTAGAATCCTGCCACCAGTGTCAGAAGCATGGATCTGGATTATGACGTATTGCCACTCAAACTCCCTGCATGCACAAAGGATTATTATCCCATCTGGAGGATGAGAGTGTTATTTCACCTGGATGCCATCGATCCACGAGCATCCCTCATCCTGGAAGAGGGTCCGTTTATCCCCATGAAGACCTCCGACTCTGGGATCCAAGTGCCCATGGGCATTGCTGAGATGTCTGAGATGGAACTATCTCTATTTCTCTTGGACGAGAGGATTCGACAAATTATCATGGATGTCTGGTCTGGAGCCTCTCGCTCTAGATTGGAAAAATGTACAACGGCTAAATCTCTGTGGATGATGATCTCAGAGCTGATGGGGGGGTCAGAGAAAGCTGAAATATGCTGCCAATCAGAGGATGAAGCGTATGTGGGGGTCCTCACTTCTGAAGATGAATGCAAGGATCCTTCGGATTGCATCAGAGCTCCAGTATCCTTATCAGAGACTGAAGAAGATAGTGAGGAAAGCAGCTCCGACGAGGACGAAACATTGGTCACTGATTCTAATGACAATAACCCAGATGAGCAGGTATCATCTTCATCCTGTCCCACATCTTTTGACTTTTCTGAAGACAGAAACTGCTCTCCTCCAGAAAATACTGATTCCCTGAAGAGAGCCCTTCAGGAAAGCAATCTACTTGCTGAGGAGCAAGCTCGAGAGATTGCTCGACTGAAGATCTTGTTGGTTCTCCAATTGGCGTCCAACAAGGTCAAGGACTCTAAGATCTCAGCTCTAGAGAATAGTCTAGATAATGAGAAACGTATAGTATCTAACTTTTCCAAAGTTGATGCTATAAAGCGAAAACAAGAAACCGGGTGGATCTCCCGGATTATCCAGGGATGGAGAAATGGGGAAATGGTGTTCCGACCTCCCACTCCAAGCGGGAAGGCAACTCATCATGCCTTCAGGTATGACCACAGGAATAATCGTGGTCACTGCAAGGGTGAAGTGTCCCCATGTGGAAACGTCCATAGTGCAAGAGGCGTCATGGCCACCCATGAGGAAATACCTAAGGCTCATTCTGAGCCCTTTGTATTCACGGCCTCTGCCACAACAAAGTGTGGATCTGCATGTCCTAGTCCACAGAAGAATTCTCTCCATTCGAGGACACGGGATAGGGAGATTAGAAGTCATGATGTCAGGCTTCATGGAGCCTCAGCAAGGAAGATGCCTGAAAGAATGGCACCACCTTCTCGGCCTCATAACGCTCACATCATGCATTCGTTTCACCCTTCCTCATGCCTCGATGGAAGAGGAATTTGTGCGACAAGAACATGCCCTATCCCTTTTAGACCTAGGACCGTGACTACATCCGTCACTAGATCAGGTCGAAAACGGCGATACAACATTCACTCTTGTTGGTGCTGCGGCAAAGTGGGACACTTTGCCATTGACTGTTGGCACAACCCCTCAGTGCCCACAGCAAGGGCTTATCCACATTCTAGGGACAGGGGTAGTCTTCCAGACAGGTTTTCTGAAGGAAGGCAGTTGCATGCTTATGCTAATAGAAACCTAGGACCCAATATGATTTGGGTTCCTAAGGTAAAGTAATTCTGTCTTGCAGGGTAGTCTAGGTCCCCGTGAATACTTTGGGAACTAGACAGTAGGTGGATCAAGGCTAACTTGGAACAAGCGTCTGCAATAACAGATGTGCTACCTATTGAGCATACTCACTTTAAGCTACTAATATGTTCTACCTATGGGACTAAGACGATGACTCTCCATATCCCAGGTAATTTTGATCAGTTCAAGGACTTGTGTCATGATGCATCCTCATTCAAAGTAAATATATATATATTTCTATCCTTGTATATACGTATACTTATGCTTATCACGAGGCATGCAAACCATTACACATCAATAAAAGGTTAACAAAGATATGTCATTGCTAATTTTGACACATCACAATTGACATCAAGAAGTGTCTGGAGAAGTCTCGCTCAAATCCGAATAGATTGTCGTTATAATAAACATGTATTTATTAATCTTGTATTAACTTGACATTCGAAGACATGTCGTTGTAAATCTCGACAACATACAATTGACATTTAGAAGACTTTGCAAAAACCTCAGTAAAATTCAAATAGATTGACTTTAGAATATACTTGTATTTATCATTCTTTTTATTGACTTGACATCGGAAAATCTCTAAAATGGTGCAATGCTTCCCAAAGTAGTCAAGAAAAACATCAATATTTACTCCGAATCCCGCCGACCCATTTTACATCTCGCCAAATTAGACAAACAGTATTAGAAACCAAATTGGACAAATCCCGCCGAAGAAGCTCCCGACCGCTCGGCTTCCTTAAGTATCCCGACGACTTATATAAATCCCGCCGAAAGACTATCTCCGCCTGTTCGCCTTCCTCACGACTCGCGCAAGAGAAATCCCGACGACTCGCGCAAGTACACTTCAGCGGATTCGCTGAAACCCGCAGCCCTCCGACGATCTCGTCGACGCCAAGAGAGCTCTCATCGAATCGCTGCTGTGTGACCATCCTCTCCCCGTGAGATTCTAGCAAGGCCGAACCCCACAAGGTTCTCGCAAAGTGTCCCTGTGACCGCAAGGTTCTAGCAAGGCCGCACCCCACGGGATACTCTTCCATCCACCGAAGATCTTCCCGAAGCTCATCAACTCACTTGCGTGTAAGCCCTTAGGTAACCTCCTCCTCAATGGCTCCAAGGCCGAACCCCAAGTGATGCTTTCCTTTTGAATGTTCACTAATGCTTAGAGTCGGGCTTCTTTCTAGATCCTCAATGGCTCCAAGGACGACTGCAGGCTTGATTTCTGGCTGCGAGCTGGTTCGCACTGGATTTTCTCATGCCTCGGACGAGTTCCGGAATATCATTCTCATGCTGGAAGAGGCTGGGCTAACCTTCGTATTGGAGCACCCTTGCAAAGTCCTAGATAAAGAGGTGCTGGAGTTCTTCTCTTCCGCAAGACTCCGAGATAGAGACTCCATCATCAAAAGCAAGGTTGCTGGGACAAAAGTAAAGATGTCTGCCAGTAAGCTAACTCGCTACCTGCAGCTTTCCAGTTCAGAGGAGGAGGACTATCTGGAGGATGAGGACAAAGCCAGAACCCTCTTGTTCTGCGGTCTACCAAGAGGCACTCGATCAGTTAAGAGAAAAGAGATGAATGAAGAAGGGAAGCTCCTATCTGACATCATAGGAAAAGTACTCATCTGCAAGCCAGGCTCCCATGATCATATCTCCGGAGATATGTTCAAAATTCTCATAGCTGTGGTCTGCAGAAAGAGGTTCAACTGGGGAGAGTTGCTGTTCCAAAAGATCAAGGACACTCTGGGCACTCCAAGCTTCGGCCGCATCATCAGTCTATATCTCAACCAGCTCAACGGAGACAAATTCGACATGAGCAAAGGAGTCCCTCTCCATTACTTGAAAAAGATGGATGCTACTGTGTTTGATCGATGGGAGCGGCGCATCGGGCAGCCTGCTGTAGAAGAGCATGAGGAAGTATCTCCCGCAGCCTCCCCCAGTGAAATTCCTGATACTGTGACTGCAAGAATCGAGGGGGAGACTCTACCCACTCATATGGATATAATATCTGAAATCGCCCAGGTGGCCAAGGATGCGGTGGCCGAAATTCATGAAGTAAGTGAACCTGAGTTGGAGGATGAGGAGGGCTTGAACAGAAACACTCAAAGAACTGAAGCTGAAGCACTGGACACTGCTGATCAAGAAGTGGAAGAAGCTGCTGATATGGATGAATTTTTGGATGAGGACGGAGAGGACGATGAGAATGAGAACCATGAAGTGTTGGAGACTCCGGATCCCGTTGAACCTCCATCTGATAAGTCTGCACCAGTGGAGGGGGAGTTTGATAAACCTCAAGAGGCCGCCAACATTCCTTCTATAGAGGCTGTGATTGTATCCAGCTCTACCGATACATCTGCTGCAGAGCAAGAGCAAGGCCAAGAAGTGCCTCCAGCTATTCCATTACGCGATGACCTAGCCATTCACACTGTACATATAATTCAGGGCATCGTGAATGAGCTTAAAACCTCTTTTGATAAAGCTCAGAAAACAATGCTGCAAGAGATTAAGACTTCTGAAGATCTCATGCTGAAGAATATGGTGGCAATCAACCATAAGCTGGACGTAATGGAGAAGAAATTCGAAGAAAAGTATAACGCGGCCGGCGAAGCTGTCACACTGTTAATGGCCTGCTTGAAAAAGAATACTGATACTCTGGCTGTTGTCAATCAGAACGCACACGTTGTAGCCAACAATATTCAGAAATTTGATGGTAACATGGTCACTTTAAATGCAAATCAGCAGGCCCTAATCACTGAATTCAGCAAGACAACTAAGCATATTGATGACTCCTTGCACTCATATGCCAATTGCATAGCTGACGAAGCCAAAAAGGGGGAGAAGGAGTATATCGCTAAGCTAGCCGAGCTCCAAGAAAGCATGGATGCAAACTTTGCACAATCAAGCAAATACGTCTATGAGAGTTGCTGGTGGATGCTACAACAGGCGCTGGGCACGTTAGGCGTCGTCCTACCTGACCAACCTGCCGGTATTCAGGTTCCTGAGACTTCTAAGGCTGCTGAGGAAGTAAATATTGCTGAGGATGTAAGTACAAGTGCTGCAGAAATTTTCACTGATAAAGCTGATGCTAGGGCCATCTCCAAATCTAAGCTGAGGAGTATGTTTGACCAGGAGGCTTTAGCTAAAGCCAGGGAAAAGAGGAAAGTTCAGGAAGGGACATACAAGGAGACACAGGCTGCAAAGAGAATTCGAATGAATGAGGAGGATGTACGAAATGAAAGGTGGAGTCCAGTCTCAAGGAATATAATCTTAGACACCTTCTGGATACAAGAAAGAGGAGAGATCAATCGAAACGAGGTATATAGCCAATATGAGTGGGAGACGCACAAGACGTTTGAAGCAAAACGCAACATTTTCTTCAGAAACAACAAGGATCCAGACAAAGTTGCTCCTCCTAGGTACTACCCGAAGCCCAAGGAATACATGGAAAGGCAAAGCAAAAAGTACTTGGCTCAAACTCTGAAGGGTGACGTAGCTAAGGACAAATAGTCATTATGTTATAGTTGGTCACTGTGTCTTAAGAACGTTTAATGATTATTACTGTCATATGAACAATTCTGAATTATATGTGAATATATTTCTCTTGGTATATATATATATTCTTGAATGTGTGAATGACTCAAGTCCTGTTCTGATTGCATATATTCCCTTGTGTTGCATATTTAATTTTTAAATGCTATAATTATTATTTGATAGGTGTTATTCATCTTAGCTAGTAGGGTTTTGGCTTCGTCAAATAGGGGGAGATTGTTGGGTATTGTATCCACGATTACCTAGATTTGAGGAAGCCCCCTGTCAAGCTAAGATGAATTCACAATGTATTTGATGAAACTTTTTCAAGTTGTACTTGCAGTTTCTCCACGCTAAGTGCACACCAATGTCAGGATGCAGTAGGTCAATATACACGGGTCTGCACGACGTAATCCCTCGTTGAGCAGATCAGTGTGTTGGCCTATGTGTACTCTCTCTATTGGAGTGCACTTACTTTCAAGTACATGGCCGTTCATATGCAAGAGAAGACAAGGAGCATGGAGGATCAAGGAGCAGCTCCTAGGTGGAAGACGAAAAATCGTCTAAGGCAAATTCGACGAGAATCACCAAGTGATTCTCGCCGAATCGGCGAGAATCATCAGTGATTCTCGCCGAATCGACGAGAATCATCAGTGATTCTCGCTGACTCCTTTTGGCCATCTCAAAATGGTGCCAAGTAAGATTCGGCGAGAATCACTTGTGATTCCCGCCGAACCAGTGGTCAAGCAGCCCATGTATAAAGTAAAATTCGTTGAGAATCGACAAGTGATTCGACGAGAATCACAAACGATTCTCGACGAATCGTCGAGAATCACGTGGTGATTCTCGCCGATTCGTCGAGAATCGTCTGCAATTCTCGCCGATTTTTACTTGGCGTTTTCTCAGAATGCTGCTGGACCGGATTCTGCTTCTGGACTAGTTTGAACCGGAATTTGGGGATTCCTTTTGTGGGTCCCACAAACGGTCAAAATTGCTGTATCTTCAGGGTATAAATACATGGGTATTTTGAATAGTAAATCTACGGAGAAGAGAAAAAGAAAACCGAGCCGCGACATAACCCTAAATTCGCGAAATCGCTCCGCTCCGCCGCCGCCGCTCGCGTCAAGTCCGTCGCCGCCACTGATCGATCTTCTTCCCGATCTCCGGCGACAGTAGATTAGCAAGGTTTGAGTCTCACGCGTCTATCCAGAGATCCTTTGTCTCTCGATTTGTTGATCGGAAACACTTCCCATCCGAATCGATCGAGACGACCGATCCTCGTGTGACCGTTGGTAGACCGAGCCTGCTTTGCAACGAAGTTTGGATCTCCAAGTTCAGCAGCTGCTCTTCATCGTAGCCGCCGATCCCGAAGCTAGCCACCGCTTGTGTGTCGTCGCCGGTTCCGGGGAGATCTTCTCCAAGAGAGACCAAGGTCGTAGACTCTTCCTCGACTTCAAGAACACATCGTCGAACAAAGAGGAACACCGTAGTCTCCAAGAGAAGTTTGTATCACGTGTACATTCTACATTTATTTTATTGTATAGGAACCTTTGTTCCGTGTTGTAAGGGTTGGGTGCAACCCGTTTTGTGGGAGTGTTGACTCTCACGTGTGGAAGGGCTCCTTCCGTTAGTGAAGGGATTGGAATTCAATCCCGTTGGAGAAGTGACCGAGTCGTCCCTTGTTGGGGAGATAGGTCGAAGGGGGAAAGTGGATGTACCCAAGTCGGGGAACCACTATAAATTTGATGTGTATTCTGTGTGCTGTGCTTGTTGTCTTTATTGTGCAGGTACATCCGTAAATTCCGCAAAAGAACCACACATCACCTATTCCCCCCCCCCCCCATAGGTGCACATAGCTGACACTAGGTGGACTTACAACGCCAACGCCGACGACGTCTCGTACTTCACTAGGCAAGGGCTCAAGGTGTGCGAGACGGCAAACAAAAATCACCATTTTCTCACCAAGTTCGTCTTCATCCACGGTGACTTCGGGGGCATCCCGCTCGCGCCTATGTCGCCCCTCTAGAGAATTTATGGGTCTCCGCGGGTAGGCGGCACTGACATGCTACTGTTTGACTTCTTCATCAGCAAGAATTTTGAGGTCCACTTCTTGCGGCGATGCCTCAACTCACTGCCTCCGGTGCTCCCTAAAGAAGGTACTCTCGCTCTCTTGCCTTGTGTTTGATTATTTTTCATCTCGCCATCTCACCACCTCCTTGTCTATTTCTAGGGGGAGCGGGTCATACCAGTCCACCCTCCCAACAAAAGCAATATCCAACCAAGCAAGGGCATTAGTCTCGCCAGCGCGGCAGCTGAGGCGGCGAGAGAGTCTTTGGCTCCTGCCCCTCCCAAGAGGCCTGCAGGTGACACAGCCCCCTCTCTCACTAGCCCTCCCAGAAAAAAGATAAAGAAAGTTGTGGACATCTCCAATGGGAAAAAGAAGGTGGCCCCGAGTGAGAAGAAGGAGATGCTGGGTTCTCTGACCCCCATCTCCATAGGGGACAGACAGTCGCCCCGCACCCCTCCCTCTCATGTCGTCTCTCCTGCCCGCGAGACAGATCTACCCGATCGGCCCGCTGTCACCTATAATAAGTCAGCCCCCGCTACATCTCACAAAACTACTACTCCTAGTCTCCCATCCCCCTCTTCTCATCTAATCTTTAACCCGAGCCCCGCGATCCAGGATGTTGCCGACGTCCCTGTTCTGCAGTGGGAGAAGGACGTCAACCGCGTGTCCATATCCACCCTCCTTCCCTCTTGGAAAGAATAGGAGGTTCCCACCAGCCTTGCCTTATCTGTGGGCTATGGCCTTTATGGCGCTATTGAGGTTGTTTCCCCTGCTAACGGGTCCTCGCGAGACCTCATCCTAAAATACTCCCACTCCCTACTGCGTGCCTTGGAGCTCTCACATCGCACCACGCGCCACCTGATCTATACTAATAAGAAGTGGAAATATGCCAAGATGGGCCAGGCGGCAGAGCGAGCGAAATCTGAAGAACTCGTGAGAAGACTATCAGATGCCGAGAAACTCCTCGCGAAAGCCCAGGGTGGCGTGGTAAGCCTTAAAATTTATCCTTGGATTTTTCATAAAAACACTTTACTAATGACTGGACATCTCGCAGGATATTGAGACGGCGAACCAGTTGACCTCACGTGTGGCGTCCCAGGAGGAGGAGATTAAGGATTTGAAAGCTGAGATCACTCGCCTTCAGGCCAACACCGCGTCGTCGTCTCATCGCGAACCCTTGCCACCCTCTCTGGCTCGATATTCTCTGGATGAAGTTGAGGAGCGATGCCGAGACTCCATAATTATGACCGCAGACCTGATACTAAAAATGATGAAGGAGCTGGGGGTCGTGAAGGAGGACCCTGAGACAGTGACCGCTTGCAATCTGGTCCCCCAGCTCTATGGAAATGAGAGAGAAGATTACTCTTCCGGCGGGGAGGAATGAACTGCTGCACGTGAGATCCAAGACCCCTCCCCCCTCCACACACCCCCTTTTTCTTTTTTGCTGTTGTATTAACTTAGACTTCTTTTTGAGTTTATTTTTGTGATCAAACCTGTTTTGATGACACTTGTGAACTGATTGATTAAAAGTACACTTCTGTTCTGTTTCTCCATTTTACACTTTGCGGAACGATTTATTGGATTGCTTTTGTCTGCAAGACGATGCTGCCCTCCCGTCTCGCCGCCTCGCTTTTACTTTTTTTACTTTGCTTTATTTCGTTTACTGCGAGATGACCTTGTGATGCTTTCACACCCGCGTGACGGTGCTACGTGTTGTCTCTCGCCACTTCACTGGAGAGTTGACTTTCTTTAGAGAGCGAGTTGTCACTTCCCTCATCTTATTTGTGTGTGAGAACTAACTGGTATAACCCTCTCGCCTTGCCTCAGGGTACTCCCGGAACGAGTGGCTTTTAGTGACTTAGCTTGCTCCCCTATTATTAGGCCGAGCCTTTTGTCCCGCGCGAGTGACCACTCATCGTAGGTGATACCATCCCCAAGGTTGACAGCTGGGAGTGCCTCCAGTCACCCTGCTCCAACCTTTGCCTCTCATAATTTGGTTTTCATGAGTTTAAGTAGGATGTTCATTAGGGAGGTTTCCTCAGTCACTCTGCTATCAAGTGAGCTTATAATCCTGCCAGCTTGATGAGAGCCTGGGCAGCTGGTCTACCGGGGACCGAGCCAGGCTCGGGGTGGTGCAAAACGTCTCTAAGAGCTAAGAACCAAAAACATAGAACCAAGAACCAATCATCTCCCCCATAGGCGAGCCTTCAGACCTGCCAGCTAATGAGATCCTACACAGCGGGTCTACCTGGGGCCGAGCCAGGCTCGGGGTAGTGCAAATCTCCAAGAACTAAGAACCAATCCTCTCCCCCACAGGCAAGCCTTCGGACCTGCCAGCTAATGAGATCCTGCGCAGTGGGTCTACCTGGGGCCGTGCCAGGATCGGGGTAGTGCAAAAGTCTCCAAGATCAAATCCTCTCACCCACAGGTGAGCCTTCAGACCTGCCAGATAATGAGAGCCTGCGCAGCGGGTCTACCTGGGACCAAGCCACGCTCGGGGTCCCTTACCCCCACAGGTGAGCCTTCGGACCTGCCAGCTAATGAGATCATGCGTAGCGGGTCTACCTAGCGCTGAGGCTTGCTCGGGGTCCCTTACCCCCACAAGCGAGCCTTCAGACCTGCCAGCTAATTAAAGCATGCGCAGCGAGTCTACCTGGGGCCGAGCCAGGCTTGGGGTAGTGCAAAAGTCTCCAAGAACTAATAACTAATCCTCTCCCCCATAGGAGAGCCTTCAGACCTGCCAGCTAATGAGAGCCTGCGTAGTGGGTCTACCTAGGGCCGAGCCGTGCTCGGGGTCCCTTACCCCCACTGGCGAGCCTTCGGACTTGCCAGCTAATGAGAGCCTGCGCAGCGGGTCTACCTGGGGCTGAGCCGGGCTCGCGGTAGTGAAAAAGTCTCCAAGAACCAAGAACCAATCCTCTCCCCCACAGGCAAACCTTCGGACCTGCCAGCTAATGAGAGCCTGCACAGCGGGTCTACCTGGGACCGAGCCACGTTTTGGGTCCCTTATCCCCACAGACGAGCCTTTGTACCTACCAGCTAATGAGAGCCTTCACAGCGGGTCTACCTGGGGCCGAGCCAGACTCGGAGTAGTGCAAAAGTCTCTAAGAACCAAGGACCAATTCTCTCCCCCACAGGATGTAACACCACGAAACTCAAAAGAGCAACGGGAGGTGTTTTGGGCCAAATATGGAATTTGGAAGGAGGCGCACGGCCTGGGACACGGGCGTGTCCCAGGGCGTGTTAGGCTCGAGTCAACGATTTGGCCGCCAGGTCGACGAAACTTGGAGTCGACGATCGTCGAGCAGGGAACACGGCCTGAGACACGGGCGTGTCGAGCCCGTGTCGACGATCGGCCACGGAAGTCAACGATTTTTGCTCGACGATGTGTCGAGACAAGGCACACGTCCTAGTACACAGGCGTGTCCAAGGCCGTATCGGGTGGTCGACGAACTTCGCTCGACGAAGTGTCAAGACAGTGAACACGGTTTGGAGCCCAGGCATGTTCGGGTTTGACACGGGCATGTCAAATAGGACACGGCGTGTCCAAGACCTGTGTGAGTCTCTGGTTGTTTTTGAGGCTGTATCGATGGGGGCACATGGCCGACCACACGGCCATGTTAGTTGGAACACGACCATGTCAGGTCGAACACGGGCGTGTTGGATGCCCGTGTGTTTTTTCAGACACGTCAATTTTGACGGCGAATGGGGGACTAGGCCCAAGACACGGGCGTGTCGCAGGCCGTGTTCGGCCCAGATTCTGCATTTTTGATCTGGATCAAGGTCGTTCGTTTCTTTAATTTGGTATCCAACGGCTGGGGGTCGTTTCTGATGGGATATACCCGGGATTGGACCCTTGAAACCCTCATTTCACTTGAGATGTTCTCTTTCAAAAGTATAGAGAGAGAGGAGAGCAAAGGAGGAAGATGATAATAGGGTTTGCAGTCAATTTTATTAGGATATTTTCGGGATTTTAAAGCAAATCATGTCTTGTAAAGTACTTGTTTTGATTCCCCTTTGTATATATTTTTGTCGCTAATGCATTTTTCTGCTTTTTGCAGGTTTTCACGGCTTTCAGCCGAATTTTGCTGTGACACGCCCCAAGGTCACGCCGTAACAGGGCGTGTACCTAGGGCGTGTAACCCAGAGGAATGAAGCAATTGCTCCGAAACTGCATTCCGTGGAAACTTAGTGTACACGCCCTCGGTCACGCCCGTGTCACACCCGACACGGGCGTGTACTAGAGGCGTGTCCCCAGGTTCCGAGGAATCGCCGCAGCGCGCTCGTTTTTCCCGCTCCACCGTCGCACCGAAAGTGTCACGCCCCAGGGTCACGCCTGACCCGGGCGTGACATATGGGCGTGTACTTCAGCAATTCTACCCGTCACCTCCAGCATTCAATTTCAGCTCAACAAAGTCACGCCGCAAAGAACACGCCCCAGGTACACGCCCTACTAGGGCGTGACTTGTGGGCGTGTACCTCAACTACTTCGTCAGAATTCAATTCCAGCCCGAAAAAGTCGCGCCGAATGTGTCACGCCCCAGGGTCACGCCCGACCAGGGCGTGACAGGGGGGCGTGACCCGACCCAAAAAATTCTATAAATAGAGACCAACTCTAAGGGTTCAGGGACACCTTTTGCTTTAAGAGGGGAGGTTCTGTCCTTTGTATTTCTGAACTTATTAATCATGTCTTTTCATTTTTAGTTCGTAGCTCTAGCTTTATGCTTTCCCTGTATTAGTTCCTAGCTTCGTTCTGTAGTATAATGTTAATGATAGCATAGCTTACCTTTCCATGCACTTGTAACCTCTAGTTTTCAAGCTGTAAGATCTCTGTTTCCGTTAATAAAAAGTGTTGTTTTCCTTTTTTGTTTCTGCTCTGTTTTCATTATTCTTCTTCTACTCATCCCCCCTCTTCCACCTCACCATGATTAACTAATCCTCCATGTACTCGATCTTAATGATCCGAGGTTCGAGTGATTAGGTTATGATGCTTTGAATCTTACCTTTTCTTTTTAGGGTTTAGCCTTGAATTACTCTTGATTTATCACGGGTTGGAGGTATATCATCGATATATACTCTCCACCTTTGCTTTCATTCTGGGCTAGCCGAGAGGCCGAAAGTTTGAAATGAGAACTCAAGAGTAAAGGGAGTTGTTCGCACCCCTCGAGAGAGGGAGACGCTCAAATCTCCCGGATTGGAGTAAAATCCAATAGCGGGGTTCACCGCGTAAAGCGAGTTTTAGGCCTCCGATTTAGGCGAGAGTCGGTCGGACCTTCCTAAACTCAATTAGGCATGGCCTTTGAGAGAAGCGTGTCAATATTCATGGAACCTCCACGGTCAAGGACCTGTACCCTAATTAGCTTAGGTTTATTTATCGTATTTTTCTAACCACTCTTGCCGAGGTGATTTCTGATCGAGTGCATTTTCCCCTTCATCGTTACTAAGCTTAAGTTAATCGCTCTTTTAGCTCTCTTTAACTTTTCATGCAAGTAGCTCTCTTTCATTGCAAGTAGTTCTCTTCCTTTAGCATGTTTAGCTTTCTTCTAAAAAAAACTTAATTTTTCCGTTGATAAAATAATAGATTTCGTGTGAGTAAGCTTACTCAACTGTTCCCGGATTTCAATACGACACTTGTGTCCCCTAGCTGCATTTCGATAGGTATACTTGCCTTGATGAATTGTTAGTTTGGTTATTTTCTCCTTGCAGATATCTAAGAGACAATCAAGTTTTTGGCGCCGTTGCTGGGGAAGCAACGCTCGTTGATAAATTGAAAACGCGAATATATTAATTTTATCACTTCTCTTTCTCACCCTCCTTCTTTTATTTTTTCCGCCTACTCACTTGAGTTAAATGGCTGGATTTTGTTAAGTGTGCGTATTTTTAATTTTTCCGCCTACTCACTTGAGTTAAATGGCTGGATTTATTTCAAGCAAGTGTGCGTATTTTTAATTTTCCGCCTACTCACTTGAGTTAATTGGCAGGCTTTATTTCAGTAGAGTGTGTTTACTTTCTGTAGAGTGGGTGTGTTTTAATTTTCTGTCGAGTGCGTGAGTGTAGCTTTTACTTTCCGCCTACTCACTCGGAGTTAAATGGCTGGATTTTAATTACCGCCCGCTTAATAGAAACCCACATCACAAATTTTTCTACACCACCTAACTCTCTCGAAAAGGGCAAAGTGGCTCTAAATGCCACTATCTTGTCTAGTACCTTGCGAACCCTTCACCGGGTAGCCCTTGGGAAGTTCGGGAGTTAAAACATAAAAAAAATCTATTTCAAAAAAAAAAGCGAACTTCATTAGCTCTTTTTTTTTCTAGTCTTTCTTCTCCTCTCTTCTTCTAGTGTATGACCCGCGGAAGTCCGTCGGTTACTTTGGACCTGGACCACGAAATTGAGCGTACTCTTCGGAGAAGATCGCGATTTCAAGGCCCTACTACCCAAGTGCCGGTTGAGGATTCCGAGTCATTTTCTACCTTAAGAATGGCAGAACCCAACGTGGAGGAAGTCGTGCAAAGGCCTATGTCCTATTATGCACGACCGAATCTCGAGGGTACAGAAACTAGTATAGTTCGCCCTGCAATAAATAATAATAATTTCGAACTGAAGCCTAGCATAATTCAAATGGTGCAGCGGTATGTGCAATTTGACGGGCTTCAAGATGAAGACCCGAACGTACACATAGCCAGCTTTCTTGAGATTTGTGACACCTTCAAGATAAATGGTGTCACAAATGATGCTATTAGGCTAAGATTATTTCCTTTCTCTCTTAGAATTAAGGCTAAGCAGTGGCTGAACACCCTTCCTAAAAATAGCATAACTACTTGGACGCAATTAACTGAAAAATTTTTGGCCAAGTATTTTCCGCCTGCTAAAACTGCTAAACTTAGGAATGACATTTCTGCCTTTGGACAAATAGACTCAGAGACCCTTTACGAAACCTGGGAAAGATTTAAAGAATTATTAAGACGATGCCCACATCACGCTCTGCCTGTATGGTTGCAGGTGCAGACGTTCTATAATGGGCTAAATCAAAGCACGAAGCAAATGATAGACGCAGCTTCTGGCGGTACTTTAAACCATAAGACCCCGGAAGCAGCTCTTGAGCTGTTTGAAGACATGGCCATGAACACTTACCAGTGGAATGTGCCTAGGTCCCGCCCAAACAAACCTGCAGGTCTCTTTGAAGTGGACAATGTCTCCCAACTCGCACTGCAAGTTGAAATATTAAGCAAAAAAATTACGGAGATGACTGCTGCCTCCGCCCCTCAGGTATGGGAATCTGCAACTCCTCCCGCTGAACATTTGGATTATGTAAATAATATGCCTAGAACTGCTTTTAATAATTTTTCTGCTGCGAATTATCATCCTCTTGGTTTTAATTTTCCGAATAGTTATAATCCTGCGTTAAGAAATCATCCGAATTTTTCGTGGAGCAATCCATCGAATGTTGTGCGCCCGCCACCTCAAAGTGAATTTTCTGCTCCACCACCACCTCCTCAAAGTTTTCCAAAACCTCCAAATTTGGAGGAAATGTTTTCAAAATACATGAATGCTAATGACGCTACGATTAGAACCTTAACCGGAAGTGTTAAAAATTTAGAAAATCAGGTAGGACAGCTCGCTAAAATGATTTCTGAGCGACCCGTAGGGTCTCTTCCTTCCAATACCGAGCCCAACCCGAGAGAGCAAGCGAAAGCTATAACTCTTCGGAGTGGGAAGAAAGTTCCCGATACGATAAGTGAAGATCCCGAGGCAATTTCCGCTTCCGCTTTAAAAAATCAAAGCTCCGTTCCCGTTTTAAAAATTCCACCCTCTGCCGAAGAAATTATCACCCCTATCTTAGAAAAAGAACTCACTCCACCACCCACCTTTAAAAATAATCCATCCCCGCCATACCCTTCCGAACTTAATAAACAACGATAGGATGATCAATACACCCGTTTTTTGGAAATGTTTAAACAAATCCACGTAAATCTGCCTTTCCACGAAGCCATATCCCAGATGCCGAAGTACGCAAAATACCTTAAGGACCTCCTAACTAACAAGAAGAAGTTAGAGAACCTTTCGCATGTCACGTTAAATGTCGAATGCTCGGCGGTTTTGACAAACGGATTACCGAAGAAAATCAGTGACCCGGGTAGTTTCTCTATCCCGTGTGTCTTTGGTGATCTCTTTGTCAAACACGCTTTAGCCGACCTAGGTGCGAGTATTAATCTTATGCCCTTCTCGTTGTTTAAAAAGTTAGGAATTGGTAGTCTCAACCCCACACGCATGAGTATCCAGCTCGCCGACAGATCAGTCAAATACCCGTTAGGAATAGTGGAGGACGTCCTAGTCAAAGTTGACAAGTTCATCTTCCCGGTGGACTTTGTCATTTTAGACATCGAAGAAGACGTCGAGGTTCCCCTGATCCTTGGCCGACCCTTCCTTGCCACCTCCCGAGCTATCATTGATGTAAGCAATGGTAAGCTCTTCCTTCGAGTGGGCGATGATGAGGTAACTTTCTCTATCACCCCCTCGATGAAGAACACACTAGCTAATGATGACTCCTATTTTTTCATGGATACCGTAAGTGAAGAATCCTTCTCTCCCACCTCTGATTTTGAAAAAGAATTTTCCAATTTTTGTTCCTCTCCTACTCTTCCAACTGAATCTCTACACCTAAGTGAAGAATCCTCCACCCGCCCCTCTGATTTTGAAAAAGAATTTTTTGATTTCTGTTCCTCTTCTACTTTTCCAACTGAATCGCTGCACGAAGCCGCCATGGCCGCTAGCAACACCCCTTTTAATTTTACATATAAAAAAGTGTACGAGGACATAGTTTTTGAAAAAGAACAAATTTCCAAAACCTCGTATGATGACCCCCCTACCTTGGAACTGAAAGAACTACCAGAGCACCTTCAATACGCTTTCTTAGAAAAGGACTCCAAGCTGCCTGTCATAGTTTCGGCCTACCTCACGGATGCACAAAAGGATAAACTTCTTTCAATTTTACAAAAGCATCGCCAAGCTATTGCTTGGTAGATATCTGATATTAAGGGCATAAGCCCATCTTTCTGCACTCATAAAATCTTAATGGAAGATAATTCATGTAACTCTATACAACCTCAGCGCCGTATAAACCCAAACATGAAAGACGTAGTTAAGGGCGAGGTTATGAAATTGTTAGACGCAGGAATTATCTATCCTATATCCGACAGTAAGTGGGTTAGCCCAGTACAGGTAGTACCAAAGAAGGGAGGGATAACGGTCGTAAGTAATGAAAATAATGAATTAATCCCGACTCGGACGGTGACCGGATGGCGAATGTGTATAGATTACCGTAAGTTGAATGACGCCACCCGCAAGGATCACTTCCCCTTGCCGTTCATTGATCAAATTTTAGAACGACTTTCCGGACATAGCTTTTATTGTTTTCTCGATGGCCTCTCGGGGTATCTTCAAATCCCCATCTCCCCCGAGGACCAGGAGAAAACTACGTTTACTTGTCCCTTCGGCACCTTCGCCTACCGAAGAATGCCGTTTGGATTGTGCAATGCGCCAGCTACATTCCAACGATGTATGCTCACCATCTTTGACAAGTACGTAGAAAGCATTATGGAAGTTTTCATGGATGATTTCTCCGTGTTCGGGAATTCCTTCGATAGTTGCTTAGAGAACCTTGAAAAAGTCTTAGAGCGATGCGAAGAAACTAACCTCGCCCTAAATTGGGAAAAATGTCATTTTATGGTGAGGGAAGGGTTAGTTTTGGGACATAAAATTTCTGAAAGGGGTATTGAAGTAGACGTTGCGAAAATAGAAGTTTTCGAGAAGCTGCCGCCACCTACGAACATAAAAGCTATAAGAAGTTTCCTGGGTCATGCGGGTTTCTACCGCCGCTTCATAAAGGACTTTTCCAAAATCACCAAGCCCCTTACCCATCTCTTAGAAAAAGACGCCCCATTCATCTTTGATGACCTCTGTCTAGCTGCCTTCAATTTAATAAAAGAAAAATTAGTTAATGCCCCAATCATGATAGCTCCGGTGTGGGATCTTCCATTTGAGATAATGTGTGATGCGAGTAGTTATGCGGTGGGAGCCGTACTAGGTCAACGTATTTCCAAAAACTTCCACCCCATTTATTACACTAGTAAAACACTCACATCTGCACAGGAAAATTACACCACAACCGAGAAGGAGCTCTTAGCTGTAGTATTCGCATTTGACAAATTTCGCCCTTATATTACTCTTTCGAAAATCATTGTTTTTACGGACCACTCGGCCCTCAAATATCTTCTCTCTAAAACGGATGCCAAGCCTCGCTTGATTCGCTGGGTCTTACTCCTCCAGGAGTTTGACTTAGAGATCCGTGATAAGCGAGGTGCCGAGAACTTGGCTGCCGACCACCTTTCGCGCCTAGACAACCCGTTTATAGAACAATTAGACGAAAATTCTTTTCATTACTATTTTCCTGATGAGAAGCTGTTCATAATTAACACATCTACTTCTCCTTGGTTTGCCCGCATCGCCAACTATCTAGTGGCTCGTGTGCTCCCAAAAGAGTTTTCATCTCAGCAAAAGAAGAAATTCTTTTCTGAGTTGAAGAACTACTTTTGGGAGGACCCGCATCTTTTTAAAGTCTGTGCAGACCAAGTGATCAGGAGGTGTGTTTCCTTTGATGAAGGATTAGATATTATTAAACATTTGCATGAAGGACCGACAGGTGGGCACTATCAAGCTGCTCGCACCGCTCACAAAGTGTTAAGCGCGGGTTTTTACTGGCCCACCCTGTTTAAAGACGCGCATGCCTTTGTGAGTAGGTGTGATAGTTGCCAACGGTCGGGGAATATTTCGAATAAAAATGAAATGCCACAAAATTATTTCCTAGAGTGCGAAGTTTTCGACCTCTGGGGGATTGATTTTGTCGGCCCTTTTCCTTCTAGCTTCGGGAATAAGTACATTTTAGTTGCCGTTGATTATGTTTCACGTTGGGCCGAAGCCCAAGCTCTTCCTACGAATGACGCCCGAGTCGTAGTTAATTTCCTAAAAAAATTATTTTCTCGATTCGGTACGCCGCGCGCTATCGTTAGTGATAGGGGTTCCCATTTCTATAACGCACAATTTTCAAAAATTCTAACTAAATATGGCGTTACTCATAAGCTTTCCACTGCCTACCACCCCCAAACTAACGGACAAGTCGAAGTAGTGAATAGAGAAATAAAAAGAATTTTAGAAAAGACTGTTTCAACATCTAGAAAAGACTGGTCAGCCAAATTAGACGATGCTCTATTGGCCTACCGAACAGCGTACAAAACCACCCTCGGATGTACGCCATATCGGTTGGTTTATGGAAAATCGTGTCATTTACCCGTAGAGTTAGAACACCGCGCCTTTTGGGCCTTACGATTTTTAAACTTCGATCCCCACTCCGTCGGCGATTTTAGAAAATTTCAACTTAACGAACTCGACGAGTGGCGCTCTTACGCGTATGACAATAACAGACTTTATAAAGAGCGGACGAAGCGTTTACACGATCGACATCTTAGGCACCCAAAAATCTTTAAGCCGAGCGACCAAGTGCTTCTTTATAATTCTCGTTTACGTTTATTCCCGGGTAAATTAAAATCACGTTGGTCTGGGCCTTTTACTGTTTTAGAAGTCTT